>OX422217.1:14439442-15664009 GCA_949130495.1 Sambucus nigra | reverse complement strand
ATTTGTGGCGTTTGAAATTGTTGTTTTCTTGAATATTTGGTGCATACATAATTCATGTTACATGATTGAATAAATGCCTAGCTGAATATTTAATCTTTTTCTGGTTATTTCCCTTTTATATAGTAGTGTGTGTGTCTTAAATTCAATCTCAAATAGAAGTTTGAGATGAATACTATTCGTTAGTATAACTTGGTTTCAATGTGGATTTTCGGTTCGATTTTAGGCTATATTGTGTTCTTAGTTGCCTTATTTTACATTTCTAATTATTTTGTTCTGTTTAGTCCTATATTTTGGAAATTTTCAACCTCAACAGTGAGCAGATTTTTCTGTTATCAATGTATCATCCGGTATAACATAGTTCCCTCAAGTGTGTTTAATGTTTTGATAGTTATCAACTTATGTAAAGTTTTCTATTTGGTTGATTTGTGGTTTGGGGCTGATTTGGGTGTTTTGTCGAATAACCATGGAAATCAAACATTGCTTGGATTGTTAAAAAATGACGTGTTTGGGGTTCATTTAACATATATTACGTTTTATTATCATTGTTAGGATTGTTTGAATTTTTCAGTTTGAATAACTATTGCATCGACATCAAACGTGATATTTTTCTTTAGTTTTCCTTCTTTGAGAATATCAAGAAAAACAATGCCGTTTGAAGCACTATTTGTTAGAACTCAACGTTCTAAATCTATTTTACCGATGGACTATTTGTGCTAGCGTGGTTATTTTTTTCGTGTATGATTTTGACAAAATGCCCAACCCGATTTTTATTATTTTCTTTTATGACTTATGGCTCCAATTTTCTCCAGATGTGAAGCAATGTTATATCTGTGAACTATGTTTACTCTTGCTGCCAAGATGGGATTCCGAAAAGTCGTAAAGTTTACTCCTCTTATAAACGTGTTTCCTGGACAGATGCAACCCGAAGTTACTGTCCATCCAAAGCCTTCTAGGTATCCTGTTCTTCGTTTATATGCACTGTGCAGAGAAGTAGATGAGCACGCTAAAAGTTGTTTTGTTCAGTAAGTATTTTTATTAAGTTTTTATTTCGACCTTGGAATGATTTGTTCAGTAAATTATTTTTATTAAGTAAAGTGTTTTTTTGTTTAAATGGGCAGGCTTGCAATCTCCTGAGTCATATTGTTGACATAGTCTGGTTCCGAGAAAGAGAATCTACTTGACGAATTCTAGCTTCTGCCGCTGCACAACTTGAGCAGATATGGTAACCCCGTCAGCCATCTCTTGGCTTAAATTGCAAACGAGTAAAAGATGGAGCCCCGCTATGCTTGCATTCGATTACCACAAGCTCTTGGGTGGGGTGCAACCGCTATGCTTTTGAAATTTCAAAAATGTTTAGTTTTTGGTTTTTTATCGATTTATTGTTTTCTTAAGATTTATTGGACATATTTAGTTTCTTTTGATTTAATTTCAATTTTTATCGACATTCACGATCGTAGAACTCTTAACTCACAAATCAATGTTAATTTTGAAATTTATTTATTCAGGATTCTAAGTTTATAAGATTAGTGTGTAAAACTTTACTCACATTTTTGGTGTCGGATATTGCAGAAATATAAACTCAAGTGTTGGATATTCAATTTGTTTTATATTTCATCCTTACAGTTGGTTTAGAATTTTAGCTACTGATTGGGTTTATATATGCTGTCATATATTAATTAATATACAGTAAGGATACGTGTCTTAAAACATCACCAAAATACTAAGTACATTTTAAGTTTGATCAATGTAAATTTTGCACAACTATTAATGGTAATCTTTGTTTTTTTCTCGCGTACTTTTTGTTCTTCCAACATTTCACTATATTTACACTTTTGATCAGGTCCTAAACTCTTTGGTGGTGCCATCACACCCAAACTTATAAACACGAACAATTAATTAGAATGCACATGTGGTTAATTAGAACGGATATGAACAATTAATTACATCAGTTTGTATAGTGATTAGATATTTTTTCTTTCTTTCTTCATTGATTTGAAGTTACTGGTTTCATTCATCATGGATTATGTGCAAGTTGATGTACAAAACATAATATTTGGTATGATATTACAAGAATTATAATACAAAATTAGTACTATTTTGTACAATAAGTCAATTTTTTCCTTCTTTTACTTTATGATGTTTTGCAACACATCTTAGGTGTTGTGGGAGCCTTTTTGTAGGATTTTGTCAGGATGTTTGGGCATGTCGTTGACACAGGACCTCCGGTTGTCTCAATTGTGCTCAGATGGACAATTAGTATTATTGTTGTTATACTTTTTTCTTCTTCTTAAACATGCTGGACAGTTATATAAATCAAGAACATTTCCCCGCAAAATTTTAAATTGTTTACACTTATATGTTGTAAAATTATACTTAAGAATATATAAAATATTTATTATTTACATTATACATGACTTTATACTTTCCAAACTTATCAGCGTGCCTTCAGGCACGGGCATACCCTGGTGTGTGTGTGTGTATATATATATATATATATATATATATATATATATTCACAATGAATATCACTAATGCACATGCAGATATACATAGGTATAAACACCACACACGACACAAAATATACTAAGTTTTTCACATTCGTATGGCAAAAATGTGTCCAAAAACATATGGTAAACGGAAGTGAAGGGGTGTGAACTAGAGACTAAAGAAATATAGACCCAATCACTTAAAACATGTTCACGGAGTTCTCATTTGATTGCAAAATTTTATCACATTTAGATATGGCCTCATGTGACAATATATATTGAACTCAATGAACAAACATACATAATGCACACAAGCCTAGAATTTTGATGATTCTACAAACCAATAGAGTCATGACAATAAAAGCAAAACTAGGAAACAAAGTCATTGTGCAAACCCGTTGATACATCCAACCAAACTCCTCATAATTTTCTTTTTCTTTTTCTTTTGAACATATCAACTAAACTAAACAAGCCTTGGTTAATTTTCATGCAAAGTAATTTTGTCTTTTGCAACCCGATTCCATTGATAAACAACACTACACCGGATACATATTTTTATATATTTTTTTAAATCCGTGAAACGGTTATTACATGCACAAATCCTCCATAGTCATAGCAACATGTAGATGAATAAATTGATAGCAGAACATCTCACTTAGCTTAAATATACATGAGAAGTTAAAATTTCGAATGAGCTCGAGCATGTGTGAAATGAGCCATATAAAAATAGAATCCATTAAGAAACAAAAAATCCAACTACTCCATGCAAGCATGACAAATAACATCTTAAGTATTGAAAATCTTAACCAAAAGTTCTAGCCACGTGGAAGCGAAAAGGGAAAGTATTCAAACACAAGTATATGCCACATAAAGTGTGTCAAACTAAAATACACACAAAAAAATCTTTTTGAGATTTTCAAAAATTTTCACCAAACACAAAAAAATTAACTTAAAAGAAAAACAAAGAAAATCTTTTTGTGTTTTTCTCAGTATGAAACAAACAAATAAAAATAAATACAAAAGATATACACAAATCATAATTCTTGCATGTGATTAATCATGGAGCATAGACTAGAAAATGACAAACATACATACAACTAGCATAAAAATATGATGAAGCACAAAAATGCTAGAATATGTAAACAAAACTAACACATTTAACCTTTTGATTTAGCATGGGAGGTTTCACATGATAGCAAATGAGAATCATAAACCCTATATTGTAAAGTTATCAAGTCAGATCTCCTATTCCAAACAAGTGAAGAGTGATAATCTCGGGAGGTGACCTTGGCTACCTTACTCTGGGATTTCCTAGGATCCTTTTTTAGATCAAAACAAAATTTCCTAAGATGACTTTTTCGACCACAATGTGAGCAAGTAAATACCCGACAAAAAGTAGTACTTAAGGATTGACCTTTGGAAATATTCCTAGGTGATTCTCTCAAAATAGTGGTTTTGGCTTTATTAGCGGAAACATTATAAGAATCAAAGACTAACCCACAAGTGTCATTTTTGACTTGGACGGTTCCTAATATTTTTTTCTAATTTAGCGGATCTACATTCCAAATCAAATTTGACCTTACTAGAGTCTCTAAATTTTTCTTGTAATTCTAAGATCCTAGACTCCAGCAAAACCTTCCTCTCTTCAAACACTAGACGCTCTTTCTTCATTGTTTCCATCAAACCTATAAGGCTATCTTTTTTCACCTTCAACATACTCACGATTCTCTTTAAGAGCTCTATCACGTGTCCTAAGGTCTTCCACTAAAGCACTCTCATCAATGACCTTGGCACGCTCTCTCAAACTAGCTTCTAATTTCAAATTAGTCCTTTTAAATTTAATTGATTCGGCATACAATTCTTGAAAAGCTACTTGAAGTTCACTCTCATCAACCTCTTCACCATTCTCAGTCTCACTTTCAACTCCACTCTCATTACCAACAAATTTTTGGGATTCATAAACAAAGGCCTCAGAAGGGTCATGTAAATGTATATCTTTATGGGAAGATTCATTATCGCTACTCACATGACTTGCCATGAACGCGGTAAAGTTGTGCTCAACGGGGAAATCGGGTCCCTCTTCCTTATCACTATCACTAATTGTGGCATTGTATGGAATTGGTTACTTGCCCTCACTTCTTAGTTTTGTGGGACATTCAAAAGCCTTATGGCCATACCCTTCACAATCGAAGCAATGATTTGACTTCCCCTATTAAGATCATCATTATGATTTTTAGGTATCTTCTCGGTCTTGTTATACTTGGATTTATCAAATTTCTTATATTCATTTTTGAGAGTCTCTTTATTAGTCTTAAGAAATATACTAAATTTCCTAGCAAACATAGCCATGTCTTTCGAGTCAAAATCACTCTCATCATCCGAAACTCATTTTTCCTCCTTTCAGGATTTCAAAGTGATGCCCTTATCTTTCTTCTTTTAGATCTTAGAGGAAAACATGTCAAGTTCATAGGCTTGTAAATCACATACAAACTCTTCTAGTTTTGTAGAGGCTAAAGTGGGTAAAGAATTCAACACGGTCACTTTAGGAATGAATCTATTGGGTAGGGACCTTAAAATTTTCTTTATTACTCGGTCGTCGGGTATATTTCCCAAATTAAAAGATGAATTTACAATATCATTAATTCTAGTATAGAATTCATCAAAAGTTTCATTTTCAAGCATTTTAATAGTCTCGAATTGAGTGGTGAGGTTTTGGAGTTTTGAAGCTTTTACGACACTAGTTCCCTCGTCGGTGAGTTGTAAAATATCCCAAGCTTCTTTTGCGGTTTCACACGTTATGGTACATCAAAATTCATTCGGTGTGACCGCACTAAACAAAGTATTCAAGCACCGAGAATTAAAATTGGCCAGTTTAAGTTCATTCTCACTCCATCTGACTATGGGTTTTGGGACACGTTTATTTTCTACTAAACATGTAGGTGGGGACCACCCGGTAATGACAAACATCCAAACCCTCTCATATATGGACTTTAGTACCGATTTGATACGCGCTTTCCAATACGCGTAATTAGAACCATAAAAAACTGGAAATTTTGAAAACGGGAAAAATTGCATTTTTAACCAAAACTAAATTAAGGATCTTAACGCAATAACTTAGCGCTCTAGCTCTAATACCACTTGTAAGCGGTGCAAAAGCCCCCAAATTTTACAATCGTAATACTAATGTGATGGTTCAATTAAATTCCCAACTAAAATTTCAATTCAAATTTTAAACAAAAGCAAACTTCAAATTTTAATTTCTTCAAAATTAAAATTAAGTTAAACTTAAAGTGAAATTAAACTACTCAAATATATTAATTTCCACTTAAATAAAATTAATTCAACCCAAGTCCTAAAATTTGCCTAACAATGATTTATCCTAATTTTCAATATAGGACAAACCAAATTCTATCAAATTAAATTCTGGATATGAATTAAATCAAACTTACATTTGCACCAAATTAAACAAGTGTGATGAATCAAAACCAATTTTGAACTTGTTTATCCTAGCCTGCGTCTATGGTGATTTTTGCAAGATGAAAATAAACAAAATAACACTACGATGCGATGTACGAGGAAAACCCACAATGGGACTAAAATCGTTCAAGCCCCGACGCTTCCTTCTCTCTTCAACCTCTGCCTTGTAGATAACTCTGGAGTCCACCGGAATCTTGGAGTCCACTAATGGAGGTACAACAACCGTCAACCACACATGGTGCCTTTCACCATGTGGGAACGCCACAACAAACTTTTCTCCTTTTTTGGGTAGAGAAGAACCCAAGCTGTCTTCTTTATGGGTAGAGAAGAAAAACTGGTGCCAAACACTCTCCAAGCAAAGATGTATTTATGAACATGGAATTAAACTAACATATGGGTATATATGTGTTTTTGAAGATCATCTCTTGAAAATTAAAACACACAAAAAGGGAAATTTTGGAGAAAATATTTTTCTCTCAAACTAAGTTAGAAACCTCTCAAAAGTTATTTGAAAAACTACTGCCCCGAAGTGTATAAAACTGGCAAAAGTAGTGGGGAAAAGTAGTGGAAAAAATGGCGGGAAAAACAAAAACTGTCAAAACTGACGAAATCTCGTTCGAACGACTTTCTCTCATTCGAACGACTTTTTCTCATTCGAACAAGCTTGTTCGAACGACATTACTAACGATAATTTATAGTGTAGAGAACAAATGTCGTTTCATATCTCGTTCGAACGAGTTCGTTTGAACGACATCATTTGAACCAAACTTCTAACGAGAAAATAGAGAAAGGGAAAAGAATCTCGTTAGAAATGTCATTCGAATGACCTGGGAATCTCGTTCGAACAAGTTCCCATTTTCGTTCAAACGACTTTTAAGAAAATCCTATTTTTTATTTTAAGCCCAAAACTTTTATAAAATAAGTCTAAAACGATTTTCGGAGAAAATTAAAAGTCATTAAGACAAAACTTTATAAAAACTAACACCCATAAAATACATTCCAAGCTCTTATATACATAATAGTGCATTCATACCTTTGGAGACTTGGAATCCTCAAATGTTGATGACGTGAAACATGTGGAACGAAACCTGACAAGTACAAAACTTTAAATCTTGCCCACTAGGACTTCAACTTCTTCAAACATCATAGTCTTGATAGAAACCAACTACTATCCTATGACTCAAATGGTTTTGTCTGGAATTAAGCCAAAACTACATATGGACTCAATTGGAAATTTGTGTCCTTACAGAAAGTGTCCCAAATACCTCGGCGCTAGCTCCCCTATTTTGCCGAACACATGACTCCCTTAAGGGTAGATACCCACGAAAATCCCTGAATACTCATGTCAGACATAAAACCTTTTACTCACGATGATGTAACTCTCACTACGTTTCGGAACAGCACAAAACTGACGTAACCCTAAATCATTTCGGGTCCTAGAAGCTTGTTATTCCCCAACCAAAGGGTGAATGACAAAATCACCATATAAAGTCTCAAAAGTCATCATGCAGATAATAAATCTCTATGAGGTATCACACGTAAGTCTACCAATGGTAATTAATTCTCCCAATTACCCAAAAATCTAGAATACACATTTCTCGATTTCTCCTACATCCTAGTATCCTTCCGTCTACCCATCAACTTATATGTGATGCGTCTACCACAAAGTGAAACTCTGTCCCCATCGCCTCCGGCCAAACATCTCATCCTAATTCACAACAATATTAGACGGAACCTTGTTATGTTTCACTTCTTCTCTTCAAATGAAATGTTGTACATACTTCCTGATAGTATAACCCACCCTAACATAACAATTATTCGGTTTGGGTCAATTCATTCTGCAAACCCTAAGGAAACCCTGAACTCTCCACAATTTTGGATAACCCAATTATGAATTTTACCAATGTATGCATTTATCCGGTCATTGGAATCATCAAAATTACAAAATCCTGGTTAATAACTTCGGATAAACTTTTCTCCATCCCTAAATGGTGTACCTGGTTCAACACCAATCCCCATGCTCAATGTTTCACATCGCGTGGAACATCTTACTCCCTTTTTTTGGAATATACCAAAAATCATTGCCCTTGAATTTGTTCCAAAACTATGCATTCCTTGGGAACTTTTTCGTCTGGTTGTAATCAACCTCTTATTTATGCTTTAGACTACTATAGGCATTTGACCAAGTGAGACTCTTCTCTACTTTCCCAAAATTATGGGGTTCTGCCTTGTCCAGGGATATCTTTTTACATATGCCTCCACCGTTTTTCAACCCACTATGGTTATGATAGTTTTCTTTGATATACACATAGTCGGACTGTTTCCTTTCTCAAACGAATTTTAGTCCATCATACATTTCCACTTATGTTTCTAACTGCCCCACAAGCATAACTTTAACACGTTTATTTACGCATTCCTTTATCTTGGACTATTATGAAAATCAAACTAACCAGGGCTCCCATACACCCTATAACCCGTGTGTATTTGCACAAACATCACAAACGTCATATGCGTAACATATTTATCTCAAGCTTGTACCCCACATTATCGGTGTGGCTATAACATACGGGTATTCTCGATCACCATGTAAATTCAATTTAATTTCTTGAGATTGCCCCACCTATCAACTTGTGGTGCAAAAGTTTTCCCGTGCTTCCTTCGTAGCACCACCCGGCTTCACTGACCCTATTTCGTAGTAGCTCTCAGCTCAAAGTGTTTTCTCTACACATCTAATAATCAACATTTAAACCAATGCCCTAGCATCAAACAATGTATCTCCACTACCTACGTTTATTAAGGTTTATGCATGTAAACTCTCGTAACGAAGCTCAAAAGAACTTTCCCCAATGCACTGTCCCCTAGCATTATTGATCATCGATTTTTGTAGGTCCAAAGCGTATAATCGGGACACCCAAAACCCTGTCCCAATACTCATAATTTTGATCATCGACTCCCGTATCTCTAAAGGAGTCATATAATACTGCGCTCACCCTATCACTAAGTCCTCAGCGCTAAGTTAATAATGAGCTAAATCTCTCCAC
Source organism: Sambucus nigra (assembly GCA_949130495.1). Lineage (NCBI taxonomy): Eukaryota > Viridiplantae > Streptophyta > Magnoliopsida > Dipsacales > Adoxaceae > Sambucus > Sambucus nigra. The sequence goes on along the minus strand of OX422217.1, from coordinate 15,655,005 downwards.
TCCACGGTAAACCCGACATACCCTAAATCACATCAGTAAAAGTCTCTACGCACCGGGATACAATATAACTAGACAACTGTACTTTCCAAAGTCTACTTCATAAAACATCGCAAAAAGAATATACATCCTACCTTAGAAAAACTAACACGATAGTCTTGCTGTAACCAACCACCATCACTTAACCATTGCTACATATTCCATACTCTGGATAAAATCATACATCGCATATCACTTATCAAAATGATCTAACCTTGAAAAATATATCCTCTCAGTGTCCACACTCGCTCCTCTGCAGATGGAACTAAAGAGATCCCCGCTACTCAACGGTAGATATATACGACTACAGTACTATTAGTGATACTTCTACTAAACTCATTTCATGCACGAATCTAGTGCTAACGAACTACTTTAACTCGCTTGTGTCACACAATATAGACCCCATTCACCCTGGGATAAATATCCTACTTTCGATTGTCAATAACACTAGCGGTTCAAATGATTTTGGGACATAACAATATCGTCCTAATCGAACCAAAACTTTTATAACTGTTGCCCCTGCTGGGCATCCCGCTCCTACCCCTAACTCGCTGCCGACAAGTTCAATACAAGTGGCCCAACTCCCCACACATAAGAAATCACTTTGTGTATTTACCCTTTTTCTGGCGGCCCCAATGGCCATGTCAGGGTTTTCCTTCTCTCGGACCTGGTAGTCTTGGCTCCTATTACTACACCTTGTTATTTTATCGGCCCTGTCGACCCTGTGGAACATACTGTTGGTTTTGAAGGTACCGAATGAATACACCATAAGTTGGTAGGAATTTCCATTAATCTGAATTATTTAAATGGGTCCCCTACTGAGTATCCCCTTGTGGTGGCTCACTAGCACCGTTAAATCCAGTCTTGTCCTTTGGTTAAATCCCTCGACTCTCGTGGCTCCCTTCTTATGGAAGCATTGATACAAACTTCTAAACGTACGACATTAACGACAACGGTACCAGTTGTTCTAGTCGAATTTTCCCACCCATGCTTGTATATCCTACCCATGAGTCCATTATCAACTTACAGACCTTTTTTATTCTTTGTATCCACCTCGTCGGGTACGAAGTTCACTAAACACATCAGTTATCCTTCCTGACCGACCACTGTACAACCCTTCTGAAACAAGTATTAAAATCTCTTTTGCCTCTCTATTTAAATATTTGATGAGAGGATTTCCGATCAAACCGCAACCCAAATTCCTCGTTATTCATAGTATCTCTCCATGGTTGTGGTGATTGATTCCTATCACTACAACGCTGCTCCCATGAGCCAAAATTTCGTTCGAAATTTAATATTGGGTGTCACTGAGATCCACCCTACACAATAGGCTTTGGATTATCTCAATGTCATCTGCCTGAACAATAATCATGGTGACTCATATCGCGTAACCCTTCCCAGAATACTCTATGGCTTCTACTGGTATCTCCTCATGCAATCCTTCTAACACACTCGTTGGTCGTCCTAAATTATTTGGTGTACGTATCCCAATAGAACTCGTATATGAATCGCATCCACTATATTTATTAGCAAGATAACATAAGTCGCATACGTAAAGGAATACAACAATCCTATAATAAGGCTCTATATCAAATAACGCTACACTGAAATCATAGTAAGTCGCACAGATCCTAAAGACACTAGAACCTGATACTCTGATACAATCTGTTACACCTCACCTATTAAAATACCGGGTGGCCATCCCTATATCTGGTCTCATATGGCTCATTATTAGCATCATTAACGAAATCATTTTAAATTTACTAACCACCTAGAATTAAATAGACCGGTGCCAAATTTTTATCTTTCATTAATTAATGACATGCGAAAATAAAATAAGATAACTAAACCATCCACATAATATGATAATTGAAATCCAACACAGATAAATGTCATAAAGATGTAAGACCGAAAAAACCATCAGTCCTAAACAATAGAATCCAACAATAACTCTGAAATAGTGAACTGGATACAGAACGTTTAACGAATAAACTGAAGTACTAAAACTGAGGGCGACATGCCCAAATGAATACCGAATAAAGTGCCATCACTAGGAATAAATGAATGAACCGTATATAGCCTCGTTACATTCCTTTCTATCACACTACTCTAACCCGATTATTGTTACTTTGATTATTAAGTTACCTTCTCATTAGCTTATTAATCGGTTCCACTTGAGTAAAACATATAACGTTCACACTAGTTATTTAGGAAACACATTTTAATCGTATAACTTTCACACTAGTTATATTTATGAAATACATTCACACTTAATGCACTAATCTCATATATAGTTACTAAAACATTCACACACATATCGCTTATAATAACCATTCATTCCTGAGTAATAACACACCGAATGCTTTCTCTAAAATGCTATCACCCCAGGTATTGTCACTCTAACCCGGTTACCTCAAGTCGGACTCTCTCATACGAACTTGGGTAAAAATATCACAAACGTAGTGGAGGCGATCATAGTTCCTTGAGTGTGAGACCAAATCATACCAAAGACACTCCACCCCGAAAAGAAACACAACACAAGCCCGAGGATTCACCCACATCGCACAATCTTCAATGATAGCACTAGATGGGTATGTATTGCTATGAATATCCTTCACACTGATATTTATAAATCACACAAATATATATACACTATCACACTATATATATATATATATATATATATATATATATATATATATATATATATATATATATATATATATATATATATATATATATATATATATAATAAAAGTCTGGCTAACCCGTGCCTAACACCCGTAGCACTTTCCCATACCCAAGTCTATATCCCCGACTCTTATTTTATTTAATTTCACATCCATTAAATAATTCAAAGTAGCTTCACTTGCTAATATTCCTGGACTAACCCAATCAGTCCGTGTTTAAATCTTTATCAATTTTCTTCCCTCAATTCGTTAATTATGGGTTACACCTTTATCTCCTCTTCCTAATCCCAATAACATCCCTCTATAATCGCTAGTTGGTAGGCCCCATATTTATTTTTCACTAAATAAATAAGTCTAAAATAATTTCCAAGAACCATTAACCTATATAATTAAATAGGCAAATTTATCAAAATGCAGGGATCATTGATCGATCGATCGATCAGATCCAAGTCATCTTATCCAAAGTTTCTTTTTCACCATTGTTAAATTTTCGAGCTTCGATTCCAACCCAGACTTTGGTCAAATAATGTACTATGTTTATTTTATCTATAAACAAGTTCTAATCACCAATATATTTCATCAATCGTCACTACTTTTCATTAATATTTCTAGGTTTCACGAATTAGTTTTTTCTCAAAATTCCTTAAATCACAATTTTCAATTCGATTCAATAATTCGTATTCAACAATTATTTGTACTCGGTTTTTATTCAAAATCATACGATAGTATTCTCATATTAATTAAACATCAATTTCACATTTAATGCGTAAATTCCTAAACCCCCAATTTTCACGTGTCACCCGCCCAAAACGAATTTGTCAACACATACTATAATATGAACATGCAATTCTGCCATTTAAATCAAAAGCAAGTTAAATTACTTGCCTTATAGGATTCGTAAGTTCTGATCACATGAAGAAGACGATGAATTTGACGAGGAACACCCAATTTCCTCCTTGAATTTGATCTCTAAAGTCCTCCTCCTTTTCTCCTTTTGTCTTCTCTAATTTCCTAGGGTTTGCTATTTGAGTTATGGAAACCTCTAACTCCAACACTTAGTCTAAAAACTCGTAATCCCGAAATTAGGCTAATGGACCAAGCTCAAATGACTCGAACACTCCCATGTGGGCCTGATTATGTCTAAAAATGCCCCGAGACCCAATTACTACCTCTGGGTACACTATTTTGATTATCTCGACCCATTCGGAATCAACCGTGACCTCAAAATCGCCATCTGAGTCACTCTACAATAATTTCCTATCTCGGCCCCATGTTGAGATGAAATACTAACACGTCACTATCACTCGCTATGACAAAAAATAAATGTTTACTATTAACTTAAGTAATTATATTCCATAAATACTAACCATTAACTCTCCTGATTAATTTTTAATTAACACATCATAAATAATTCAATTAAATTGTGACACAATTGTAATTTTAAATTATTCAAATTAATTAAATAATAAATACTCAAATATACGGGGTGTTACAACATTCTCTATACATTCATGAATATATATAACCATAACTCTTATATATATATATATATATATATATATCAATGAACCCTTACATAACACACAACCTTATGATTCACTAAATGCCAAAGCCCGACATGATTTCCTAATTAATTATTTGACTAGTCCTCTCTTCTAGCATCCTAGACATTTACTATGCCCCAAATATTAAATCGTGCCACTCTGTCAGTTTTAATTAAATATAGGCCCATATGGACCACCCCCCATATACTCATTTGGGTTCGTATTAAACTCACGGATGTTTCCATAAAGTTAGTTGGCCTATCCCACAGGGATGAATAGATTCAGTATCTGGGGCCGAATCGATTTGCCTCATTGTCGAATCGATTTGCCCCTAGGGCGAACCGATTCGAATTCTGGCAGGGGTTGAGTTTGGGTTCTTCATGTATATAAATGGATTTTCCTAAAAATACCATTAACTCATAATTAATTCACAAATCTCTTCAAAATTAATTTCCAAGGGCTATAACTTCAGAATAATCATTATAACATCATTTTCACATTTTATAATTAATACTCACACTTGATTAATTAAATAATATTTAAGATTTAACCATTAAACTTTCTAGTTGTTTAATTTCACCGTTAATTAATATCTTCATCTTCAACCTCCAAACTAAAAAATTATGTCATTCTTGTAACATGGTAAATACCCCATACTAATCCATCTACATACACGGTTTCTAACTGTATATCTTCAACCAATATTTAGTAAGATTCATACTCTAAATCCTCTACATTCATATTTTCAACCACAAATCTAGTAATCAGCATTATTAACTACTAAATCACATAAAGCAAGTACATACTTTTCTTGAGCAATAAATATGACGATAATCTTCTAGAAAGCTCACGAAACTCTTCACAGAAAAATCTCTCTTCTCTTTCTTCTTCTTTCTCTCTTCTTCTTCTTCTTCTTCTTCTTCTTCTTCTTCTTCTTCTTCTTCTTCTTCTTCTTCTTCTTCTTCTTCTTCTTCTCTCTTCCTTAGCCTCTCTTATGCCCAAAATGAAGACTAAACCCTCTTCATTTTCTATTTATACCAAAATTAAATCTTATTTTTGGATTTAATTAAACCTTAATGGGTAAAATGACCTAAATGCTCGTCCTTGAGCCACTTATGGTCTAAAAACTCCCAGAACTCAAATATAACCCCCAGGTACTTAATTCTAACTATTTAGACCCATTTCGGATCATTGCTGCACTCAAAACAATCATCCGAGTTATTTAACTAAAAATATACTTTTCCAACCCAACTCTTAAGTTGCATGCTCAAAACTGATAAAGTAGTTGCTATCACTCACTAACAACATAATGTAAACTCATACGTTTATTTACTCTTCACACTAGTAAATATATATAGATAAACATTAACCCTTTTTTGATGCCAATTAACATTTATCCGAATCAATTTAATTTCCTAATTAAATTACAAAATAACATGTACACGTGTAATTAATTATGTTTTAGAATTACGAGGTATTACACATTCCATCTTTAATCACTTTAGGGGATGAAATTATCAACATCCACATTTTATCTTGAAACTAACTTTAATTTTTGTTTATCATGTTCATATATTCTCTACTAACATACTTTAAGGTTCTACACATGTGAGGATAGATTTTAGGACTAGAAATCCATAAATGTGAGTTCTAAACATGATATTAGCATGAAATTGCATTTTGTGTACAAATCCATCATATTTCAAGATTGAATGATATTTGTTCTTCAAAAATATATTTCAAGTCTAGTTTTCCTTAAAAATTCCATTTTTGCAAGAAAACAAGAATATCATATTAAAAAATATCTTTGCAATAAATATATGAATTCTAACATGCATCCTAATATGCAACTTAGTTTTTAAACTTAAAAACATAGTGAGGAAAACTTTATGTCAAGATGATTGGAAATATCTAGGAAATGTGATGAGCAATTTCAATTCGACACTAAGAGACGTCTCCAAAAACCCACTTCTACTTCAAAATCACCACTTTCAAAACCTACACAAGTTGTCTAGGGTTTGATATGGGTATTCAAGAGTAGTTTGGGGTCCTTTAATGGAGGAATTGTGGGGAATAGATTGTGTAAATGGGTGGGGAAAATTTTGGACAGAAAACTTAGAGTGTTAGGAGCTCTAGAGAGTGGAAGAGAGGGTATAATATCTGATGGTATTGGTTGCCAGAGACCTTAGGGTATCTCTCTCTTATAAGCCCCACAATAATTTTAATAACCCATTTAATTAAAGGAGAAGCTCTTCATCCATCCAAAGTTGAAAAAATGTCCTCATTAAGGTCTGAGATTAGGGAGGCATAAGTACCAGCTTCCGTTTAATGGTTTGTGTGATGTCAACATAAAAGGATGAACTAATATTTTGATGTCCCAGGACTTGTCGATCGATCGATTGAAATTCATCGATCGACCATTTCCAAAAATTGTTCTTATTTCAATTTTGAACTTAAAGCCCATAAGAACCCTATTTTAGAAGTCCAAAAGTAGTGTTGTATGATTTATACTTCATTCGAATAATCCTAAAAAAATTATGCAAGGTGTACATTGGACGTATAAAGCACAATTTAATGTGCTTGGGATCATAATTATGGATTAGCTAAATTAGTTCACACTGCATCTTGCAGAAATATTCTTATCAACCTAAAGAACAAGAATGCATGGTCATGCAGATCCATACAACGTAAAATTTGTGAGTAATGTGCCGATTTAGTTTCAACGATAAAAATTTTATTCCATAAAAGAAAAAAGACATGAGTTTTCTTTTGCATTTCATTAAAATAACACTAACAATTATATTTCAAGGGTGTGGGTATTACATTAAGAGCTAGCCACGATCAATCTCAAAGCACATCCTCGAGGATCATCAAGGGAGGTTGGTGGGGTTGGGTTGGGTTAGGTGGGGTTAAACAGGGGAGTGGGGTCACCGAATGGGGAGGGAGAGGGACAGATAGGTACGAGAGTATAAGGTAAAGAATGAGAATGAATGAAAGATTTGTTGGAGATCTCTGAGAAAGAAGGAGAGTGATCGGGACTAAGAAGGGGGTAAAAGATGTGGTAAAATTAAAGAAGGAAAAATAAAACCTAGGTATCAAAAGGGATGACTTTTTCCCGTCCTTTTTTAGAATTTATGAAATGGGACGGATATTCTGTCCCGTTTTGTATACCAAAAGGGACAAAATTTAACCGTGACTTTTGTGATTTATCAAAAGAGACGATTTTATTAAATCCTTGGTATAAGCTATACGAAATGGGATAATTTTAAAATTTGTCCCTCATATTTGCCCAGAAAAAAGCACTAAAAATCACCTATACTTTAAGAGTTATTTTTAATAACCATTCCATATGGTATACCAAATGGAAGAGATTTTGCAAACTGTCCCTTTTGCGATTTATCAAAGGGGGTGGTAATTAACATCCATCTCAAGTGGTACTTTTAAGAGACAAAATGACACGGTCTTCCCAAATACCCCTGTCCAAAATATCCATTTAATTAACTTATAGGTCCGACGCTGTTATAGCCAGTTTACATTTCTATTAGTCCCGCATATACTCTTGGACAACTTATAAAAATCTCAAAACAACACACACACACACACACACATCACTATAGCGAGTCACCCAATTTCATTAATCGTGCATATATTTGTGGTGTTCTATGCATAATATGTCTATATAGTCCCTCAGCCCAATTACATTAGCTATGCATATACTCATGATGCAAACACACACACACGTCACTATAGCAAGTCACTCTAATGTAACCACCCTTATTTTCCACGTAAAGGATGGACAGACACACACAGAGAAAACACAAATTGTTCGATATCAACCTTACAGGTGTAGGCATATGATTGGATGATACACGAGCGTCAAAAGTAATTACACAACACGCCTTAAGATCTCTGCCGCTTTCGAATTCTACCCAAGGGAACTTTCAGCTAATAAACCCAACAATCCAGAATAGCAGATTTACCCCAAAACTTTTAAAACCAAATTTTAATTAATAAAAAACTTGTTTTAAAGCTTAATAAAATTCCCAAAAAAATATTAAGAAAACAATTTGAGGGATTTAAACACTCTTAACATATACATACTCAATTATATGCAATATGAAATGTATGAATGCAATTCTAATGTGTGTGAGTGCTGGTAAATGTACCTAGATCAATCAAGCAAGAGGAATAAATTAAAAATCAATCTCTGAGGTTCTTTGGTTTCTAGGAAAGACACAATTTTATCACAATTTCCAAACTAGATGAACACTTATACAATACAGACTCAAGTGAGTCAAGAGTATAAGGTGCTTCAATCTTCCCCTTTGGAAATATGAGACAAAATCTCCTTTGAGTCATCTAGGACTCGTAGGGCGACAAAGATAAGAAAAAAACTATTCCTATAAAATTCTATCTACCCATTTCCTAGAAAATAAAAGTACATAACTCAACTAATTACAATTGAATACCCTATTAAAACTGTTGAGAATATCTGTACAGAGTCCTGCAATGAATCACTAAGATAAAGCTCTTTAGAATATGTAAAAAGATTCATAAGACTCAAATTTCTCCCCCATTTTGTCTCAAATAGACAAAGGGAAAAAACGTATAGAGATCAAAGAAATTAATCAGCACACACCATACCTGTTGATTTACGTAAAGAAATGAATCTATTGTAATCTAAAGGTTTAGTAAACATATCTGCGAGTTACAAATCAGTAGGAAGATAATTGATTTATAATTCCTTAGTTTCAACCAATTCGCGTATAAAGTGATGTCTTATTTTTATGTGTTTTGTTTGCGAGTGTTGAACAGGATTTTTAGAGATATTGATCGCACTCTGATTATCACAATAGAGGTGCAATTGATTTTCTTGAATACCATAATCACTTAGAATTTGTGTAAGCCAAAGTAATTGAGCACAGCAGCTTCCAGCGGCTATATATTCAGATTCAGCTGTTGAGAGAGACATACAGTTTTGTATCTTACTACTCCATCCTACCAAATTATTACCTATATAATAGCATGCTCCTGACGTGCTTTTACTATCATCAGTACACCCAGCCCAATCAGCATCAGTGTAACCAATTATAGTGCTAGGTGTATCACTAGTGTACCAAAGTCCTAGATTCAGAGTGCCTTTTATGTATTTGATAATTCTTTTAATACAAGATAAGTGGCTCTCTTTAGGATTGTTTTGATAACGAGCACACACGCAAACTGCGTACATAATATCAGGACACGAGGTAGTAAGGTATAGAAAGGTTCCTATCATACTACGATATAGAGTTGGATCTATAGATTTTCCAGTTTCATCTTTCGATAGTTTGACCATAGTACTTTTTGGATTTTTAGCATCTTTAGCACTCTCAAGGCCGAATTTTTTGACAATCTCTAATGTGTATTTAGATTGCGAAACAAATAATCCTTCTGAATTTTGTTTGACTTGAAGACCAAAAAAAAATTGTAACTCCCCCATAAGAGACATTTGAAACTCTTTATGCATAATTTCAGAAAAGAATTTAACTTCTGAGGGCGAAGTTGATCCAAAGATAATATCGTCAACATAAACTTGAGCTATAATGATGTGTTTGTCAAAATGTTTGACAAATAAAGTTTGATCATTTCCACCTCTCTTAAAACCTTTATCTATGAGAAAATTGGAAATGCGCTCATACCAGGCTCTAGGCGCTTGTTTTAGGCCATACAAAGCCTTTTTAAGACGAAATACATGATTTGGATATTGAGGGTCAATGAACTCTTTTGGTTGTTCTACATATTCCATTAAGGAATGCAGATTTGACATCCATTTGGTAAAGTGTAAAATGCAAGTAGCAAGCTATGGCAAAGAGAAGACGAACAGATTCTAAACGAGTAACAGGAGCAAAGGTCTCGTTAAAATCTATACCTTCAATTTGAGAATATGCTTGAGCAACTAATATAGCTTTGTTTCTAATGATTATCCCACTTTCATCATATTTATTTTTAAATATCTAACGTGTCCCAATAACCTTTTTGTGATTAGGCCTAGGTACAAGATACCAAACATCATGACTGTCAAATTGAAAAAGTTCTTCCTGCATAGCAGAAATCCAGTGAGAGTCATTCAATGCCTCATTTACATTCTTTGGTTCCATAAGGGAAACAAAACATGCATAATGAGCATAATTTCTTAATTGAGATCTTGTATGCACAGGCTCACTAGGATTACCAACAACGTTATCAATGGGATGGTCTTTAGAAACCCAATTAGGTACTTCAGGTGTCTCAATTGGTAATGAATCATCTATTTCTGGAGAGTCATTTTCTAAAACATTTGTAGGCTCTTCCACAATAGTTGATTCACTAGTCTTACACTCTACAGTAGTGTCACTTATAATTACATTTATGGATTCCAACATGGTCTTAGTGCGAAGATTATAAACACGATAGGCTCCACTGTTAGGCGAGTATCTTAGAAAAATAGCTTTATCTCCCCGACTCTCAAATTTGGATAAGTGTTCTCTGTCTTTGCAGACATAACAAGTACTACCAAAGGTTCTAAGGTACTTAAGATTTAGTTTTTTCTTATACCAAAATTCGTAAGGAGTTTGTTTAGAATTATTTCTAAGATAGACCCGATTGATAATGTGACACGCAGTACGAATAGCTTCTACCCAAAAATATTTAGGTAAACTCTTGGCATCTAACATAACACGTGCCATCTCTTGAAGAGTATGATTCTTTCTCTCAGCGATACCATTTTGTTGAGGTGTCTTAGGGGCACTAAACTCATGTTTGTAACCATTATAGTCACAATACTCTATTATACCAGTGTCTTTTAATTCTCCACCTCTATCACTACGAATTCTATTTACTTGGGTGTTCTTTTCATTTTCAATCCGAAGAAGTATTTTTAAGAAAGTTTGAAAAGTGTCATACTTTTGTTTTAAGAAGGCTACCCAAGGAAATCTGGTGAATTCATCAACCATAACAAGAATGTAACTGTGTCCACAGAGACTAACAGTTTGAGAGGGACCCATTAGGTCCATATGGATGAGATCCAAGGGGTTAGAGGTAAGAATATCTTTGACTTTCTTATGAGGTGCCTTAACAATTTTCCCTTCCTGACAGGAACCACAGGCAGTGTTAGAAATGGGTTTAATTTTAGGAATACCTCTAATAATTTCTTGAGAAGACAATCTACTAAGATTATCGTAATTTATGTGACCCATTCTATTATGCCATATCTCATTGTCATCCATTCTGGAAACATTACAGATTTCAGAACTATTCATGACAGTGTAGCAATTGTCAGGAGTCCTGAATCCTGTAATTATGCATTCACCCTTTTCATTTAAAATTTTGCAATTGTTCTTTGAAAAGGTAACAGTATGATCTGAGTCACAAAATTGCGAAATACTAAGCAGATTAACTTTAAGACCTTTGACTAGAAGAACATTTTTAAGAACAGGAAGTCCTTTCTCTTGGAGTGTTCCTTTACCAATGATTTGAGATGATACACCATCACCAAAAATGACTTTTCCTCCAGCAAAGCTGGCTTTATTTAAAAGTTTTGTATCATCACCAGTCATGTGTTTTGAACATCCAGAATCTAAATACCAACTAGAAGATGTGTGTTCAGCTTTTAAAGCAGTGATAACTATATTACACTTCATCTGGGGTAATAGATCATCTTTTCTAACCCAAATAGCTCTTGTTTTCATTTTGCGCTTATTTTCTCTCATTTGATAAAATTTGTGAGCATTTAATTTTTTTTGAAAAATGTTTTGCGCATGATTTTTAATTTTATGAGAGACATGAGCATTTGGTTTAGGAAAGTGTTTAGTAATCCTTATAGGAAATATTCTTTTAGGTTTGGTCTTCCTCTTTCTATAGTTAGAGTTTTTATCTGGTTGTTTAGGCATAACATAATTGTTACGACTCCTTTTAGAGTAGTTAAAGTTTTGGTACAATGGGGTACTATAGGTAGGGTTAACTAAACATCTAGAGTAGCAACCATCAAAATCATGACCATACAAGTTACAGAAAAAGTAATATAGATTTCTCGAAGAGGGTATCTCCTTAGGAAAGTCTCTAAACATAGGTTTTAAGGAATTTTAAGGTTGACCCCTATTCCTAGATAGAACAGTTTTGAAAGTAGATTCACTCTTTCTAATAGGGGGGCAGACATATTTAACCTTAGGAGAATTGTCACACTTAGAGTAACTTGATTCCCCAATATCAAACTTTTGATGTTTTGAATCAAACTCTGTTTTTAGAGAATGAAAGTCTGGGTAGGTTTCAATAGGTCTTTTGCCTCCTGACACAAACTTGATAGATTCAAAAGATTTTGTTTGTGTCTGTAAATTGGGGCAAAATCCTATTACAGTTCGATCATCAGAATTGCTTTTTGAATCAGTAACAAAACCATCAAAACAGTTTGAGTTATTTTCAAATTTTGTAAATTTTTTGAAAACTGTTGATGTCTTCTCTTTAGTTTGTTCCAATTCTAACAATGTCCCTTTGTATTTTTTCTCTGGAGTTTCATTTGATTCAGTCAAATCTTTCAATTTTTGATCAAACATTTTGATTTCATTTTCATGAGTACGACATTGGGTAGTATACTCTTCAGCATTAAGTTTGACCATCAAGCTTAGATCTTCTAGTTTCTTAGTGAGATCTTTCACTATCTTCTCTAGTCTAGTGATTTTTTTGAGAGTTTTCACATAAAGTGTGTGAAAGGGAGGTCTTCAGTGTCCGAGTCACTAAGTGTAGTGTGTGAAGTGACCCCCGAGGATTCAATTCTTGAACTCACACACCCATTGACATCTTCATTATCGCTTTCCCTTTAACTCACACACCCCGTGGTAGAACAAGAAACATTCGCAGTAATTAAAGTATCTAAACCAGTAACAACATGATTCTCAATAGCAGGACTAGAGTTACTAGAATCATTTTCATACACAAGCATGGGCATATCATCATTGTATATAATCTTGGCAAAGAAGGACATGCAAGGATCAAAAGCATCAGATGATTCAGGTTCCTCATTTTCAGAATCACTTGAATCATCCCATGTTTTGCAAATGTTGGCCCCAGTGTCCTTATTGTGAGTGCTCAAGTTAACTCTACAGTCTTGTGCAATGTGTCCTAGTTTTACACATCTAAAACATTCAATCTTTTTAAGGTCTTTGTTAGGTCTAGCGTGAATGTCCTTGTGATGTTTGTCTTGACCTTTCTCATGAGGTTTATGATTAGAGTGAGTTGGATAGTTGGGCTTGCCTTATTTGTTTTCCATGTTGTTTCTCAACTTGACAATTTTCTTAAACTGTTTTGATATTAAGGAAATCTCATTGTCCAAACTCTCTATGTCACATTCCTCATTAGAGTCATAATTGGGAATGTTAAGCACATGCTTAATAAGCGTAGAAGAAAAACTCATATTGGAACTAGTCTGTTTCCTATGGGACTGGGTCAATTGTTTCTTAAATTCTAATTCCATTTCCACTATTCTTAGTTTACTACTGAGTAATTCAGGAGTGAGATTTTGGTCACACATTTCCTCAATGGCATATCTTTTGTTGTCAAATTTATGTGGAAATGATCTCAGAATTTTAAATAAAATTTCATGTCTGTCATAGGTTATCCCATTAGCATGTAATTTGGTCATAATATCAGTCAAGTTCATATAAAAGTCATCAAATGACTCAGAGTCAGACATAATTAAAGAGTTATACTGCTGAATGAGCATTTGTGTTTTAGCATCCCTAACTCTAGTGTCACCTTCATGAGCAGTAACCAAAGTTTTCCAAGATTGTTTAGAAGTGGTAAAGGATGAGATTATTTTGAACTCATGTTCATTTATGGACATAAATATGGCATTCTTTCCTTTGTTATTGTTGCGAGAAACTTGCTTCTCTTCCTTTGTGAACTCACTTAACACTTTCTTAGATCTCTCATTACTTCCTTCAGTGGCTGGTTTAGTAGGATAAGTGTATCCATTGTCAACAATATCCTAGACATCATCTCCCAAAGTTCCTTGAATGAAAGCAATCATCCTTACTTTCCAGTAAGCAAAATTGGTTCCATCAAAGATAGGAGGTGTGGTTAAGTTACCAAATCTTTCATTTTTCTCGTCCATGTTTGATTTTCAAAAAACAATTTTAGAAACACAGGATCTTTTAAAAGAAGTTTACAAAGCTCTGATACCAATTGAAATGTTGTAATTAAAGCAATTTAATATAAAATTAAACTATTTAAGTAACTCTGAACTATTTTTTTGAAGAAACTATTTTCTTAAATCAAATCAAATTAATCACAAGATGTGTTTAACAAAAATATGTACGAGATCTGTTCAAGATTTGTTAACAGGTTTAATAAATCAGTTTAAAAACTTTAAACTCAGCACGACCAAGAAATAGATGAGGAGATGTAGAAAGATTAAGAACAAGGATTTTTAAGGTGGTAAAACCTCACCCAACTGAGGAAACATCCACGACTCCCTCTACGGAGTAAACCTAAAATTCCACTAAAATAAATTATAACAGTTACAAACTATATAACACACATGCACACAAATCAGACCTATACAAGTTTAGGAATGTACCCAATGGTGTCCTTATAACTTCTTTGCAGTTCTGTTTGTTGATGTTATTCTCCAGTTTGCTAACTTTAAATTTGTTCAAGCTCTTTACATCGACTCTTGTTGTTGAGATCTTATTACCAACACTTTTAGTGTGGTAGGGTGATAGTGTTTGTGAATGTGCTTTCTAACACATGCATGCACACACACACACACACACACTTATTTATACAAAGCAATCCTAACAAATTACATATAAGATCTATATGCTGTGATTTTCTATTTCTCTCTTTTTAGTAAACTTAACCTTATTTGACCTTTATTATAATCCCAGAATCCACGGCTATCTTGCTCGGAAGACGTTTTAAGATCTTAATCAATCTTAGGTTTTGAAAATATTTTTGAGATTGAAAATCACCAAGTGCGATTCCAACTAGGTCAAAGGTCTTGTTTTAAAAGAACTAGAAACATAAAAGGATTTTGTTGATTTTGAAGTTAAAAACATTTACGGAAACAAATCAACAAATATTTTCTCAAGATGAGAAACTATAAATGCAGATCTATGTGTAATATAACATGCAATGACTTAGATATAAGATTTCTATAAAAGTAGAAACACAGATCTAAACAGATGTTTAAGTTGATAACAAGATCTGAGAACGAAGAGGTTACAGCAACAAAAATAACAAACCAATCACTCAATAAATCTCAAACACTCAAGGTTGTGTTTGGTATAAACTGGTTTTGAAAGAGGTTATGGTTTGAATATAGTTTTGGACGAATTTAGGGTTAGGGTTTCCTAACTCTGGTTTCTCTCTCTCTCTTCTCTCTTCTCTCTTCTCTCTCTTCTCTCTTTTCTCACTCGAATACACGAAGTGGCAAAAGTCTCATATGGCTGAGAGAAGGGTTCCTTTTATAGGAGGCTGATGTAATACCCCGTATTTTTGTGATATTTATTTATGGGATTAATTAAATTAAGTGCGTATTAATTGGAAATTAATCCGGATTAAAATACTAACGAGATGCGAGTTGGTATTTGATTATGTGCATATATGATTATATATGAATATTGAATTATGATTTTTGTCGTGAGATTGAAATACGGCAATTTGGAAATCTTATTGGGTCGTGTGTGACAGTCGCGTCATGGAATATATTTATTTTAATTAAAAAGTAAATTATAGTTCTATTAATCGTATGGTCGTTTTGAGTGCGCCAACGCGTCCGGAAGGGTCGAAATAGTCAGAAAACACTAGCCGGGGGTTTGGTTTGGGTCCCGGGGTATTTTTAGGCCATACCGGCAACCAAAAAGGGCAGTTTGGTAATTTTAGAATTTTGGGATTTTTTATTAACGAATTTTAGGAGTTTTAAATGGAAAATTAAAACACCCACTAACCCATTACCAGCCATTTACTAATTAGAGGGCTACGGGGGTTATTAGAATTAGCCCTAAAAGTTCCTAAGACAAAAACCCTAGCCTCCATTGCTACCATTAGAGAAGAAAGCTTGTAGTGGGAGAGATAGAAGGATTCTGCAGAGAGGGAGAGAACCACTCATCAAATTCGTCATCAAATCAGAGATACATATAAGGCAAGTGGTTTAATTCCAATTAATTTCAGAGAATGCTTCTTCCATGTGTAGGAATTTATAAAAATCTTATTGTTCTTGGGAGTTTGATAAAAACCCATTAATTTAGAATTAGAAACTTGTATTGTGATGAGGATTTGCATGTAGAACTATATGTAGGTGAATAATCTGATGTTAATACGTTTTGGATGAAACAAAAACGGATTTAATTAGGCTCTTTGATGATTTATAAATGTTAGGGTTCATGTTCATATAATTTGGGGTTAAATGAAGGGATTTGAAGATTTGATGATATTTAAGATGTGTTGGCCCTATACAAACATTTGATTATGACCCATGAATGTTTAGTACGAATTAGGAACCTTAAAATGATGTTGGGACGATTTGTATGTGGGATTAGGAGTGAAGAAAATTGGAAAAACGAAATAAGGATTTCTGGGCTCGAAACTGGCCACTCGTTAGAAGACCTGCCCAGGTCGTTCGAACGAGCTCGTTCGAACGAGCTTCTAACGAGTTGACCTTTGACGTCTAACGAGGGTGAAGTTCATTCGATGTTCTCGTTCGAACGAGATCTCGTTAGAAAGCCCAGTTCGTTCGAACGAACTCTCGTTCGAACAGCCTCGTTCGAACGAGACTTCTAACGAGTTGACAGTTTAGGCTTTTTAGCCTGTTTTGATCCTGAGTGTCCCGTAACCTTGTGTATATGTAGAGATAACCTTCCCTTGATGATTAATTGATATATTTGGGATGTTTGGGATATAATGAGGAGTCAAACCTAGTAGTGTAGTTTGAACCTAAGGGAAAATATGAAGTAGGACGTGAGTGTCTATTACGATGTGAGAACTATTGACGGCCTAATTTATTATATTAATCGGGAACATATAAATTGGGTAGTATTATATGTCGGTACGAGAATGATAAGTGTACCACCAATATATTATGGTGATTACTAAGATGTGTGAATACTTAGTATATGTATTGATTTTATGTGTATGACATACCTACCATACTTGCTATCACGGGAGGTTTGCGTTCGCTTAGGGCCCTCTAATCCTCGTGTTGCCTGGATTTAGACTGGTTACCTCGATGAACATAGGTCAGAGAAGGACTTATTGGGATGTTAATAAGTCTGCTGATCGTGGGAGCGCATGTATGTGCGTGACCCATGTGATGTGACTGTGTTCGCCTCCATTATTTGTGATGCTGTTATCTGAGAACGATTCCTGAGATATTTGGAATACGTGATCCTTATGTACGTGATGTACCGGGATGGATAGCAGAGTATGTGTGCACCGTATCTTAGTCTAGGGGTGCTTGTATTGTATATTTATGATGTGAATAATATACACTTAATTAATGGGAACTTTCATGTTGATATTGTGTATATATTTATGGTAATGTTTTGAGAAAACATAACGGGTTAACCGATAGTGAATGGTATTACTAATTGAGAATCTGAGTTTAAGTAAAGCCCTCTATTTATTTGATAACGCTAGAATGTAATATGGAAATCGAGTAGTAAGGGGTAGAACTTATACGGTTTGGATAGATATGTATATCATTTAGATGGGTACGGTACGTTAGGAGTGCACATGTAGTCGAGAGGTGAGAATTCCATGTGAGTGCACGTCCGAACATGTATTTTGCATTTAATGTTTTAATGTTATTAAAACACTTGCTGTTTTCAAAATGATTTCCACTTTCGGGCTCTGACCCATTTTCTTTCAAATCTGTTTTTGTAAAAACCATTTTAGGTGCCCAGCCACAAGGACACCATGCTTAGGATTCTCATTCAGGTGACGAGTTGTAGCTGTTTGTGGAAGTTACAGGACTTTGCTTGTAGACGCTTCATCTATCTTGACTCGATATTCATCAGTTATCAGTTGTAGGACATGTCGCCCATTTCTTTCAGAGACATTTCATTTATTTCATTTATTCAGACTTCTGGCATGTAATTATTCAGGATGCAGACTTGTCATATTATTTTCAGTTGTGGGATTGTTGTGAGGAGTTTTCCTCCGGATTTATATTTACTTTGTTGGTTATTCATTACTTCATTATGGTGAATGGTAGTTATTCTTTCATTATTCTTTTACTGCATGTTAATCAGACTTAACTTAAAATTTGGCACTTACTTTTTAAATACTAGGTGGTTAGTAATTATTAAAATGTTTTCGACAGTGATGCTATTAACTGAACCAACTTGTCATTTTGAATTAATTTAATAAAGGAGTAGCTACCCGGTATTTAATTAGTCGGGGTGTCACAGCTGAGAAGATTCGAGATATCAGATCAAAATTAAGGGCTATGATCTGGTCTTGGAGGATTGACTTTGATCCAAGGGTTTAAACATAGGAAGTGATTAAAACGATTCTGATTGGCTCAGGTTGGTTTCACTAGGATTGTATAAGAACGCATGCAGATCATTGATTAAAACTAATCGAAGGGTTGAAATAACGCACATCATTCATCTCACAGAGAAAACACAAATTGTTCGATATCAGCCTGACAGGTGTAGGCATATGATTGGATGATACACGCGCGTCGAAAGTAATTACACAGCACGCCTTAAGATCTCTGCCGCTTTCAGATTCTACCCAAGGCAACTTTCAGCCAATAAAACCAACAATCCAGAATAGCAAATTTACCCCAAAACTTGTAAAACCAAATTTGAATTAATAAAAAACTTGTTTTAAAGGTTAATAAAATTTCCAAAAAATATTAAGAAAACCATTTGAGGGATTTAAACACTCTTAACATATACATACTCAATTATATGCAATATGAAATGTATGAATGCAATTCTAATGTGTGTGAGTGTTGGTAAATGTACCTAGATCAATCAATCAAGAGGAATAAATTGAAAACCAATCTCTTAGGTTCTTTGTTTTCTAGGAAAGACACAATTTTGTCACAATTTCCAAACTAGATGAACACTTATACAATACAGACTAAAGTGAGTAAAGAGTATAAGGTTCTTCCCAAGTTACATATAACCAAGTTACACAATTAAAAAACATTTTTTATTAAATATTTTACAAAGTTATTAAACATTTTAATTAAAAATTATAAATTTAGCACAAAAAATATGGTACAAAAATACATATTTAAAATATAGTACAATAGTATTCTCACTCTCCTTATTTGTACTAATTATATATTATTAAGTACATGTTAGAAAACTAGTGTTTATAATATTTTTCATTTAAAAACCCATTATGCTAATTATAACAAAAAATATAAACTATGTATGTATTTTTTATAACAAAACTCAATTTAATAATATAATAATTGATATAAAATAATTATTTAACACAACCAATTTTTTTTATCTTGCGATTTGTAGGCTTTGTTTAGTTTTTTTGTATTATAATATATGATAGTTGGACATTCAATTAACAAGATATATTTTTGAAACTATTGGTTTCATCCATTGATGATATTTTGAAACTGTTTTCTTTTTCAATGTTACCTTATGACCATTATTTTGTACATCCATATGATAAGATAGCATGGTTTTTGAATTTACAAAATATAAAAGCATAATAAGGGCTAGGATTTGGCCACATCTTCCCTTGCTAAATGAAGGGCTATGATTCACTCCCTAAATTTAATATCCCGCCCAAACGATTTCCGTAGCCCGCCCAAAGAGAACTAAACCATTTCACTTTATTTCAAACCCTCTCACCTCACTCTAATTTTCTCTCACCTGCTCACATCCAAACAACTATCACCCTCACAAACCTTCTCAGCTGCTCACCTCTAACCTCCGATCATCTCCCCCCCCCCAAACCATCTCATCTCACTCCCATTTCATCTAACCTTCTCACCTCTAACCTCCGATCCTTTCTCTTCCTCTTTCCCTTTCTTGTGCAGATTATTTCACAACATGCTTTTGGATTTTATAGTTTTTGGAATAAGGGTTTGATTTTAGGGTATTGGGTATTATTGAGGTATTTTAGTCTTCTAAACTAGATAATAGGTTTTTAAGACATTTTTTATTCTCATCTGAATTTTTTTTATTCAGATTCAATATTTTGTCTTGAAATTTTGGTGGATGGGGTTTGAATTAGTTATTTTGAGACATATTTTGACTTATGAATTTTGTGTTTTTATAATGCAGGTACGCCGTATCTGATCTGTCTGCCTCTCAGGTATACCTCTATTTTTTAGCATGTTAATTTGCTGGAGCTATTTTTCTAATTTTCAAGGTCTTTGAGGGTGGAGTTATATGTGGTTTCAGATTTTGCTGAATTTGATATTTATTTTTGTTTTTGGTTTAAATATTTATTTAGTTATGAAGACATATAACCAATAGTGATCACGTAAATGAATTGATTTTCTTATGGATTAGGTATGTTGATGGTTTGTAAAATTACTTTACATTATTATCGTATATATTTGTCAATTTTATTTCACTTTTTCCAAACTTTACCAGAAGTATATACATAAGACTTTTCTTATGGGTTTACTTCCATTCTTTTGTTTTTACATGTTTATCCAACTTACATTTCAACATTGACACATTAAGTGTTTGATAAAATGTTTGTTTGAGGTTATTATTTTCAAATTGAAGAATTTTACAGTGATGATGTAGATTAAAGCGTCAAACTGAAATTTTGAATGCAGGGCCTGGATTCTTTCAAAGAAAGACATGATATAAGGGGTCAACATGGGTATGATGACAATTGTAAAGTTCTGCAATCCTAATTTACTTATGAAAATTCTCATGTTTGTTGTTTATTTTGTAGTAATAGGATTAATAATGTCGATGAATCGTTATATGGCATGAACTGTATACGCATCCTTTAAAAATGGATATGTCATTCTATGTTCATTCAAAGAGGTAATAAACAAGATGTCAAGATGTCAAGATGGATATGTCATTCTATGTTCATTCAATAAATCATGATTTTTCGTAGTATTTTGAAAATACACGAGAATATTTAGTTAGTAAATTTGTTAAGTTTGCAAGTGACAAGATGCCACTAAGCATTATAGGATACATACAAGCCTAATTTTGGGCTTATCATGTTTGGTTCTAAAAATAATCAATATAGAATTAATTATATTTTACTTAATGTTGCATCCTTAATTTTAATCAGTACATGATGTCTTAGCTTTTAATAAGTCACCGGTGTCTTAATCTTTTAGCAACCAACACTGATTCGGGTAGTATAATTGTGCAAGTGCCGCTGAGTGTCGTGGGATTCAAACCGAGAGATTGGCTTAACTTATTATCATGTCATAAGGCCTGCTAATCATGCATTGTAAATCAATAACCTAGTGAATGATTTATATTCTCAATGAATGAATTAATAGCCCTTGGTATACTAATTTGTTGTTTATTGTTTGTTTCTGTTTGCCTTATTTAGCTTATATTTTCTTTATTGATTATTGATTGTTTATTTTGAAATTAGGTTGCATGATTATTTTGTGTGAGATAAGATGTAAAATGGATCCTATTATAGAAATACATTAATTGAAATATTTAAATCTATCTGTGCCTTAAGGTTTGTATCTTTTAATAAATTTCCTTTTTTCGATCTTGTTTTATATATTCAATGGAGTTATGTCATTTGAATCTCAAGTTTTAATTGAATAGTTTAAATAAAGGTTAACTAAGTTTAATAGTTTTCTTTGAGGATAGGTTTTTCTTCTTCTTTCATCCCTTTTTAATTTTTTTCCCTTTATTTCAGGTTCCAGCCAAATCACCATTGTTCTGCAATCCGTAGTTCAGAAACAAACACCAAACCGCAAGGGAAGGGAGTTTATCCAAACTCTAGACATTCTCCTTCAGTTGGGCTGCAATGGCAAAAGGAATAGACCGATTAATCAGAAACATGAAGTAATTCACAACGCTGCGATACAAGCTATTTAGTCGGCATTATGTGCATCAGTTGATAGACATCCTTGAATTCCTGATAAAGTTGGTGCTATCTCCATTCACCCTCGCATACGACGTTGTTGGTTCCGCCCCTCGTGGCTCTGGAATCCTCGAGTTCATCTCTAAGCTCTCTTAATCTTCTATCTTTATTGTTTATACTTTTGGGACTTATTTGCATTAGAGCAGGGGAAAAAGGTCCTATGTCAGAGAAGCTGTCGGGGCTGCAACATATGGCAGGCACTATAGTGTACCTTGTACAAGGGCTCAGGGAAGGTGCAGTACCAAGTGAAATGCTTATACAGACCCTTGAGAGGAGTTGGGAGTGCCTTCCGGTGTAGTGGCAGACATCGGTCTCTTGCCTCAAACCGTCAAATGGTGGGGATTACAGTTGAAGTCAATGATGGCTTGATTTTTTTCTCTCTTTATCTTAATAATTTTATATATGTTGATATTTAAAACATATTTGTAAAAATATTTTATGGGTTTGGTTAACAAATGTTTAATGCAGTTTGCTGGTTCCTCATCTATGCACACTGGTCGCTGAGGTTTTAAATTCATCCGACCAACAAGAGTGGTCCGTTTGTCATCGTCGAGTTTTGCTATCCTTTGCATATGGTCGCCGACCAGCAAGGGTGGTTGAGCAACCCCATCTCTTGACCAGTTCTGGCATTTTTGGATCTGATATTGCATCTATGCAGATCTGATATGGCATTTTTGTATTTGATATTGCATTTGCGAGACGACATTTTTGGATCTAATGTTGTGGCACTGATGATGAGGGACGAACATGTTCCTGACGGTTTTTTCTCACCCAAAGACAATATAGGTAGTAGATTGAGGTTGCAATCCCTGTCAGTTGCATAAATATTTATTTTACTTTTTTATTCTTTTCCTTTTTAGTTTTGCCTACTAAATTATTGCAGTTATTGATTTTATGATTAAAATTGTATTTTTATGCTTTTGTAAATCAGGTACACGAACACACGCTATTCAATTTTGAAGATATACATTTGGGAGTTCCAAGTTACAGGTACACAAACACGGGCTATTAGATTTGCGAGGGAATCTCTCTTCATTTATACACACACATGTGCCAGATCTTCTTCTTCCCCTGCCTTTTTTTTCATTTTCATTTGTTTCTATTTATATATTTTTGGTTTCGTCATTTTTTATGGAATGCTTATTTTTGTGACTAATTTGATGTGTGGTGTTCATGACGTGTTTGAGAAAATACTCAACTGAACATACAACAGTGATAATGGGATCTTGTGGTCATCCGGTGAAGATATTTTTTGAGTGTATATACCAGTAGGTTCTAAAGGGTATTTAAATTGAGAAGTCTAATTTGTATTCTCTATTTTTTGTCATGTTTTGAGACTTTTTTGGTTCTTTTTTAACTCCCTCAACAAAAGATCTTTTTAGCTATGTGTTTTAGAATATCCATCATCTAACTCAAAGGCAATACTAAAAATTAGGCATTTCTAAATTTGAACATCATCGAACACTTTTTTAACATCTGTTTTTGAGAAGATTTTTAATGTTTGGGATTTTTTATGTACCTGCTTAATTTCTCGCTCTCTAAGTTTAGGCATTTATAAATATATTATTGGCTCTAATAATTATGATTTTTTTTTCTTTGGGTAATTTTTCCTCAGCCATTTTTCAATAAACTTAAAGGTTTTGCATCTACTTGACTATCTCCAGGCATGTAGAGTTCAAGGTTTTCAACGTATTTTGCAGTAGATATGAAATATGGGTGGTTGTGAGTTGTGTGACCCTTTATTTCATTTTTGTAGGATTTAATTTATGATTTTGGGAGTTTTAAATCCGTTATATTCTAGAAGATAGCTCAGTTAAAAAATGTATATTTGTTAACATCTCAGTTAATTTTTTATTGTGGATACATCTCAGTTAATTACGGGTCACAAGAGTGGCTACATGGGGTCATAACAGTGGCTACATATGAAATTCCATTTTTTTTTATCTTACTTGGTAAAATTTTATATTGTAGTGGTATTTACAATTTCCTACTTGGTTGTGAAGTTTTTGCTCACTTTGTTTCCCATCAGCAACCAAAACCTACATTTTATCCGTCAACGGTTTCTTTAAATAATGGTATTTAGAATAATGTTATATTGTTTTTTGATTTAGATATCTCATGAATTTTCAGATGGAGATCCAACTCAATTGGGGGGAACATGAATATGTCAACCTTCTTCTGCAACAGGTGAGAGTGATTAGGCAATGGATTTGTGTTTACAAACTTAGATATTATCTTTACTAAATTTATATAGTGGAAACTATTACAAATGTATGAACAACAGTCAACTATTTCAGCACCTATCTTTTTATACATTTATTTCCTCAAATATCTTTATTCTATTGAAATGTTAAAGTAATGCACTTAACTTATTATTTTTAAGGCAACTATCTTTTTATTCATTTATTTTATTAGTTGAAGATAACCATTGTATTACAGGCTTTGAATGTGCAATAAATACAATTTGAGGTTAAAGATAACCATTGTATTGCAGGATTTGAATGTGCAATAAATACAATTTGAGGCCTATTTTGAGCTGACATAAGAAAGTTCAATGCGAGTGCCTATTTTGAACATTGACAATGTTAAATATGGTACTAAAGTCATTGAAATTTTTAAAGACAAAAGTTGATGGACAAACTACTCGCATTAGAGTATGGAGATTAAAGTAAATGGAAATTTGTATATATACTGCTTGAAAGTCAGAACTTTGGATATGGAATTTTTTAGTGGACTAAATATATAATCATAATTTATTTAACAAAATTGTTTTTCATTATCCTTACTATGGTCAAACATAATTGAAATCTGGATTGTTCATTGCAAGAATAATTAAATCTTAAATTTGGAGTGTGATTCTATTTCACTGCATTTCATAATTACATCTGATTTCCTATTAACAAAAAAAGGAAGCAGGTGGTGTGTGTTTGCAAATTGTAGCAGGTGTATTCTATAAAAATAGTGAGCAACTCTTTGCATTCCTAAAGGAAGCAGGCCCAAAGTTGATTAGGCTTTAAAAAGGGGATGGAAGGCTTTCAATAACCGAAATGAAGGAAGTTTTTTTTTAAAGAATTTACAACCAAGTCTTAGCTTGCAACAATTGCAAGCAAGTCTTTACCAAGACAAAAATGCAAGTAACTCATGGCTTAAAACAAATAAGCGTGCAGGTCCAATAATACAATGGGGAGTGATTTTGGCATAAACAAATGCAAACAAGTGAGCTTCGCCAATTTTAAGGTGGAGCATATACTTTTATTCTACCATATAGAAGGTTGAAATTTAGTTGATGTACCTTTTTCGATTTAAACTCATATTTAACTAATTTTTTAGACCTTCAAATTTGTATATCTCAAGGGGCCAAAAACGTGCATTTGTATAAATGTTTCATAGAGAAAAGAAAAAAGAAAAAGTGAGACTTTAAATGCAGAATGGCGAGGCCAATATATTTGTAATCTTACTATATCTCTATATACTATAAAATGCAAAACAAGACATTTATGAGCATTTATGACTCCTCCTCATTGAGAGTGTCCACGTGGCACTCTATATCTCTATATACTAATGCTTTATAAGACTTTAATGTTTCCTTCTTTTAAGGTGTGCATGTAAGATGACTACAATTCACAATTCTTTTGCATCATTTAAAGCACCTACTCAGCTTTTCACCTTCTTTTCGACTCTTTGAAATCACCGGCGCTTCATTCTACCATTTTCTCTCTCTATTTAAGATTTTCGCCCCTCTCTCTTTCTTTACGTCCACATTGTAAGCTTGATGGTTGGGTAATGGTTATATCATTTCTTACAATCTCGGGTCTGAAAATCGTTCAGCTCCATGCCTCTTTCATAACTTTCCGGACAATAAAAAACAAAGACCCACTTAACTTTCTTTCTTATCCACCCACATGTTAGCTAGCGAGAGAGAGACATTGGCCTATTATGTGGAGTCTGAATTTCGGTTCCTCTGACATCAGCGGCCTGCGACTTTGAGTTTCACTACAACAGAAAAGTGAAACAAAATTGCAACAACCCAACAGATATAATCGCAACAAATGAATTTGAAATCACATAAACTAAGAACCAAAAGGGATCCGAAATCTATTTTTTTTAAAAGGGATCCGAAATCTATTTTTTTTGTTTTGGTTTGGTTCTATTTTCATTTAACATACCAAAATTGTTTGAGTTTTTTTTTTTTAATTTTATATTTGCTTAGAAATGTGTTGGTTTCATTTTTAGCTTCGGTGGTTTGATTTTCTGACAAATATCGATTTTTTGCTTCGGCGATGGCAATAAAAGGTTGCATCCAAGTCGGGGCCCAAGCTGGATGTTGGGGTGGATACAATGTTTTTAGCTTTATATGTTCTCGGTCTGATTTTTTTTGGTCTAGACCACAGGTTCCCCACATTTTTTGGCGTAGGACTAATCCTGTTCGAGCCGGGTAGGACCACAAGGGCGGCAAAGCTCTCCCTCCCAAATTTTAACACAGCTGCATTTCCAAGGCTCGAACCCGAGACCTTGGTTAAGCTAGGACAACCCCTTACCATCTGACCTACGTGATGGGGGTCTCGGTCTGATATTTACATTTTTTAGTTCTCTGTTTCAAATGATCTCATCGCCTTGTACCTTCGTGTTCTGCTTTTTAATCAAGCTATTTTCTTTATTGTTTGCTTCTGCTTTTCTATTGTTCCTCTTTTATATTGCATGCTCAAAATTAGAAGTTTTTTTTTTATATTTTTAACTAGAAACACTTCCCCCACCCCCACCCCCCTTTTGGGACCTTTTAGTAAGACTGTATTTTAGTTTGATTTTTCAGCAACAAAAATTTTCGAGGAAGAGTGTAGAATTTTTTTTTAATGTTAAAAATGGAGTTGAAAAAGAGGAGTTTTTTGGTGAGATATATTATCACTTTTCCCATTTTATGTCGAATCAAATTCTAGCTTCTTATCAAGTCATTCATTTATATTTCCCTATTTTTTCAAATTTTGCTATAAAAAATAATTACTTTTCAGTTTTTTCCAACCTTATAATCGAACGACCTGAATATTGAGTTGACAATTCAGAACTGGGGTTGTATGATTCAGTTTCAATAGTGTTTGTAATTGTAATACCATTAATGCTTCATAGATGGTCTAAGTAGCTCATCGCATATCTATTATTGGTTGATAAACCTAACAAAAACACGCATCCGATCTCCAAAATTAGGCAACATCTGAGCTCTGACCAAATCAGCGTACAACCCAAGTTGCCACTGAGGCTACTACACCGACTTATGTGGCTTCACACCTTCATAATTTTTTTAAGGCCATAATATGAGATAAAATAGAAGAAGATAAAGATTGGAAGAGGTAGATAGATGAAAGGGCGTTACAAATAGAGAAGATGGGGGATATTTAATATGATAAAGAGGGATGGAAAACTATGGAGAAGGATGGGAAGAGATTTTTCAAGACAATCAAAGGGCTGAAAGAGAGTAAATAACCTTAAAAATGATGATAAATTAATTGGGATGAGAAATGTATTGAAAGCAAACCATCACGTGGACATTTCTTTTAGTTTTAGTTTAAAATATTAAAAATTTGATAAGATTTACTACAAATCAGTTAAAAAAGTATCTTATTTCTCTTTCAAGTTGATAATATGGTTAATCTACAAATTAACTCTGTTGTTTTTTAGTTATTGGAAGAAAAAAGACCTATAAATGTTAAGGGATGTGATAATTAGAATTTCTTTTGATAAACTCACTTTTACTTAATTTTTGTCATTTCAAAAAAAATATATTTGAATAAATTTCTATTATACCTCTATTTTAACTGTGTCGTTGGCACGTGCACCCACTAGATATGTTTTTTACTAATATTATTTTTGTAACTAATAATTGTATTTGTAATTGATTAAATTGTTTTTTGTAATTAATAAATATATTTTATTCTTTTGTTTTGAAATTTATTTTAATTTGAAATATTATCAAAATATCTATGCGTGATAACTTTGACACGATTTCTTTTTAGACAATCTTGAAATAAATAATAATTATCTCCCAAATTTGAAAATATTATGTTATTTAAAAAAAAATATTGGTTAAGAAATGCCAATAAAAAATCTGAAACATAGAGGATAGTAAAGCCAGGAGGGGTGAGTATATAGACAAGTATATAATTAGGACTTCTCTTAAACGGATAGAAAAGTGAACAAAAATTTCATTCTATCTGTTCGGCATATTTACATTGTCTTCTTTAAATGTTGCTTACAATACCGTCTGAGCCGCGCATCGCGCGGGTTTTCAACTAGTAGTATTTATAATTATACTCTATGGCAAAGGCCAAATTAATGATCTTTCTTTGTAACTAAAATTCTAGATTTGGATATAATTCTTTTATTGAATTATTATTTTTTTTCTTTTTTTTGGATTTGAAGGTGAAGGAGAGGTACATACATTACCACAACCAAATGCAGATTGTAATTTCTTGGTTTGAACAAGCAGTTGGAATTGGATCTGCCAAAACATACACAACCTTAGCACTACAAACAATCTCAAAGCAATTTCCCTACCTAAAAGACGCGATATTAAATTAATGACCGGGTGTAAATATAATTTTTTTCAAAATTTTGAATTTTCTATTGTGAAACACGATATTTTCTTAGTTAAATAGTTGATGATGTATGCGAGGTCCGAGATGGACGATTATTATTATTGTTGTGATATTTTGTATTTTTAAAACAGGGTGGATAGTCATATAAACAAAGGAAATTCTACCCAAATATTATAAAATATTTTTATTATGAATGAAGCTTGAGCAACGTTTTATTGTACACTACTTGACACTTTAGAACTCTGTGCGTGGTACATATGCATTAGTTTGTTTAGAAGTGTGTACAAATAGAACAACATGGTACTTTTTTTCAATACAAATTTTTATTTGTTAACATTTCTTTGCTTTGCGTGTTGAGAAGTGTTCACATATGCATTAGTATCTCAAACATGACACCTCCACATGTTGTAAACTTTCTTTTATCATTGTAGTACTTTTTGTTCTTATTAAAGTTGTACTATCTATTATTTATTAAATACGGTAGATAGTCCTATAAATAAAGGATATTATGGCCAATTTTTTTAAACATACATTTCGGGGAACGAAAATTTTGTCATTTTGCAATTATATACTTTGAATATTTTTTCCATTTTGTGATTACGTACGTGAAGAATTTTCTTCGTGCCTTCAGGCACGGGCAATACGCTAGTGCATTGATATTTCATAAGGCATCATGTTAATTTACTAATGTCAGTTTAAGCATATAATGATTAATTTGTTATTTAACTATTTTTTATTTAAATTTTTTTTACATATTTATAAAATATTTTTCATTTAAAAAACCACTATGTTATTTATAACATAATATAATGAACAATTTATTTAAAAAGTTAACAATTAGAAGAATATAAACTTTTTTTATAAAACAGTTAGAACAATATAAACTATTTTTTCTTTTTTAACATGGTTCGATTTTTTTTGAAAAAACAATAGTTATTTAAAAAAAAATTAAAAAATGCGATTGAGTACCACGTTTTAAGTTTGAATTGAAGGCACAATTTCCAACAAAGTTTCTAATTAATCTTAATAAAAAAATTGGTCAATTAAAAATGCGGTTGACAATCGTGTTTTTACCATAAAAACGTGATTGCCAAAAGTGTTTTTCAGAAGTGCCATATTTTTATAAATATGTTTAAAACTACCACATTTTTATAAACTAGCATGGAGCTACACGATGCGCGAATGTAATTGTAGAAGATAATAAATCTATAAAAGAGAGGAAACGAGTCGACCCTCCCCAAACTCGTCTATTGAATCCGTACTCTTCAACTAAAATTTTAATGTTTGTGAGAAATAATTCAGTGCCCCAAATGTCCAACAACGTCACAAACCCATTATTTTCATTCACGCACTATCTAAGGTGACCTTATAACTTTATAAACACTGAAGTTGAGTCTAGCTACAATTTCTTTATAAGTATTTTATAATATGTTTTTTTATAAAAACAAATTAAAAAGATAAAAGTGATTTTTTATAAATAAAAAACTAATAGAAATTATTTACCACCTATTTTAATAAATATAAAAATTAATTTTTTTAAAAACATTTTCATTACGAAGTGACTTCTTTATATAATTTTTTTTTATTATAACGTATCTCTTTATAAATAAATTTTTTTTTGAATTAAAATCAGAATTTTTTGAACCATTTTCTTTGTTTTTTATAACGTATCTCTTTTTATAAAATAATTATTTTATAAATTTTCTTTAAATATAATTTTATAATTAAATGATTTTATTGAAAAAGGGTAAACAAACTTTTTTACAAAGAAGATATGGGTAACATAACAAAAAGAACTGGTAGATAACTGTTAAACAAGTATACTAAAAACCATGCTTCATGTGATAGTTTTAGTTATGGATTTATTGTTAAAATATAATAAATTTTTCCTATTTTAATGAGAATCATGTATGGATATAATGTTTGCATTATTTTATATATTCTCGTTGTCTTTTATTCTGTACAGTAAGGTGTTATGGTGTGTAGAGTACAACATACACACAGATAATCAGATAACCAGTTCTTGTGATATATAAGTTTTATCGTTCACAGTCTTGAATGGAACTCGACACACCATTAGTAGGGATGTAGTACAATAGCTTAGTAGGTCTATCTTGACTATAAGAAACTGTATAGTTTCAATTTATTGTGCTAGTACACTTTATGTGTATTGAATGAGACCACATTGAGGTTATCGTCTTTATACTCATTTTATAACACAATGTAAGCCTCGTGATTATTACGTTTACTTAAGGATATTAATCCCGTTATAAATGATGGACATATGTACTACTTATTTATTGTTTTGACCTATTGGATGAGATTCATTATTGGACCAATAATGTTGATAGATTGGGTAATGGTGATTAATCTATGGTGAAAGTCTTTTATGGTTGGAATCCGCATCTCGGTATAGAGACTGGTGATACCCCATTGAGATGCTTATAAGTTTTGTATATGTCAAACCCTGTAAGTAGATTATATTAATCTGACCCTACAAATAAGTTAAGTTGTACTGCTCAAGGCCTTAAAGAAATTAATCAAATAAATTATCAGTAGTTTATTTTATTAACGGGTATCTGTAACCTTAACATGGGGAGAATTAAGTAATTAATAATAAGCAGCTCAAAATATAATTTTGAGTCAAGGAGTGGAGTTGAAATTATAATTATGTAGTGGTATTAATTATAATTAAGGGACTGAGATTAGAATCCGAGTATGATTAGTTTTTCTCAGGCCCATTAGGAGCCACATCCTTATCTGTCCTTAGGGTCCCTATTATAGCATATATATATGAACCTAAGGATCATTTCTTCCCAAGCCAACCATCACTCTTTGTTACTCAAAAGTCCTAAATTCGGATTTGTGAGAAAGAGAGGTAACATAGAGGAAAAGTGTTAATAGAAGACGGCCACGTAGGAAGATCCCACACTCTGCTCGTGACTGTTCATATCAGGAATATAATAGATGATCGTGAGGTTCATCGAGCCTGTATTCTAGATCAACGGTCGTCATATTTTTTTTCGTTCTATGACGAGATCAAATCAAATAGATCTCAAAAGGTAAATCTTAATTCTTACTTATAGGATTTCATGTATGTGTAATGTTTTTTTAGTTCAACCTATAAGCATATTCAATAGACCCTTGATCTTTCGTTCCAACAATTGGTATCAAAGCCTTGTTAATGCTGCATATAGGTTGAACGCAACAATGTTGTCCAATTAAAATAATTGTATATGTGCATGATGTTGGGTAGAATATAGATCTGTGTTAACTTATGTTTTGCTTCGATCTAATCCCACCATTATGGCCACATATATGTTTATGTTTTATGTGATTGGATCCCAAGATGATCTATTCGTGGTTATATTTTTTACACCGGATTAATATGATATTGATGTAGAATGTGAACTCCTTCATGGAGGCATAGGACATCTCTAAATTGTTAATGTTTTGATCATAATTTTCAATGGAGTAGTGTAGAGCCAAATCTGTGATTGGAGGTTGTTTTTAGCATAGAAATCTCTATGGAAAATGTTAAACAGTGCATGGATTCAGGGGCGCTTCCCCTAGACCTCGCGAGGGCGGCCCCTCTCGACCTCGCCACCTGATCGGGCAGGTTGAACCCCATGTCATCCCAGTGTAGTGGTAACATGAAGTGTTTGGGTTTAAGGATGATTGTTGAGAACTTCAATCTACGACAGAGTTGTATCTTGACCATAATAGTCGGGAATCCTTATTTATCTTGATTTTTTTTATTTATGTTGATATATGTCTTTATTATTCATGTTTTAATTATTGGGTTATTAATATGCGTTAACGGTTTTCATAGAATTATGGACAACATGGAATACTGACCGGACTCAAATCATGTAGATGCTAAAGGTGAATAATTTATAATTATCTTGAACTATGGACATTAAAATGTGTGGTTAGAGAATAAAAAAATTGAGTATTTTTTTTATAACGATCAAGGGTATTTGGATTTTTTTTATCACACATTTGCTTGATATATTAAAATAGGGATATTCCGGTATTTTTGGAAATATATGAAATGTCCTAGATTTTTCAAATTAATTAAAAAAATTAGACACATTATTTTTATAACTCTCACAAGGTTTTTTCAATTACTAAGTGGGAGAGGGAATTTTTCAAGAGAAAATTTTATGGTCTCCATTAACGATTTGTAGACTTTGAATAATAAGTAGGTCCTCCAATGAGGAATACTAATTATTGTGGTAGTCGGTATAAATTTCGTTAAGAGTAATTTTGAATTCATTACTCACATAGGCGGCCCCAAAGGAGAATTCTATGTGATATGAGATAATATAAAATTAGCTGGTGCTATATACTTAGACATTTAATATTGTCACGTTCTCTAAAGAGGAATGCAATGATTTTGTGGGACTAAAGTGTCAACTATTTAATATTATTTGACATAGGTTTTGTCAAGATAAGAAAATTAAAAGGAATAAGCCTACCTATTTTTTTTTTTGGAAAGTAGGTTATATAAAGAGGAGTACTATTCAAATGGTAATAGGCACGCCAACGAATTCTTTTAAAATTTACAGGGGGAACATTAATTTAATTTAAAATTCAAAACGTTTTATGCCCTATAATAATTCATTTTATTATTTGATTTTCAGTACAAAGATGGGAAGCTCTTTCAACCCATTTGTTGTCATTCTCAAGGAAAATAAATTAACTGTACCTAATTACATTAACTGGAAAAGGAATTTGGATACTGTGTTGACTACTGACGGATACAAGTTTGTGCTCTATGAGATCTATCTTGAGAAACCTGGTGAGGGAGCGACCAAAAATGAAACCCAAGATTACCATAAGTGGATCAATGCTGATGAAATGACGCGGTGTTACATTTTGACATCCATGTCAAATGTTCTGCAACATCGACATTAGTTTATGGACCACGCCTATGACATGATGCTGAACCTCAAAGATGTGTTCGGGGATCAAAATCGTGTTGCAAGACAAGTTTCCATGAAAGAGCTCATGAATACGAACATGGCTGAAGGGACCCTAGGGAGAGAACGTGTTTTAAGATTATGTCTCTTCTCAATGAGCTTCAAATCCCTGGGGCAAAAATCGATGGGGAAACCCTTATTGATATTCTTCTCCAATCGCTGTTTGAGTCCTTTAAGAAGTTTTGCCTATATTACTATAAGAACAAGCTTTCTTACTCTTTAGCGGAACTAGTTAAAGAACTACAAGAAGCTGAGGATCTCATCAAGAAGTCAGTAAGTGTTTTATTGTTGAGAAAGGTTCTACTTCTAAACCTATAGGTAAGAATAAAAATAATAAGGAGGCTCAAAGAAATGTTGGGGTCCCTCAGGCAGCTCGTGGGTCTCAGGGAGGTGTGAAAAAGCCCAAGGGCAAATGTTTACATTGTAAGCAGTCAGGACACTGGAAGAACAATTATTCAGTTTTCTGCAATAAACAGAACAAAGCAGGTAAATTACATTTATTTATCATTGAATTACGTTTTGTGGTTCGCACTATCGTACCTAGTGAGTAGATACGAGAACCACTAATCATGTATGCAATTCTTAGGACGAAGTCCAACAGTTTTCAAATTTCGTTCGTGCTCTCTAATCGGGGGTCTAATGACTACGCGATCAGTTCATGCGGGTAACATTGGTCCCGTGGGTGTTTGTGCCTTTTACTGGGCTGTTCTGTGGTTGTTTTACGTTTTCACCATTTGACGGCATGTTTTTAAGTATAAGTCTAACAAATGGAAATTTAGGTCGTGCTCTTAAACCGGGGGTCCCCTGACTATGCGGTCGGTTCCTGTGGGTTACATTAGTCCCATGTGAGTTGTTCCTGCCTCCTATGGGGACTTTTTATGGGTGTTTTATGTTTTCACCCTTTGACGACATGTTTTTAAACCTAAGTCTAATAATTTGCAAATTTTGGTCGTGCTCTCAAATAGGTGGTCCCATGACTGTGCTGTTAGTTTTTGTGGGCTACGTTGTACCGTACGAGGTGTTCGTGCCTCTTATGGGGATGTTTTCTGGCTGTTTTATGTTTTCACCCTTTGACGACATGTTTTTAAGCCTAAGTCCAACCATTATCAAATTTTGATAGTGCTCTCAAACCCAGGGTCCCGCGACTACGCGATCAGTTCCTACAGGTTACATTGGTCTCGTTCGACGTGTTCATGTCTCTTACGGGGCCGTTTTTGGGCTATTTTATGTTTTCACCATTTGATGGCATGTTTTTAAGCCTAAGTGTCATAGTTTGATAATTTTGGTCATGCTCTGAAACAGGGGGTCCCGTGACTATGCAGTCAATTCCTACGGGTCACATTGGTCCCGTACGAGGTGTTCGTGCCCCTTACAGGGAATTTTTGTGGCTCTTATACATTTTCACCCTTTGACGACATGTTTTTATGCCTAAGTCTAACAATTTGAAAATTTTGGTTGCGCTCTCAAATGGGGGTCAAGTGACTACGTTGACGGTTCCTCCGGGTTACATTGGTCCCATGCGAGGTGTTCGTGCCTCTTATGGGTGCATTTTTGAGTTGTTTTATATTTTCACCCTTTGACGACATGTTTTAAGCCTAAGTCTAACAGTTTGCAAATTTTGGTCAAGCTCTCAAACTGGGGGTCCCGTGACTACGCGAACTGCTCCTATGGGTTACGTTAATCCCGTGCTAGGTGTTATTGCCTCTTATGAGGCCATTTTGTGGCTGTTTTATGTTTTCACCTTTTCACGGCATTTTTTTAAGCGCAAGTCTAACTATCTGCAAATTTTTGTCGTGCTCTTAAACCGAGGGTCCCGTGACTATGTGGTTGGTTCCTACGGGTTACAATTGTCCCGTGAGAGGTGTTCGTGCCTCTTACGGTTCTGTTTTATGGTTGTTTTACGTTTTCT
Organism: Sambucus nigra; assembly: GCA_949130495.1. Lineage (NCBI taxonomy): Eukaryota > Viridiplantae > Streptophyta > Magnoliopsida > Dipsacales > Adoxaceae > Sambucus > Sambucus nigra. Next base: position 15,619,176 of record OX422217.1, on the reverse strand, counting down.
CCCATTGACGACATGTTTTTAAGCTTACGTCTTGATATTTTGCAAACTTCGATCGTGCTCTCAGACCGGGGGTCCCGTCACTAGGCGATTGACTCTTGTGGGTTAAATTAGTCTCGTGCGAGGTGTTCGTGCCTCTTACGGGTGCATTTTTTGGCTGTTTTATGTTTTATCCCTTTGATGACACGTTTTTAAGCCTAAGTCTAACATTTTGCAAATTTTGGTCGTTCTCTCAAACCAGGGGTCCCGAGACTACACGATCGGTTCCTGGAGATAACATTGGTCCCGTACAAGGTGTTCGTGCCTCTTACGGGGCCGTTTAATGGTTGTTTTACGTGTTCACCCTTTGATGACATATTTTTAAACCTAAGTCTAACGGTTTGCGAATTTTGGTTGTGCACTGAAAATGGGTGTCCCGTGACTATGCAATCGGTTCCTACGGGTTATATTAGTCTCGTGCGTGGTGGTCATGCCTCTTACGGGGACATTTTGTGGCTGCCTTACATTTTCACCCTTTGATGACATGTTTTAAGCCGAAGTTTAACAATTTGCAAATTTTGGTCGTGCTCTCAAATCAAGGGTCCTGTGACTACGCGATCGGTTCCTATGATTTTCACTGGTCCCGTACGAGATGTTCATGCCTTTTACAGGTGTGTTTTGTGGGTGTTTTACGTTTTCACCCAATGACGACATGTTTTTAAGGCTAAGTCTAATAATTTGCAAATTTTGGTCGTTCTCTAAAATTGGGGGTCCTGTGACTATGCAGTCCGTTCCTGCGGGTTACATTGGTACCATGCGAGTTGTTCATGCTTCTTACTGGGTCGTTTTTAGGCTATTTTACATTTTCACCCTTTGACGGCATGTTTTTATGCCAAAGTCTTAAAATTTGAAATTTTTTGTAGTGCTCTCAGAACGGGAGTCCCGTGACTTTGTGGTCAGTTCCTGCGGTCTACATTTATACCGTGCGAGGTGTTCATGCCTCTTATTGGAATAGTTTGTGGTTGTTTTACATTTTCACCTTTTGATGACACGTTTTTAAGCCCATGTCTAACTGTAGGTGCAAAAACTCTCACCCGTCGGGGGGGGGGGGGTGTCAATTCATCACGATACAAGTATAAAAATAAATACGAAAGAGACAGAGATTTACGTGGTTCGACCATGAATGGCCTACGTCCACGGGGCTGCTGGTGTGTTTCCTTAGAATGATCAGAGAGTTTTACATGAGAGTGTTTCTCTAACTTCTAAGCCCCCTTTCACAATGGGGGGTGTCCCTTTTATATAGAGTTAGGGGTTACATTAGGGTTACAAATATGGATGAGTCCTATCTTCATGGAGTCTCCTTCCAATTCCATACTGCTCCTCAGTCTTCTAGATTATTAAGGACTTTAGTCATCCCTATATTGCTGGTACGTCGCCATCTTCACCAGGGTGCTCCCCACACGTCATGATATTCCGTAGGCATATATTTTGCCTCCATAATAGCCCCACATGTCGCAGTTCAGCTGAGTTGATTCTAAGATGAGCTGGGAGCTGGTCCACAATCTCTTTAAACGTATGCAGTTGGTGGTGTGAACTGGACTGGCATTCTTTGATTTGTCGTTCAACTTTTAAGCCTTCTTTGGTTTATCTTCTCACCTTCATAGGTTTTTAGATGAATTCTTGGCTTGAGTTGAGAAGCGTTCAATCGATATGGGAACCGGACTCGAGAGTGTCGAGCTGCCTATGTACCCTCTTGGGATCAGGTCGAACGTAGTTCATTGTCTGTTTTATTGTATGGCCCAATTTGTGAGGCTGACCACAGGCCAGTTCAGGATTTATTTGCTGAGGCTTTATCGAGCGTGCATCAAGTTTAGGCCATCTCCCTATATTTTGGTCTCGTATGGTCCATTTGTTAAGGCCAACCACAGGCCTATGCGTCGAGTCTTGCTCCAACATGTACCTAGTAGGGGTAAGACCCTGCCTTAGGTTTTTCATATGGTCCAATTAGAGAGGCCGACCAGAAGCCTATGCGTCGAGCCTTGCTCGAGCATGTACCTAGTAGGGGTAAGACCCTGCCTTAAGTTTTTCATACAGTCCAATTAGAGAGGCCGACCAGAAGCCTATGCGTCGAGACTTGCTCGAGCATGTGCCTAGTAGGGGTAAGACCCTACCTTAGGTTTTTCATATGGTCCAATTGGAGAGGCCGACCAGAAGCCTATGCGTCGAGCCTTGCTAGAGCATGCACCTAGTAGGGGTAAGACCCTACCTTAGATTTTTCATATGGTCCAATTGGAGAGGCCGACCATAAGCCTATGCATCGAGCCTTGCTCGAGCATGTACCTAGTAAGGGTAAGACCCTGCCTTAGGTTTTTCATATTGTCCAATTGGAGAGGCCGACCAGAATCCTATGCGTCGAGCCTTGCTCGAGCATGTACCTAGTAGGGGTAAGACCCTTCCTTAGGTTTTTCATATGGTCCAATTAGAGAGGCCGACCAGAAGCCTATGCGTTGAGCCTTGCTCGAGCATGTACGTAGTAGGGGTAATACCCTGCCTTAGGGTTTTCATATGGTCCAATTGGAGAGGCCGACTAGAAGCCTATGCGTCGATCCTTGCTCGAGCATGTACCTAATAGGGGTAAGACCCTGCCTTAGGTTTTTCATATGGTCCAATTGGAGAGGCCGACTCGGAGCCTATGCATCGAGCCTTACTCGAGCATGTACCTAGTAGGGTAAGACCCTGCCTTAAGTTTTTCATATGGTCTAATTGGAGAGGCCGACCAGAAGCCTATGCGTCGAGCCTTGCTCGAGCATGTACCTAGTAGGGGTAAGACCATGCCTTAGGTTTTTCCCACAATTTAATGTAATACCAATTATGTTTGCATTTTCCCATTTTCTAATGCCTCGTATGTAAATATCCTCCTATTTTACCTTTTAGGTTGTGCCGTCACACTTCCTTAGGCCTAAAAGGCGATGGGAAAAATGCACCTGCTTTGAGGGTCATCCACCCGTTTAGGATTTTAACCGACCAACATAGTTGACGACCAACCTGAGTTGTCTTTTTGCCTAGGGATCCCCCGTAGGGCTTTTATTGTTGCCTGGGCAACTCGTGAGGCCATTTGTGTTTGGAGATAACAAAGGCCTGTAGACGTACTTAATTTAGTGGGAACAAGAAAGAAGGCCGTTGTAACTAAATCAATCTTGATCATGATCGTCATTTGAAAGACTAATTTTGATGTTTGCCATGTTGGCATCTGTCCTGAGTTGACCTCTTCTATTTTGCTTTAAATGTTGTTGTGAATCTATTTATGTGCCATCGCTGCTATGGAGCCCCCAATCGGGCTGTGAAGAGAAGGCTGCCCGACCATCCATCGGGTCATCTGATCTGTATAACTGGGATGATAAGTGTGCCCGATCGCTCCTCGAGGCTTCGTTGCTTTGAAGAGTATCGCGTTGATCGTTCGTCGAGCAGGATATATTTAAGGATTATCTTGCTCGTATAGCTCCACGTATTGTATCGTTCCTTGGGGCAAACTTGTTCGCTGACCATGCATGGTGGTTCCAGGAGGTTGTGGAAGACTCCATATAGCTCGTGCACCTAAAGAGATTGATATGAGTTCAAAGCGTCCTTGTGCAGAAATACGTTGATCTGGTATGGCGTTCAAGAAACATTGTTCCTATGGAGTGGATATATTAGTGTTGATGATGCGTTAATTCGTTGTTTGGGGATTGTCAATCACCGAGGGTTGTCTGACGATGTTGCTCAAGCATTCAGGGTGGTCTAGTGTTGTTATCAACATGTCTTGCTCGCTGACTGTGATTTTGCTTGATATGTGACTCCTTACAGGTTGGATTCGTCTTTGTTGATAAATATAGTTGATCGTTGCTCTTCATGCTACTTTATCGGTTATTGGATCATTGTGGTACAGATCGCCCAACTTTTCATTCGACGAGGTTGAATTAAATAAGAACGGTATTGCCTAACTCTGTATTGGAGCTTGAGACGTGATCACACAATGTCAACTATCCATCTAAGCTGAGGGTTCGTCGAGGCAAAATTACAAAGGATCTACTAGATGTTGTGAAGGATCCATGCTCGAGCATCCATCGAGGCAAAATGGATTGAGCAAGTATTACGAATGATCCTGTATTGTTAGTGAAAACAAACCTTCCAATAAATGCAATGTTGATTATTAATAGACTGTGCCAACCATCTGTTGGGACTGAATATAAGAATTATTCTGACCAACCATTTGTTGGGGATAAAATGCGACATGTGTGGCAAATATATTCGGGACTAAATATATAAAAATATTTTGCCGATCATTTGCCTAGATGAGCCTTGAATATTCCTGATCATCCTGCAGGTCAAGAATCATAGAGCCAGATAACCCATTCTGAAATTCAAGAAATATCAACATCCGAGCATCTGTGTGTTATAAATAATATTGCCCAAGCATGTGTTGGGTCCAAAGTGGTGTAAAGTTCTCGACCATCTGTCGGAGAAATAACAAAATAAGTGGTGCCTGGGTCGTCTGCCAGGGCAAGGTTGTACATGTCCGAGTGGATATAGAGAGCGATCCGTTCTCGAGAATCTATCGATGCATTAATAAGACTTCCGAGAGCTTAAGATTGTGGCCGAACATTCGTTGGGACTGAATCTTATACCTGTAGAAGTTAATAAGTTGCTCGGCCATTTGTCGAGGCTAATTCAAATAGAATTTATCATGCAATATGATGTGCACCTGTTCGAGCATGTGTTGAGGAAAATGCTCATAGTATTAAATGAATGAGGTGAATGATCCCATAATTTTCGTGATAAAATCTCACAAGGATGGCTGTTCCCGAGCATCCGTCCAGGCTATGCTAAGTATTAGTAAAGATATTACAACGACCATCCATTGGTATAACCAATAATAGCTAGACGACAATACTGAAAATTAAATGACCGAATAAATGACATGAGTGCTCTGAAGTGCGCCACAATATTTATTGTGGACAAAATAATTGTAATAAAGTCAAATGAAAGATGAAAAATTTATCAAATATATCCAGATGTATGACACATGAGTTAATTTGGAATTTCTGCAAATAGATTTAAGCAAATACTTAATATTAAGTTGGTTTCAAAAAATTGTTTTCACAGAAAATTGTGTAGTGACAATTGTGAAGTATGCAGTATAGATAGCCCCCTGTTGACAAATTTATGATGACACAAATCGTGAGCATAATTTGTGAGCAAATAAGATATTATGAGACAGAAATGAACAATGCATAAATAAATGCGGGTATCCATCAACTGGGGTTGTGCTAAATATAAGAGTTATAATGACCAACCATCCCTTGGGGATAAAGTGCGACATGTGTGACAAATATCTTCGGGACTAAATATATAGAAATATTTTGCCAATTATCTGCCGAGATGAATCTTGAATATGCCTGATCGTCCTTCAGGTTAAGAATCATAGAACCCGAGCTTCAGTCGGAGTAACAATAATTTTTCCCAAGCATTTCTTTTTGGGTCTAAAATGTTATAGTATGCTTGACTATCCGTCGGATCATTAATAAAATGAATGGTGCCTGTATAGTCCACCGGAGCAGAGTTGTGGAATACCGAGTAGATATAGCGAGCAATTCGCGCTCGAGCATCCGTCGAAACATCGATGAGATTTCCAAGGACTTAAGATTGTTGTCGAGAATTTGTCGGGACTGAATCTTGTACCTGTGGAAGTTAGTAAATTCTTCGACCATCTGTTGAGGCTAAATCAAAATAGAAGTTATCATGAAAATGATATGTTCAAGAAAGTATGTAAGTTATGTATCCGCTCGTCCATTTGCCGGGAAAAATAATTCATAGTAGCGTATGAATGTAATAAATGATCCCGTAATTTCTATGATAAAAATCTCACTGAGATAACTGTGCCCGAGCATCCGCCACGGGTGAGTTAAATTTAAATAGCTATAGCTGGAGGACAATACTGAAAATTAAATGATTGAATAAATATTGCGAGTCCTCTATAAGTGTTCCCCACTATTCATGTGATCAAAATAATTTGTAATAAAGTCGCATAAAAAGTGCAAACTATAATCATCGTGACAAAATCACACGGTCCCTTAAAATAAATTTATTTTTAGAGAGAGCCGAACAATGCAAAAAGTAGTCAAATATATTCCAAGTGTAAGACAAGTATTAATTTGGAATTTTTGCAAATTATTTGAAGTCCAATAATGAATACAAGTTTGGTTTCAAAAACATATTTTCACATAAATATGTGAATCATAAAAAAGTATAGGGAGATATACTAAAATCCTCTAAACTGTAAGTTGTGTTCTAACGAAGTTAAATAGATCTGGGAACCTTAGCCCAGAGTTACTGTGTTTGTGTCTACCCACACGCTGAGTGCGCTGAGGGAACGCTGTGCTCGTCACTGCTTGCCTCTACTCGTCGACCAGATGAGGCGGAGCCGATGATGCTCGATGGCCAAAAATCACGACAACAGGTCGCTAGGGGCTCCATTACTGGTCGACCGCGAACAGATCGCTAGGGGTTTATCGGTAGCTTGTCGATAGTTCGCAAACAGGTCGCTAGTTAGTTCGCTAGTTAGTTCGCTAGTAGCTCGCCCGTAGTTCACCGGTAATTCACAAACAGGTTGCCAGTTAGTTCGCCGGTAGCTCGCCCATAGTTCGCTTGTCAGAGGTAACGGTCTGGCGACCCTGATGCCCAATCAGCTTTTCTGGAATGATTGTTGTGTGAATGTTTCTTCGTCTAGGTTCTTCCTTAGTGGTATACGAAGGTCGTTGTGTGGTCAGATAGGCTTCTGGTCGCAGACCAAAATTTCATAGTTGATCGAGGATCGGCGGAGAGTTTAAAAGTTGGTCGGCGGAAGGTTAATAGATGATGCGAGCTGAAGGAGTGAGCCCATCCCATCAGATCATGGGTCTCCCAAGCTCCCCACCACTTCCAGATAACGAGATAAAAGCAGTTACCAAAAACTCATAAGTCAACAGATCACAATGCATGTCGGCGGAGATGAGATGCTGATGCTTGTAGATTGTTCAAAATTTTTACGGCATGAGGAAATCTTGCGTGTCTCAGTTTGGTAAAATTTTTATGGATGGAGATAAAAATTGGGCTGTTCGTGTGGCCATAATTTGTGTGTATCTTTGTGAAAACATCTTTGTGTAAACATATCTGTTTAGACAATTTTCTTCCATATGTTTCAAGATCTCTCATGAGAGAGAAACTTTTTGACGGTTACCCAGCCCAAAAATTTTGGATATGGGAATCAAGACATGATGTAGCCCACTAGCCCAATAAACAAACGTGTTTAACTAGGACTTTCTCAATAGAATCCAGATATTTGGAGTTTTCATAGACACCTCTGATAACGAATTCCTTATGAAACAAACAATGAAAATTGTCTAGAATCAAAGTTGTTGTGCAGATTTGCAGATAACAATTAAATATAGGATTTGTAATTATAATTGTATGCAAAATCATGTATCAATGAAACGATATTTGTTCAAAACAAATAATTATATATGAAACACATAACTGCTCGTGCACAGATCAAAAAGAAAAACTTATCTTTTGACTATTTGCGTAGTGTAGGCACCATTGTTCTTGAACATAAACCTAGATCTCTTCTAGCAAGAAGGGGAAGGCCTTTTATGCCGTTTCCCACAGACGACACCAATTGTAGGTGCAAAAAATCTCACCCGTCGAGGGGGGGGGGGTCAATTCATCACGATACAAGTATAAAAATAAATATGATAGAGACAAAGATTTACGTGGTTCGACCATGAATGGCCTACGTCCATGGGGCGGCTGGTGTGTTTCCTTAGAATGATCAGAGAGTTTTACATGAGAGTGTGTCTCTAACTTCTAAGCCCCCTTTCACAATGGGGGGTGTCCCCTTTATATAGAGTTAGGGGTTACATTAGGGTTACAAATATGGATGAGTCCTATCTTCGTGGAGTCTCCTTCCAATTCCATACTGCTCCTCAGTCTTCTAGCTTATTAAGGACTTTAGTCGTCCCTATATTGCTGGCACGTCGCCATCTTCACCGGGGTGCTCCCCACACGTCATGCTATTCCATAGGCATATATTTTCCCCCCACACTAACAGTTTCAAATTTTGCTCGTGCTTTTAAATTAGGGTTCACGTGACTACGCGGTCGATTCTTGTGGTTAACATTGGTCTCGTGCGAGGTGTTTGTATCTCTTACGGGGCCGTTTTGTGGCTATTTTACCTTTTCACCCATGCACGACATGTTTTTAAGCCTATGTCTAGCAGTTTGCAAATTTTGGGCATGCTCTCAAACTGTGGATTCCGTGACTACGAGGTCTGTTTCTGCGAGTTACATTGGTCCTGTGCGAGGTGTTCGTGCCTCTTATGGAGCCGTTTTGCATTTTTTTTACATTTTCACCCTTTGACGGAATATTTTTAATCCTAAGAATAATAATTTGGAAATTTTGGTCGTGATCTCAAACGGGGCTCCCGTGACGAAGCGGTCGGTTCATGTTGGTTAAATTGGTCCCGTACGAGGTTTTTGCGCCTCTTACATGGACGTTTTGTGGTCGTTTTACGTTTCCTACATTTGACGACTTGTTTTTAGGATGAAGTCCAACAGTTTTCAAATTTTGTTCATGCTCTCTAATCGGGGGTCTAATGACTACGCGATCGATTCATGCGGGTAACATTGGTCCCGTACGAGGTGTTCGTGCCTTTTACTGGGCTGTTCTGTGGTTGTTTTACGTTTTCACCATTTGACAACATGTTTTTAAGTATAAGTCTAACAATTGGCAAATTTAGGTCGTGCTCTCAAACCGGGGGTCCCCTAACTATGCGGTCAGTTCCTGTGGGTTACATTAGTCCCATGTAAGTTGTTCATGCCTCTTATGGGGCCTTTTTATGGGTGTTTTATGTTTTCACCCTCTGACGACATGTTTTTAAACCTAAGTCTAATAATTTGCAAATTTTGGTCATGCTCTCAAACAGGTGGTCCCATGACTATGCTGTCAGTTTTTGTGGGTTACGGTGTACCGTACGAGGTGTTCGTGCCTCTTATGTGGATGTTTTCTGGGTGTTTTATGTTTTCACCTTTGACGACATGTTTTTAAGCCTAAGTCCAAGCATTTGAAAATTTTGGTCGTGCACTCAAACCGGGGGTCCCGTGACTACACGATCGGTTCTTGCAGCTAACATTGGTCCCGTACGAGGTATTCGTTCCTCTTACAGGGCCGTTTTATGGTTTTTTACGTGTTCACCCTTTGACGGAATGTTTTTAGGCCTAATTCTAATAGTTTGCGAATTTTGGTCGTGCTTTGAAATTAGGGGTCCTGTGACTATGCGGTCGATTCCTGCGTGTTACATTAGTCCCGTGCGTGGTGTTCGTGCCTCTTACGAGGACATTTTGTGGTTGTTTTACATTTTCACCCTTTGACGACATTGTTTTAAGCCAAAGTCTAACAATTTCCAAATTTTGGTCGTGCTCTCAAATTGGGGGTCCCGTGACTAGGCGGTCGACTCATGAGGGTTACACTGGTCCCGTGCGAGATGTTCGTGCTTTTTATGGGTGCATTTTGTTGCTGTTTTATATTTTCACCCGTGAGAATTTTGGTTGTGCTCTGAAACTGGGGGTCCCATGACTATGCGGTCGGTTCTTGCGGGTTACATTTTTACCGTGCGAGGTGTTCGTGCCTCTTATTGGGACATTTTATGGTTGCTTTATGTTGTCACCCTTTGATGGAATGTTTTTAAGACCAAGTCTAACAATTTTAAATTTTGCTCTTGCTCTCAAATCGGGGGGTCCCGTGACTACGTGGTCGATTCCTGCGGGTAACATTAGACCCGTACGAGGTGTTTGTGCCTTTTACGGGGCCTTTTGTGGCTGTTTTATGTTTTCACCCATGTACGACATGTTTTTAAGCCTATGTATAGAAGTTTGCAAATTTTGGTCATGCTCTCAAACTGTGGGTTCCATGACTACGAGGTCTATTTCTGCAAGTTACATTGGTCCTGTGCGAGGTGTTCGTGCCTCTTACGGGGCCGTTTTGTGGCTTTTTTACATTTTTACCCTTTGACATAATGTTTTTAATCCCAAGACTAATAATTTAGAAATTTTGATCGTGATCTCAAACGGGGGGTCCCGTGACTACGCGGTCGGTTCCTGCTGGTTAAATTTGTCCCGTGCGAGGTGTTCACGCCTCTTACGTGGCCGTTTTGTGGTTGTTTTGCATTTCCATCCTTTGACGACTTATTTTTAAGATGAAGTCCAACAGTTTGCAAATTTTGGTTGTGCTCTCAAACCGAGGGTCCAGTGACTATGTGATTGGTTCTTACGGGTAACATTGGTCCCGTATGAGGTGTTCGTGCCTTTTACTAGGCTGTTCTGTGGTTTTTTGATGTTTTCACCATTTGGCGGCATGTTTTTAAGTAAAAGTCTAACAATTGGCAAATTTAGGTTGTGCTCTCAAACCGGGGGTCCCCTGACTATGCGGTCAGTTCCTGTGGGTTACATTAGTCCCATATGAGTTGTTCATGACTCCTACGGGCCTTTTTGTGGGTGTTTTACATTTTCACCCTTTGAGGACATGTTTTTATGCCTAAGTCTAACAATTTGCAAATTTTGGTCGTTCACTCAAACCGGGGGTCCCCTGACTATGCGGTCAGTTCCTGTGGGTTACATTAGTCCCATATGAGTTGTTAATGCCTCCTACGGGGCCTTTTTGTGGGTGTTTTACATTTTCACCCTTTGATGACATGTTTTTAAGCCTAAGTCCAACCATTTGCAAATTTTGGTCGAGCTCTCAAACTCGGGGTCCCGTGATTACGTGATCAGTTCCTGTAGGTTACATTGGTCCCATGACTATGCAGTCAATTCCTACGGGTCACATTGGTCCCGTGCGAAGTGTTCGTACCCCTTAAGGGGCATTTTTATGGTTGTTATACATTTTCACCCTCTGACGACATGTTTTAAAGCCTAAGTCTAACAATTTGCAAATTTTGGTCGCGCTCCCAAACGGAGGTCCAGTGGCTACGTTGTTGGTTCCTCCGGGTTACATTGGTCCCATGCGAGGTGTTCGTGCCTCTTATGGGTGCGTTTTTTGGTTGTTTTTTGTTTTCACCCTTTGACGGCATGTTTTTAAGCCTAAGTCTAACAGTTCGCAAATTTTGGTCAAGATCTCAAACTGGGGTTCCCGTAACTACACGATCTTCTCCTATGGGTTACATTGATCCCGTGCTACGTGTTCTTGCCTCTTTTGAGGCCGTTTTGTGGCTGTTTTATGTTTTCACCTTTTGACGGTATTTTTTTAAGCGCAAGTCTAACTATCTGCAAATTTTGGCCGTGCTCTTAAATTGAGGGTCCCATGACTATGCGGTTGGTTCCTGTGGGTTACAATTGTCCCGTGAGAGGTGTTCGTGCCTCTTACGATTCCGTTTCATGGTTGTTTTACATTTTCACCTGTTGACGGCATGTTTTTAAGCTCACGTCTTGATATTTTGCAAACTTCGATCGTGCTCTCAAATCGGGGGTCCCATCACTAGGCGATCGACTCTTGTGGGTTACATTAGTCCCTTGCGAGGAGTTCGTGCCTCTTACGGGGGCATTTTTTGGCTGTTTTACATTTTTGCCTTTTGACGACAGATTTTTAAGCCTAAGTTTAACAATTTGCAAATTTTGGTCGTTCTCTCAAACCAGGGGTCCCGAGACTACGCGATCGGTTCTTGCAGATAATATTGGTCCCGTACGAGGTGTTTGTCCCTCTTACGGGGCCCTTTTATGGTTATTTTATGTGTTCACCCTTTGATGACATATTTTTAAGCCTAAGTCTAACAGTTTGCGAATTTTGGTTGGGCTCTGAAGCTGGGTGTCCCGTGACTATGCGACCAGTTCCTGCGGTTTGCATTAGTCCCGTGCGTGGTGTTCGTGCCTCTTATGGGGATGTTTTGTGTCTGATTTATATTTTCACCCATTAACGACATATTTTTAAGCTGAACTCTAACAATTTGTAAATTTCAACTGTGCTATCAAATCGGGGGTCCTGTGACTACGCTGTCGCTTCCTGTGGGTTTCACTAGTCTCGTGCAAGATGTTCGTACCTTTTACGGGTGCACTTTGTGGCTATTTTACATTTTCACCAGTTAACGGCATGTTTATAAGGCTAAGTCTAACAATTTGAAATTTTGGTCGTTCTCTAAAATCGGGGGTCCCGTGACTATGCAGTCTGTTCCTGCGAGTTAGATTAGTCCCATGCGAGTTGTTCGTGCCTCTTACGAGGTCGTTTTAAGGGTATTTTACATTTTCACCCCTTGAAAACATGTTTTTATGCCTAAGTCTTACAGTTTGCAAATTTTGTAGTGCTCTCAGAACGGGGGTCCCGTGACTTTGCGGTAAGTTCTTGCAGGATACATTTGTACCTTACGAGGTTTTAATGCCTATTATTGTTACATTTTGTGGTTGTTTTACGTTTTCACCCTTTGATGGCATGTTTTAAAGTCCAACTCTAACAGTTTCAAATTTTGCTATCGGGGGTCCCGTGACTATGCGGTCGATTCCTACGGGTAACATTGGTCCCGTGTGAGGTGTTTGTGCCTCTTACGAGGCCTTTTTATGGTTGTTTTACGTTTTCACCCATTTACGACATGTTTATAAGCCTATGTCTAGAAGTTTGTAAGTTTTGGTCATGCTCTCAAACTGTGGGTTCTGTGACTACGAGGTCAGTTTCTGCGAGTTACATTTCTCCTCTGCGAGGTGTTCGTGCCTCTTACGGGGCTGTTTTGCGGATTTTTTATGTTTTCACCCTTTGACGGAATGTTTTGAATCCTAAGAATAATAATTTGGAATTTTTGGTCGTAATCTTAAATGGGGCTCCTATGATGACGCAAGCGGTTCATGCGGGTTACACAGGTCTAGTACGAGATGTTCGTGCCTTTTACCGGTGCATTTTGTGGTTGATTTATGTTTTCAACCGTTGTGGGAATGTTTTTAAGGCTAAGTCTAACAGTTTGCAAATTTTGTTCGTGCTCTACAATCGGGGGTCTCGTGACTAGACAGTCAGTTCTTGCGGGTTAGATTTGGCCCATGCGAGGTGTTCATGCCTCTTACGGGTCCATTTTAAGGCTGTTTTACATTTTCACCCTAAAATGACATATTTTTAAGGCTAAGTCTAATAGTTTGCAAATTTTAGTCGTGCTCTCATACCGGGGGTCTCGTGACTGTACGGTCAGTTCTTGCGGTTAACATTTGTACCGTACGAGGTGTTGGTGCCTTTTATGGGGATATCTTTGATTATTTTACATTTTTACCCTTTGACGGCACGTTTTTCAGCCTTAGTCTAACAATTTGCAAATTTTGGTCGTGCTATCAAATCGGGGGCCCTGTGACTAAGCGGTCGATTACTGCGGGTAACATTGGTCCCGTGCGAGATGTTCGTGCCTCTTACGTGGATGTTTTGTGGTTGTTTTATGTTTTCACCCTTTAACAGAATGTTTTTAAGCCTATGTCTAACAGTTAGCAAATTTTTCTCATGCTCTCATATTGGGGGACCTATGACTACTAGGTCGGTTTGTACGGGTTATATTGATCCCGTGCTAGGTGTTCTTACCTCTTATGAGGTCATTTTGTGGCTGTTTTATGTTTCACCCTTTGACGACATGTTTTTAAGTGCAAGTCTAAACGTTTGCAAATTTTGGCCGTGCTCTTAAAAAGAGGGTCCCGTGACCACCCCATGAGTTCTTGAGGGTTATAATTTTCTCGTGCGAGGTGTTCCTGCCTCTTACGGCTCTGTTTCAAAGTTGTTTTACATTTTCACCCGTTGACGACATGTTTTTAACCTGACCTCTTGATATTTTGCAATGTTCGGTCGTGCTCTTAAATTGGGTGTCCCGTGACTAGGCGATCGGCTCATGTGGGTTACATTGGTCTTGTACGAGGTGTTCATGCCTCTTACAGGGTTGTTTTTTTGGCTCTTTTACATTTTCACCCTTTGACAGCACATTTTTAAGCCTAAGTCTAATAGTTTGCAAATTTTGATCGTCCTCTCAAATCGGGAGTCCCATGACTACGCGATCGGTTCCTGCGAGTAACATTGGTCCCGTGCGAGGTGTTCGTGCCTCTTATGGGTCGTTTTATGGTTGTTTTGCGTGTTCACCCTTTGACAGCATGTTTTTAAGCCTAAGTCTAAGAGTTTGTGAAATTCAGTCGTGCTTTGAAACTGGGGGGCCTGTGATTATGCGGTCGATTCTTGCGGGTTACATTAGTCCCGTGCGTGGTGTTCGTGCCTCTTACGGGGACGTTTTGTGGTTGTTTTATGTTTTCACCCTTTGACGGCATGTTTTTAAGCCTAAGTCAACAGTTTGCCAATTTTGGTCATGCTCTCAAACTAGAGGACCTATGACTAAGAGGTCAGTTTTTGCGAGTTTCATTGATCCTGTGCGAGGCGTCCGTGCCACTTACGGGGCTGTTTTGTGGCTATTTTTGGTTTTTACCCTCTGACGGCATGTTTTTAAGCCTAAGTTTAACAGTTTGGAAATTTTGATTTTGATCTCAAATAGGGGGTCCCATGGCTACGCGGACAGTTGTTGTGGGTTACATTGGTCCCATACGAGGTGTTCATGCCTCTTACGTGGTTGTTTTACGGTTTTTTTATGCTTTCACCTTTTGATGACATATTTTTAAGACGAAGTTCAACAATTTGAAACTTTTGGTGGTGTTCTCAAACCAGGGGTCCGAGACTATGCGATCGGTTCCTGTGGGTAACATTGGTCCCGTGCGAGGTGTTCGTGCCTCTCATGTGGTCGTTTTGTTGTTGTTTTATGTTTTCACCATTTGACGGCATGTTTTTAAGTATAAGTCTATTAATTTGTAAATTTAGATCATGCTCTCAAATCCGGGAACCCATGACTATGCGGTCGGTTCCTGTGGGTTACATTGGTCCCTTGCGAGTTATTGGTGCCTCCTACGGGGCCTTTTTGTGGGTGTTTTATGTTTTCACCCTTTGACAGCATGTTTTTATGTGCAAGTTTAATAGTTTGCAAATTTTGGTGGTGCTCTCAAACCAAGGGTTCCGTGATTATGCAATCAGTTCACGCGGGTTACAATTGTCCCACGCGAGGTTTTCATGCATCTTACGGGGCTGTTTGGTGGATATTTTACATTTTCACCCTTTGACGGCATGTTTTTAAGCCTAAGTCTAACAATTAACAAATTTTGGTTGTGCTCTCAAACCGGGGGTCCAGTGACTACTCGGTCGATTCATGCAGGTTACATCGGTCGCACCTCTTACGTGGCCATTTTTTGGCTATTTTACGTTTTCACCCTTTGACATCATGTTTGTAAGCCTAAGTTTAATAATTTGCATGTTTTGGTCATACTATCAAATCGAGGGTCTCGGGACTACGCGGTCGGTTCCCGTGGGTTACATTGGTCCCGTGCGAGGTGTTCGTGCCTCTTACGGGTGCATTTTGTGTCTATTTTATGTTTTCACCCTTTGATGGCATATTTTTAAGCCTAAGTCTAACAGTTATCAAAGTCTGGTCGAGCTCTCAAACCAGTGGTTTCATGACTACGTGGTCGGTTCCTGCGGGTTACATTGGCCCTCTTCGAGGTGTTCATGCCTCTTACGGCTGCGTTTTGGGGATGTTTTACATTTTCATCCTTTGACGACATGTTTCTAAGCCTAAGTCTAACATTTTGCAAATTTTGGTCATGCTCTCAAACTGGGGGAGCCGTGACTACGTGATCTTCTCTTACGAGTTACATTGATCCCGTGCTAGGTGTTCTTGCCTCTTATGAGGCCGTTTTATGGATGTTTTATGTTTTCACCCTTTGACGGCATGTTTTAAGCCGCAAGTCTAACAGTTTACAAATTTTGGTCGTGCTCTAAAATCGAGGGTCCCGTGACCACGCCGTCAGTTCCTGCGATTTACAATTGCCCCATGCGAAGTGTTCTTGCCTCTTATAGTTCCGTTTTAAAGTTATTTACGGTTTCACCCGTTGACGACATGTTTTTAAGCTTATATCTTGATATTTTGCAAAATTCGGTCGCTCTCTCAAATCGAAAGTCCCATGACTAGGCGATCGGCTCTTGTGGGTTACATTGGTCCCGTGCGAGGTGTTCTTACCTCTTACGGGGCCATTTTTTTGACTCTTTTACATTTTTAAGCCTAAGTATAATAGTTTGCAAATTTTGGTCGTGCTCTCAAAGTGATCTTCTTGTGACTACGCGATATGTTCCTACGGGTAACATTAGTCCCGTGCGAGGTGTTCGTGCCTCTTACATGGCCTTTTTATGGTTATTTTACATGTTCATCCTTTGACGGAATATTTTTAAGCCTAAGTCTAACAGGTTGCGAATTTTGGTCGTGCTCTGAATTTGGGGGTCCCGTGACTATGCGGTCAGTTTTTACAGGTTACATTCGTGCATGGTGTCCGTGCCTCTTACGGGGATGTTTTTGTGGATGTTTTATGTTTTCACCCTTTAATGACATGTTTTTAAGCCGAAGTCAAACAATTTGCAAATTTTGGTCGTGCTCTCAAATCAGGGGTCCCGTGGCTTCGCTGTCGTATCCTGCGGGTTACACTTGTCCCGTGTGAGATGTTCGTTCCTTTTATGGGTGCGTTTTATGGCTGTTTTAAGTCATCACCCATTGATGGAATGTTTTTAAGGCTAAATCTAACAGTTTGCAAATTTTGGTCGTGCTCTAAAATCGTGGGTCCCGTGACTATTTAGTCGGTTCCCGCGGGTTACATTGGTCCCATGTGAGGTGTTCGTGCCTCTTATGGGGATGTTTTAAGGATGTTTTACTTTCACACCCTTTGAGGACATGAATTTAAGCCTAAGTCTAACTGTTTGCAAATTTTGGTCATGCTCTCAGAACAGGGGTCTCGTGACTATGCGGTCATTTCCTGCGGGTTATATTTCTACCGTGTGAGGTGTTCGTGCCTCTTATAGGGGCGTTTTGTGGCTGTTTTATGTTTTCACCCTTTGACGACACCTTTTTAAGCCTATGTCTAACAGTTTTAAATTTTGGTCGTGCTCTCAAAGTGGGGGGTCCCATGACTAAGCGGTCGGTTCCTCCGGTAACATTTATCCTGTGCAAGGTGTTCGTGCCTCTTACGGGGCCATTTTGTGGCTATTGTATATTTTCCCTTTGACGACAAGTTTTTAATGCTAAGTCTAACAGTTTATGAATTTTGGTCATGATTTCAAATGGGGGTCCCGTGACTACGCGATCAGTTCCTGCGAGTTACATGGGTCCCGTACGAGGTGTTTGCGCCTCTTACGTGACTGTTTTGTGGTTGTTTTATGCTTTCATTCCTTGACGAATTGTTTTTAAGACGAAGTCCAACAGTTTGCAAAAAAAATTCGTCCTCTCAAACCGGGTGTCCCGTGACTACACGATCGGTTCTGACGGTTAACATTGGTCCCGTGCGAGGTATTGGTGCCTCTTACTGGGCTGTTTTGTGGTTGTTTCACATTTTCACCATTTGACGACATGTTTTTAAGTATAAGTCTAACAATTTACAAATTTAGGTCGTGCTCTCATACCGGGGGTTCCGTGACTATGCTGTCGGTTCTTACGATTTAAATTAGTCCTGTACGAGTTGTTCGTGCCCCCTATGGGGCCTTTTTGTGGGTGTTTTATAGCCTAAGTGTGACGATTAGCAAATTTTGGTCATGCTCTCAGATAGGGGTCCCGTGACTATGTAGTCAGTTCTTGCGATTTACGGTGGTACCGTACGAGGTGTTCATGCCTCTTATGGGGACGTTTTGTGGTTATTTTATGTTTTCACCCTTTGACAGCATGTTTTTAATCCCAAGTCCAACCGTTTGCAAAATTTGGTTGTGCTATCAAACTCGAGGTCCCATGACTATGAAATCGGTTCCTACGGGTAACATTGGTCCCGTGCAAGGTGTTCGTGCCTCTTAAGGGGGCGCTTTGTGGCTGTTTTATGTGTTCACCATTTGATGGCATGTTTTTAAGTATAAGTCTAATAATTTGTAAATTTAGGTCATGTTCTCAAATCGGAGGTCCCATGACTATGCGGTCGATTCCTACGGGTCACATTGGTCCCGTGCGAGGTGTTCGTGCCTCTTATGGGGAATTTTTCTGGTTGTTATACATTTTCACCCTCTGACAACAAGTATTTAAGCCTAAGCCAAATAATTTGCAAATTTTGGTCGTGCTCTCAAACGTTGGTCCAGTGATTTCACAGTCGGTTCTTGTGGGTTACATTGGTCCCGTACGAGGTGTTCGTGCCTCTTACGTGGCCGTTTTATGGTTGTTTTACATTTTCAGCCTTTGGCGGCATATTTTTAAGCCTAAGTCTAACAGTTTGCAAATTTTTGTCGTGCTCTCAAATCGGGGGTCCCGTGACTATACAGTCGATTCCTAGGGGTTAAATTGGTCCCGTGCGAGGTGTTCGTGCCTCTTACAAACCCATTTTGTGATTGTTTTATGTTTTCACCCTTTGAAAGTATATTTTACAGCCTCAGTCTAAAAGTTTGCATGTTTTGATCGTGCGCTCAAATCGAGGGTCCCTGGACTACGCGATCGATTCATGCGAGTTACATTGGTCTCGTGCGAGGTGTTCTTGCCACTTACGGGTGCGTTTTGTGGCTGTTTTACATTTTCACCCTTTAACAGCATGTTTTTAAGCCTAAGTCTAACTGTTTGTAAATTTTGGTCAAGCTCTTAAACCGTGGGTCCCGTGACTACGCGATCTGCTCCTACTGGTTACATTGATCCCGTGCTAGGTGTTCTTGCCTCCTATGAGGCCCTTTAATGGTTGTTTTATGATTTCACCCTTCGATGGCATGTTTTTAAGTGCAAGTCTAACAGTTTGTAAATTTTGGTCGTGCTCTTAAACCGAGGGTCGCGTGACTATGCATTCAGTTCCTGGAGGTTACAATTGTCCCATGAGAGTTGTTCGTGCCCTTTCAGTTCCGTTTTAGGGCTATTTTACATTTTCACTTGTTGACGACATATTTTTAAGCTTACATCCTGATATTTTGCAAACTTCGGTCGTGCTCTCAAATCAGGGGTCCCGTTACTAGGCGATCGGCTCTTGTGGGTTACATTGGTTCCGTACGATGTGTTCGTGCCTCTTACGGGGCTGTTTTGTGGTTGTTTTACACTTTCACCCTTTGACGGCACATTTTCAAGCCTAATTCTAACAGTTTGCAATTTTTTATCGTGCTCTTAAATCGGGTGTCCCATGACTACACAATCGGTTCCCGCGTGTAACATTGGTCCCGTACGAGGTGTTCGTGCCTCTTACAGGGCCATTTTATATTTGTTTTACGTTTACACCCTTTGACGACATGTTTTTAAGCCTAAGTCGAATAGTTTGTGAATTTTGGCCAACTCTGAAACTAGGGGTCGTATGACGTTGAGGTTGGTTCCTACGGGTTACATTAGTCCCGTGCGTGGTGTCCCTGCCTCTTACGAGAATGTTTTGTGGATGTTTTACATTTTCACCAATTGACGGCATGTTTTTAAGTCGAAGTCTAAGATTTTTTGCAAATTTTGGTCGTGCTCTCAAATCGGGGGTCCTGTCACATGCGGTTGGTTCTTGTGGGTTACACTGGTCCCGTGCGAGAAGTTTGTACCTTTTACGAGTGAGTTTTGTGGCTATTTTATGTTTTTGCCTGTTGAACACATGTTTTTAAGGCCAAGTTTAACAGTTTGCAAATTTGGGTGCCGTGTGAGCTATTTAGGCCTCTCATGGGGATATTTTGTGGTTGTTTTACGTTTTTACCCTTTGACGGCACGTTTTTAAGCCTTAGTCTAACAGTTTGCAAATTGGTCGTGCTAACAATACGGGGGTCCTGTGACTATGCGGTTGGTTCTTGCGTGTAACATTCGTCCCGTACGAGATGTTCGTGCTTCTTTCGGGGCAGTTTTGTGACTGTTTTACATTTTCACCCTTTCACGACATTTTTTAAACCTAAGTCCAACCTTTTGCAAAATTTGGTCATGCTCTCAAACTGGGGGACCTCTGATTACGAGGTTGGTTTTTGTGGGTTACATTGATCCTGGGCGACTTGTTCTTGCCTCTTATGTGGCCGTTTTGTGGATGTTTTGCATTTCACCCTTTGAAGGCATGTTTTTAAGCCTTAGTCTAACAGTTTACAAATTTTGGTTTTGATCTCAAATTTGGGGGGGGGGGGGGGGGCGGTGACTATGCGGTCGGTTTTTGCGGGTTACATTGGTCCTATACGAGGTTTTCACACTTCTTACGTGGCTGTTTTGTGGTTGTTTTACATTTTCACCCTTTGAAGACGAAATCCAACAGTTCGCAAATTTGGGTGGTGATCTCAAACTGGGGGTCCCGTGGCTATGTGATTTGTTCCTGCGGGAAACATTAGTCCCATGCGAGGTGTTCGTGCCTTTTACTGGGCATTTTTGTGGTTCTTTTACGTTTTCATCATTTGACGGCATATTTTTAAGTACAAGTCTAACATTTTGCAAATTTAGGTCGTGCTCTCAAACCGGGGGTCCCGTGACTATGCGGTCGGTTCCTGTGCGTTGCATTGGTCCCATGCGAGTTATTGGTTCCTCCTACGGGGCCTTTTTTTTGTGTTTTACGTTTTCACCCTTTGACATCATGTTTTTATGAGCAAGTCCAACAGTTTGGAAATTTTGGTCGTTCTCTCAAACGGAGGGTCCCGTGACTACGCGGTCAGTTCCTGCAGGTTACAATATTCCCGTGCGAGGTGTTCGTGGCTCTTACAGGTCCGTTTAATGGCTATTTTACATTTTCATGCATTGACGACAAGTTTTTAAGCCTGTGTCTAGATATTTTGCAAATTTTGATCTTGTCTCAAATCGGGGTCTCATGATTGGTCCCGTGCGAGGTGTTCGTGCCTCTTACAGGGTCGTTTTGTGGTTGTTTTATGTTTTCACCCTTTGACAGCATATTTTTAAGCCAAAGTGTAACAATTTAATTCTTTTAGTGGTGCTCTCTAATCGGGAGTTTCATGACTACTCGATAGATTAATGTAGTTTACTTTAGTGCCGTGCAAGGTGTTCGTGCCTCTTACAGGGCCATTTTTTGGTCGTTTTACGTTTTCACCCTTTGATGGCATGTTTTTAAGCATATGTCTAACAGCTTCAAAATTTAGGTCGTTCTCTCAAACTAGGGGTCCCACAACTATGCGGTCAGTTCCCGCGGGTTTACATTAGTCCTGTGCGAGCTGTCCGTGCCTCTTACGGGGATGTTTTTGGGATGGTTTACATTTTCACCATTTGACGACATGTTTTTAAGCCGAAGTCTAATAGTTTGCAAGTTTTTATCGTGCTCTTAAATCGGGGGTCCCATGACTACACAACCGTTTCCTGTGGGTGACACTGGTCCAGTGCGAGGTGTTCGTGCCTCTTACGATTGCGTTTTGTGGTTGTTTTATGTTTTCACCCATTGACAACATGTTTTTAACGCTAAGTATAACAATTTGCAAATATTGGTTGTGCTTTAAAATCGAGGGTCCCATGACTATGCAGTGTGTTTCTGCGGGTTACATTGGTCCCATGTGAGGAGTTTGTTCCTCTGATGGGTCCGTTTTAAGGTTGTTTTACCTTTTTACCTTTTGATGGAATATTTTTAAGCCTAAGTCTAACAATTTGTAAATTTTGGTCTTTCTCTCAAATCGGGGGTCCCGTGACTACACGGTCAGTTCTTACGAATTACATTGGTACCGTGCGAGGCGTTCATGACTCTTATGGGGCGTTTTGTGGTTGTTTTATGTTTTCACCATTTGATGGCAGATTTTTAAGCCTAAGTCTAAATGTTTGTGAATTTTGGTCATGCTCTCAAACGGGGGAGCCCATGGCTACGCATTGGTTCCTGTGGGTTTCATTAATCCCGTGCGAGGTGTTCGTGCCTCTTACGGGTGCGTTTTGTGGCTGTTTTATATTTTCACCCTTTGACGGCATGTTTTTAACACTAAGTTTATAAGTTTGCAAATTCTAGTAGTACTCTCAAATTGGGAGTCCCGTTACAATGCGATCAATTCCTATGGGTTACATTTATCCCATGCAAGGTGTTCGTGCTTTTTACAAGACCATTTTGTGGCTGTTGTACGTTATCACCCTCCGACGCCATATTTTTAAGCCTAAGTCTAACATTTTGGAAATTTTGGTTGTTCTCTCAAATCAGGGGGCCCATGACTATGCATCGGTTCCTGTGGATAACATTGGTCCCGTGCGAGGTGTTCTTGCCTCTTTCAAGGACGTTTTGGGGTTGCTTTATGTTTTCACCCTTTGAGGGCATGTTTTTAAGCTGAAGTCTACCAGTTTGCAAATTTTGATCATGCTCTCAAATCGGGGGGTGCCGTGACTATGAAATCATTTCCTACGGGTTACCTTGGTCCCATGCGAGGCGTTCGTACCTCTTACAGGTCCATTTTGTGATTGTTTTGCATTTTCACCCATTGACAGCATGTTTTTAAGCCTAAGTCTAACAGCTTGCAAATTTTGGTCGTGCTCTTAAACTGGAGGCCCCATGACTGCGCAATCGGTTCCTGCGTGTTACATTGGTCCAGTTCGGGGTGTTCGTGCCTCTAACGGGGCCGTTTTATGGATGTTTTATGTTTTCACCATTTGACGGTATTTTAAGCCTTATTCTAACAGTTTGCAAATTTTTGTCATGCTCTCAAATGGGGGGTTCCGTCAATACGCAGTAGGTTCTTACGAGTTACAATTGTCCTGTGAGAGGTGTTCATGACTATAACGGGGCCATTCTATGGTTGTTTTGCGTTTTCACCCTTTGATGGCATGTTTTTAAGCCTAAATCTAGATAGTTTGTAAATTTTGGTCGGGCTCTCAAATCGGGTGTCCTGTGAATACGCGGTCGGTTCCTGCGGGCTACATTGGTCCCATGCGAGGTGTTCGTGGCTCTTACGAGGCCGTTTTTTGGATGTTTAATGTCTTCACACTTTGATGGCATGTTTGTAAGCCCAAGTCTAACAATTTACAAATTTTTGTAATGCTCTCAAATCGGTGGTCCCGTGACTATGTGGTCAGTTCTTTTAGGTCACGTAACTCCCGTGCCAGGTTTTCGTGCCTCTTACAAGTCCGTTTTGTGGCCGTTTTACATTTTTACCCTTTGACGACATGTTTTTTAAGTCTAAAAGTTTGCAAATTTTGGTTGTGCTCTCAAATTGGGGTCCCGACACTACGCAATAGGTTCTTGCGGGTTACAAAGTCCCGTGGGAGGTGTTCGTTACTTTTACGGGGTCATTTTGTGGTTGTTTTATGTTTTCACCCTTTGACAGCATGTTTTTAAACCTAATTCTAATACTTTGCAAATTTTGGCCGTGCTCTCAAACTCGGGATCCCGTGACTATGCGATCGGTTCTTGCGGGTCACATTGGTCTCGTGTGAGGTTTTCGGGCCTCTTATGGGGACGTTTTGTGGATGTTTTATGATTTCACTCTTTGATAGTACATTTTCAAGCCTAAGTCTAACAGTTTGCAAATTTTGATCGTGCTCTCAGAATGGGGGTCTCGTGACTATGCAGTCGGTTCATGCGGGTAACATTAGCCACGTGCGAGGTATTTGTGCCTCTTACAGAGCAGATTTGTTATTGTTTTATGTTTTCACCCATTGACGACATGTTTTTAAGCCTACGTCTAACAATTAGCACATTTTGGTCGTGCTCTCAAATCGTGGGTCTCATAACTATGAGGTTAGTTTCTGCGGGTTACCTTGGTCCTGTGCGAGGTGTCCTTGCCTCTTATGGGGACATTTTATGATTTTTTTACATTTCCACCCTTTTATAACACCCTGCCCGCCCGGGGAGAGCTAACGGAGCGCTAATGCGATAAAATAAATCCAAATCCACAAGTGACAAGGTATAGAGCATCTAAGTAAACCCACAATAATATAAATCCACTAATCTCAATCTCTTCAATTACAACAAGTCTCTCGAATAAAAAATACAACAACTAACTCAAAAATAAAATACAAATATCCAAAGATCTATACATCAAAATAATACAAAACTTTCCCAAACAATCCGCGCTAGAATCAATCTCCATAGCGCCCCAAAATCCGTGCTAACCTGCCACTAAAAGAAAATATGGGGAAGTACACAATACGACAGGAAAGATGCTCAACAAATATATTAACGATGAATAAAGAGTAACAACACGAGTACGAATATTCAAATCAAAATGCAAATCTCAATAGCATTTCATCATTATAATTTCTCAACAACACTTTAATCGGGTCACCAGGCCTCACCACATCCGTATATGCTTAACAAGTCGTCGCCCGGGAAACAGGAATTTTGGCGGGTGCCCAACATCCGTGCCATATTAAAATCTCATGACAACGTGCTCATCAACAATATAATGATACCACATGAATCAAAATAATTTTAAGAATTATTTTCCAGATTTCAATGAATTTATCAATTCAAATATGAGTTCAATTAACAAGAATTCAAAGAGAATGACACTCTCGAGATTTAAGGAGCATATTGTGTAAAACCCCATACCTCAAACCATGATGAAAAACCAATGATCACATCCTCAAGATCAACACAAAAGATCTACAAAAGCTCCTCCAAGAACCTCCAACAAAATAGCCCCAAGAACACCTCTAATCTAAGGTTGGAACTCACAAATCTCAAGGGCCAATGTGTATATAAAAAGAAGAGGAATATAAAATATATTTGCTGCCAAAATTTGTGCCAAAAGTAGGTTAAAAGAGTTACACACGACTTCCTTTTATAATGCAAAGAAATGAAGAGTTGGAATCCAAAAGACTCCTTTAAATAAGGCAAAGAAATGAAGAGTTGGAAGTCAAAATAACTCCAAGAGTTAAAAATATTTAAAAATCATTTTAAAATCCGTTTTAACTCTGATTTCGAAACCGTTTCAAATTCTCGCCGTTAAAAATAATATTCAACATATTTGAGGAATAAAAATAATTTTATCTAAAACTTTATTTTCCTCCATTTTCCAGAAATTAATTAAAATAACCCAAAATTACGCGGGTTATTACACCTTTGACAGCATATTTGTAAGACTAAGTCTAACAGTGTACAAATTTTTTTCGTGCTCTCATACCGGGGGCCCTATGACTACGCGATCGGTGCCTGCGTGTTACAATGGTTCCGTTCTAGGTGTTCGTGCCTCTAACGGGGCCCTTTTGTGGTGGTTTTACTTTTCACCATTTGACAACATTTTTTAAGCCTAATTCTAACAGTTTACAAATTTTGGCCGTGCTCTCAAACCGGGGGTCCCGTGACTATGCAACCAGTTCTTGATAATTATAATTATCCCGTGCGAGGTGTTCATGCCTTTAACGGGGATGTTTTATGGCTATTTTATGTTTTCACCATTTGACGACATGTTTTTAAGACAAAATCTAATAAGTTTGCAAATTTTGGTCGTGATTTCAAATTAGGGGTCCTGTGACTACGCGGTCGGAGCCTGCGGGTGACATTTGTCCCGTGCGATGTGTTCGTGACTCTTGCGGGGCTGTTGTGTGGCTAATATACCTTTTCACCCTTTGATGGCATGTTTTTAAGCCTCCGTCTAATAATTTAGAATTTTTTGTCGTGCTTTTAAATATGGGTTCCGTGACATGAAGTCTGCTCCTTGGGGTTACATTGATTCCTGTGACACCCCGACTAATTAAATACCGGGTAGCTACTCCTTTATTAAATAAATACAAAATGCCAAGTTGGTTCAGTTAATAGCATCACTGTCGAAAACATTTTAAAAATTACTAACCACCTAGTATTCAAAAAGTAAGTTGCCAAATTTTAAGTTAAGTCTGATTAACATGCAGTAAAAGAATAATGGAAGAACAACATAATCCATTCACCATAATGAAGTAATGAAATAACCAACAAATAGTAATAAGTCCGGAGGAAAACTCCTCACAACAATCCCACAACTGAAAATAATATGACAAGTCTGAATCCTGAATTAATTACATGCCAGAAGTCTGAATAACTGAAATAAATGAAGTTTCTCTAAAAAAAATGGGTGACATGCCCTACAACTGATAAATGCTGAATATAGAGTCAAGGTATATGAAGCGTCTACAAGCAAGGTCCTGTAACTTCCACAAACAGCTACAGCTCGTCACCTGAATGAGAATCCTAAGCTTGGTGTCCTTGTGGCTGGGCACCTAAAATGGTTTTTACAAAAATAGATTTGAAAGCAAATGGGTCAGAGCCCGAAAGTGGAAATCATTTTAAAAACAACAAGTGCTTTAATAACATTTAAAACAATGAATGTAAAATACATGTTAGGACGTGCTCTCACGTGAAATACTCACCTCTCGTCTAACTGTTCACTCCTAACGTTCCTGTACCCATTCATGTGTTTTCTCATAACTATCTAGTTCAAAAGAGATTCTAACACTTCTACTCGGTTTCCACATTTCATTCTAGCGCTATCAATTAAATAAAGGGTTTTACTTAAACTCAGATTCTCAATTAGTAATACAATTCACTATCGGTTAACCCGTTATGTTTTCTCAAAACATTACCATAATTATATTCACAATATCACATGAAAGTTCCCATTAATCAAGTGTATATTATTCACGTCATAAATATACAATATAAGCACCCCTAGACTAAGCTGCGGTGTACACATACTCTGCTATCCATCCCAGTACATCACGTACATAAGGATCACGTATTCCGAATCTCTCAGGAATCGTTCTCAGATAACAACATCACAAATAATGGAGATGAACACAGTCACATCACATGGGTCACACACATACCTGCGCTCCCACGATCAGCAGACTTATTAACATCCCAATAAGTCCTTCTCTGACCTATGTTCATCGAGGTACCAATCTAAATCCGGGCAACATAAGGATAAGAAGGCCCTAAGCGAGCGTAAACCTCCCGTGATAGCAAGTATGGTAGGTATGTCATACACATAAAATTATATGCTAAGCATTCACACATCTTAGATATCTCAATATTAATAAAGGTATACTCTACATCCATATACCATTATTCCAATTTATATATTTAAGTCTCTCGATAATATAAAATTTTAAACCGTCGACACGTCTCACGTCGTAGTTTCTTATACTTGAAACCTATCTCAAATAGACTATTAAGTTCCTATTATTCCCACATATAACATCATTATTCCTAAGGTCCTTACTTGTGCCCCAAATCTCATTTCATCAAATTATTCCAATTTACACTTTTAACCCAAATATCTTCTCACTTATTGAATTTCATTAGATTAGAATAACTTCTCAAATTGAATTCTAATTAAGGTCCAAGTTTCATAACCATGCCTACTGGTCTTCCTTAAGTTTAAGGGTATTCATAAGGTCTCCAATAATATTTTCCAAGGGTTACCACCATTAAAATTTAAATAGGGAAAAACTTTACTCATTCTGGGAAGGTCGATCGATCGACCTTTACCTTCGATCGATCGATGGTGGTCGATCGATCGACTGATGAACATCGATCGATCGAACGCACCAGGTATGGCTACGGACTGCTTCGTTTTGCAGTTTTCAAATCATCCCAAAACATCATTAACATGCATGAAATTCTATTCTAACGTTATAATATCATCATACAACCATCCTACAACATTGTTAACGTTCTAAAATCAATAATTCATCAACCAAGGGCTATATTTGGATCAAATCTTCATCAAGAACCCTAGTTTTCTACTTCTTGCAAGAACATTAATAAATCTCTTCTTAAATCCGTTTTTAAATCATCAAGGGTCATAATTTTGAATTCATAATTCGTCCAGAATGTTACTACATGCAGTCCCTAACATAATTCATAGTTTTAAACTTCCAATTCATGGGTCTATATCATCTTCCAAGATAAATTCGATAATTCCTAAACATGGAAAAGCATAGCATTGAATCAATTGTAATTAAACCACTTGCCTATAATCTTTCTCTGAATTTGAGGTTGAATCTTGAAGGCTGAATTGTCTTCTCTCTCTCTCTGCAGAATTCTTCTCTTCCTCTCTCTCTCTACAAGTTCTTCTCAAGGTGATACTGGAGGTGGGGTTGGTTTTTGCCAATCTTTAAGGTTCCTAAACTTCTCCCGTAGCCCACTACCTAAATTGGGGTTGGAAATGGCTTAGTGGGTTAAGACTAAGTCAGATTTCTAACTCTAATTTTCGTGGGTTTTAATTACCCAATATCCGAAATTAGCGAAATGCCCTTATAAGTTACCGGTATGGTCCAATAATGCCCCGGGACCCAAACTTAACCCCCGGCTAGTGTTTTCTGACTATTTCGACCCTTCTGGACGCGTTGGCGCACTCAAAACGACCATACGGTAAATATAAATAAAATTTACTTTTTAATTCAAATAATTATATTCCTGACGCGACTGTCACGCGCGTCCCAACAAAATTTCCCAAATTGCCGTATTTCAATCTCACGACAATTTCAATATTTCCAATATTCGTATATTGCCATATATACACATTATAATCAAATACTAACTCACATCTCGTTAATATTTTATCCGGATTAATTTTCAATTAATACACATTTAATACAATTAATCGCAAAAATAAATATCACAGAAAATACGGGGTATTACATACTTCCCCCCTAATAACTGAATTTCGTCCTGAAATTCGGAACTAGAAAATACCTGGTAAGAACAACTCCGGATAACGTTCGCGCATCTCATCCTCGTACTCCCATGTGGACTCCTCGACATTATGATGTCGCCACTGAACACGCACTAACGGAACAATCTTTGACCGCAGTTTCCTCTCACTTCGGTCCAAAATAGCAATCGGCCCCTCCTCGTAGGAGCTATCAGGCTGGAGATCGATGTCCTCCAAGGTAATGTGAGAATGAGACAAATTGTCTCTAAGGTATTTCCTTAGCGAGGAAATATGAAACACATCGTGAATTCGATGCAAATGCTCTGGTAACCCAAGCCTATACGCAACTGGTCCAATCCGCTCAATAATAGGAAATGGTCCCACATATCTTGGTGCCAACTTCCCTTTCTTCCCGAAACGCATAATCCCCTTCATAGGAGATACTCTGAGCAAAACCTGGTCCCCCACTTGGAACTCCCTGAAGAACCTCTTCGCATCAGCATAGCTCTTCTCCCGATCCTGAGCTACCCGAATGCGACTTCGAATCAATTCTATCCTCGTCGAAGTATCCTGAATCACTTCCAGCCCAAGTAGTTTGTTGTCCCCCACTTCCAACCAACATGCTGGGGAACGACAAGGTCTACCGTACAATGCCTCAAATGGATCCATGACAATGGTGAACTGGTAGGAGTTGTTGTAAGCAAACTCCACTAGTGGAAGATACTGCTCCCATCCACCCTCAAAATCAATGGTGCACATACGTAGCATGTCCTCCAACATCTGATTTGTACACTCGGTCTGTCCATCGGTTTGCGGGTGGTACGCCGTACTCAATCGCAACTCCATGCCCATGGCCTGTTGAAAACTTTCCCAAAACCGTGAAACAAATATCTTGTCTCTGTCAGACACGATATTTAGGGGTACACCGTGAAGTCTCACTATCTCTGCAATAAAGAGCTGGGCATACTGTCCCGCAGTGTAGTCTGTCCTTACGGGTAGAAAATGAGCGACTTTGATCAACCTGTCCATAATTACCCAAATGGAGTCGTGACCTCTCTGTGACGTAGGCAACCCTGTGATGAAATCCATGGATATGCTCTCCCACATCCACATCGGGACCTCTAACGGATGTAACAGTCCTGCCGGTCTCTGATGATCCACTTTTACGAGCTGACAAGTGGCGCATTTTGAAACGAACCCGGCAATATCTCTCTTCATCCCACTCCACCAATACTGACGTCTCATGTTTTGGTACATTTTGTCCCCACCGGGATGTACCGCGAATCGTGAGCCGTGCGACTCTGCCATCACCTCGTGCCGTAATTCCTCCCCTTCTGGAACAACCAATCTCCCATTGAAGCATAATCCCCCGTCTGAGCTGACGGTATAGGATTCGGCTCCCTCTGGAAATAATCAAACTATCTGCTCCTGACAGAACGAGTCATTTGCCTGTGCCCTTACTACCTTCATGACAATCTGCGGTGTAACGGTCATCACAGACATGAACGATCGGGCCACTGCATCCTGGTTTCCCAATTCCTTCCACTTGGCCTTCCACACCCCTGCCATTTCATCTACTAGCCTACGGCTCAACGCGTCTGCTACCACATTAGCCTTCCCCGGGTGATACTGGATATCAAACTGATAGTCCTTCACAAACTCAAGCCACCTTCGCTGTCGCATATTCAACTCCTTCTGCGTGAATAGGTACTATAGGGACTTGTGGTCCGTGAACAATCGAAACTTTTCCCCCAAAAGGTAATGTCTCCAAATACGAAGGGCAAATACAACTGTCGCCAACTCCAAGTCATGAGTGGGGTAATTCTTCTCGTGAGGCTTTAGCTTACGGGATGCATAAGCTATGGCCTGACTCTCCTGCTGCAATACACCTTCGAGTCCTTATAAGGACGCATCGGTGTAGACTAGATACTCAACTCCCGGTCTCGGCAATGCTAACACAGGTGCTGAGGTCAACTTATCCTTCAACTCATCGAATGCCAACTGACAGGCATCACTCCAGATGAATGGCACACCTTTACGAGTCAGATGTGTCAAAGGACCTGCTATCTTCGAGAATCCCCGAATGAATCTCCTGTAGTATCCTGCTAGGCCCAAGAAACTAAGGATCTCTGTCGGTGTCATGGGCTGTCCCCACTCCCTCACCGCGGATACCTTTCCCAAATCAACAGATATCCCCCGATCGGAAATAATGTGTCCCAAAAACTGGACCTCCTTCAGTCAAAACCCACACTTCTCATACTTTGCATACAGCTCGTTCTGACGTAGCATCTGCAAAACTTGCCTCAAATGCTCGGCGTGCTCCTCCTCTGTCTCGGAGTAAACTAGAATATCATCAATGAAGATGATGACAAACTGATCTAGGAAATCCCTGAACACCCTATTCATCAAGTCCATAAACACGGCTGGAGCATTGGTCAAACCAAAAGGCATAACCCGAAACTCGTAAGAACCATATCTCGATAAGAACGCTGTCTTCGAGACGTCCTCTTCCCTGATACGCAACTGATGGTATCCCGATCTCAAATCAATCTTCGAGAAGAAAGAAGCTCCTCTCAACTGGTCGAATAAGTCATCGATTCGAGGCAACGGATATTTATTCCGTATCGTGACCTTATTCAACTCTCGGTAATCCACACACAATCTCAGTGAACCATCCCTCCATCTTCTTCACCAACAACACAGGGGCACCCCACGGCGAAGTACTCCTCCGTATAAACCCCTGACCCAACAACTGTTCAATCTGATCTCGTAGCTCTCGCATTTCTGCTGGAGCCATATGGTACGGTGCGCGTGCTATAGGTCTCGTATCTGGTAATAAGTCTATGACAAAGTCTATCTCACGACTGGGGGGTAATCCAGGTATATCCTGAAATACATCGGCAAACTCTTGAACAACCAGAATCGAATCAAGTGGTATCACCACCTCCTTAGAGGTCTCCTCCTCTATATAGTACAAATGAGTGGACGATCCTCCCTCGGAATGGGGCATCGCCACCAAAAACATCTCCTGCCCGGGAATGGCAAAGATAATACTCCTACTGAAACAGTCAATCTTGGCTCGGTACGCAACAAGCCAATCCATACCAATAATGGCCTCATACTCGGTCATCTCTAATACTAACATATCTGTAGGTAATACCAAACTACCAATCTCTACCCCCACTCCCCGGTATATAAAGAAAATAAGTGACCCACTCCCCAATGGTGAGTCTACACACGTCACTGTGCTCTCTGCTGTGGCTAACAACCCTAAGGCTTTCACAAAATATGTAGCTATAAAGCAATGCGTTGCCCCCGTATCAAACAAAACCCGACCCATAGTACCATGGATAGGAAACATACCCTCAATCGCGGGTGGTACCTGTGGAGCTGCTGCCTGGTGGACGTTATAGACACGTCCATACTGTAACTGCCCCTGCTGCACAGGAACTGCTGGAATGGCTGGTAGTGCTGGCACCTGGTCTGGAGCTAGAAGAGCAGGTGGAAAAAGTGGCCTCTGTGGCTCATGTCGAGCACCCTGCGGCTGCTGCGGGGCCCTGCCCCTATCAGGACAGTCCTGGCGTTTATGGCCAGTCTTGCCACAAATGAAACACTTCCCCGGGAAGTTCCCCCCTCTCTGTCCCTGCTGCCCCCGGCCCTGGTGGCCGTTACCATTCCTCCACTGGCCCTGCTGAAATTGCTGCTGTTGGCCATTCTGACCCTGCTGGTTCTGATGGCCGTTCGGACCCTGATGGCCCTACCGGAAACCTCCCTGTCCGTGTCTGAAATTTCCCGACCTGAACCTCTTGT
Source organism: Sambucus nigra (assembly GCA_949130495.1). Classification (NCBI taxonomy): domain Eukaryota; kingdom Viridiplantae; phylum Streptophyta; class Magnoliopsida; order Dipsacales; family Adoxaceae; genus Sambucus; species Sambucus nigra. The sequence continues at coordinate 15,586,800 of OX422217.1, read as the reverse complement.
GATCCCCCTGCTGGGAACCCTGATCACTCTGCCTCTGCCCCTGAACATAATGTGCCCCACTGGCACCATTTCCCCCAGTCCTGCCCTGATGGCTGGACTCTCCTGACCTCTTACCTTCAGCCATGTGAAAGCGGTGATCCTGGCAGTGTAATAGTGCAGCGTTAACCACATCAGAGTAAGTGGCCAACGATAGGTTCCCCAACAGGTGCTGACGGATCCTCCAAGTCAACCCGTCTGTAAATTTCTGTATCTTCTTCTCTTCCGTAGGTATCTCATCCGGAACAATATTCATCAAATTGGTGAATTCGGCCTCATACTCGGCCACAGTCTTACCCTCCTGTCGAAGGTTCATCAACTTCGTCCTCATTTCCGTGTGAACAGCAGACGAAAAGTACTTGCGGTCGAACCGCACCCTGAACTCCTGAATCGTGAGAGTATCTCTCTCCTCCACGGTGGTAATAGACTCCCACCACTGTAGTGCAGATCCCACAAGCTTAAAAGTAGCTAGTACCTGCCTCTGAACGTCAGTGCACTCATAAATCCTCAAGTGCCTCTGTATATCCTTTCTTCACTGACTCGAAACAACAAAATCGGAGCTACCAGCAAACTCCGGTGGATGTGCTTTCTGAAAAGCATCACGTACACGTTCCCAAGCAGACAGGAATGCAAGAGCCTGAACTGGCGCTGCTGCTGGCGCCTGGGGTGGTGCCTGCTGTACAACTGCTAGAGCGGCATTTACCGCTTGGGATACAATGGCTGCAACCTCAGCGGCATTCATGGTGCCCTATACTGGAGATGGCTGTGGCTCGGGCTGTGCATTCCTAGGAACCCGTGGTGAACGTCGTGGAGGCATCTGAAATAAGAGTAAAGTCTATAAGTTCGCAGTTATAAACTCAAAATAGCTGAAGATCGTAGCATATACAAAAGAATACAACAGTCCTAAAATATAGGGCTCTACATCAAAGAAAGCTCAGCGGAAACATAATAAGCCGTACAGATCCTAAAGGACACTAGAACCTGATGCTCTGATACCACCTGTGACACCCCGACTAATTAAATACCGGGTAGCTACTCCTTTATTAAATCAATACAAAATGCCAAGTTGGTTCAGTTAATAGCATCACTGTCGAAAACATTTTAATAATTACTAACCACCTAATATTTAAAAAGTAAGTTGCCAAATTTTAAGTTAAGTCTGATTAACATGCAGTAAAAGAATAATGGAAGAACAACATAATCCATTCACCATAACGAAGTAATGAAATAACCAACAAATAGTAATAAGTCCGGAGGAAAACTCCTCACAACAATCCCACAACTGAAAATAATATGACAAGTCTGAATCCTGAATTAATTACATGCCAGAAGTCTGAATAACTGAAATAAATGAAGTTTCTCTAAAAGAAATGGGCGACATGCCCTACAACTGATAAATGCTGAATATAGAGTCAAGGTATATGAAGCGTCTACAAGCAAGGTCCTGTAACTTCCACAAACAGCTACAACTCGTCACCTGAATGAGAATCCTAAGCATGGTGTCCTTGTGGCTGGGCACCTAAAATGGTTTTTACAAAAATAGATTTGAAAGCAAATGGGTCAGAGCCCGAAAGTGGAAATCATTTTAAAAACAGCAAGTGCTTTAATAACATTTAAACCAATGAATGTAAAATACATGTTAGGACGTGCTCTCACGTGAAATACTCACCTCTCGTCTAACTGTGCACTCCTAACGTTCCTGTACCCATTCATGTGTTTTCTCATAACTATCTAGTTCAAAAGAGATTCTAACACTTCTACTAGGTTTCCACATTTCATTCTAGCGCTATCAATAAAATAGAGGTTTTACTTAAACTCAGATTCTCAATTAGTAATACAATTCACTATCGGTTAACCCGTTATGTTTTCTCAAAACATTACCATAATTATATTCACAATATCACATGAAAGTTCCCATTAATTAAGTGTATATTATTCATGTCATAAATATACAATATAAGCACCCCGAGACTAAGCTGCGGTGTACACATACTCTTCTATCCATCTCGGTACATCACGTACATAAGGATCACGTATTCCGAATCTCTCAGGAATCGTTCTCAGATAACAACATCACAAATAATGGAGGCGAACACAGTCACATCACATGGGTCACGCACATACCTGCGCTCCCACGATCAGCAGACTTATTAACATCCCAATACGTCCTTCTCTGACCTATGTTCATCGAGGTACCAATCTAAATCCGGGCAACACAAGGCTAAGAAGGCCCTAAGCGAGCGTAAACCTCCCGTGATAGCAAGTATGGTAGGTATGTCATACACATAAAATTATATGCTAATCATTCACACATCTTAGATATCTCAATATTAATAAAGGTATACTCTACATCCTTATACCATTATTCCAATTTATATATTTAAGTCTCTCGATAATATTTAATTTTAAACCGTCGACACGTCTCACGTCGTAGTTTCTTATACTTGAAACCTATCTCAAATAGACTATTAAGTTCCTATTATTCCCACATATAACATCATTATTCCTAAGGTCCTTACTTGTGACCCAAATCTCATTTCATCAAATTATTCCAATTTACACTTTTAACCCAAATATCTTCTCACTTATTGAATTTCATTAGATTAGAATAACTTCTCAAATTGAATTCTAATTAAGGTCCAAGTTTCATAACCATGCCTACTGGTCTTCCTTAAGTTTAAGGGTATTCATAAGGTCTCCAATAATATTTTCCAAGGGTTACCACCATTAAAATTTAAATAGGGAAAAACTTTACTCATTCTGGGAAGGTCGATCGATCGACTTTTACCTTCGATCGATCGATGGTGGTCGATCGATCGACTGATGAACATCGATCGATCGAACGCACCAGGTATGGCTACGGACTGCTTCGTTTTGCAGTTTTCAAATCATCCCAAAACATCATTAACATGCATGAAATTCTATTCCAACGTTATAATATCATCATACAACCATCCTACAACATTGTTAACGTTCTAAAACCAATAATTCATCAACCAAGGGCTATATTTGGATCAAATCTTCATCAAGAACCCTAGTTTTCTACTTCTTGCAAGAACATTAATAAATCTCTTCTTAAATCCGTTTTTAAATCATCAAGGGTCATAATTTTGAATTCATAATTCGTCCAGAATGTTACTACATGCATTCCCTAACATAATTCATAGTTTTAAACTTCCAATTCATGGGTCTATATCATCTTCCAAGATAAATTCGATAATTCCTAAACATGGAAAAGCATAGCATTGAATCAATTGTAATTAAACCACTTGCCTCTAATCTTTCTCTGAATTTGAGGTTGAATCTTGAAGGCTGAATTGTCTTCTCTCTCTCTCTGTAGAATTCTTCTCTTCCTCTCTCTCTCTACAAGTTCTTCTCAGGTGATAATGGAGGTGGGGTTGGTTTTTGCCAAGCTTTAAGGTCCCTAAACTTCTCCCGTAGCCCACTACCTAAATTGGGGTTGGAAATGGCTTAGTGGGTTAAGACAAAGTCAGATTTCTAACTCTAATTTTCGTGCGTTTTAATTACCCAATATTCGAAATTACCGAAATGCACTTATAAGTTACCGGTATGGTCCAATAATGCCCCGGGACCCAAACTTAACCCCCGACTAGTGTTTTCTCACTATTTCGACCCTTCCGGACACGTTGGCGCACTCAAAATGACCATATGGTAAATAGAAATAAAATTTACTTTTAATTCAAATAATTATATTCCTGACGCGACTGTCACGCGCGTCCCAACAAAATTTCTCAAATTGCCGTATTTCAATCTCGCGACAATTTCAATATTTCCAATATTCATATATTGCCATATATAAACATTATAATCAAATACTAACTCACATCTCGTTAATATTTTATCCGGATTAATTTTCAATTAATACACATTTAATACAATTAATCCCAAAAATAAATATCACAAAAAATACGGGGTATTACAATACCGTGATGGGTGTTCGTTCCTCTTACAAGGCCGTTTTGTGGTTGTTTTACGTTTTCATCCTTGGACGACATGCTTTTGAGCCTAAGTATAACAATTTGCAAATTTTGGTCGTTCTGTTGAACTAGGGGTCCCACGACGTTGCGGTCGGTTCCTTCGAGTTACATTGGTCCCGTACGAGGTGCTTGTACCTCTTATAGGGCCGTTTTGTGGGTGTTTTACGTTTTCACCCTTTGACGGCATGTTTTGAAGGCTAAGTCTAATAATTTGGAAATTTAGGTCGTGCTATCAAACCCGGGGTCCAATGACTATCATGTCGATAATCACATGTTACATTGATCCAGCGCTAGGTGTTCGTGCCTCTTACGGGGACTTTTTTCGGATGTTTTACATTTTCACCCTTTGACAACATGTTTTTAAGCCAAAGTCTAACAGTTTTCAAATTTAGGTCGTGCTCTCAAATTGGGGGTCCCATGACTATGCGACCAATTCCTACGGGTTACATTGGTCCTGTGCGAAGTGTTCGTGCCTCTTACGGGTCCGTTTTATGGCTGTTTTACATTTCCACCTGTTGACGGCATGTTTTTAAGGCGAAGTCTAACATTTTGCAAGTTTTGGTCATGCTCAATGGTGAAAACTCGAAGGGATCTAACCTAGCATCTGATATAGCCTTAGGAATTTTGTGGGTCTTAATACTCTAAAATTTAAAATGCCCAAAATACCCTCTTGGGTTGTCGATTTGGTCTGAAACTATCCTGAGTCCCAAACTAAACCCCCGAGTAGACTTTTCTCACTATCACGATACTTCCGGACACATTGGTGCACTTAAAATGACCATAATGGTGACATAAAAATAAACTACTTTATAATCCATTAAATTGGTCTCGACATGAATCGCACGCGCATCCCAACTTAATTTCCAAAATGCGCATTCATAATCATAGTAATATATGATTATGAACTTATTAAAATTGTCACGTGTGGAAAATACGACAGTTTTGGAGATTAAGTTGGGCCACGCGTGCCAGTCGTGTCGGGTCCAATTTAATGGATTATAAAGTAGTTTATTTTTATGCCATCCTTATGGTCATTTTGAGTGTGACAACGTGTCTGGAAGTATCGAGATAGTCAGAAAAGTCTACCCGGGGGTTTAGTTTGGGACCCGGGGAAGTTTTAGGCCAAACCGACAACTCGGGAGGGTATTTTGGGCATTTTAAATTTTAGAGTATTAAGACCCACGAAATTCCTAAGGATATATCAGATGCTAGGTTATATACCTTAGGGTTTCACCACCAAAGCTCATAGAAGACCATTAAAGAAGAAGTGGAGGAAGTTCCCCAAGGAGAACCACCATTCTTAGGCTTTTTGCACCACCGTCACCACCATCGGATAGATCGAGAAGAGAGGATCTCTCTTATATCATCTTCTCCAAAGGATCAAAACTTCCAATTCTAGGCAAGTGATTTAACTTGCAATAATTCAGTGTATATATTACCCATGATAGTTTAGAAATGGAGAAACACCTTGAAAAATGATGAATTAATGGATTTGGAGATTTAAATCTTTCTCTTGGTAGGTTTTGCATGTAGATTAACTTATGGAAATATAGCATCCATGTGTAGAGAATTACGAATTTATGTTGAATTATTGATGTTCTTGAAGAAAATATAAGAAATAGGGGTTTTATGAAATATACATAATTTGATCCAAGAAAATGATAACCCATTATGATTTGATCATTCTAAGACATTAGATTTTAAGTGTTTATGTTAGTAGAACATTTGGTATAAATATTTAGGAGTTTGGGACATTATAATAGAGGATTTAAGGGTTAAAATTGATGAAACCCATAGGAAAAAATATGAAGAAATCGTGGCCAATATCTGATGGATCGATCGATCGACCAAAGAATGTCGATCGATAGACCATTTCCTTCGATCGATCGACTCCTCCTGAATTTTGTTAATTATTTTCCTTTAACGTTTGTCAAAATACCAAGATTATAAGAACTCTTAGTGTAATTAATAGAATATTGTGGGACTTAGTTAAGGTTAGTAAGGTCGTAGTTACCGCCCGGAAAATGTTATACCTTATGGGATTAAATGGTATACTTACGGGTGCTTGCCGAGTGAGGTATGGTTTGAAATTATATAAATTGGGACTGAAATTGGATGAATGATAACTTAAGGTTAGGAATAGTAGTAGAGGGACATTAGAATAATGAGATAACCTTAGAGATACATGGGAGACCTAGTAACCTTTTGGGACAGGTTTAGGTTCTAGAAATTATACAACGAGAGTTGTCACGCTAAATAATATTACGTAGGATGGTCGGGATAAATATACTACGTATGAGACTTACAATATGGGTCAGGCTAATACCTATATTAAATTTATAAATACATAGGATATGTGACTACGTAATGCATGGATGATTACGCGTATGATATACCAACCAAACTTGCTATCACGGGAGATTGTAGGAAGAGGACAATCTTGTTTTGTTTGTCTTTGGGGGTATTTAGATTTGGTACCTCAAGAACATAGGACTGTGAACACTTATTTGTGAATTGATAAGTCAACTAACTATGGGAGCGTAGGTATGTGCATAACCCATAGGTATGTGAATTGTGTTCGCCTCCAATATGTGTGATTTGTATTGATACGATTCCTTAGTGATTCGAAACTCGTGATCCTTACGTTCGTGATGTATCGGGTTTCAATAGCAGAGTATGCATGCACCGCAGCTCAGCCAAGGGGTGCCATATGTGTATATATGTATTGAGAGTGATATAAATATATACTTGAGATTGTTCTACTCTGTTGCTTGGTAGATGAGTTAGAATGGGACCTATAGAATTATGTAAACTTGTGGGAATTAAAAATGAGTATTAATGTGACAACCCTTCTTTTTATATCTAATTCGGTTAGTTACGCCCAATTAAATTAAAGCGGAGCATCAATATGTTCGCGTTAGAAATATAATTTAAATAAACGCAGTAAATTAAACATGTACACTCCCATACGTATAACCAAATCACATCTTAACAAGTATAGGATCCACAAGTAATATCAGTATTGAATATAAAATGCCCAAACATACGGGCCCAAAGATAAACTAGGTAAAGAGTGTAATGTAAACCTCTCAACACTATCAAATCCCTAATAATGGGAAATATCTGATACCACACTCTAAGGAAGAGTGACAAAACATGATAAGGACCAACATCCACCACTACAAGATCCTAAGAATAGATGCGAGATCATCCAGCTCCACGGTCTACTGTCCAACGGGGCGAGGACCTGTATAATACATATATATATATGGGAGAGGAGCAAGAATCAAGATAGACGAACGTCAAAGCAAGAAAACAAGCTATAAGATTATAAGATGTACTTATAATTAAATCACACTAGTCATTACTCGTCTCCAGTAATTAAGTTGTTCAATTACCCAACCAATGCTCCTATGTCGTGACTACCCAACCCAAACTCGAGTAACATGTACCCTCACATCGTATCATGATTAATCATTATTAATCGCATTTCAGTACTTAACATATCAAAATATTTCCTTTACTAATAATATCAAATGCATCAATTCGGGATATTATTTTAAGACATAAGGATAATATCTCATACAACAAATCATATCGGGTCACTATCGTTACTCAGGGGAACAAGTCGTAACACTAGGCCTACACACGAATATTCCACAATATTACGTGGCAAGGGCAATCATACTAAGTCGTAAATCATATGGCGCTTCAAGCTCTTTCTATCCGACCCGCATTACAACCATATGTCCGGTTCCGGTGGTTTATCTCCGACATGGCACTCGAGCGGAACCTAACCGCATTCAACATGTGCCTACGTCGATCGGAGGACTAATCTAGTGTATACTCGACAATATACATGTAAAACAATTTCACGCTTATGTATATATACAATCGTGTCAAGTCTCTTAGTCGAGTTATACAATAGTGATTATTTATAATATAACATAATTTACATAATTAATTTACTAATTCAACATCAAATCATTTCAAGGTTATATATCCCTAATAACCATAAGTATGTGATTAAGTTAGGATATTAGTCACAACACCACAATTATCTTACTAACACCATGAAAAACATTATCACTCTTATTTCAACAACATGCTGCCCAGAATTTAAAATGCAGATTCGAGGCTCTTTCGATCCGTTTTTGGAAAAACTTAGAACTACAAAGTTGCTCATACCGTGATTTTTTATCAGGACAAGCGAGCACGTTACCACAGCCTATATAAAACAGACCCGAAACTAACATATAATATTCGCCCATCTTTTTGATAACTTTCTGCCTAGATTTTAAAATACCGATTTGAGGCTTTTTCGATCCATTTTTGGAAAAACTTAAAACTAGAAAGTTGTTCGAACGTGATTTTCTACAAGGACACACAGGCACGCTACCATATCCTGCTTAAAACAGACCCGAAACTAACATATACAATTCGGACCTGTTCATGACAACTTTCTGCACAGAACCGTAAAACGTATATTCGAGGATTTTTCGATCCGTTTTGGAAAAAACTTAAAACTACAAAGTTGTTCGGAATATAATTTCTGCTGGGCAACGGGGACAAAACATCCATTTTTGGAACCCTAACAGCTCAAAATAGTTTTTAATATGACTATTTACTCAAGTTCATAGATTTCTAAAATTCAAGAGGTTGTTCAACAATTCAATCCCTATAATGATGTTATTGCATTTAAATCTACGTGGAGGGTGATCCTAATACATTGCATATCATTTTTAACATCAATATCATATTAATTTAGCAATCCAAATACATGTTCATGTGAAATTTCATTATAGATACATAATATACACATATAGGTTATTAACTTGCCTCAGATTGTATGGAGATGTTGATGAAGAAGATGACAAACTTCTTCTTCTCATTTTTCTTCTTCTTTCATATTTTTTCTTCTTCTTACTCTCTCTCTCTACCAAGGCCTAGGCCCCTTTTGTGAAATGAAAGAAATGAAGAGTTTTTCCCTTCTTTTCTATTTATACATAGGGTTAGTTTATTTACAAAAATGCCATTGCCCCAAATTTAACTCTCTCGATCCTTTTACGCATTAATTCACTTCTAATATTTAAGTCGCACAGTAGTATCTCAATGAATTCATTTTAACTTTTCATTTCCAAACATTTCGAATATATATACTGACATAGTTTTATTTTCTTTTCAATTTCAATAAAATCAAAAATGCGGGGTATTACATTCTCCCCCTCTACGAATGGGATTTCGTCCTCGAAATCCAAATTAAAACAAATCAATTCAAGTCAAGTAAGGTAGTTTCGCACATACCTTCCATGAAGAGATATGGGTGATGAATTCACAAGTCATCCTCTCTCTCCCAAGTGGCCTCAGACTCATCATGATTACTCCACATAACACGAACAAGAGGAATAACTTTTGACCTCTACTGCTGCTCACGACAATCTCGGATCCTGATCGGCCTCTCCTCAGAGCTCCCATCGGGCTGCAGCTCAACCCCATCTAACTCTATGTGTAGGTGGGAGTCCTCAGGATGTAAGAACTTCCTCAACATGGATACATGAAAAATATTGTGTACCCGCTGGAGCTGGTCGGGTAGGGCTAAACGGTAAGCAACTGATCCCACCCTGTCCAACACTGTAAACAGACCCACGTATCGTGGTGAATGCTTCCCTTTGTCACCAAAGAGAACAATACCTCTCATAGGTGAGACCCTCAACACCACTTGGTCCCCAATGATGAACTCTAACTTCCTCCGCCTTATGTCTACATAAGTCTTTTGACGATCTTGCACGGTCTTCATCCATGCACGAATCAAGTCTACCTTCTTTGAGGTCTCCCTAATAATATTTGTACCCAGCATCTGGTGCTCTTCGAACTCCAACCAACATGTAGGGTATGATAAGGCCTTCCGTAAAAATCCTCGTACAGTTCTATGCCAATAATTTATCTGATAACTATTATTGTATGAGAACTCCACCAATGGTAAATGTGTATCCCAACCACCTTTGAAGTTCAACACACAAACTTGTAACATGCCTTCCAAAATTTGGTTTACCCGATCCGTTTGACCATCAAACCGAGGGTGGAACGTAATACTCAAACTCAACTGAACTCCCATGGCCTCCTGAACATCGCCCCTAAAGTGCGAGATGAATACACTTCCACGATCTGGCATGATATAATGCGGTGCCCCATGCAATTTCATAATCTCATTAATAAACACCGTGGCGTACTATGATGCCGTATAATCCATCCTCAGTGGAAAGGAATGAGCCACCTTTTTCAGTCTGTCGACGATAACCCAAATTCAATCGTGATCGCGCTGCGATCTTGGCAACCTAAGAGTGAAATCCATGAAGATACTTTCCCTTTTCATATTGTACATACAAACTCTCACCACAAAGCCTAACAAAACTGAACTACTAAACTGATCCAGAAATTAATACTCCCAAGTCTCGATTTACTAAGTTTCGTGCGTTGAGTGTCTCGCAAGCAAAATGTAAACAAGGAACCCCTATGATACACTATTGTTAGCTTATAGAGATAAGGAATTTATCAACTCAAGACCCCTAGTGATTCAAGAACCATCTAACTCCAAAAACCATTTATCTCTGGACTCAATGGTTCATCACACAAAAAATAATCCAACTTCGCCTATACAGTACAAATGTCACTATTCATCAATCATGCTTCGATACTCAACTCATAATCGACTAATAGATGGTACTGAAAGCTCAAAAGCCAACTCTACTCTGAGTTGTCGATAACACTTGCCTTGCACTTAAATTGATGGTGAGTCAATCGATATGGCAACCCTTATTATCCACTAAGGTTGCACATGTGCATACTCATACAACTTCTATGAACTTACAAATATTGTTCCATCTTTCCAAGTCTGGACTTATGTAAATAATATCAGCAAAGTTTATACTCTCTCGAACACGGCAACACCGACAAAGTTTCATTCTGGGCGGTCAACTATCCCTCACTTAAAGGTTTCGAACTAACCCGAGATGCATTGTACCCCCTTGCCTCACGTATCATGGTTTGGTCTCTCTAACCCAAGGTGACAAACCCTCGCTAGATTCGACTTACCGCTCTTTTGTTAAAAACACATAAGGAATTCAACCTATTCGACATGATTTTTCTTGGACTGTGAGTTTATTAGAATTTTCTCACCAAACAAGAAATGAACTTGGTTCTTCAAACCACGAATAAGGCTTGTACATTTGCCAAGCAATGAGGTAAGACAAAAAAATTCCCACTTATCATACCAAATTAGAATATCTTATTTGGCACACTCACCACCCGAATACTCATCTTCTAGCACACCAACGCTACCTGATCTTTATGAAGAACGGTGTGCTATCCAACAGGTCAAAGGTTGTAAATATAAGGTAACGGGTACCTTCATGTACAGTGATCCCAATTAACAATCAGTACTCCACACATAACTGAAGTAAAAATTAATATCTTACGAACCCATTCACGGGTGTTTGCCCAAGAGTACATACCCTACTTACAAAACTTCTCAACAACGGTCGAAACACTCTCTTATTCTCCCCCTATAATGGAGGTTATGACAACCATTTCAGTGAATGGGTCCAACATTTGAAATCCCAAAATGTCTCAATCCTTGTCATTAATGACGACACTCCCTTGGCAAAACTATCATCAATCACGTAAAAATCGACTGAGCTACACGCGACTCTACCATTATCAAAAGACCATCATGGTGTGATTATTCACTAGTATAGACGTCATCGTAATCGAATATCTTATACTTGGTTTTGGAACGCGTCTTTAATCACACATGGTCTAAGTAAACATTATGTCACTAACTACTCACTCGTGCTTTAATTCACATTAATACATAACCAGGGCCACAATATAGGCACATTCCCATATATGGTGGATTCAAAATCAAGCACCACCATTATCAAGGTGCAAAAAATTAGTACCCCCAATCACCGGGTGATAACATAAAAATCGAACTCGTGGATATATCACCAGCTCAAGCGATCACACTCGCATAAAAAATGAAATGCCTATTGAACACTCCCTCGCAACATAGTTTTAACTTTCGTATCTCAATGAATTCATTTTAACTTTTCATTTCCAAACATTTCGAATATATATACTGACATAGTTTTATTCCAAACATTTTGAATATATATACTAACATAGTTTTTTTTTCTTTTCAATTTCAATTTAATAAAAAATGCGGGGTATTACAATTAAGTTACTTGAAATTGATTAATAAACCTTGGTAATGGAAATCCGTAGTACTTGGGTAATACGGGTGGCTCGGTATAGTAATCCCTCTAGACAAAGATTTGATACGGACAAGATAGGGGAGTAGCGTAGCTAGGATGGGTAGTAAATATGCGCTTGGCGTGCACAATAGTTGAGGGGTGAGAATATCAAGTGAGAGAATGTGACTAATATGTATATAATATTTACTGTTTAATGCAATTTAACACTTACTGTTTTTAAAATATTTTTACCTCGGGCTCTAACCCGTTTTCTTACAAATCTATTTTGTTTTTGTAAAAACCTTTTAGGTGCCCAGCCACAGGGACGCCAATCATACGAGTTCCATTCTATTGACGTGTTGTAGTTGTTGTGGAAGTTACAGGACCTTGATATTAGACGCTCCACACCTATCTTTACTTCCTTCAGAGTCATTCATATCAGTTAGGGCAAGTTGCCCATTCTTATTTAGAGATAGAAGTTTCAGACTTTCATTTATTTCAGATGTTGGTTTTATTTATTCAGACATTTGTATTGAGATTATATTTTTCTTTGGGAGAATTATTGGAGTGTTTACACCAGACTCAGTTTATTTCATTACATTGGTTATTCATAAGAGATTGTTTATGTGTATGTTGAATGGATGGTTATTCATTACTTGGTTGTAAGTTAATTTAATTAATAAAATTTGGTATCTCACTTTTTAATTATTAGGTGTCTAGTAACTAATTAATTGTTTTTTGACAAGGTTCTAAGACTGAACCAACTTGATATTCTATATTAATTTAATAAAGGAGTAGCTACCCGATATTTAATTAGACGGGGTGTCTCAACCGGGGGTCCCATGACTATGCAGTTGCTTCCTGAGGGTTACATTGGCCCCATGTGAGGTGTTCGTGCCTCTTACGGGGCCGTTTTATGGCTGTTTTACCTTTTCAACCTTTGACGGCAAGTTTTTAAGCCTAAGTCTAACAGTTTGAAAATTTTGGTCGTGGTCTCAGACTGAGGGTCCCGTGACTACGTGATCAGTTCTTAAGGGTTACATTAGTACCGTACATGGTGTTTGTGCCTCTTATGGGGACGATTTGTGGCTGATTTATGTTCTCACCATTTGACGGCATCTTTTTAAGCCTAAGTATAATATTTTCCAAAATTTGGTGGTGCTCTCAAACGGGGTCCCGTGACTATGCGATCGATTCATACGAGTTAAATTGGTACCGTAGGAGGTGATAGCACCTCTTATGTTACAATTTTGTGGTTGTTTTTCATTTTCACCCTTTAACGACATGTTTTTAAGATGAAGTCCAATAGTTTGTAAATATTGGTCGTGCTCTCAAATCGGGGGTCCCGTGACTACGTGATTGGTTCTTATGGGTAGCATTGGTCCCGTGAGAGGTGTTTGTGCCTCTTACTGGGCCGTTTTGTGGTTGTTTTATGTTTTCACCATTTGACGACATGTTTTTAAGTATAAGTCTAACAATTTACCAATTTTGGTCGTGCTCTCAAACTGGGGGTCCCGTGACTATGCGGTCGGTTCCTGTGGGTTACATTAGTCCCGTGCGAGTTGTTCGTGCCTCCTACGGGGCCGTTTTGTGTGTGTTTTACATTTTCACCCTTTGACAACCTGTTTTTAAGCACAAGTCTAAAATTTTGTTCGTGCTCTCAAACCGAGGGCCCTGTGACTACGCAGTCGGTTCCTACAGGTTACAATTTTCCCGTGCGAGGTGTTTATTCCTGTTGTAGGTCCGTTTTATGGCTGTTTTACATTTTCACGCATTGACAACAGGTTTTTAAGCCTACATGTAGATATTTTTCAAATTATGGTCGTGCTCTCAAATCGGGGGTCTCGTGACTATGCGGTCGGTTCCTATGGGTTACATTGGTCCCGTGCGAGGTGTTCGTTCCTCTTATGGGGCCATTTTGTAGTAGTTTAATGTTTTCACCCTTTGACGGCATGTTTTTAAGCATAGGTCAAACAATTTAATGATTTTGTTCGTGCTCTCCAATCGGGGGTCCTGTGACTACGCGGTCGGTTCCTGCAGGTTACATTCGTCTCGTGCCAGGTGTTCATTCCTCTTATCGGCCCGTTTTATGGCTATTTTAATTTTTCACCCTCTAACGGCATGTTTCTAAGCCTAAGTCTAACAGTTTGCAAATTTTGGTCGTGGTCTCAAATTGGGGGTCCCGTGACTACGTGGTACTTGCAGGATACACTAATCCCATGCGAGGTGTTCGTGCCTTTTACGGGTGCGTTTTGTGGCTATTTTACATTTTCACCCTTTGACGACATGTTTTTAAGGCTAAGTCTAACCGTTTGCAATTTTTGGTCTTGCTCTAAAATCGAGGGTACCGTGACTATGCAATCAGTTCCTCTGGGTTACATTCGTCCCATGCGAGGTGTTCGTGCCTCTTACGGTGCCATTTTAAGGCTGTTTTACCTTTTCACCCTTTTTACGGCATGTTTTAAGGCCTAAGTCTAACTGTTTACAAATTTTAGTCGTGCTCTCAGACCGTTGGTCCCGTGACTATGCGGTCAGCTCTTACGAGTTATATTTGTACCGTGCGAGGTGTTCGTGCTTCTTATGGGGACATTTTATGGTTGTTTTACATTTTTACCCTTTGATGGCACCTTTTTAAGTTTAAGTCTAACAGTTTCAAAATTTGCTCATGCGCTCAAATCAGGGGGCCTGTGACTACGCAGTCAGTTCCTGCGGGTAACATTTGTCCCGTGAAAGGTGTTCGTGCGTCTTATGGGGCCATTTTGTGGTTGTTTTAAATGTTCACGCTTTGATGGCAGGTTTTTAATGCTAAGTCGAACAGTTTGCAAATTTTGGTCGTGATCTCAAACGGGGGTCCCGAGACTATGCTATCGATTCCTGTGGGTTAACATTGATCCCGTACGAGGTATTCACGCCTCTTACGTGGCCGTTTTGTGGTTGTTTTATGTTTTGATCCTTTGACGACTTATTTTTAAGAGGAAATCCAAACATTTGCAAATTTTGTTCGTCCTCTCAAACTAGGGGTTCTGTGACTATGCGATAGGTTCCTGCGGTTAACATTGGTCCCGTGCGAGGTGTTTGTGCCTCTTACAGGGTTGTTTTGTGGTTGTTTAAAATTTTCACCATTTGACGACATGCTTTTAAGTATAAGTCTAACAATTTGCAAATTTACGCCGTGCTCTCAAACCGGGGTTCCCGTGACTATGATGTCGGTTCTTACGAGTTACATTTGTCCCATGCAAGTTGTGTCGTGCACCCTATGGGGAATTTTTTGTGGGTGTTTTATGTTTTCACCCGTTGACGACATGTGTTTAAGCTTAAGTCCAACAATTAGCAAATTTTGGTCGTGGTCTTAAACAGGGGGTCCCGTGACTATGTAGTCAGTTCTTGCGGGTTACGATGGTACCGTACGAGGTGCCCGTGCCTCTTATGGGGACATTTTGTTGTTATTTTATGTTTTCACCCTTTGACGTTATGTTTTTAAGCCTAAGTCCAATCGTTTGCAAATTGTCGTCGTGCTCTCAATCCCGGAGTCCCATGACTACAAAATCGGTTCCTACGAGTTATATTGGTCCCGTGCGACGTGTTCGTGCCTCTTACGGGGGTGCTTTGTGGTTGTTTTATGTTTTCACCATTTGACGGCATGCTTTTAAGCCTAAGTGTCACAATTTGATAATTTTGGTCATGCTCCGAAATCGGGGGTCCCGCGACTATGCAGTCAATTCCTACGGGTCACATTGGTCCCGTGTGAGGTGTTCGTGCCTCTTACGAGGCATTATTGTGGTTGTTATACATTTTCACCCATTGACTACATGTATTTAAGCCTAAGTCAAATAGTTTACAGATTTTGGTCGCGCTCTAAAACGTTGGTCCAGTGACTATGTGGTCGGTTCCTACGGGTTACATTGGTCCCGTACGAGGTGTTTGCGCCTCTTATGTGGTTGTTTTGTTGTTGTTTTACATTTTCAACCTTTGATGGCATGTTTTTAAGCCTAGTCCTAATAGTTTGCAAATTTTGTTCGTACTCTCAAACTGGGGGTCCCGTGACTATGTAGTCTATTCCCGGGGGTTAAATTGGTCATGTATGAGGTGGTCGTGCCTCTTACAAGTCCATTTTGTGGTTGTTTTACATTTTCACCCTTTGACGACATGTTTTTAAGCCTAAGTCTAACAGTTTGTAAATTTTTGTTATGTCTCAAATCGGGGGTCCAGTGATAATGCAGTAGGTTCCTGTGGGTTACATAGGTCCAGTGCGAGCTGTTCACGCCTCTTACGTGCCCTTATTGTATCTGTTTTATGTTTTCACCCTTTGATAGTATGTTCTAAAGACAAAGTCTAATAGTTGGCACATTTTGGTCATGCTCTTAAACCGGGGGTCTCGGTACTACGTGATCGGTTCTTGCGGGTTACATTCGTCCTGTGCGAGGTGTTCGTGTCTCTTACTGGTGCGTTTTGTGGCTGTTTTACGTTTTCACCATTTGACGACATGTTTTTAAGCCTAAGTCTAACTGTTTGCAAATTTTGGTCAAGCTCTCAAACCGGGGGTCCTGTGACTACACGATCTGCTCCTACGGGTTACATTGATCCCGTGCTAGGTTTTCTTGCCTCTTATGAGTCCGTTTTATGTTTGTTTTATGTTTTCACCCTTCAACGACATATTTTTAAGTGCAGGTCTAATAGTTTGCAAATTTTGGCCGTGCTCTTAAACCGAGGGTCCCGTGACTATGCGGTCAGTTTCTGCGAGTTACAATTGTCCCGTGAGAGGTTTCCATGCCTCTTTTGTTTCTTTTTTATGGCTATTTTACATTTTCACCCGTTGACGACATGTTTTTAAGCTTACGCCCTGATATTTTGTAAACTTCAGTCGTGCTCTCAAATCGGGGGTCCCGTGACTAGGCGATCGGCTCTTGTGGGTTACATTGGTTCCGCGCGATGTGTTTGTGCCTCGTACGGGGCCGTTTTGTGGTTGTTTTACATTTTCACCCTTTGAGGGCACATTTTAAGCCTAAGTCTAACGGTTTGCAATTTTGGTCGTGCTCTTAAACCGGGGGTCCTGTGATAATGCGATCGATTCCTACGGGTAACATTGGTCTCGTACGAGGTGTTCATGCCTCTTAAAGGATCATTTTATGTTTGTTTTACGTTTACACTATTTGAAGACATGTTTTTAAGCCTAAGTGTAATAGTTTGCGAATTTCACCTTGCTCTGAAACTGGAGGTCCCATGATTATACGGTCGGTTCCTGCCAGTTACATTGGTCCTGTGCGTGGTTCCCGGCCTCTAACGGGGACGTTTTGGGGTTGTTTTACATTTTCACCATTTCATGGCATGTTTTTAAGCAGAAGTCTAAGATTTTTTTGCAAATTTTGGTCGTGCTCTCAAATCGAGGGTCCCGTCACAATGCGATCGGTTCCCGTGGGTACACTGGTCCTGTGCGAGAAGTTCGTGCCTTTTACGGGTGCATTTTTTTGCTATTTTATGTTTTCGCCCATTGACCGCATGTTTTTAAGGCTAAGTTTAATAGTTTGCAAATTTTGGCCGTGCTCTAAAATCGAGGGTCCCGTGACTAGGCAGTCGGTTCCTACGGGTTACATTGGTCCCATGCGAGGTGTTTATTCTTTTTGCGGGGCCGTTTTAAGGCTTTTTTACATTTTCACCATTTAACGGCATGTTTTTAAGACTAAGTCTAACAATTTGCAAATTTTGGTCGTGCTCTCAGACCCGGTTCCCGTGTCTATGCCGTCAGTTCTTGCGGGTTACATTGGTACCATGTGAGGTTTTTGGGCCTCTTATGGGGATATTTTGTGGTTGTTTTACGTTTTTATCCATTGACGGCACGTTTTTAAGCCTTAGTCCAACAGATTGCAAATTTTGGTCGTGCTAACAAATTGGGGGTCCCGTGACTACACGGTCGTATCTTGCGGGTAATATTGGTCCCTTGCGAGATGTTCGTGCTTATTATGGGGCAGTTTTGTGGCTGTTTTATATTTTCACCCTTTGACGGCATTTTTTTAAGCCTAAGTCTAACCTTTTGAAAATTTTGGTCATGCTCTCAAACTGTGGGACCTGTGACTACGAGGTCGGTTTCTGCGAGTTACATTGGTCCAGTGCGAGGTGTTCGTGCCTCTAATGGGGCCGTTTTGTGGATGTTTTACGTTTTCACCCCTTATACGACGTGTTTTTTAGCCTAAGTCTAACAGTTTACAAATTTTGGTTTTGATCTCAAACGGGGGGCCCGTGTCTACGCAGTCGGTTTTTATGGGTTACATTGGTCCCGTACGAGGGGTTTACACTTCTTACCTGTCGGTTTTGTGGTTGTTTTACGTTTTCACCATGTGATGACATGTTTTTAAGATGAAGTCCAACAGTTTGCAAATTTGGGTGGTGCTCTCGAATTGGGAGTCCCATGGCTAAGCGATCGGTTCCTGGGGGTAACATTGGTCCCGTGCAAGGTGTTCGTGCCTCTTACTCGGTAGTTTTGGGGTTATTTTACGTTTTCACCATTTGACGACATGCTTTTAAGTATAATTATAATAATTTGCAAATTTAGATCGTGCTCTCAAACCTAGGGTCCCAAGACTATGCGGTCAGTTCATGTGGGTTACATTGGTCCCGTACAAGTTGTTGGTGCATCCTACGGGGCATATTTGTTGGTGTTTTATATTTTCACCCCTTGACAAGATGTTTTTATGAGCAAGTCTAATAGTTTGAAAATTTTGGTCGTGCTCTCAAACCCAGGGTCCCGTGACTACGCGTTCAGTTCCTGTGGGTTACAATTGTCCTGTGAGAGGTGTTCGTGCCTCTTTTGGTTCCATTTTATGGATATTTTACATTTTCACCCGTTGATGACATGTTTTTAATCTTACGTCTTGATATTTTGCAAACTTTAGTCGTGCTTTCAAATCGGGGGTCCCGTGACTAGGTGATCGGCTCTTGTGGGTTACATTGGTTCCGTACGATGTGTTCGTGCCTCTTACGGGGCCGTTTTGTGGTTGTTTTACATTTTCACCCTTTGAGGGCACGTTTTAAGCCTAAGTCTAACAGTTTGCAATTTTTGGTCGTGCTCTTAAACTGGGGGTCCCGTGACAATATGATCAGTTCCTACGGGTAACATTGGTCCCGTGTGAGGTGTTCATTCCTCTTAAAGGACCATTTTATGTCTATTTTACTTTTACACTTTTTGACGGCATATTTTTAAGCTTAAGTCCAACAGTTTGTGAATTTTGACCTTGCTCTGAAACTCGAGGTCACAAGACTATACGGTCGGTTCCTACCGGTTACATTAGTCCCGTGCGTGGTGCCCAGCCTCTAACGGGGATGTTTTGGGACTATTTTACATTTTCACCATTTGATGACATGTTTCTCAAATCGGGGGTCCTGTCACAATGCGGTCGGTTCCCGTGGGTACACTGGTCACGTGTAAGAAGTTCGTGCCTTTTACGGCTGCATTTTTTTGGCTATGTTATGTTTTCGCCTGTTGATCGCATGTTTTTAAGGCTAAGTTTAATAGTTTGCTAATTTTGGCCATGCTCTAAAATTGAGGGTCCCGTGACTAGGCAGTCGGTTCATACGGGATACATTGGTCCCATGCGAGGTGTTAGTTCTTCTTGCAGGGCCGTTTTAAGGCTTTTTTATGTTTTCACCATTTAATGACGTGTTTTTAAGACTAACTCTAACAATTTGCAAATTTTGGTCGTGCTCTCAGATCGGGGGTCTCGTGACTATGCCGTCAGTTCTTGCGGGTTGCATTGGTACCATGTGAGGTTTTTGGGCCTCTTATGGGGATATTTTGTGGCTGTTTTACCTTTTTATACATTGACGACACGCTTTTAAGCCTAAGTCTAACCTCTTGCAAATTTTGGTCATGCTCTCGAACTGTGGGACCTATGACTACGCGATCGGTTTTTGCGGGTACATTGTTCCCGTGCGAGGTGTTCGTGCCTCTAATGGGGCCGTTTTGTGGATGTTTTACGTTTTCACCCTTTATACGACGTGTTTTTAAGCCTAAGTCTAATAATTTGCAAATTTTTGTGTTGCTCTCAGACCGGGGGGCCTGTGACTATGCGATTAGGTCTTGCGGGTTACATTGGTACCATGTGAGGTGTTTGGGACTCTTATGGGGATATTTTGTGGTTGTTTTACGTTTTTACCCATTGACAGCATGTTTTTAAGCCTTAGTCAAACAGTTTGCAAATTTTGGTCGTGCTAACAAACTGGGGGTCTCGTGACTATGCGGTCGGTTCTTGCGGGTAACATTGGTCCCGTGCGAGATGTCCATGCTTCTTACGGGGAAGTTTTGTCGCTATTTTACATTTTCACCCTTTGACCGCATTTTTTATGCCTAAGTCTAACCTCTTACAAATTTTGGTCATGCTCTCGAACTGGGGGACCTGTGACTATGAGGTCGGTTTCTACGGGTTACATTGTTCCTGTGGGAGGTGTTCGTGCCTCTTATGGGGACGTTTTGTGGATGTTTTATGTTTTCACCCTTTGACGGCATGTTTTTAAGCCTAAGTCTAACAGTTTACAAATTTTGTTTTTGATCTCAAACAGGGGGCCCGTGACTACGCGGACGACTTTTACGGGTTACATTGGTCCCGTACGAGGGGTTTGCACTTCTTACATGGCCGTTTTGTGGTTGTTCTACGTTTTCACCCTTTGACGACATATTTTTAAGACTAAGTCCAACAGTTTGCAAATTTGGGTGGTGCTCTCAAACTGGGGATCCCGTGGCTAAGCGATCGGTTCCTCCCGGGTAACATTGGTCCCGTGCAAGGTGTTTATGCCTCTTACTGGGTGGTTTTGTGGTTATTTGACGTTTTCACCATTTGACGGCATGTTTTTAAGTATAAGTCTAACAATTTTCAAATTTAGGTCGTGCTCTCAAACCTGGGGTCCCGTAACTATGCGGCCGGTTCCTGTGGGTTACATTGGTCCTGTGCGACTTGTTGGTGCCTCTTACGGGGCCTTTTTGTTGGTGTTTTATGTTTTCACCCTTTGAGAGGATGTTTTTATGAGCAAGTCTAACAGTTCGGATATTTTGGTTGTGCTCTCAAATCGAGGGTCCCGTGACTACGCGTTCAGTTCCTACGGGTTACAATTGTCCCGTGAGAGGTGTTCGTGCCCCTTTTGGTTCAATTTTATGGCTATTTTACATTTTCAGCCGTTAATGACATGTTTTTAATCTTACATCTTGATATTTTGCAAATTTTGATTGTGCTCTCAAATCGGGGGTCTCGTGACTATGCGGTCGATTTCTACGGGTTACATTGGTCCCATGCGAGGTGTCCGTGCCTCTTACGGGGCCGTTTTCTGGCTGTTTTATGTTTCCACCCTTTGACGGCATGTTTTTAAGCCTAAGTCTATCAATTTAGTACTTTTAGTCGTGCTCTCTAATCGGGAGTTTCATGACTACTCGATCAATTCATGTAGGTTACTTTAGTCCCGTGCGAGGTGTTCGTGCCTCTTACAGGGTCTTTTTTGGCAATTTTATGTTTTCACCCTTTAATGGCATCTTTTTAAGCATATGTCTAACATTTTGCAAATTTTGGTTATGCTCTCAAACTGGGGTTCCCGTGACTACGCAGTCGGTTCCCGCGGGTTACATTAGTCCCGTGCGCGGCATGTTTTTAAGCCGAAGTCTAACAGTTTGTAAATTTTTATCATTCTCTCAAATCGGGGGGCCGTGACTACGCGGCCATTTCCTGCAGGTTACATTGGTCCCGTGCGAGGTGTTTGTGCCTTTTATGAGTGCATTTTGTGGTTATTTTACGTTTTCACCCGTTGACAACATGTGTTTAAGGATAAGTATTACAGTTTGCAAATTTTGGTTGTGCTTTTAAACCGGGGGTCCTGTGACTATGCAGTCGGTTTCGACGGGTTACATTGGTCCCATGTGAGGTGTTTGTTCCTCTTATGGGCCTGTGACAATTGTCACGTGTGAAAAATACGACAGTTTTAGAAATTAAGTTAGGACGCGCGTGCCATTCGTGTCGGGACCAATTTAATGGATTATAAAGTATTTTATTTTTATGTCATCCTTATGGTCATTTTGAGTGTGGCAGCGTGTCCAGAAGTATCGAGATAGGTAGAAAAGTTTACCCGGAGGTTTAGTTTTGGACCCGGGGCAGTTTTAGGCCAAACCGGCAACCCATGAGGGTATTTTGGGCATTTTAAATTTTAGAGTATTAAGACTCACGAAATTCCTAAGGATATACCAGATGCTAGGTTAGATCCCTTAGGGTTTCACCACCAAAACTCATAGACGGCCATTGGAGAAGAAGTGGAGGAAGTTCCCAAAAGAGAACCACCATTCTTAGGCCTTTTGAACCACCGTCACCACCTTTGGATAGATCGAGAAGAGAGGATCGCTCCTATATCATCTTCTCTAAAGGATCAAAACTTCCAATTCCAGGAAAGTGATTTAACTTGAAATAATTTAGTTTATATATTATCCATGATAGTTTAGAATTGGAGAAACGTCCTGAAAAATGATGAATTGATGGATTTGGAGATTTAAATCTTATTCTTGGTAGGTTTTGCATGTAGATTAACTTTTGGAAATATAGCAGCCACGAAATCATGATCCATGTGTTTAGAATTATGAATTTATGTTGAGTTATTGATGTTCTTAAAGAAAATAGAAGAAATAGGGGTTTTACGAAATATACATAATTTGATCAAAGAAAATGATAACCCATTATGATTTGATGATTCAAAGACATTAGATTTTAAGTGTTTATGTTGGTAGAAAGTTTGGTATAAATATTTAGGAGTTTAGGACATTATAATAGAGGATTTGAGGGTTAAAATTGATGAAACCCATAGGCAAAAATATGCAGAAATTGTAGGCCAATATCTGATGGATCGATCGATCGACCAAAGAATGTCGATCGATGACCATTTCCTTCGATCGATCGACTCCTCCTGAATTTTGTTAATTGTTTTCCTTTAAGGTTTGATAAAATCCCAAAATTATAAGAACTCTTAGTGTGATTAATAGAATATTGTGGGACTTAGTTAAGGTTAGTAGGGTCATAGTTACTGCCCAAAAAATGTTATAGCTTATGGGATTAAATGGTATACTTACGGGTGCTTGCCGAGTGAGGTACGGTTAGAAATTGTATAAATTGGGACTGAAATTGGATCAACGATAACTTAAGGTTAGTAACCGTAGTAGAGGGACTTTAGATTACTAAGATAACCTTAGAGATAAATGGGAGACCTAGTAACCTTTTAGGACAGGTTTAGGTACTCGAAATTATATGCCGAGAGTTGTCACGCTAAATAATATTACGTAGGATAGTCGAGATAAATATAATACGTATGAGACTTACAATATGGGTCGAACTAATACCTATATTAAATTTATAAATACATAGGATGTGTGACTACCGAATGAATGGTTGTAGGAAGAGGACAATCTTGACTGTGATGACTTATTTGTGAGTTGATAAGTCAGCTGACTATGGGAGCGTAGGTATGTGCATGACCAATAGGTATGTGAACTATGTTCACCTCCAATATATGTGATTTGTATTGGTACCATTCCTGAGTGATTCGAAACTCGTGATCCTTACGTACGTGATGTATCGTGATTCAATAACAGAGTATGCATGCACCGCAGCTCAGCCTAGGGCTTCCATATGCGTGTATATGTATTGAGAGTGATATAAATATATACTTGAGATTGTTCTACCCTTTTGCTTGGTAGACGAGTCAGAATGGGACTTAAAGAATTATGTAAACTTGTGGGAATTGAAAATGAGTACTAAGTTACATGAAATTGATTAATAAACATTGGTAATGGAAATCCATAATATTTGGGTAATACGAGTGGATCAGTATTGTAATCACTATAAACAAAGATTTGATACCAATAAGATAGGGGAGTAGCGTAGCTAGGATGGGTAGTAAATATGCGCTAGGCGTGCACAATACTTTCACCTCAAGTGAGAGAACGTGACTAATATGTATACAATACTTACTGTTTAATGCAATTTAACACTTGCTATTTTTAAAATACTTTCACCTCGGGCTCTGACACGTTTTCTTACAAATATATTTTGCTTTTGTAAAACCCTTTTAGGTGCCTAGCCACAGGGACTCCATGCATAGGATTTCCATTTTATTGGCGTGTTGTAGCTATTGTGGAAGTTACAGGACCTTGGTATTAGACGCTTACACACTTATCTTTGCTTCCTTCGGAGTCATTCATATCAGTTAGGGCATGTTGCCCATTCTTATTCAGAGATAGCAGTTTCAGACTTTCATTTATTTCAGATGTTGGTTTTATTTATTCATACTTTTATATTGAGATTATATTTTGCTTTGGGACGATTATTGGAGTGTTTACACCAGACTTAGTTTATTTCATTACATTTGTTATTCATATGAGATTGTTTATGTGCATGTTGAATGGATGGTTATTCATTACTTGATTGTAAGCTTAATTTAATTAATAAAATTTGGCATCTGACTTTTTAAATATTAGGTGGCTAGTAACTAATTAATCATTTTTTGACAGTGATGCTAAGACTGAACCAACTTGATATTTTGTATTAATTTAATAAAGGAGTAGCTACCCGGTATTTAATTAGACAGGGTGCCTCAACCGGGGGTCCCGTGACTATGCAGTTGCTTCCTGTGGGTTACATTAGCCCCATGTGAGGTATTCATGCCTCTTACTGGGATGTTTTATGGTTGTTTTACCTTTTTCAACCTTTGACGGCATGTTTTTAAGCCTAAGTTTGACAGTTTGCAAATTTTGGTTGTGCTCTCAGACCGAGGGTCATGTGACTACACGATCAGTTCTTGTGGGTTACATTGGTACCGTGCGTGGCATTCGTGCCTTTTATGGGGACGTTTTATGGTTGATTTATGTTCTCACAATTTGACGGGAGGTTTTTAAGCCTAAACCTAATATTTTGCAATTATTGGTGGTGCTCTCAAACGGAGGGTCCCGTGACTACGCGGTCGGTTCATACGGGTTAAACTAGTCCCGTACGAGGTGTGAGAACCTCTTACGTGGCAGTTTTGTGGCTGTTTTACATTTTCACCCTTTGACGACGTGTTTTTAAGATTAAGTCCAACAGTTTGCAAATATTGATCATTCTCTCAAATCGGGGGTCCCGTGACTACGCGATCGATTCCTGTGGGTAACATTAGTCCCGTGCGAGGTATCCGTGCCTCTTACTGGGCCTTTTTGTGGTTGTTTTACGTTTCACCATTTGATGGCATGTTTTTAAGTATAAGTCTAACAATTTTCAAATTTTGGTTGTGCTCTCAAACTGAGGGTCCCGTGACTATGCGGCCAGTTCCTGCGGGTTACATTAGTCCCATGCGAGTTGTTCGTTCCTCCTACGGGGCCATTTTGTGCGTGTTTTACATTTTCACCCTGTGACTATGCGGTCGGTTTCTACAGGTTATAATTGTCCCGTACGAGGTGTTCGTTCCTCTTAAGGGACTGTTTTATGGCTATTTTACATTTTCACGCATTGATGATAATTTTTTAAGCCTAGATCAAGATATTTTGCAAATTTCGGTCGTGCTCTCAAATCGGGGGTCTTGTGACTACGCGGTCGGTTCCTACGGGTTACATTGGTCCCGTGCGAGTTGTCTGTCTCTCTTACGAGGCCATTTTGTGGAAGTTTTATGTTTTCACCCTTTGACGGCATGTTTTTAAGCCTAAGTCAAACAATTTAATAATTTTGGTCGTGCTCTCCAATCGAAGGTCCCGTGACAACGCGATCGGTTCCTACAAGTTACATTAGTCCCGTGCCAGGTGTTCGTGCCTCTTACAGGGGCGTTTTGGGGCAATTTTAAGTTTTCACCCTCTAATGGCATATTTTTAAGCCAAAGTCTAACAGTTTGCAAAATTTGGTCGTGCTCTCAAACTTGGGGTCCCGTGACTATGCTGTCGGTTCTTACCGGTTACATTAGTCCCATGCGAGGTGTTCGTGCTTCTTACTAGGGAATTTTGTGGCCGATTTACGTTTTCACCCTTTTGACGGCTTGTTTTTAAGCCGAAGTCTAAGAGTTTACAAATTTTGGTCATGCTCTCAAATCGGGGGTCCCGTGACTACGCGACCGGTTGCTGTGGGTTACACTGGTCCCGTGCGAGGTGCTCGTGCCTCTTATGGGTGTGTTTTGTGGCTATTTTACGTTTTTACCCATTGACGACATGTTTTAAAGTCTAAGTCTAACCGTTTGAAAATTTTGGTCGTGATCTAAAATTGGGGGTACCATGACTATGAAGTCAGTTCTTGTGGGTTACATTGGTCCCATGCAAGGTGTTCGTCCCTCTTACAGTGCCGTTTTAAGGCTGTTTTACCTTTTCACCCTTTTTACGGCATGTTTTAAGGCCTAAGTCTAACTGTTTGCAAATTTTAGTCGTTCTCTCAGACCGGGGGTCCCATGACTACGCGGTCAATTCTGGCGGGTTACATTGGTACCATGCGAGGTGTTCGTGCATCTTATGGTGACGTTTCAGGGATGTTTTATATTTTCACCATTTGACAACAGGTTTTTTAATCTGTTTGCAAATTTGGGTCGCTCTCTCAAATCGGGGTCTCGTGACTATGCAATCGAGTGCTGTGGCTTACATTGGTCTCGTGCGAGGTGGTCGTGCCTCATACGGGGCCGTTTTGTGGATTTTTAACATTTTCACGCATTGACATCATGTTTTTAAGCCTAGTTCTAGATACTTTGCAAATTTCAGTCGTGGTCTGAAATCGAGGGTCTCCTTACTACGCAGTCGATTCCTCCGGGTTTCATTGGTCCCGTGCGAGGTGTTCATGCCTCTTACTGGGCCGTTTTGTGGTTGTTTTATGTTTTCACCCTTTGACATCATGTTTTTAATCCTAAGTCTAACAATTTAATAGTTTTGGTTATGCTCTCTAACCAAGGGTCCCGGGACAATGCAGTGGATTCCTTAAGGTTACATTAGTCCCGTACGAGGTGTTCATACCTCTTTCAAGGCCGTTTTGTGGATATTTTATATTTTCACCCTTTGACAACATGTTTTTAAGACTAAGACTAATATTTTATAAATTTGGGTTGTGCTCTCAAACTGGCGGTCCCGTGAGTATACGGTCGGTTCCTCCGGATTAAATTAGTCCCGCGCGAGGTGTCTGTTCCTCTCACAGGGACATTTTGTGACTTTTTTATGTTTTCACCCTTTGACGGCATGTTTTTAAGCCTAAGTCTAATATCTTGGAAATTTTGGTCGTGCTCTCAAATCGGGGGTCCCGTGAATATGTGACTGGTTCCTGCGGGTTACACTATTCCGGTGCGAGGTGTTCGTGCCTCTTATGGGTGCATTTTATGGATATTTTACGTTTTCGCCCTTTGATGGAATGTTTTAAAGTCTAAGTCTAACAGGTTGTAAATTTTGGTCGTGCTCTGAAAATGGAGGTCCCGCGACTATGCAGTCGAGTCCTGCGGGTCACATTGGTCTCGTGCGAGGTTATCGTGCCTCTGGTCCGTTTTGTGACTATTTTACATTTTCATTTTCATGCATTGACGGCATGTTTTTAAGCCTACGTCTAGATAATTTACAAATTTTGGTCGTGCTCTTAAATTCAGGGTCTCCTGATGAAGTGGTCGGTTCCTTCGGGTTACATTGGTCCCGTGCGAGGTGTTCGTGCCTCTTATGGGGCCGTTTTGTGGTTGTTTTACGTTTTCACCATTTGACGGCATGTTTTTAAGCCCAAGTCTAACAATTTAATAGTTTTGGTCGTGCTCCCCAACCGGGGGTCCCGTGACTACGCGGTCGGTTCCTTCAGGTTACATTAGTCCCGTACGAGGTGTTCGTGCCTCTTACAGTGCCATTTTGTGGTTGTTTATCTTTTCACACTTTGACGGAATGTTTTTAAGCCAGTGTCTAACATTTTGCAAATTTTGATCGTGCTCTCAAACTGGGGGTCCCGTGACTATGCAATCGGTTCCTACGGATTAAATTAGTCATGCGCGAGGTGTTTGTGTCTCTCACGGGGCCATTTTGTGGTTGTTTTACGTTTTGACGAGATGTTTACAAGCCTAAGTCTAACAATTTGTAAATTTTGGTCATGCTATCAAATCGGGGGTCCCGTGACTATGCATACATTTCCTGCAGATTACATTGGTCCAATGCGAGGTGTTCGTGCTTCTTACATGGCCGTTTTAAGGCTGTTTTAAGTTCTCACCCTTTGACGACATATTTTTTTGCCTAAGTCTTCCATTTTGTAAATTTGTTTCGTGCTCTCAAATCGGGGGTCCCTGACTACGCGATCAGTTCTTGCTGGTTACATTAGTACCGTGAGAGGCGTTCGTGCCTCTTATGCGGTCATTTTGTGGATGTTTTATGTTTTCACCATTTGACGCAAGGTTTTTAAGCCCGAGTCTAAAAATTTGCAAATTTTGGTCGTGCTCTCAAATCGGGGGTCCTGTGACTATGCAGTATGTTCCTCCGACTTACATTCGTCCTCTGTGAGATGTTCGTGCCTCATACATGGCCATTTTGTTAGTGTTTTACGTTTTCACGCTCTGATGGCATGTTTTTTAGCCCACGTCTAACAGTTTGCAAATTTTCATCATGCTTCCTAACTGGGGGTCCTGTGACAACCAGTCGATTCCTACGGGTTTCATTGGTTTCGTGCGAGGTTGTTATGCCTCTTACAGGGCCGTTTTGTGGTTATTTTACATTTTCACCTTTTGACGACATGTTTTTAAGCCTAAGTCTAACAGTTTGCAAATTTTGGTTGTGCTCTTAAATCGAGGGTCTAGTGACTATGCGATCGGTTTCTGCGGGTAACATTGATCCCGTCCGAGGTGTTCGTGCCTCTTATGTAGCTATTTTATGGTCTTTTTACGTTTTCACCCTTTGACGACATGTATTTTTGTCGAAGTCCAACATTTTTCAAAATTTGGTCGTGCTCTCAAACCCGAGGTCCCGTGACTATGCAGTCGGCTCTCGCGAGTTACAATTGTCACATGCGAGGTGTTCGTGCCTCTAACGGGGCTGTTTCAGTCGTGCTCTCAAATAGAGGGTCTTGTGACAACGCGGTTGATTCCTACGGGTTAGAATATTTCCGTGCGAGGAGTTCGTTCCTCTTGCGGGACGAATGTTACCCGCAGGAATCGACTGCATAGTCATGGGACTTCCATTTTGAGAGCACGACCAAAATTTCAAATTATTACACATAGACTTTAAAACATGCCATCAAATGGTAAAAACATAAAACATACACAAAACTACCCCGTAAGAGGCAAGAACACCTCGCACGGGACCAATGTAACCCATAGGAACCGATCTCGTAGTCACGGGACCCGCGGGTTGAGAGCACGACCAAAATTTGCAAATTATTGGACTTCGGCTTAAAAATATGGCGTCGAAAGTGGAAAATGTAAAACAACCATAAAACGTCCACGTTAGACACTCGAACACCTCGTACGGGACCAATGTAACAAGCAGGAACCGACCACATAATCACTGGACCCTTAGTTTGAGAGCACAACCAAAATTTGCAAATTGTTAGACTTAAGATTAAAAACTTGCCGTCAATGGCTGAAAATGTAAAACAACCACAAAACGGCCTCGTAAGAGGCCTGACCACCTCGTACGGGACCAATTTAACCCGTAGAAAGCACGTGCATAGTCACATGTTCCTCGATTTGAGAGCATGATCAAAATTTGTAAACTGTTAGACTTAGGCTTAAAAATATGTCGTCAGATGGTGAAAACGTAAAACACCCACAAAATAGCCGCATAGAAGACACAAACACCTCGCACGGGACCATTGTAACCCACAGGAATCGATTGGATAGTCACGGGACCCCAGTTTGAGAGCTCGACCAAAATTTCCAAACTGTTGGACTTCGGCTTAAAAACATTCCGTCAAAGGGTGAAAACGTAAAACAACCATAAAATGGCCACTTAAGAGGCACAAACACCTCGCAACGGACCAATATAACCCATAGGAATTGACCTCATAATCACTGGACTAGCGGTTTGACAACATAACCAAAATTTCCAAACCGTTAGACATAAGCTTAAAAACATGTTGTCAAAGGGTGAAAATGTTAAACAACAACAAAATGGCCCTATAAACGGTACGGCCACCTCGCACGGGACCAATGTAACCCGTAGGAATCGATTGCATAGTCACAGAACCCCCAGTTTGAGAGCACGACCAAAGTTTTCAAATTGTTAGATTTAGGCTTAAAAACATACCGTCGGAGGGTGAAAATGTAAAACACCAAAGAAACGGCCCCAAAGGAGGCACGGACACCTCGTACGGGACCAATGTAACCCGCAGGAATCAACCACGTAGTCACTAGACCGCTGATTTGAGAGCACGAGCAAAATTTGTAAATTGTTAGACTTAGGATTAAAAACATGATGTCAAATGGTGAGAACATAAAACATCCACAAAATGACCCCGTAAGAAGTACGGACACCTTGCATGGGACCAATGTAACCCGCAGGAACCGATTGCGTAGTCACGGGACCCCCTGGCTGAGAGCACAAACAAAATTTACAAAGTGTTGGTCTTCGACTTAAAAATATGCCGTCCAAGGGTGAAGACATAAAATAACCATAAAACGGCCACGTAAGAGGCGCGAACACCTCAGACGGGACCACTGTAACCCGTAGAAAGCGACTTCATAGTAACGGGGCCCCGATTTGAGAACACGACCAAAACTTGTAAACTCTTAGACTTAGGCTTAAAAATATGCCGTCAAATGGTGAAAACATAAAACAACCACAAAATGGCTTCGGAAGAGGCACGAACACCTCGCACGGGACCAATTTAACCTGCAGGAACCGATCGCGTAGTCACGGGACCCCCCGTTTGAGAGCAAGACCAAAATTTGTAGACTATTAGACTTAGGCTGAAAAACATGTCGTCAAAAGGTGAAGAGGGAAAACAACCACAAAATGGACCAATAAGAGGCACGAACACCCAACACAAGACTATTGTAACCCGCAGGAACCGATCGCGTACTCAGGGGACACTCGGTTTGAGAGCACGACCAAAATTTGTAAATTGTTAGACTCTGGCTTATTAACATGTCGTTAATGTGTGAAAATCGAAAACAGCCACAAAACACCCCGTAAGAGGCAAAAAAACCTCGCATGGGACCAATGTGACCTGTAAGAACCGATCGCATAGTCCCGGGACCCCCAGTTTGAGAGCATGACCATAATTTGTAAAATGTTGGACTTCGGCTTAAAAAAATGTCGTCAAAGGGTGAAAACGTAAAATATCCATAAAATGGGCACATAAGAGGCGCGAACACCTCGCACCAGACCAATATAACCCACAGGAACTTACTGCATAGTCACTGAACCCCCGGTTTGAGAGAACAACCAAAATTTTCAAACTGTTGGACTTAGGCTTAGAAATATGTTGTCAAAGGGTGAAAATGATAAACAGCAACAAAACGGCTCCGTAAAAGTCACGGCCACCTTGCACCGAACCAATTTAACCCGCAGGAATTGACTGCATAGTCACAGGACCCCTGGTTTGAGAGCACGTCCAAAATTTGCAAATTGTTAGACTTAGGATTAAAATAATGCCGTTGGGGGGTGAAAACGTAAAACACCAACGAAATGGCTCCAAATAAGGAACGAACACCTCGCATGGGACCAATGTAATGCACAAGAACCGATTGCGTAGTCACTGGACCCTCGATTTGAGAGCACGGACAAAATTTATAAATTGTTAGACATAGGCTTAAAAACATGCCGTCAAATGGTGAAAACATAAAACAGCCACCAAATGGCCCTATAAGAGGTACGAACACCTCACACCGAACCAATGTAACCCGCAGGAACCACTCGCACAGTCTCGAGACCCCCCATTTGAGAGCACAACAAAATTTGCAAACTGTTTGACTTCTACTTAAAAATATGTCGTGAAAGGGTGAAAACATAAAATAACCATAAAGCGACAACATAAGTGGCGTGAACACCTCGCACGAGACCCATGTTTCCCGCAGGAATCGACTCCATAGTCATGGGACCCCCAGTTTGAGAGCACGACGAAAATTTGCAAATTGTCAGACATAGCCTTAAAAACATACCGTCAAATGGTGAAAACATAAAACAGTCACAAAACAGACACGTATCGTAAGGGACTAATGTAACCCGCATGAACCGATCGCATAGTCACGGGACCCCCTATTTGAGAGCTCGACCAAAATTTGCAAACTGTTGGACTTAGGCTTAAAAACATGCCGTCAATGGGTGAAAACCTAAAACAACCATAAAACAACCCCGTAAAAGGCACGAACACCTCGCACAGGACTAATATAACCCACAGGAACATATCAAATAGTCACTAGACTGGTGATTTGATAGCATAACCAAAATTTGCAAACTATTAGACATAGGCTTAAAAGCATGTTGTCAGAGGGTGAAAATGTTAAACAGCAACAAAATGGCCCCGTAAAAGGCACGACCACCTCGCATGGGACTAGTATAACCCACAGGAATTGATTGCATAGTCACATGACCCCCGATTTAAGAGCACGACCAAAATTTTCAAATGGTTAGACTTAGGTTTAAAAACATACCGTCGGACGGTGAAAATGTAAAACCGTAAAGAAACGACCCCAAAGGAGGCACGAACACCTCGCACGGGACCAATGTAACCCGTAGGAATCGACCTCGTAGTCGTTGGACAGATGATTTGAGAGCACGACCAAAATTTGTAAATTTTAAGACTTAGGTTTAAAAATATGTCGTCAAATAGTGATAACATAAAATAGTTACAAAACGGCCCTGTAAGAGGTATGAACACCTCGCACTGGACCAATGTAACTCGTAGGAACCGATCGCATAGTCACGGGACCCCCTGGTGGAGAGCACGAACAAAATTTGCAAACTGTTGGACTATGGCTCAAAAATATGTCGTCAAAGGGTGAAAACATAAAAAAACCATAATACGACCACGTAAGAGGTGCAAACACCTCGCACGGGACCACTGTAACCCGCAGAAAGCGACTGCATAGTCACGGAACCCCAGTTTGAGAACACGACCAAAAATTTTAAACTGTTAATCTTAGGCTTCAAAACATGCCGTCAAATGGTGAAAACATAAAACATACACAAAACGGCGCCGAAAGAGGCACGACCACCTCCCACGGGACCAATATAACCCGCAGGAACCGATCGCGTAGTCACGGGACCCCCGGTTTGGGAGCACCAACAAAAATTGTAAACTATTAAACTTAGGCTTAAAAATATGCCACAAAAGGGTGAAAACGTAAAACACCGATGAAACGGTCCCGTTGAAGTCACAAACACCTCGTATGGGACGAATGTCACCCGCAGGAACCGATCGCATAGTCACGGGATGCCCGATTTGAGACCACGACCAAAATTTGCAAATTGTTAGACTTAGACCCTAAAAAGAAGGCATCAAATGGTGAAACGTAAAACAATCATAAAACGAACCTGTAAGAGGGACAACACCTCGCAAGCGACAAATGTAACTCGCAGGACCCGATCGCGTTGTCATGGGACCCCCGGGTTGAGAGCATGACCAAAATTTGCAAACTATTGCACATCGGCTTAAAACATGCTGTCAAAGGGTGAAAATATAAAACACCCATAAAACGTCCCCATAAGAGGAACAGACAACTCGTACGGGACCACTGTAACCCGCAGAAAGTGACTGCATAGTCACGGGACACCCAGTTTGAGAGTGCGACCAAAATTTCTAAACTGTTAGACATAGGCTTAAAAACATGTCGTCAAATGGTGAAAACGTAAAACAACCACTAAACGGACCCATAAGAGGCACAAACACCTCGCTCGCGACCAATGTAACCCCCAAGAACCGAACGTGTAGTCACAGGACCCGCAGTTTGAGAGCAAGACAAAATTTTTAAAACTGTTAGACTTAGGATTAAAAACATTCCGTCAATGGGTGAAAACAGAAAACAACCATAAAACGGACCCGTAAGAGGCGCAAACACCTCGCACGGGACCAATGTAACCCGCAAGAATTGACCGCGTAGTCACTAGACCCCCAATTTGAGAGCTCAACCAAAATTGGCAAACTGTTAGACTTAGGGTTAAAAACATGATGTCAAAGGGTGGAAATGTAAAACAATAACAAAATAGCCCCGTAAGATGCACGACCACCTCATACGTGACCAATACAACCCACAAGAACCAACCCCATAGTCAGTAGACCCCCGGTTATAGAGCACAACCAAAATTTGTAAACTGTTAGACTTAGGCTGAAAAACATGCCGTCAATAGGTGAAGACGTAAAACAACCACAAAACATCCCTATAAGAGGCACAAACACCCAGCACGGGACTATTGTAACTCACAGGAACCGACGGTGTAGTCATGGGACCCTCGATTTGAGAGCATGACCAAAATTTGCAAATTGTTAGACTTTGGCTTATAAACATGTCGTCAAAGGGTGAAAACATAAAACAGCCACAAAACGGCCCCCCCGTAAGTGGCACGAAAACCATGCACGGGACCAATCTCACCCTCAGGAACTGATCGTGTAGCCATGGAATCCCTAGTTTGAGAGCACGACTAGAATTTGCAAACTGTTGGACTTCGGCTTAAAAACATGCCGTCAAAGGGTGAAAATGTAAAACAACCATAAAACGGTCATGTAAGAGGTGCGAACACCTAGCACTGGTCCCATGTAACCCGCAGGAACCGACAACATAGTCACTGGACCCCCGATTTGAGAGAACAACCAAAATTTGAAAATTGTTAGACTTATGCTTAAAAACATGTTGTCAAAGGGTGAAATTGAAAAACATCCATAAAACAACCCCGTAAGAGGCACGACCACCATGCACGAAACCAATGTATCTCGCAAGATTTGACTGCATAGTCACGGGACCCCCAATTTGAGAGAACGATAAAAATTTACAAATTGCTAGACTTAGGCTTAAAAACATGCCGTCGGAGGGTGAAAATGTAAAACACAGACAAAACGTCCCCAAAGGAGGCACGAACACCTCGCACAGAACAAATGAAACCCGTAAGAACCAATCGCATAGTCATTGGACCCCCCGGATTGAGAGCACGATCAAAATTTGCAAATTTTTAGACTTAGGCTTAAAACATGCTGTCAAATGGTGAAAACATTAAACGACCACAAAACGGCCCCGTAAGAGGCACAAACACCTCGCACGGGACCAATGTAACCCGTAGGAACCGACCGCATAGTCATGGGACCCCCGGTTTAGAACACAACCTAAATTTGTAAATTGTTAAACTTAGGCTTAAAAAGTAAAAACATAAAACAACCACGAAATGGCCCCGTAGGAGGCACGAACACCTCGCATGGGACCAATGTTACCCGCAGGAACCGATCGCATAGTCACGGGCCCCCCAGTTTGAGAGCATGACCAAAATTTGTAAACTATTATACTTAGGCTTAAAAACATGTCGTAAAAGGGTAAAAATGAAAAACACACACAAAACGACCCCGTAGGAAGCACGAATACCTCGAACGGGGCCAATGTAACTGGCAAAAACCGACCGCATAGTCACTGGACCCCTAGTTTGAGAGCACAACCAAAATTTGAAAACTGTTAGCCTTAGGCTTAAAAACATGTCGTCAAAGGGTGAAAATGTAAAACAACAATAAAATGGCCCCCTAAGAGGCACAAACACAAGTACGGGACTATTGTAACTCACAGGAACTGACTGCATAGTCACGGGACGCCCGATTTGAGAGCACGAGCAAAATTTCCAAATTGTTAGACTTAGGCTTAAAAACATGCCGTCAAATGGTGAAAACATGAAACACCAACAAAACGGCCTCGTAGGAGGCATGAATAGCTCGCACGGGACAATTGTAACCCGCAGGAACCGACCGCATTGTCACGGGACCCTCGATTTGAGAACACGACCCAAATTTGCAAAGTGTTAGACTTAGGCTTAAAAACATGACGTCAAAAGGTGAAAACATAAAACAACCCCAAAACGGCCTCGGAAGAGGCATGAATACCTCGCATGGGACCAATGTAAGCCGAAGGAACCGATCGCGTAGTCACGGGACCCCCTGTTTGAGAGTAAGATAAAAATTTATAGACTATTAGACTAGGCTTAAAAACATGTAGTTAAAAGGTGAAGCGGGAAAACAACCAAAAAATGGCCCCATAAGAGGCACGAACTCCCAGCACGGGACTATTGTAACCCACAGGAACCGACCGCATACTCACGGGACGCTCGGTTTGAGAGCACGACCAAAATTTGCAAATTGTTAGACTCTGGCTTTTAAACATGTCGTTAAAGTGTGAAAACCTAAAATAGCCACAAAACGCCCCGTAAGAGGAACAAAAACCTTGCATGGGACCAATGTGACCTCCAGGGACCGATCCCGTAGTCCCAGGACCCCCAGTTTGAGAGCATGAACACCTTGCACCAGACAAATGTAACCCACAGGAACTTACCGCATAGTCACTGGACCCCCGGCTTGAGAGCACAACCAAAATTTTCAAACTATTAGACTTAGGCTTAAAAACATGTTGTCAAAGGATGAAAATGTTAAACAGCAACAAAACGTCTCCGTAAAATGCACGACCACGTCGCACCGGACCAATGTAACCCGCAGGAATCGACTGCATTGTCACAGGACCCTTGGTTTGAGAGCACGATGAAAATTTGCAAATTGTTAGACTTAGGCTTAAAATAATTCCGTGGGAGGGTGAAAACGTAAAACACCAACAAAACGGCTCCAAAGGAGGCATGAACACTTCGTACGGGACCAATGTAATGTGCAGGAACCGATTGCGTAGTAACTGGACACCCGATTTGAGAGCATGACAAAAATTTGTAAATTGTTAGACATAGGCTTAAAAACATGTCGTCAAATGGTGAAAACATAAAACAGCCACAAAACGGCCCCTTAAGATGTAGGAACACCTCACACTGGACCAATGTAACCCGCAGGAACCGCTCGCGTCGTCTCGGGACCCCCAATTTGAGAGCACGACAAAAATTGCAAACTGTTGGACTTCGGCTTAAAAATATGTCGTCAATGGATGAAAACAAAAAACAACCATAAAACGATCACGTAAGAGGCGTGAACACCTCGCACGGGACCAATGTTACCCGTAGGAATCGACTGCATAGTCACGGGACCCCCATTTTGAGAGCACGGCGGAAATTTGCAAATTGTCAGACTTAGCCAAAAAAACATGCCGTCAAATGGTGAAAACATAAAACAGCCACATAATAGACACGTAAGAGGAACGAACACCTCGCACCAGACAAAAGTAACCCGCAGGAACCGATCGCATAGTCACGGGACCTCCGATTTGAGAGCTCGACCAAAATTTGCAAATTGTTGGACTTAGGCTTAAAAAAATGCCGTCAAAGGGTGAAAACCTAAAATAACCATAAGCCAGAAATGTTAAATGCACGAACACCTCGCACCGGACCAATTTTTCCCACAGGAACTGATCGCACAGTCACTAGACCGGTGATTTGATAGCATAACCAAAATTTGCAAACTGTTAGACATGGGCTTAAAAAGAAGCTGTCAGAGGGTCAAAATGTTAAACAACAACAAAACGGACCCGTAAAAGGCACGACCACCTTGTAGGGGACCTGTATAGCCCACACGAATCGATTGCATAATCACATGAGCATGAGCAAAATTTGCAAATGGTTAGACTTAGGCTTAAAAACATATCGTCAGAGGGTGAAAATGTAAAACACCAAAGAAATGACCCCAAAAGAGGCACGAACACCTCGCACGGGACCAATATAACCCGTAGGAATCGACTTTGTAGTCGCTGGACACCTGATTTGAGAGCACGAGCACAATTTGTAAATTGTAAGACTTAAGTTTAAAAACATGCCGTCAAATAGTGAAAACATAAAATAGCCACCAAATGGTCCCGTAAGAGGTTAGGACACCTCGCATTGGACCAAAGTAACCCGCAGGAACCGATCGCGTAGTCACGGGACCCCCTGTTGAGAGCACGAACAAAATTTGCAAACTGTTGGACTTTGGCTTAAAAACATATCGTCAAAGGGTGAAAATGTAAAACAACTATAAAACGGCCACGTAAGAGGCGCGAACACCTCGCACGGGATCACTATAACCAGCAGAAAGCGACTGCATAGTCAACGGACCCCGGCTTGAGAGCATGACCAAAATTTGTAAACTGTTAAACTTAGGCTTCAAAGCATGTCGTCAAATGGTGAAAATATAAAACATCGACAAAACGGCCCTGAAAGAGGCACGACCGCCTCCCACGAGACCAATGTAACACGCATGAACCGATCGCGTAGTCACGGGACCCCCAGTTTGAAAACACCACCAAAATTTGTAAACTAGTAGACTTAGGCTTAGAAACATGCCGCCAATGGGTGAAAATGTAAAACACGGACAAAACGGTCCCGTTGAAGTCACAAACACCTCGTACGGGAACAATGTCACCCGCAGGAACCGATCGTATGGTCACGGGACGCTCAATTTGAGAGCACGATCAAAATTTGCAAATTGTTAGACTTACCCTTAAAAAGATGGCGTCAAATGGTGAAATGTAAACCAACCATAAAATGAACCCGTAAGAGGGACAACACCTCGCACGGGACAAATGTAACTCGCAGGAACCGATCGCGTTGTCACGAGACCCCCGGGTTAAGAGCACGGCCAAAATTTGCAAACTGTTGGACTTCGGCTTAAAAACATGCCGTCAAAGGGTGAAAAAGTAACACCCATAAAATGGCCCCATAGAACCGACCCCATACTCACTGTACCCCAGGTTATAGAGAACAACCAAAATTTGAAAATTGTTAGACTTGGGCTGAAAAACATGTCGTCAATAGGTGAAGACGTAAAACAACCACAAAGCATCCCTGTAAGAGGCACAAACACCCAACACGGGACTACTGTAACTCACAGGAACCGACCGCATTGTCACTGGACCCCTGGTTTGAGAGCACAACCAAAATTTGAAAATTGTTAGACTTACGCTTAAAAACATGCTGTCAAAGGGTGAAATTGTAAAACAGCCACAAAACGCACCCCCGTAAGTGGCACGAAAACCATGCACGGGACCAATCTCACCCTCAGGAACTGATCGCGTAGCCACGGAATCCCTAGTTTGAGAGCACGACTAGAATTTGCAAACTATTGGACTTCGACTTAAAAACATGCCGTCAAAGGGTGAAAATGTGAAACAACCATAAAACGGTCATGTAAGAGGTGCGAACACCTAGCACCGGACCAATGTAACCGGCAGGAACCAATATCATAGTCACTGGACCACCGATTTGAGAGAACAACCAAAATTTGAAAATTGTTAGACTTACGCTTAAAAACATGTTATCAAAGGGTTAAATTGTAAAACATCCACAAAACAACCCCGTAAGAGGCACGACCACCGCGCACGGAACCAATTTATCTCGTAAGATTCGACTGCATAGTCACGGGACCCCTAATTTGAGAGAACGACAAAAATTTACAAATTGCTAGACTTAGGCTTAAAAACATGTCGTCGGAGGGTGAGAATGTAAAACACAGACAAAACGTCCCCAAAGGAGGCACGAACACCTCGCAAGGAACAAATGTAACCCCTAAGAACCAATCGCATAGTCATTGGACCCCCGGATTGAGAGCACGATCAAAATTTGCAAATTGTTAGACTTAGGCTTAAAACATGCCATCAAATGGTGAAAACATTAAACGACCAAAAAACGGCCCCGTAGGAGACACAAACACCTCGCACGGGACCAATGTAACCCGCAGGAACCGATCGCGTAGTCACAGGATCCTCGGTTTGAGAACACGACCAGAATTTACAAACTGTTAGACTTAGGCTTAAAAACATGTCGTCAAGGGGTGAACATGTAAAACAACCAGAAAACGGTTACGTAAGAGGTGCGAACACTTCGCACATGACCAATGTAACCCGAAGGGACCGACCACGTAATCACTAGACCCTGGGTTTGAGAGCACAACCAAAATTGGCAAACTATTAGACTTAGGGTTTAAAACATGTTGTCAAAGGGTGAAACGTAAAATAACCATAAAATGTCCACATAGGAGGCACGACTACCTCACATGGGACCAATGTAACCTGCATGAATTTAGTGCATAGTCACGGGACCCACGATTTGAGAGCTTGACCAAAATTTATAAACAATTAGACTTAGCCGTAAAAACTTGCCATCCGAGGGTGAAAACATAAAACACCCACAAAACGACCATGTAGAAAGCACAAATAGCTCGCACGGGACCAATATAACCCGCTGGATCCGGTCGCATAGTCACGGGACCCCCGGTTTGAGATCACTACCAAAATTTTCAAAATTTTCAAGTTAGGCTTAAAACAAGCCGTCAAGTGGTGAAAAAATAAAATAACGACAAAACAGCCCCGCAAGAGGCACGAACGCCTTGCACAAGACCAATGTAACCCGTAGGAACCGATCGCGCAGTCACGAGACACACGGTTTGGGAGCACAAGCAAAATTTTTGAACTATTAGAATTAGGATTAAAAACATGCCGTCAAAGGATGAAAATATAAAATAGCGACAAAACGGCCCCGTGAGAGGCACGACCACCGCTCACGGGACTAATGTAACCCGTAGGAATCGACTGATTAGTCACGGGACACCCGATTTTAGAACACGACCAAAATTTGCAAACTGTTAGATTTAAGCTTAAAAACATGCCGTAAGAGGGTGAAAACATAAAGCACCCACAAAATGTCCCCGTAGGAGGCACGCACACCTCACACGGGACCAATGTAACCTTTCAGAACCGATCGCATAGTCACTGAACCCCCGATTTGAGAACACAACCAAAATTTGCAAACTTTTAGACATAGGGTTAAAAACAAGCCGTCAGAGGATGAAAACATACAACAACTACAAAACGGCCCAGTAGGAGGCACAAACACCTCGCACGGGACCAATGTAATCCGTAGGAATCGACCGTATAGTCACTAGGCCCCTAGTTTGAGAGCACAACCAAAATTTGCAAACTGTTAAATTTAGCCTTAAAAACATGATGTCAAAAGGTGAAGACATAAAATAGACATAAAACGGCCCCATAAGGGGCATGAACACCCAGTACGGAACTAGGTTAACTCGTAGAAATCGATTGCATAGTCACGGGATCCCCGATTTGAGAGCACGACCAAAATTCTGAACTGTTAGACTTAGGCTTAAAAACCTGCCATCAAAGGGTGAAAACATCAAACATCCACAAAACGGCCCCGTAGGAGGCATGATATCTCGCACATGACCAATGTAACCCATAACAACTGATTGCATAGTCAAGGGACCCCCAATTTCAGAGCGTGACCAAAATTTCAAATATGTTAGACTTGGGCTTTAAACATGCCGTCAAATGGTGAAAACATAAAACACGTACAAAATGGCCCCGAAGGAGGCACAAACATCTCGCATGGGACAATTGTAACCCGCAGGAACCGACTGCATAATCACGGGTCCCCCAATTTGAAAACATGACCAAAATTCACAAATGGTTGGACTTAGGTTTAAAAACATGTCGTCAAAAGGTGAAAGCATAAAACAACCATAAAATGGCACCGTAAGAAGCACGAACACACAGACGTAAAAGGGTAAAACGAAAAACACCCACAAAATGTCCCCGTAGGAAGCACGAAGGCCTCGCACAGGGCCAATGTAACTGGCAAAAACTGACCGCATAGTCACTGGACCCCTGGTTTGAGAGCACAACCAAAATTTACAAACTGTTAG
The DNA here is from genome assembly GCA_949130495.1 of Sambucus nigra. Taxonomy (NCBI): domain Eukaryota; kingdom Viridiplantae; phylum Streptophyta; class Magnoliopsida; order Dipsacales; family Adoxaceae; genus Sambucus; species Sambucus nigra. The sequence continues at coordinate 15,544,800 of OX422217.1, read as the reverse complement.
CCTTAGGATTAAAAACATGCCGTCAAAGGGTGAAAATATAAAACAACAACAAAATGTCCCCCTAATAGGCACAAACACAGGTACGGGACTATTGTAACCCGCAGGAACTAACTGCATAGTCATGGGATGCCTGATTTGAGAGCATGAGAAAAATTTCCAATTTGTTAGACTTAGGCTTAAAAACATGACGTCAAATGGTGAAAACATAAAACACCAACAAAACGCCCCCGTAGGAGGCACGAATAGCTCGCACGGGACAATTGTAACCCGTAGGAACCGACGACATTGTCATGGGACCCCCGATTTGAGAAAATGACCCAAATTTGCAAAGTGTTAGACTTAGTCTTAAAAACATGACGTCAAAAGGTGAAAACATAAAACAACCCCAAAATGGCCTTGGAAGAGGCACGGACACCTCGCATGGGACCAATGTAACCCGCAGGAACCGATCACGTAGTCACGGGACACCCTGTTTGAGAGCAAGACCAAAATTTGTAGACTATTAGACTAGGCTTAAAAACATGTCTTCAAAAGGTGAAGAGGGAAAACAACCACAAAATGGCCCCATAAGAGGCACGAACTCCCAGCACGGGACTATTGTAACCTATAGGAACCGACCGCGTACTCACGGGATGCTCGGTTTGAGAGCACGAACAAAATTTGCAAATTGTTAGACTCTGGCTTTTAAACATGTCGTTAAAGTGTGAAAACCTAAAATAGCCACAAAATGCCCCGTAAGAGGAACAAAAACCTTGCATGGGACCAATGTGACCTACAGGAACCGATCGCGTAGTCCCGGGACCCCCAGTTTGAGAGCATGACCAGAATTTGTAAAATGTTGGACTTCGACTTAAAAATATGCCGTCAAAGCGTGAAAACGTACAACAACCATAAAATGGGCACGTAAGAGGCACAAACACCTCGCACCAGATCAATGTAACCCACAGGAACTTACCGCATAGTCACTGGACCCCCGGTTTGAGAGCACAACCAAAATTTTCAAACTGTTAGACTTAGGCTTAAAAACATGTTATCAAAGGGTAAAAATGTTAACCATCAACAAAACGGCTCCGTAAAAGGCACGACCACCTCGCACCGTACCAATTTTACCAGTAGGAATCGGTTGCATAGTCATAGGACCCCTGGTTTGAGAGCACGATGAAAATTTGCAAATTATTAGACTTAGGCTTAAAATAATGCCTTGGGAGGGTGAAAACGTAAAGCACCAACAAAATGGCTCCAAAGGAGGCACTAATACCTCACATGGGACCAATGTAATGTGCAAGAACCGATTGCGTAGTCACTGGACCCCCGATTTGAGAGCACGACCAAAATTTGTAAATTGTTAGACATAGGCATAAAAACATGCCGTTAAATGGTGAAAACCTAAAACAACCATAAAATAACCCCGTAAAAGGTACGAACACCTCACACCGGACCAATGTAACCCACAGGAACCGCTCGCGTAGTCTCGGGACCCTCAGTTTGGGAGAACGACAAAATTTGAAAATTGGTGGACTTCGGCTTAAAAATATGTCGTCAAAGGATGAAAACATAAAACAACCATAAAATGATCACATAAGAGGCATGAACACCTTGCATGGGACCAATGTTACCCCCAGGAATCGACTAGATAGTCACGGGACCCCAATTTGAAAGCACGACGAAAATTTCAATCTGTCAGGCTTAGCCTTAAAAACATGCCGTTAAATGGTGAAAACATAAAACATCCACAAAACGGACACGTAAGAGGCACGAACACCTCGTAAGGGACCAATGTAACCAGCAGGAACCGATCGCATAGTCACGGGACCCCCGATTTGAGAGCTCGACCAAAATTTTCAAACTATTGGACTTAGGCTTAAAAACATGCCATCAAAGGGTGAAAACCTAAAACAACCATAAGACGGCCACGTAAAACGCATGAACACCTCGCACCGAATAAATGTAACCCACAAGAACTGATCACATAGTCACTAGACCGGTGATTTCATAGCATAACCAAAATTTGCAAGACATAGGCTTAAAAACAAGCTGTCAGAGGGTGAAAATGTTAAACAGCAACAAAACGGCCCCGTAAAAGGCACGACCACCTCGCATGGACCAGTATAGCCCGTAGGAATCGATTGCATAGTCACATGACCCTCGGTTTGACAGCACGACCAAAATTTGTAAATGGTTAAACTTAGGCTTAAAAACATACCGTCGGAGTGTGAAAATGTAAAACACCAAAGAAACGACCCCAAAGGAGGCACTGTGGCAACCCGCCTACTAAAATAATAGGTGGCCAGCCCAATACTCTAATAATCACAGGAATCATAGATGGTCCATTCTCAGCATCACTGCCGACTAAAATAATAGTATGAGATAACCACCAATCGTTTTAGAAAACGGACTGTCAATATAAAAGAATTTAGAAAGTAAAAGAAAAACACTTAGACAATCCCATTTGTAAAAATGGTGGATATCAAAAACCGATGAATAAAGAATGACGATAAATAAATATCACCGAATAAGCTGTCGGTGAACAGACCAATACAAATAATACAATGAGTATTTCAATTCAGTATTTACAATATAATGAATGAGTGCAACACTTGGGCAACACGCCTGAATAAATATCCTGAACATAACTAGAGTACAATAGAAAGAAGCGTCTAAGACAAGTAACCTACAACATTCGCAAAATGCTGTAGCTCCATGACAACTGGAATGGAAATGTAAATACGGGTGTCCATTCGGTAGAGCACCTGTACGATAAGGAATATATGCAGAAACAAAGAAATATAGATACGGGTCAGGACCCGGTTTGATATAATTACCATGTGACTAAAATGCATGACAATTAAGTGCGTAATTCTCTCGCATATAACAGTAATATTTCTCACCTCTCCATCTAGCAGTAACCTAGCGCAATATCGCGAGGTGATTTAGTTAACCCTAAGTACTAAGGGCTAACTTCTCCCCAGTCTCAACACTATGCCCTATTCGTGCGTGGGGTGTCTCGCAGAGCGAAATCCAAACAAGGAACCCCCCCGATACACTAATACTTAGGCATGGTTGATCGTCGAGGTCCATTAGACACTAAGCACGAAATAATCAATAAATATATATGTGTGTGAATAGGTGTGGGAGGTCACATTTATAGCTACACAAAGAAAATATAAAATAAAACCCATCCATCATCTAATGGCACAATTCCTAATTTCTTTCTTTAGGAATATACATAAATGGTACAACATTTTATCAAATGTTTACCAAGTCAAACTTAATTGCCAATTTTATTTCCTTTCTTCCATCCAGGAAGAATACATTTTTAAAACAAGTTTTATTATCATAAAAATGCTTTACCTTTTTCATAAAATCCCACTTCCCTTCTTCCATCCAGGAAGTGTAATCAAAAGTCATTTTTATTATCATAAAAATACTCTTGTATACCATATGCTTCCACATCCCTTCTTCCATCCGGGAGTGTTACCGAAGCCAAACCATATCCCATTTCCCTTCTTCCATCTGGGAAATGTAAATTAAAGCCATTGTATTATCATAAAATGCTTTAATAAATCTAAGACCGACCCTCTGGGTTTCCCCACTGGACGCACCCCTAAATGGCTATCATCTTCCAGGGCCTATCTATAAAAGACATCCTGGGAACCTACCAACGTCGGGAAGTGGCCATATTTCCTGCGGGAAAGTCAGGACCACACCCAGAATCCCCTAACTAGCGCAGTAATACAAATGCCCATATGGCCTAGGTACTATATCCACCCTGCATTCATTAGTCAGGGGGCTTCACCACAAACTCACGCGACTTCCCTTATGATAGCGATTTAGGGAGGTGTGTAACCATAAGTTAACACTTATGAAAATCATTACCTTTTTTCCCTTTTTGAAAACATCCAATTTTACTTTTTCAATAGTCATTCATTTATCCATTAAGTATCAAATTTTAGAATGTGCATTTCATTCTTATTAAGTCATATTTTATTAATGACCTAAGACCCAAAGTGCCACTAACCTCAAACTAGCCTCCAAGAGTTCATATTATTTCCTAAACCCTCAAAGTGAGTCTCCATAATGGAGTGTCTCCCAAAAGCTCAACATTAATATTTTAACTTCCATTTTATCTTTAGGTTAACCTCCTATATAAATCGGACATTAACCTATGCAAATTAGCCCGCGGGTAAACCCAAATCTCCACTCTTAGCCTAAGACATTAGTTTACCCAATACAACCCTCTAGGACTCCCCATTACTTCCGAAAGGAAGGTTCCTAAACCTCGAAACATAAAAAAAAGGGCTAAAGAAAACTAAGGAGAATTAAAGGTGAAAAACAGGGGACCGGTCGACCGGTCAAGGGACCGCGGTCGACCGCCCTTACAGGTTTTGTGTGCTAACAAAAGCAGTAAGCTAGTTTTAGCATGACCGGTCGACCGGTCATGGGACCGCGGTCGACCGCGCCTATCAGATCCACGAAAACCCTTCTTCTTCAAAGCCAAAACCGAACCCTAAAACCCATAATCCTCTACTTTCTTCATTCCCCTCCACCAACAACATTACCCCAACAATTATACACCAAAAGAAACCCATATAATAACCTTAAACCACACCATCTACAAGATTTAAGGATTTAACACCAAAATCAACCAAAAACCCATTTATGGTTTAAACCTCGAAAATTAACTATACATGCAATTTATCACATTAAATCAATATCTAGCAAGTAAGAAACTTTCCTCGAGGTTCGTAGTCTCTGATCACCTCCGGTAGCGACGAAAATCCAGCCCAAATCTTCCATTTTCTCTCTTTCTCTCCACTTCTCCCAACTCTCTCTTCTCTCTCTCTCTCCTTTGGCTTCTCTCACAAAAATGAAGAAAAAGAAAGGGGGTGGGGGACTTATACGGGTTTCAAAACATAAATCCCCACATTAAAATGTTAATACACCACTAAAATGACTCGTAACCACTAATTGAGTCATAATCCCTTAAAAATGCCCGGATCGCAGAAATTACAACTGGGCACTTAATTCGACTATCCCGGCTCTTCTAAAAACAACCGCACCCCCTATTTTGGCATTCGGGAAAGTGTGAACTATTTATGTGCTCCAGTTTCATTTTATTTCATTAATTATACCCAAATTTAAGTATAGGTCATAACCATCGTTTTACATATATCGATGAAATAATACATAATACAACGCTATTTACCTTCTCATAAAGGTAAATAGACAAAACATAGTAAATAGTATCCCTAAGTCTCACGGGAAAAATATTTACTCCAACATCCCCTATCTTATAAAATTAGCCCATCACGCAAAATAGTATAAAATAGTCTCTCAAAAACCTGGGTTGTTACATACTCCCCCCCTTAAAGGGTAATTTTTCCCTCAAAATTCAGGCGTAACCCATAACCATATAAAGGGTATACTATACCAAAGACGTGCTATCATACTAGCAAACCCCTCTGCAGTGCACCCCCCCCCCCCCCCCATGGAACCCAGACTAAGGTCATCATTATTCGATCTCAGTCCACATCATTATGCGATAACGTAGCGCCAAATCATCCCTCATGACTATCAATCCTACCCTTCTACTACGGGAGGAGATACCTACACCATCTGGGCACAAATTGCCCTACTTGATGAGACACGCTACACCCTTACTAGGGAATACTACACGAACTTACAATCGCTGACCCCAATATTACAAACCCTATTCGCATTGGTGTAGTCCTCAAAAGAATTCGGCTCAATGAGCCCAATCATGAAAAAGATATTCTTGGACTACCCGAGCCCCAAAAATATACTATTCGCTGTTTTCATTCCAACGAACAGACAAGGCACACCGCAGACTATACTAGGCCACCCACGGCATCATACCCGTAGGAAACGATCCAAACTATTGTGTGGAAATTAGGCCCATAAGAGCTACTACTCTGATCTTTCCATTAAATCAAACCCACCCATCCACTTATGGGTGGTAGGATATACCCCATATCCACACGGTTCCCATTTCTTCCTGGAAACTTTACCAGTACCATGACACGAATATCTCGTCTCAGTTCACCACTATTTGCTAGGAACTGTATATGGATCTAAAACTCCACCACACAGGGCTGTGCGTACTCTCCTATACTTAGTCCGCCCATTTCCATTGAGTAAGCAGCGATTGGTCCTATGATCCACAGTTTTCTCAACTAGGATGATGACCGTTGTATTATCTGCAATTCAATAAAAATTGTCCATGGATTTACCCACTCATCGTTCCTTGCTACTCTTTGCACACAAGTAGGTGATAGGGTCCATCATGGATATAAATGCTCTTACAATGGATCCCTCTCAGTTAAACTCGTTCTACTTGGCATTCTATGCCACGACTAAACTCTCTGACGGGTTTTCTATTAGGCGCATTGGGTATTCCCTTTCGCTAAGGAAATACGGATGGGGTACCCAATTGATAGTCCTTTACGAACTTCAAATTGTTATTGGTGAAAAGACCCAAACTCCTGCCCAGGAAGTAGTGCCTCTATTCTCCAAGGCAATTACTACCGCTACCAACTCTTCATCAAGCGGGGGACGACACTTCGTAAAAGTGTGAGACACAGGAACAATAAGTCCATGCTCCCGCGTTAACACTTCTCGTTCTTGGACAAGACTCGTTCGTTAAATCCACTCTGATCATAACAACACGAGTGTTGGAGGAAAAAGTCAGCTTATACGTCAACTTCTCGAGATCCCATACTTCTTAATCTAGGGACCAAATCCTATTTAGAGTTAACCCACAAACCTATTGTAGTCAACTCCCAACCACCCTCCTAAAATAACGTCACATGCCCTAAGGGCCTAGCCTCCTAAGAATCCTAAAGCCAATCTATCTACCTATCCTAGTATAGTCGTATAGATATAATACTAAATATATCCCTACTGTGCAAGACCTTTCCCGACTTCCGACATTAGCTCGGTTTCATGCGTGGGACGTCTCGCCGAAGCGAAATCCAAACAAGGAACCCTCCCATTACACTACTACCTCGCATTGTCGGTCGTCGAAAAGTAACAGTCGAAGACACATGATCGGGATCGACGGAATCCTAACTCATAACTCTACTAATACATATTTACTTCTAAGTTCTACCATAATAATCAACTGAGGCATTTACTTTCAGTAAAACGCCATAAGTATCTTATCCCAAAATACAGATAAATCTCGTTATAAATGGCCTTCTCATTAAGGCACAACCATAAGTCTCTATCGGACTTTCATAATCTTAGTCTTCCCCACATTGATGAGAGGATAACTATCATAGTGCTCATATACCGCACATCAACTTAGCCCTTAATCACTCATATACGTGATTCCCGGCTAAACTTTCCAACCCAGCACTTAACCAACAGAAAAAGAAAAGAAAGAACAAAAAAGAAAATGCACATCTCTCCACTCCCAACGTCGTTAAGGTTCATGCGTGGAGCGTCTCACAAAGAGAAATCCAAACAAGGAACCCCTCCACACAATCCCCTTAACTAGCCGGTTGTGGAGATAAGGCATATCATACACAAGCAAAGAAAATAAAGGAAGCAAACAATCAAGGAAAAAGAATAAAGCAAGACAAACAAATAATAAACAAAATAAAAATAAAAACTACTTACATACCGTAAACCACCTCTATAAAGTCTCAACCTGTATCCAGGGGAGATATTATAGAACCACTAGCTCTTTCTTCTAGAACTAGAGATAGGATAGCCTCGCAATTTTCGCTTGCTAACACACGAACCCAACCAAGAGTATCTCTACTCGTATTTTACAGATAATACAAGTAGCACCTACTACACATATCGCCACTCACCCCATAACGAGTGAAGAGGAAGATACATGATAACTAGAAAAATTGCTTCTCTACCATAGATTTTGTCGTTGTGCAACTTCTCTATCCATCAAAAATTCCCTTGAACCTACAAAATTATAACAAAACTAGTGTAGAGGGTAAGTAAGGGAGTCAATCCATATCTAAGGGTGAAACACAAAATTAGAGAGAACATATATATAGATTCATTTGCATTTTATTATATTTTTTTCTATTTTTACTTTTTCTATTTTTTTATGAATTTTTCAAGGGAATATTTTAACTAACTAACTATACTAATTTTTATAACTACTAATTAAGAAGTAAAAGCTAATAAAAATTAGGTAAATAAAATTGAGCTAAAAAGTAAACTAACGAAATTGGACTCATGAGGGCTTCAAAATTTCATCCCATAAATGGAAGATTAGCCCTCAATAATCATCATCCAAAAATATGAGATACATAATTGAAAGCATGTGAGGATTAAACTAAAAGTAAAAGAGAGGAATAGATCAAACCAATTTGAGCCTTGAATTGAAATGGAATCTTCATTTGCATCAACAATCTCTCAATTACACATTAAAAATTACTCAATCATAATCCCTCACTCATGTATTTATTGAATCTAAACTAAAAATTACAAACTAAAAAGTAAAATGATAGTGGATGAATTCATAATGGACAATTAAATAATTAAAGAGATTTGCTAAAAATGCAAATCCTAAAATTATAAAATTGTACATTAGAATTCACCCAAAGAAATAAATTCTAGATCATTAATTTATATTGAGATAATTGCTAAAAATGCAAAATCTGAACATAAATGAATGGGTTAGAATTTATCTCCCATAAGGGATAAATTTCACTACATCAATCTATTATGAAATAATTGCTAAAAATGCAAAAATCCATAATAGATGGGTGGGGTGAATTTTATCCTAGAGATAATTTTCAACACACACCTCTATATTGAGGTATTTGCTAAAAATGCAAATACTCAACATAGAGGGGTGGGGAGAATTTTATCACACCAAGCTTAAAACTAATTTGAGATCTTCTTCAAATGAACTCTTCATCCTCAATATATAGGAGGCATGGAGCATGAGGGGTCAATATGGGAATTGGCTAGAGGTGCATGTGTATAAGGTGAGAGCACATGTGCATTGGGGTGTGAGGTGAGGATAAAATCAGATTGGGTGAGGGGGTAATTTTGGAAATTGGTTTAGAGCGGTTAGTTGGAGGGTATAATAGGAAAAGGGGTTATAAGGTGGTTATTGGCACATGGGTAATTGTTGGTTTATTTTGGTCTTGGCTTGGTTTGTTGGCAGGTGGTTTAATCGTGGAAGAGAAAATGGGAAGTGGGTCTTGGGTTGGATACTTGAATGGGTATGGAGGTGGTGTGGGTTTTGGAAGAGTTGCTGGACATGGGTCTTGACTCGGGTTAGGGAGGAGAGAGTTAGACGGCGCCGGTAGGGGTGTGGGACGGCGACGGAAGGGCGCGGGTAGGGCAGCGCCGGAGTAAGGGAGAGAGGCGGGTTCCGGTGAGGACGCTTAGGTGGGTTTTTCGCCGGCGGAGAAGGGGGTAAGGACGGTGGAGCGACGCCGGCAGGGTTGATGCCGAGAGGAGAGAGGCTCGCAGTTGGCTGCGAGATGAGAGAGAGGCGCCGGAGGTAGGGGCTTGGATCGCCGCCGGGCAGGGACGGTGGCAGCGGGTTCGGGTGAGGTTGAAGGGGTAACAGGTGGTCAGGTCCGGCGCCGGCTGGTGGTGATGCGGTGGCAGGATATTGGTAGGTGGAAGTGTGGTTTGTGTGGGTGTTAATTGAGATGATGATATAAGGGTTTGATGTTGGTGGTTTAGGTGGTAGTGAGAGTTATGGAGGAGAGAGAAGGTAGTTGTGGGTATATGTGGTAGAGAGAAAGGTGTGTTAATGGAGGTTTAGGAGAGATGAGAGAGAGTGGTGAGAGGTTGAAGAAGATGATGGGGGGTGTAGGGTGTGTGAGTGTGTATGGTGTATGGTGGGGATGAGGGTAAGGGGAGTTGGGTGTAGGATAGATGTAGTTTAGTGGGTGTGTAATAAGGGTTGTGTGTGTGTTTAATTAGAACCCCTAAAAAAATATAAACTAATTAATAAAATAAAACTATAAAAACTAAAAATCTAAAAATTAAATTTCTATTCTAAATAAAATAACATAAAGACTCAATAAAAATAAAAATAAATGAAATGAAAATAAAAATAAAAATATAAATCTATTAAATTTAAAAACTAAAGTCCTAAAAAAATATAAAATCTAATAAACTAAAAAATAAATGAAATCCTAAAAATTAAAATCTTAATAAAATAAAATAAAACTAGAAACTAATAAAAATCAAAATAAAATAAAATTATATTAATAAAAATAAAATAGAAAATAAAATCTAAAAATAGGAAATAAAACCTAAAAAATGCTAAAATAATCCTAAAATTAAAATGACTCAAACTAAAAATCTAAAAATTTAAAATAAAATAAAAAGGGAACAAACCAACACACACGGGTCTTGGGTGACGATTTAGGGACAAGTTTAGGCTAGGTTTGGGTAGGATGAGGTTACGGGGCAAGGGTATTTAGCTCCAATGTAACTGTAATTGACTTCGAAATGTAGCTTTTGGCACCGCAACTACAGTTAAGCCTGCATGATAAACATTTACGCGCATAAGACCCATATTGTCGAGAATTAGCAACTAAAATACATCTATTCGGGGTATAAATTGTACAGTTTTGGGTGCTTATCAATACATAACCTCCCTATCATGGGAGCTATGTAGATATACTTATAATAAAAAAAATACCGATGCTATCACAAGCTCGATATACACACCCGGACCTAGGGTTAACACCCTACTACTCCATCTTACCTAAGGAATGCACCACTCACACCTTAGTCGGAAAATCTCACCAACATACTAGCCAACCTCCTTGGCCTCTACCACTAGTTCCAAGACACGTGATTCTAGTCTTAATCGAACCAAACTACTTCCATAAATGTCCCAACTAGGCGTCCCATCCTTGCCGGTCATCTTCAATCGACAAGATCAGAACGCGTAGTTCCATTACTCCCTTTCAGAAAGGAGAACATTCTACCAGCCTCCCCGACCTTAGCTCCACGAGTCTTCCCCGGGTGGATGTCCACCAATGGGGCCTCATGAACACTACTTCTCCAAAAGTGTTAGCAACACTTACTTACGAGCCTATCATTTCCACTGAAAGGCCCTCTCTATGGGAAAAACATTCTGCTCCTCCATGAAGAGGCGATTACCATTCCCTCCACTTCAACCTTATTCCAATGGGTGAAAGATTTTCCTCAAATCCTCACACCTGGGCACTTCTATACCCAACTATAGGCCAAAACTCTCGGGCCTTACGTCCTCGCCGAACGAGGTTACACTTCCTCTATCCAACCGAATTTCAACATGAGGTCCCTGTCAAGGAACTCTCAGCTCCGAATTGACATTGCTTGGAATCCCAAGCATAGTACCACTCTCCACCGACAGCGGTACTCGGGAAAACTATTTTCACTGTACTTAGTAGTCACATCAGCAATTTAGAATAATGCTACAAGGGAAGAGACCTCGAAAACGACCCCTATTCCTGACCACAACCTACAGTTCTTAGTAATCCCGCCTCGTGACGCCTTCGCCGCAACCTACCCCAAAGCCCTATATCCGACGACTTACAAGTCCCACACGAACGAGCAGAAGATCATCGGGGTTCTCTTACTATAGCAGGAGAACGGAATATCACAAGAGAATTCAACGATCTTAATCTTAGAGTTCTACATCAAATAAAGAGAAACGCAGAAGACGTAAAACATTCGTACAGATTCCAGAGGATTCTAGAACCTAATGCTCTGATACCATCTGTGACAACCCGCCTACAAAAATAATAGGTGACCAGCCCAATACTCTAATAATCACAGGAATCATAGATGGTCCATTCTCAGCATCACTGTCGACTAAAATAATAGTATGAGATAACCACCAATCGTTTTAGAAAACGGACTGTCAATATAAAAGAATTTAGAAAGTAAAATAAAAACACTTAGACAATCCCATTTGTAAAAATGGTGGATATCAAAAACCGATGAATAAAGAATGACAATAAATAAATATCACCGAATAAGCTGTCGGTGAACATACCAATACAAATAATACAATGAGTATTTCAATTCAGTATTTACAATATAATGAATGAGTGCAGCACATGGGCAACACGCCCGAATAAATATCCTGAACATAACTAGCGTACAATAGAAAGAAGCGTCTAAGACAAGTAACCTACAACATCCGCAAAATGCTGTAGCTCCATGACAACTGGAATGGAAATGTAAATACGGGTGTCCATGCGGTAGAGCACCTGTACGGCAAGGAATATATGAAGAAACAAAGAAATATAGATACGGGTCAGGACCCGGTTTGATATAATTACCATGTGACTAAAATGCATGACAGTTAAGTGCGTAATTCTCTCGCATATAACAGTAATATTTCTCACCTCTCCATCTAGCAGTAACCTAGCGCAATATCGTGAGGTGATTTAGTTAACCCTAAGTACTAAGGGCTAACTTCTCCCCAGTCTCAACACTATGCCCAATTCGTGCGTGGGGTGTCTCGCAGAGCGAATCCAAATAAGGAACCCCCCCGATACACTACTACTTAGGCAAGGTTGATCGTCGAGGTCCATTAGACCCTAAGCGCGAAATAATCAATAAATATATATGTGTGTGCATAGGTGTGGGAGGTCACATCTACAGCTACACAAAGAAAATATAAAATAAAACCCATCCATCATCTAATGTCACAATTCCTAATTTCTTTCTTTAGGAATATACATAAATGGTACAACATTTTATCAAATGTTTACCAAGTCAAACTTAATTACCAATTTTATTTCCTTTCTTCCATTCAGGAAGAATACATTTTTAAAACAAATTTTATTATCATAAAAATGCTTTACCTTTTTCATAAAATCCCACTTCCCTTCTTCCATCCAGGAAGTGTAATCAAAAGTCATTTTTATTATCATAAAAATACTCTTGTATACCATATGCTTCCACATCCCTTCTTCCATCCGGGAGTGTTACCGAAGCCAAACCATATCCCATTTCCCTTCTTCCATCTGGGAAATGTAAATTAAAGCCATTTTATTATCATAAAATGCTTTAATAAATCTAAGACCGTCCCTCCGGGTTTCCCCACTGGACGCGCCCCTAAATGGCTATCATCTTCCAGGGCCTATCTATACAAGACAACCTGGGAACCTACCAACGTCGGGAAGCGGCCATATTGCCTGCGGGAAAGTCAGGACCACACCCAGAATCCCCTAACCAGCGCAGTAATACAAATGCCCATATGGCCTAGGGACTATATCCACCCTGCATTCATTAATCAGGGGGCTTCACCACAACGCACGCGACTTCCCTTATGATAGCGATTTAGGGAGGTGTGTAACCATAAGTTAACACTTATGAAAATCATTACCTTTTTTCCCTTTTTGAAAACATCCAATATTACTTTTTCAATAGTCATTCATTTATCCATTAAGTATCAAATTTTAGAATGTGCATTTCATTCTTATTAAGTCATATTTTATTAATGACCTAAGACCCAAAGTGCCACTAACCTCAAACTAGCCTCCAAGAGTTCATATTATTTCCTAAACCCTCAAAGTGAGTCTCCATAATGGAGTGTCTCCCAAAAGCTCAACATTAATATTTTAACTTCCATTATATCTTTAGGTTAACCTCCTGTATAAATCGAACATTAACCTATGCAAATTAGCCCGCGGGTAAACCCAAATCTCCACCCTTAGCCTAACACATTAGTTTACCCAATACAACCCTCTAGGACTCCCCATTACTTCCCAAAGGAAGGTTCCTAAACCTCGAACCTTAAAAAAAAGGGCTAAAGAAAACTAAGAAGAATTAAAGGTGAAAAACAGGGGACCGGTCGACCGGTCAAGGGACCGCGGTCGATCTCCCTTACAGGTTTGGTCTGCTAACAAAAGCAGTAAGCTAGTTTTGGCATGACCGGTCGACCGGTCATGGGACCGCGGTCGACCGTGCCTATCAGATCCACGAAAACCCTTCTTCTTCAAAGCCAAAACCGAACCCTAAAACCCATAATCCTCTATTTTCTTCATTCCCCTCCACCAACAACATTACCCCAACAATTATACACCAAAAGAAACCCATATAATAACCTTAAACCACACCATCTACAAGATTTAAGGATTTAACACCAAAATCAACCAAAAACCCATTTATGGTTTAAACCTCCAAAATTAACTATACATGCAATTTATCCCATTAAATCAATATCTAGAAAGTAAGAAACTTGCCTCGAGGTTCGTAGTCTCTGATCACCTCCGGTAGCGATGGAAATCCAGCCCAAATCTTCCATTTTGTCTCTTTCTCTCCATTTCTCCCAACTCTCTCTTCTCTCTCTCTCCTTTGGCTTCTCTCACAAAAATGAAGAAAAAGAAAGGGGGTGGGGGACTTATACGGGTCTCAAAACATAAATCCCCACATTAAAATGTTAATACACCACTAAAATGACTCGTAACCACTAATTGAGTCATAATCCCTTAAAAATGCCCGGATCTCAGAGATTACAACTGGGCACTTAATTCGACTATCTCGGCTCTTCTAAAAACAACCGCACACCCTATTTTGTCATTCGGGAAAGTGTGAACTATTTATGTCTCCAGTTTCATTTTATTTCATTAATTATACCCAAATTTAAGTATAGGCCATAACCGTCGTTTTACATATATCGACGCAATAATACATAATATAACGCTTTTTACCTTCTCATAAAGGTAAATAGAAAAAACATAGTAAATATTATCCCTAAGTCTCACGGGAAAAATATTTACTCCAACATCCCCTATCTTATAAAATTAGCCCATCAGGCAAAATAGTATAAAATAGTCTCTCAAAAACCTGGGTTGTTACAGGCACGAACACCTCGCACGGGACCAAAGTAACCCATAGGAATCGACCTCGTAGTCGCTGGACACCTGATTTGAGAGCACGAGCAAAATGTGTAAATTGTAATACTCAGGTTTAAAAACATGCCGTCAAACAGTGAAAACATAAAATTGCCACAAAATGGTCCTGTAAGAGGTGCGAACACCTCGCATTGGACCAATGTAACCCGCAGGAACCGATCGCGTAGTCACGGGATCCCCTGTTGAGGGCACGAACAAAATTTGCAAATGGTTGGACTTTGGCTTAAAAACATATCGTCAAAGGGTGAAAACGTAAAACAACTATAGAATGGCCACGTAAGAGGCACGAACACCTCGCATGGGACCACTATAACCCGAAGAAAGTGACTGCATAGTCACGGGACCTCGGCTTGAGAGCATGACCAAAATTTGTAAACTGTTAGACTTAGGCTTCAAAACATGTCGTTAAATGGTGAAAACATAAAACATACACAAAACAGCACCGAAAGAGGCACGACCACCTCCCACGGGACCAATGTAACCCGTAAGAACCGATCGCGTAGTCACGGAACCCCCGGTTTGAGAGCACCACCCAAATTTGTAAACTATTAGACTTAGGCTTAGAAACATGCCGCCAAAGCGTGAAAATATAAAACACCCACAAAACGGTCCCGTTGAAGTCACAAACACCTTGTACGGGAAAATATCACCCACAAGAACCGATCGCATAGTCACGGGACGACCGATTTGAGAGCACGATCAAAATTTGCAAATTGTTAGACTTATACTTAAAAAGATGGCGTCAAATGGTGAAATGTAAAACAAACCCGTAAGAGGGACAACACCTCGCATGGGAGAAATGTAACTCGTAGGAACCGATCGCATTGTCACGGGACCCCCAGGTTGAGAGCACGGCCAAAATTTGCAAACTGTTGGACTTTGGCTTAAAAACATGCCGCCAAAGGGTGAAAAAGTAATACCCATAAAATGGCCCCATAAGAGGCGCAGACACCTCGTACGGGACCACTGTAACCCACAGAAAGTGACTGCATCGTCATGGGACACCCGGTTTGAGAGTGAGACCAAAGTTTGTAAACTGTTAGACTTATGCTTAAAAACATGTCGTCAAATGGTCAAAACGTAAAACAACTACTAAACTGCCCCATAAGAGGTACAAACGCCTCGCTCGGGACCAATGTAACCCGCAAGAACCGATCATGTAGTCACGGGACCGCCGGTTTGAGAGCAAGACCAAAATTTGCAAACTTTTAGACTTAGGCTTAAAAACATGCCGTCAATGGGTGAAAACATAAAACAACCATAAAACGGGCCCATAAGAGGCGTAAACACCTCGCACGGGACCAATGTAACTCGCAGGAATCGACCGCATAGTCACTGGACCCCCAGTTTGAGAGCTCAACCAAAATTGGAAAACTGTTAGACAGTGGCTTAAAAACATGTTGTCAAAGAGTGGAAATGTAAAACAACAACAAAACAACCGCGTAAGATGCACGACCACCTCGTACGTGACCAATAGAACCCGCAAGAACCTACCCCATAGTCACTGAACCCCAGGTTATAGAGCACAACCAAAATTTGAAAATTGTTAGACTTAGGCTGAAAAACATGTCGTCAATAGGTGAAGACGTAAAACAGCCACAAAACATCCCTGTAAGAGGCACAAACACCCAACACGGGACTACAGTAACTCACAGGAATCGAACGCGTAGTCAATGGACCCCTGGTTTGAGAGAACAATGAAAATTTGCAAATTGTTAGACTTACGCTTAAAAACATGCTGTCAAAGGGTGAAATTGTAAAACAACCACAAAACACGCCCCCCGTAAGAGGCACGAAAACCATGCACGGGACCAATGTGACCCGCAAGAACTGATCGCGTAGTCACGGGATCCCTAGTTTGAGGGCATATCCAGAATTTGTAAACTATTGGACTGCGCCTTAAAAACATGTCGTCAAAGGGTGAAAATGTAAAACAATCATAAAATGACCACATTAGAGGTGCGAACACCTAGCACTCGACCAATGTAACCCACAGGAACCGACAACATAGGCACTGGACCCCCGTTTTGAGAGCACAACCAAAAATTCAAATTGTTAGACTTACGCTTAAAAATGTGCTGTCAAAGGGTGAAATTGTAAAATATCCACAAAACGACCCCGTAAGAGGCACGACCAGCACGCACGGAACCAATGTATCTCGTCAGATTCGACTGCATAGTCACGCGACCCCGGTTTGATAGCACAACAACAATTTGCAAATTGTTAGACTTAGGCTTACAAGCATGCTGTCGGAGGGTTAAAATGTAAAACATCGACAAAAATTCCTCAACGGAGGCACGAACACCTCGCACGGGACAAATGTAACCTTTAAGAAGCAATCGCATAGTCATTGGACCCCCGATTTGAGAGCACGATCAAAATTTTCAAATTGTTAGACTTAGGATTAAAAATATGCCGTCAAATGGTGAAAACATAAAACAACCATAAAATGGACCCGTAAGAGGCACGGACACCTCGCACGGGACCAATATAACTCGCAGGAACCGACCGCATAGTCATGGGACCCCCGGTTTAGAGCACAACCAAAATTTGTGAATTGTTAAACATAGGCTTAAATAGTGAAAACATAAAACAACCATAAAATGGCCCCGAAAGAGGCACGAACACCTCGCACGGGACCAATGTTACCCGCAGGAACCAATTGGGTAGTCAGGGCCCCCCCAGTTTGAGAGCACGACCAAAATTTGTAAACTGTTAGACTTAGGTTTAAAAACATTCCGTAAGAGGGTAAAAATGGAAAACATCCACAAAACGCCCCCTAGGAAGCACGAATACCTCGCACAGGACCAATGTAAATGGTAAAAATCGACCGCATAGTCACTGGACCCCCGATTTGAGAGCACAACTAAAATTTACAAACATTTAGCCTTAGGTTTAAAAACATGCCGTCAAAGGGTGAAAATGTTAAACAACAGAAAAATGGCCTCGTAAGAGGCGTTAACACCAGTACGGGACTATTGTAACCCACAGGAACTCACCGTATAGTCACGAGATGCCCGATTTGGGAACACGAGCAAAATTTCCAAATTGTTAGACTTAGGCTTAAAAACATGTCGTCAAATGGTGAAAACATAAAGCACCAACAAAATGGCATCGTAGGAGGAACGAATATATCGCACGGGACAATTTTAACCCGCAGGAATCAAGCACATAGTCACGGGACCCCCGATTCGAGAACACGACCAAAATTTGCAAATTGTTAGACTTAGGCTTAAAAACATGATGTCAAAAGGTGAAAACGTAAAATGACCATAAAACATCCCCGTAACAGGCACGAACACACAACACGGGACTATTATAACCCCCAAGAACTGACCACATAGCATGGGACCCCCGATTTGAGAGCATGACCAAAATTTACAAGCTATTAGACTTCGGCTTAAAAATATGTTATAAAAGGGTGAAAATGTAAAACAGCCACAAAACGGCCCTATAAGAGGCACGGACACATTGCACGGTCCCAATGTAACCCGTAGGAACCGACCGTGTAGTCACAGGACGCTCGATTTGTGAACACGACCAGAATTTACAAACTGTTATACTTAGGCTTAAAAACATGCTGTTAATGGGTGAAAATGTAAAACAACCACAAAATGGTCACGTAAGAGGTGCGAACACTTCGTACATGACCAACGTAACCCGAAGGGACCGACCGCATAATCACTAGACCCTGGGTTTGAGAGCACAACAAAAATTGGAAAACTATTAGACATAGGGTTAAAAACATGTTGTCAAAGGGTGAAACGTAAAATAACCATAAAATGTCCACATAGGAGGCACGACTACCTCACATGGGACCAATGTAACCCGTATATATTTATTACATAGTCACGGGACCCCCGATTTGAGAGCAAGACCAAAATTTATTAACAGTTAAACTTATCCATAAAAATATGCCGTCAGAGGGTGAAAACGTAAAACAACCCCAAAACGACCATGTAGAAAGCACGAACAGCTCACACGGGACCAATATAACCCGCTTGAACCGATTGCATAGTCACTGGACCCCCGGTTTGAGATCACTACCAAAATTTTCAAGATAGGCTTAAAACAAGCCGTCAAGTGGTGAAAAAATAAAACAACCACAAAACGGCCCGGTAAGAGGCACGAACACCTTGCACGAGACAAATGTAACCCGCAAGAACCGATCGCATAGTCACGGGACCCCCGGTTTGAGAGCACAAGCAAAATTTTTGAACTATTAGAATTAGGCTTAAAAACATGCCGTAAAAGGGTGAAAATGTAAAATAGCGACAAAACGGCCCCGTGAGAGGCACGACCACCGCTCACGGGACTAATGTAACCCGTAGGAATCGACTGATTAGTCACGGGACACCCGGTTTTAGAACACGACCAAAATTTGGAAACTGTTAGATTTAAGCTTAAAAACATACCGTAAGAGGGTGAAAACACAAAGCACCCACAAAATGTCCCCGTAGGAGGCACGCACACCTCACACGGGACCAATGTAACCCTCAAGAACCGATTGTATAGTCACTGGACCCCCGATTTGAGAGCACAACCAAAATTTGCAAACTTTTAGACATAGGCTTAAAAACAAGCCGTCAGAGGATGAAAACATACAACTACTACAAAATGGCCCAGTAGGAGGCACGAACACCTCGCATGGGACCAATGTAATCCGCAGGAATCGACAGTATAGTCACTAGGCCGCTAGTTTGGGAGCACAACCAAAATTTTCAAACTGTTAAACTTAGGCTTAAAAACATGTTGTCAAAAGATGAAGACATAAAATAGACATAAAACGGCCCCATAAGAGGCATGAACACCCAGTACGGAACTATTTTAACTCGCAGAAATCGACTGCATAGTCACGGGATCCCCGATTTGAGAGCACGATGTAATACCCCGTACTTTTGTCTATATTTATTTTTGGGATTAATTAATTAAATGCGTATTAATTGGAAATTAATCCGGGATAAAAATACTAATGTGATGCGAATTGGTATTTGATTATGTGCATATATGATTATATATGTATTTGGTATTATAAAATTTATCGTGAGATTTATATACGACAATTTGGAAATTTTGTCGAGACGCGTGGGACCGCTGCGTCACGGTATAATATTTTGTTAATAAAAGTGAATTTAAAATCTATAATCTGTATGGTCGTTTTGAGTGCGTCAACGCGTCCGGAAGGGTCGAGATAGTCAGAAAACACTAGCCGGGGGTATAGTTTGGGTCCCGGGGTATTTTTAGGCCCTACCGGTAACTTAAAGGGTATTTTGGTAATTTTACATTTTGAGGAATTAAAAGTGACGAAAATTAGAGATGTAAATCTGATGTGGATTAAACCCATTAATCCCATTAACCAACCCATATTAACCTAGAAGGCTACGTAGGTTGTCATTTAGGTTTTCTAAGTTTCCCCAAATCAAACCCTAGCCACCTTAAGCCACCATTAGAGAGGAAGCTTGGAGAGAAGAAATTCTGCAGAAATTCTTCATCAAATCAACACCAAATCTGGAATCAAACCAAGGCAAGTTATTTAAATTACATTCCTTATGCAGTGAATGCTTTTTCCATGTTAGAAACATTGTTAAATCGATCTTATATAAGAGTTAAAAGAAAACCCATGAAATTGGAAGATTGTTGTTTAATTTTGGGATAGGTTTGCATGTAGAAACATTGTTTGAAGATTTAATTCAGAGATTTCATATCTATGTGATGTATAAACGGATTAAAATCTGGGAAATTTTGATGAGAAGAACCTAGGGTTTATGTTCTTGAAGAAAATTGGGAATTTGTGTAAAAATTGTGATTTAATGATGTTTAGAAGGTATTAAACCCCTTTAATGATGTTAGTATAGCACCTTGGTATGTTTGAGGATGATTAGAGAACTCAATATATTATTGGAACAAATTTTAGAAGAGGTTTGAGGAGTAAAAATGGATGAAAAACGAATTGGGGAAATTCTGGGCCGAAACTGGTAGCTCGTTAGAAGCAGCCTCCAGGTCGTTCGAACGAGCCTCTAACGAGTTGACCAGTCGTTACTAACGAGTAGTGATTTCGTTCGATATCTCGTTCGAACGAGATATCGTTAGAAGGGACAGTTCGTTCGAACGAACTGGATCTCGTTCGAACAGCCTCGTTCGAACGAGATTTCTAATGACCTGACAGTCCAAACTCGTTCGAAGCCTCGTTCGAACGAGACTTCTAACGAGTTGACAGTTTGGTCCTTTTTGGACTGTTTTGACTTTTGGAGTCCCGTAAACTTGTTCGAGGATATAGACGACCTTCCTTTATTGATGTGAGGATAGATTTGGGACTTTTGGGTTATTGAGAGGAATATTATACAATAGAGTTATATTCAATGAACCATTTGGATTGAGACGTGAGTGTCTACTACGATGTGAGGATGAATTATAGCGCGTATAATTACAAACCAGAATAGTACGAATTGTGATAATTATAGTTAGTACGAGAATGAGATATGTACTACGATTAAAATACGGTATTACTAAGACGTGCATTTACTTAGTATTGGTATATGGATTGTTTGTATGACATACCTACCATACTTGCTATCACGGGAGGTTGCGTTCGCTTAGGACCCTCTAATCCTTGTGTGCCTACGGGGGGGATATAGACTGGTACCTCGATGAACATAGGTCATAGAAAGACTTATTGTGATGTTAATAAGTCCGCTGATCATGGGAGCGTAGGTATGTGCGTGACCCATGTGATGGTGACTGTGTTCGCCTCCATTATTTGTGATGTTGTTATCGGTAAACTATTCCTGAGAGATTCGGAATATGTAATCCTTATGTACGTGATGTACCGGGATGGATAGCAGAGTATGTGTGCACTACAGCTTAGATTGCGGGGTGCTTGTATTGTATAATTATGATATGAATAATATACATTATATTAATGGGAATCCTCATGTTAATGTTGTAAAAATATTTCGGTATTGTTTCGAGATATAATGAGTTAGCTGATAGTTATATCAATGGCATATTTAGTAACTGAGTTTATGTTAAACCTCTATTAAATTACGAGCGTTGTTATGATTAAATAAACCGAGTAATATGGGTAGAACCTTTGGCAGTCTAGCTAGTTATGTTGTCAGTTAGCTAGGAGTATGGGTCGATATAGATGGGTACTTACGTTAGGAGTGCACAGTTAGACGAGAGGTGAGAATATCATGCGAGTGTACGTCCTAACATGTACTTTGCATTTAATGTTTTAAATGTTTTTAAAGCACTTGCAGGTTTTTAAAAATATAACTCCACATTCGGGCTCTGACCCGTTTGCTTTTCAAATCTCTTTTTCTTTGTAAAACCATTTTACGTGCCCAGCCACAAGGACACCAAGCATAGGATACTCATTCAGGTGACGAACTGTAGCTGCTTGTGGAAGCTACAGGGACTTGCATGTAGACACTTCTATCTTTTGGATTCCAGAGTCACCATCTATCAGTTGTAGGGCATGTTGCCCATTTCTTTAGAGACATCTTTTATATTTCAGTTTTCAGACTTTAGCATGTTTTATTTCAGTTTCGGTTATTCATTTCAGTTATGGGATTGTAGTGAGGAGTTTCCTCCAGACTTTATTTACTTTATTGTGATGGTTATTCGTTTTACTTCAGTATGGTGAATGGTGTTATCTATTTCTTCATTACATTTGTTGAATGTTAATCAGACTTAAATTAAAATTTGGCAACTTGCTTTTTAAATACTAGGTGGTTAGAAATAATAAAATGTTTTCGACAGTGATGCTATTAACTGAGCCAACTTGGCATTTTGAATTAATTTTATAAAGGAGTAGCTACCCGGTATTTAATTAAGCAGGGTGTCACACACGACCAAAATTATGAACTGTTAGACTTAGGCTTAAAAACATGCCATCAAAGGGTGAAAACATAAAACATCCACAAAACGGCCCCGTAGGAGGCATGATATCATGCACATGACCAATGTAACCCATAATAACTGACTGCATAGTCACGGGACCCCCAGTTTGAGAGCATGATCAAAATTTCAAATATGTTAGACTTGGGCTTTAAAC
Source organism: Sambucus nigra (assembly GCA_949130495.1). Classification (NCBI taxonomy): domain Eukaryota; kingdom Viridiplantae; phylum Streptophyta; class Magnoliopsida; order Dipsacales; family Adoxaceae; genus Sambucus; species Sambucus nigra. The sequence continues at coordinate 15,521,862 of OX422217.1, read as the reverse complement.
ATGCCGTCAAATGGTGAAAACATAAAACACGCACAAAATAGCCCTGAAGGAGGCACAAACATCTCGCATGGGACAATTGTAACCCGCAGGAACTTACTTCATAGTCACGGGTCCCCCAATTTGAAAACACGACCAAAATTAAAAACCGGTTGGACTTAGGCTTAAAAACACGTCGTCAAACGGTGAAAGCATAAAACAATCATAAAATGGCCCCGTACGAAGCACGAACACACAGCACGGGATTATTTTAACCCCCAGGAACCAACCACGTAGTCACGGGACCCTCGATTTATGAGCATGAGCAAAATTAACAAACTATTAGACTTTGGCTTAAAAACATGTCGTCATAGGGTAAAAATGTAAAACATCCACAAAACAGCCCTATAAGAGGCACGAACACATCGTACGGGACCAATGTAACCCGCAGGAACCGATCGCGTAGTCACAGGAACCTCAGTCTGAGAACACGACCAGAATTTACAAATGTTAGACTTAGGCTTAAAAATATTCCGTAAATGGGTAAAAATGTAAAACAACCACAACCCGGTCACGTAAGAGGCGCCAACACCTCGTACATGACCAATGTAACCCGCAAGGACTGACCGCGTAATCACTAGACCCTCAGTTTGATAGCACAACCAAAATTGGCAAACTATTAAACTTAGGGTTAAAAATATGTTGTTAAAGGGGGCAACATAAAATAACCATAAAATGTCCACATAGGAGGCACGACCACCTCGCACGGGACCAATGTAACCTGCAGGAATTTATTGCATAGTCACAAAACCCCCAGTTTGAGAGCACGACCAAAATTTATAAACAGTTAGACTTAGCCATAAAAGCATGCCGTCAGAGGGTGAAAATGTAAAACACCCACAAAAGGACCATGTAGAAAGAACAAACAACTTGCACGGGAACAATCTAACCCGCTGGAACCGATCGCATAGTCACGGGACCCCCGATTTGAGATCACGACCAAAATTTGCCAATTGTTCGACTTTGTCTTAAAAACATGCTGTCAAATAGTGAAAATAAGAAATAGCCACAAAACGGCCTTGTAAAAAGGCACGAACACCTCACACGGGACCAATGTAACCCTTAAGAACTGATCGTGTAGTCACAGGACCCCCGGTTTGAGAGCACAACCAAAATTTGCAAACTGTTGAACTTCGGCTTCAAAATATGCCTTCAAAGGATGGAAACATAAAACAACGATAAAATGGCGACGTAAGAGGCGCGAACACCTCGACTCGAACCAATATAACCCGCAGGAACTGATTGCATAGTCACTGGACCCCCAATTTGAGAGCACAACCAAAATTCTCAAATCGTTAGACTTAGGCTTAAAAAATGCTCTCAAAGGGTGAAAATGTAAAACAATAACTAAATGGCCCCGTAAGAGGCACGACAAGCTCGCACGGGACCAATGTAACTCGTATAAATCGACTGCATAGTCGCGCAACCCCCGGTTTGGGAGCACAACCAAAATTTTCAAACTATTGGACATAGGCTTAAAAACATGCCGTCAAAGGGTGAAAAGTAAAACACCTATAAAACGGCCAAATAGGAGGCACTAACACCTCGCACGACACCAATGTAACTCACAGGAACCGACCGCATAGTCACGAGACCCTCAGTTTGAGAGCACATACAAAATTTCCTAATTGTTAGACTTAGACTTAAAAACATGTCGTCACATAGTGAAAACATAGCACAGCCACAAAACTCCCCATAAGAGGCACGAACATCTCGCACGGGACTAATATAACCCGTAGGAACCCATGGCGTAGTCATGGGACCCCCAGTTTAAGAGGATAAACAAAATTTGTAAACTGTTAGACTTAGGCTTAAAAACATATCGTCAAAGAGTAAAAATTTAAAACAGCCAGACCAATGTAACATGGAGGAATCGACTGCATAGTCACGTGACCCCCGGTTTGAGAGCCTGACCAAAATTTACAAACTGGTAGACTTTGGCGTAAAGATGATCAAAGGGTCAAAACATAAAACACCAACAAAACGGCCATGTAGGAGGAACGAACACCTCACACGGGACCAATGTAACCTGGAGGAACCGACTGCATAGTCTCAGGACACGCGCTTTGAGACCACGACCAAAATTGTAAAACATAGGTTTAAAAACAAATGGTCAAATGGTGAAAACATAAAATAGCAAAAAAATGACCCCATAAGAGGCGCGAACACCTCACACAAGACTAGTGTAAACCGCAGGAACCGATCGCGTAGTCACGGGACCCTCGGTTTGAGAGCACTACCAAAATTTGAAAAATGTTAGACTTAGGGTTAAAAACATGTCGTCAAAGGGTGAAAATATAAAACAGCCACAAAATGGCCACATGAGAGGCACGACAACCTCGCACGGGACTAATGTAGCCCACAGGAATTAACTACATAGACATGGGACCCCGGTGTGAGAGCACAATCAAAATTTGCAAATTGTTAGACTTTGGCTTTAAAACATGCGATCACAGGGAGAAAATGTAAAACACCCACAAAATGGCCCCATATGAGGCACGAACACCTCACACGGTACCAATGTAACCCGTAGGAACCGATCGCATAACCACGGGACTCCCATTTTGAGAGCACGACCATAATTTGCAAATTGTTAGATTTAGACTTAAAAACATGCCTTCAAATGGTGAAAACATAAAACAACCACAAAACGGCCCCGTAAGAGGCACAAAGGCCTCGCATGGGACCAATGTAACCCGCTAGAATCGATCGCATTCTCACGGGACCCCCGGTTAGAGAGCACGACCAAAATTTGCAAAATGTTGAATGTCGGCTTAAAAACATGTCACCGAAGGGTTAAAACGTAAAACAATCATAAAACAACCACGTAAAAGGCGTGAACACCTCGCACCAGACCAATGTAACCCACAAGAACTTACCGTATAGTCACTTGACCCCCGGTTTGAGAGCACAACCAAAATTTTCAAACTGTTAGACTTAGGCTTAAAAACATGTTGTCAAAGGGTTAAAATGTTAAACAGCAACAAAACGGCTCCGTAAAAGGCACGACCACCTCGCACCGGACCAATGTAACCTGCAGGAATCGACTGTATAGTAACAGGACCCCTGGTTTGAGAGCACCATGAAAATTTGCAAATTGTTAGACTTAGGCTTAAAATAATGCCGTGGGAGGGTGAAAACGTAAAACACCAATGAAACGGCTCCAAAGGAGGCATGAATACCTCGCACAGGATCAACGTAATATGTAGGAACCGATTGCGTAGTCACTGGACCCCCGATTATAGAGCACGACCAAAATTTGTAAAATGTTAGACATAGGCTTAAAAACATGCCGTCAAATGATGAAAACATAAAACGACCACAAAACGGCCCAGTAAGAGGTAGGAACACCTCACACCGGACCAATGTAACCCGCAGGAACCGCTCGCGTAGTCTCGGGACTCCCAGTTTGAGATCACGCCAAAATTTGAAAACTGTTGGACTTCGACTTAAAAATATGTCGTCAAGGGATGAAAACATAAAACAACCATAAAACGACCACGTAAGAGGCGTGAACACCTTGCACGGGACCAATGTTACCTATAGGAATTGACTGCATAGTCACGGGACCCCCAGCTTGAGAGCACGAAGAAAATTTTCAAATTGTTAGAGTTACCCTTAAAAATATGCCGTTAAATGGTGAAAACATAAAACAGCCGCAAAACGGACATATAAGAGGCACGAACACCTCGTAAGGGACCAATGTAACCCGCAGGAACCGATCGCATAGTCATGGGACCCTCGATTTCAGAGCTCGACCAAAATTTGCAAACTATTGGACTTAGGCTTAAAAACATGCCGTCAAAGGGTGAAAACCTAAAACAACCATAAGACGGACACGTAAAATGCACAAACACCTCGCACCGAATAAATGTAACCCACAAGAACTGATCGCATAGTCACTAGACCGGTGATTTGATAGCATAACCAAAATTTGCAAACTGTTAGACATAGGCTTAAAAATAAGCTGTCAGAGGGTGAAAATGTTAAACAGCAACAAAATGACCCCGTAAAAGGCACGACCACCTCGCATGGGACCAGTATAGCCCGCAAGAATCGATTGCATAGTCACATGACCCTCGGTTTGATAGCACGACCAAAATTTGCAAATGGTTGGACTTAGGCTTAAAAACATACCGTTGGAGGGTGAAAATGTAAAACACCAAAGAAACGACCCCAAAGGAGGCATGAACACCTCGCACGGTACCAAAGTAACCCATAGGAATCGACATCGTAGTCGCTGGACACCTGATTTGAGAGCACGAGAAAAAATTGTAAATTGTAAGACTTAGGCTTAAAAACGTGCCGTCAAACAGTGAAAACATAAAATAGCCACAAAATGGTCTTGTAAGAGGTGCGACCACCTCGCATTGGACCAATGTTACTCGCAGGAACCGATCGCGTAGTCACGGGACCCCCAGTTGAGAGCACGAACAAAAAATTTGCAAACATTTGGACTTTGGCCTAAAAATATATTATCAAAGGGTGCAAACGTAAAACAACTATAAAACAGCCACGTAAGAGGAGCGAACACCTCGCACGGGACCACTATAACCCGCAGAAAGAGATTGTATAGTAACGGGACCCCGGCTTGAGAGCATGACCAAAATTTGTAAACTGTTAGACTTAGGCTTCAAAACATGTCTTCAAATGGTGAAAACATAAAACATCCACAAAACGGCGCCGAAAGAGGCACGACCACCTACCACATGACCAGTGTAACCCGCAAGAACAGATCGCGTAGTCATGGGACCCCGATTTGAGAGCACCACCAAAATTTGTAAACAATTAGACTTAGGCTTAGAAACATGCCGCCAAAGGGTGAAAACGTAAAACACGCACAAAACGGTCCCGTTGAAGTCACAAACACCTCGTACGCGAACAATGTCACCCGCAGGAACCGATCGCATAGTGACGGGATGCCCGATTTTAGAGCACGATCAAAATTTGCAATTTGTTAGACTTACCCTTAAAAAGATGGCGTCAAATGGTGAAACGTAAAAGAACCATAAAACGAACCCGTTAGAGGGACAACACCTCGTACGGGACAAATGTAACTCGCTGGAATCGATCGCGATGTCACAGGACCCCCAGGTTGAGAGCACGGATAAAATTTGCAAACAGTTGGACTTCGCCTTAAAAACATGCCGTCAAAGGGTGAAAAAGTAACACCCATAAAACGGCCCCATTAGAGGCGCAGACACCTCATACGGGACCACTGTAACCCACACAAAGTGACTACATAGTCACGGGACACCCGGTTTGAGAGTGCGACCAAAATTTGTAAACTGTTAGACTTGGTCTTAAAAACATGTTGTTAAATGGTGAAAACGTAAAACAACTACTAAACGGCCCCACAAGAGGCACAAACACCTCTCTCGGGATCAATGTAACCCGCAAGAACCGATCGTGTAGTCACGGGACCCCCGATTTGAGAGCAAGACCAAAATTTGCAAACTGTTTGACTTAGGCTTAAAAACATGCCGTCAATGGGCGAAAACATAAAACGGCCCCGTAAGAGGCGCAAACACCTCGCACGGGACCAATGTAACCCTTAGGAATTGACCGCATAGTCACTTGACCCCCAGTTTGAGAGCTCAACCAAAATTGGAAAACTGTTAGACATTGGCTTAAAAACATGTTGTCAAAGGGTGGGAATGTAAAACAACAACAAAATAGCCCCGTAAGATGCACGACCACCTCGTACGTGACCAATAGAACCCGCAAGAACCAACCCCATAGTCAATGGACCCTAGGTTATAGAGCACAACCAAGATTTCAAAATTGTTAGACTTATGCTGAAAAACATGTCGTCAATAGGTGAAGACGTAAAACAGCCACAAAACATCCTTGTAAGAGGCACAAACACCCAGCACGGGACTACTGTAACTCACAGGAACCGACCGTGTAGTCACTGGACCCCTGGTTTGAGAGCACAACCAAAATTTGCAAATTGTTAGACTTACGCTTAAAAACATGCTGTCAAAGGGTAAAATTGTAAAACAACCACAAAATGCCCCCCGTAAGAGGCACGAAAACCATGCACGGGACCAATGTGACCCACAGGAACTGATCGCCTAGTCACGGGATCCCTAGTTTGAGAGCATGACCAGAATTTGCAAAATATTGGACTGCGCCTTAAAAACATGCCGTCAAAGGGTGAAAATGTAAAACAACCATAAAACGGCCACGTAAGAGGTGCGAACACCTAGCACTGGACCAATGTAATCCACAGGAACCGATAGCATAGTCACTGGACCCCCGGTTTGAGAGCACAACCAATATTTGCAAATTGTTAGATTTACGCTTAAAAACGTGCTGTCAATGGGTGAAATTGTAAAACATCCACAAAACGACCCCATAAGAGGTACGACCAGCACGTACGGAATCAATGTATCTCGCAAGATTTGACTGCATAGTCCTGCGACCCCCAGTTTGAGAGCACAACAAAAATTTGCAAATTGTTAGACTTAGGCTTAAAAACATGCCATCGGAGGGTGAAAATGTAAACCAACGACAAAACTTCCTCAACGGAGGCACGACACCTCGCACGGGACAAATGTAACCCATAAGAACCAATCACATAGTCATTGGACCCCCGATTTGAAAGCACGATCAAAATTTGCAATTGCTAGACTTAGGATTAAAAATATGCCGTCAAATGGTGAAAACATAAAACAACCACAAAACGGCCCCGTAAGAGGCACGAGCACCTCGCACGGGACCAATATAACCCGAAGGAACCGACCGCATAGTCATGGGATCCCCGATTTAGAGCACAAGAAAAATTTGTGAATTATTAAACTTAGGCTTAAAAGTGAAAACATAAAAAAAATCACAAAATGGCCCCGTAAGAGGCACGAACACCTTGCACGAGACCAATGTAACCCGCAAGAACCGATCACGCAGTCATAGGACTCCCGGTTTGAGAGCACAAGCAAAAATGTTGAACTATTAGAATTAGGCTTAAAAATAAGCCCTCAAAGGGTGAAAATATAAAACAGCCACAAAACGGCCCCGTGAGAGACACGACCACCTCCCACGGGACTAACGTAACCCGCAGCAATCGACTGATTAGTCACGGGACACCCGGTTTTAGAGCACGACCAAAATTTGAAAACTGTTAGATTTAGGCTTAAAAACATGCTGTAAGAGGGTGAAAACGTAAAGCACCCACAAAATGACCACGTAGGAGGCACGCACACCTCACACGGGACCAATGTAACCCTCAAGAACCGATTGTATAGTCACTGGACCTCCGATTTGAGAGCACAACCAAAAATTTCAAAATTTTAGTCATAGCGTTAAAAATAGTCCGTCAGAGGATGAAAACATACATCAACTACAAAACGGCCCCGTAGGAGGCACGAACACCTCGCACGTGACGAATGTAATCCACAGGAAACGACTGCATAGTCACTAGGCCCCTAGTTTGAGAGCACAACAAAAATTTGCAAACTGTTAAACAAAGGCTTAAAAACATGCTGTCAAAAGGTGAAGACATAAAATAGACATAAAACGGCCCCGTAAGAGGCATGAACACCCAGTACGAAACTATTTTAACTCGTAGAAATCGACTACATAGTCACGGGATCCCCAGTTTGAGAGCACGACCAAAATTCTGAACTGTTAGAATTAGGCTTAAAAACATGCCATCAAAGGGTGAAAACATCAAACATCCACAAAACAGCCCCGTAGGAGGCATGATATCTCGCACATGACCAATGTAACCCATAACAACTGACTGCATAGTCACGGGACCCCCGGTTTGAGAGCATGAACAAAATTTACAATATGTTAGACTTGGGCTTTAAACATGCCTTCAAATGGTGAAAACATAAAACACGCACAAAATGGCCCCGGAGGAGGCACGAACATCTCGCATGGGACGATTGTAACCCGCAGGAACCGACTGCATAGTCACGGGTCCCCCAATTTGAAAACATGACCAAAATTCACAAACGGTTGGAGTTAGGCTTAAAAACACGTCGTCAAAAGGTGAAAGCATGAAACAATCATAAAATGGCCCCGTACGAAGCACGAACACACAACACGGGATTATTTTAACCCCAGGAACAAATCACATAGTCACGGGACTCCCGATTTATGAGCACGATCAAAATTTACAAACGGTTAGACTTTGGCCTAAAAACATGTCGTCATAGGGTAAAAATGTAATACATCCACAAAATGGCTCTATAAGAGGCACGAACACATCGCACGGGACCAATGTAATCCATAGGAACCGACCCCGTAGTCACGGGACCCTCAGTCTGAGAACATGACCAGAATTTACAAACTGTTAGACTTAGGCTTAAAAACATGCCGTCAATGGGTAAAAATGTAAAATAACCACAAAACGGTCACGTAAGAGGCGCAAACACCTCACACAGGACCAATGTAACCCACAAGGACTGGCCGCGTAATCACTAGACCCTCGGTTTGAGAGCACAACCAAAATTGGCAAACTATTAGACTCAGGGTTAAAAACATGCTGTCAAAGGGGGAAACATAAAATAACCATAAAATGTCCACATAGGAGGCCCGACCACCTCGTACGGGACCAATGTAACCTGCAGGAATTTTCTGCATAGTCACAAAACCCTCGGTTTGAGAGCACGACCAAAATTTATATACAGTTGGACTTAGCCAAAAAAACATGCCGTCAGAGGGTGAAAACGTAAAAGACCCACAAAAGGACCATGTAGAAGGAACGAAAAGCTTGCACGAGTACAATATAACTCGCTGGAACCGATCGCATGATCACGGGACCCCCGGTTTGAGATCATGACCAAAATTTGCCAATTGTTCGACTTTGGCTAAAAAACATGCAGTCAAATAGTGAAAACAAAAAATAGCCACAAAACGGCCTTGTAAAAGTCACGAACACCTCACACGGGACCAATGTAACCCTTAAGAACTGATCGCATAGTCACGGGACCCTCGGTTTGAGAGCACGACCAAAATTTGTAAATTGTTGGACTTAGGCTTCAAAACATGCCTTCAAAGGGTGAAAACATAAAACAACAATAAAATGGCCACGTAAGAGGCGTGAAGACCTCGACCGAACCAATGTAACCCGTAAGAACTGACTGCATAGTCACTGGACCCCCGATTTGAGAGCACAGCCAAAATTTGCAAATCGTTAGACTTAGGCTTAAAAACATGCTGTCAAAGGGTGAAAATGTAAAACAACAACAAAATGGCCCCGTAAGAGGCAGGACAAGCTCACATGGGCCCAATGTAATCCGTATAAATTGACTGCATAGTCGCGCGACCCTCGGTTTGGGAGCACAACCAAAATTTTCAATCTATTGGACGTAGGCTTAAAAACATGCCGTCAGAGGGTGAAAAAGTAAAACACCTATAAAATGGCCAAATAGGAGGCACGAACACCTCGCACGGCACCAATGTAACTCACGGGAATCGATCGTATAGTCACGAGACCCTCAATTTGCGAACATATCCAAAATTTGCTAAGTGTTAGACTTAGGCTTAAAAACATGACGTCATATAGTGAAAACATAACACAACCACAAAAATTCTCCATAAGAGGCACGAACATCTCGCACGGGACTAATATAACCCGCAGGAACCGATGGCGTAGTCATGGGACCCCCAATTTAAGAGCATAAACAAAATTTGTAAACTGTTAGACTTAGGCTTAAGAACATGTCATCAAATAGTAAAAATTTAAAACAGCCAGACCAATGTAACATGGAGGAATCAACTTCATAGTCACGGGACCCCCGGTTTGAGAGTCTGACCAAAATTTACTAACTGGTAGACTTTGGCGTAAAGACGATCAGAGGGTGAAAACATAAACACCAATAAAACCCCCATGTAGGAGGCACGAACACCTCGTACGGGACCAATGTAACCTGGAGGAACCGACTGCATAGTCACGGAACACGCGCTTTGAGACCACGACCAAAATTGTAAAACATAGGTTTAAAAACAAGTGGTCAAATGGTGAAAACATAAAATATAAAAAAAACGACACCATAAGAGGCACGAACACCTCGCACGGGACTAGTGTAACCTGCAGGAATCGATCGCGTAGTCACGGGACCCCCGGTTTGAGAGCACTACCAAAATTTGAAAAATGTTAGACTTAGGGATAAAAACATGTCATCAAAGGGTGAAAATATAAAACAGCCACAAAACGGCCACGTGAGAGGCACGACCACCTCACACGGGACTAATGTAACCAACAGGAATTAACTACATAGACACGGGACCCTGGTTTGAGAGCACGATCAAAATTTGCAAATTGTTAGACTTTCGCTTTAAAACATGCGGTCAGAGGGAGAAAATGTAAAACACCCACAAAATGGCCCCATAGGAGGCACGGACACCTCACACGGTACCAATGTAACCCATAGGAACCGATCGCATAATCACGGGACTCCCATTTTGAGAGCACGACCATAATTTGCAAATTGTTAGACTTAGGCTTAAAAACATGCCCTCAAATAGTGAAAACATAAAACAACCACAAAACGGCCCCGTAAGAGGCACAAAGACCTCGTATGGGACCAATGTAACCCGCTAGAATCGATCGCATTGTCACGGGACCCCCGGTTTGAGAGCACGACCAAAATTTGCAAAATGTTGAATGTCGGCTTAAAAACATGTCGCCGAAGGGTTAAAACATAAAACAGTCATAAAACAGCCATGTAAGAGGCGCGAACACCTCGCACGGGACTAATGTAACCCTCAGGAACTAACCGTGTAGTCACTAGACCCCCGATTTGAGAGCACAGCCAAAATTTGTAAACTGTTAGACTTATGCATAAAAACATGCCGTCAAAGGGTGAAAATGTAAAACAACCATAAAATGGATATAATACCCCATATTTTTATGATATTACATAATTTTGGGATTAATTATTATTGTTGGGTTAATTAAATTAAAAAGGTTGAAAAATTTAATTGTTAATTAATCTGAATTAAAATAATTGTTAACTGGCATGCCAAGGGTTAATACTTATTAATTAAAATTATTGAATATTACTGTGTAGATATGTAATATGAAATTGTGATATTTATAAATTGTCTGAGTACGAAATATGGTAGTTTGGTATTTTAAGTCAGGACGCGGTGTGAGTCGTGTCGGGCCTAATTGTATGGAATAAAAAGATAAATTATTTTTAAGCAACTCGTATGGTAATTTCGAGTACGCCATTGAGTTTGAAAAGGTCGAGATAGTCAGAAAACTCTACCTGGGTATTTTATTTGGGCTTCGAGATATTTTTACGCCTAACCGGTACCCTGTAGGGGTATTTTTGTCCTTTGAATTTTTGGGGAAATATTATGGACGAAAATTAGGAAAATAAATATAGAGGTAAGTGAGTTAGAGGGAAGTTATTAGTTCCAAACCTATGAGAGAGAAAAGAGAAAGGCACAGTGCAAGGAAGAAGAAGGCATATGAGTTCTTGGTGCATAACTCAAGAACACACACCAAAAATCCCACCAAAGTGTAGATTGTGAGATGAGGAACGCATCTATACCAAAATCACCACTGGATCAGTGCGTTAAAATTGAGGCAAGTGTTTAATTCTTGAAATTTATAGCAACAAGCATGTTCATATTAGTGTAGGTGTATAATATTAACTTTTTGATTCATGAGTTTTGAAGAAATTTGAGAATTAAGGACATTAATTGAAATATGGAAATCAAACTCGGATGAATCCCTCATGTAGATAGGTTAGAAATCCCAAATTGATGATTATTTATGATGGATGAATTGGAATTTGAATTTGATGTTCTTGTATAGAAATTTGATGAACTAGGGTTTTGAATTGTTTAATTGGGGTTTTCGATTTTATAAACAAATTGTGAGGATATAATGCTTCAAAGTTTAGGGAAATCCATTATACATGTTAGAACATCAATTAGGTTTGTTGTTTTGGTGGTTGGGTTACAGAAATTGGAGGTTATTGACTGAAAGTTTGGAGAAGACGAAACAGTAGCAGGGAAACATAACAGGTCTGATAGAAACAGAAAAATGCTTAATCTCGTTCGAACGAGATGGCATATCATTCGAAGGACACTCTATGTCATTCAAATGACGTAGTGTGGTTCGAACGACAACCCAGAAGTTGGAAAAAATTTCAGTCCAATCCCATTTGAGTTATGTGATTTTTGAGTGAGGGGGCACTGCCAGTTGGTGATCCTTAGCACAGTACAAATTTATTTGGGGAGTAATCCTAGTATAATACTTTAATAATTGGTTAGGTGAGATAACCTTGGAAAATCTTGAGTGTGAATATTTGAGATAGTTATAGAATAAGTAGTAATGAGATGTATACTAAGTGTAGAAATATGTGGGTCAGATGAATGCCGGAATTTTTGTTAGAAAGTAGGGAATGCCTATGATTATATATTTATTATTATTGTGTGTATAACATACCTACGCTGCTTACTATCTGGAGGAGGTTTCGTGTAGTGGACAGTCTTATCTCGGGTGACCAACTGGTGGGATATTTCACTTGTACCTAGATCATATGAACTTGGATACATGCTATCTGTTACGTTGGATAGTTTTGACGGTTGAATGGGAGGGTAGGTATGTGCGTGACCCATTTAGCTAGTGAGTATGCTCGCCTCCAATATTTGTGTTATGAGATTTATTAATCGTGAGAGACGCCGGACCAGTTGTCCTTTATGCAGCGAGCGATGCACCAGGACACAATAGCAGAGTATGCATTGCACCAAGTGGTCCTAACCAAGGGGCACATTATTTCTATATATATGAATATGGATGATTTGACTATATATATATATATATATATATATATATATATTTATTTATTTATTTATATTTGTGAATAATCCTAATGTGTGAAATTAGCAAATATGTAAATGTTGGTAAACAAAGTAACTTAAGGGGATAAAGGATTTGCTACCAGAACAAGGAATACAAGATACGGTTAATTGGAGTGAGGTATTTAATAACGTATTGTATGGGCAATATGGGTGTCTCCTACGAGTTATAATTAGTGGTATATGTCTACGACCTAGTTGGATATATTATAGATGACTAGGTTAGGGTAGACGTATGCTAGGTGTGCACACTAATGGAGGGGTGAAGATCCCATGTGCGAGTTCGGAACTAATATGCACATTATAATTGCATTAATGCAGTTTTAAATACTTACTAAAACAAATATTTTTACAAATCGGGCTCTGAGCTGTTTCTTTCTATTCTCTTCTCTTTTAATATATATATATATATATATATATATATATATATATATATATATATATATATATATATATATTATACTAGGTGTCCATCCACAGGGTCACCACCAGACTTAGATGTGTGGATCATTCGACGAGCTGCAGCTGTTGTGGAAGTTGTAGGTTATTGACATTAGACGCTTCTATCTTTTCATTCAGTTCCTAGTTCTGTCATTTCAGTTAGGGCAGGTGTCGCCCATTTTCCGCTTATTTATGTCAGAGATTGTATTTCCTTATTAGCATTTCTTTTCCTGTTGGATTGAGTATTATTATTCTTTTGGTTCTAGACTTTGAACTAGAATGTTTTATCCAGTCTTAATTATCTCAGTAGTTATTTTTCATTCAGTATTTATTTTATTCTGGTGGAATGCTGCTTGTTTGTTTAATAATGGAAATTTATTAAAGGTGTAATGGAGTATCATTAATTGGGAAAATGTTTTGACAGTTAGCTTAATTATTTTAGGGTTTTTAAGATGACGAAAATTGTTTTTCGACATTGATGCTAAGAATGAACCAATCGGTCCCTTCGATTTAATTTAATAAAGGACTGGTCACCTGATATTTAATTAGGCGTGGTGTCACAGGTGGTATCAGAGCATCAGGTTCTGTGTCCTTAGGACTTGTACGGCTTATTATGCTTTTTGCTTAGCGTTCTTTGATTTAGATCCCTAATATTAGGAATATTATATTCATCCTTATGCGTTGGAAATTCATACTTTTAGGATTTAATTGTATGAATATTGAATTCATATGGTCCATTCCAATTTTATGATGGAATGACAAGAAGATAATAGAATTAATAATTATTAATTGATACCTTAGGTACCCCTGGAGAGAATATCAATAACGGAAATAACAGTTATTATGGCACAGGCAGTTACCAATGTAGTCTTATAGTACCAAGATCTTAGTATGAAGCTTATACAAGGCAAAAGAACAAGAAACGATGGTCAAACTCACATGCCTAGAGTTAATAATTATGAGAAGACACCAATACCACAACAACAAGTTCCTCAGGGTCGTAAAGACCACGAAGGTAATAGAATTTTCATGAAGAGCCAAAAGCATCAGGGCCAACATGGACAGGGGCAGAATGATGTCATAAAAGGGTATTTCAAATGCGAAAGAGAAGGCCATACACGTCAAACTTATCTGGATCAGACTTGAGAGAAACACCAACCCGACCAACAAGGACAACAAGGCCAAAGGACGCAAAGACTTTTAGGACTCTGCTATAAGTGTGTACAACAGGGTCACAAGTGGAGGGACTGTCCTCAAACTGATGTTGTTTTTCATCCAAATGCTCAGCAGGGCCAACAAGGCCAAGGAAGAAGTTGAACTAAGCAATAGGACCAAAATCACGGAGTCGTAATGTGACACAGTTTGCTGGTAGATGCTTCAGTTGTGGCAGGATGGGTCATAGGAAGTAGGATTGTCCAGATAAGGGCAAGAGACCCCAGCAGCAGGGGCAGATACCGTATGGACGTGTGTATAATGTCCAGCAGGTGGTCGTTCAGTAGCCACCACCCGCCATTGAGGGTATCTCCTCTATCTCTAGGGTTGTGGAATATATATTTTGTTTAGTATTGGGACATCACATTTGTTCATAGCTGTTAGTATTGCACGGGCCACGGGATATTTTTAGACACGACCAACAAGATGATTACATGTTAGACTTATCATGGGGTAATGTGACTTTCTTTTATGATGGGGAATAGAGATAGAGAGTGGGAGACTTATTTTACTTGCCGACATGCTTGTATTAGATATGTGAGAGTGTGAGGCGATTATTGGTATGGATTCGCTTGTTGCGTATAGGGCCATGATAAATAGTTTTAGTAGGTGTATTATTCTGCTATACCGGGTCGGGAGATGCTTTAGGTGGCGATACCTCATCCGGAGGTAGTACCGTCCACCCATTTATATTATATAGGGGAGGAGACCTTTAAAATGACAGTGATTACCATTGATTCGATTCCCATAATTCACGAATTTTATGATGTGTTAAAAAATAAGTGAGACAGGAGGGTTAGAGAATCTGGCCGAAGAGAAAAACTGAACTTAACGGTGTTAGAGAAACACCACATGGGAGTATACCCAATAGGAAACTAATTTAGAAAATTCTGATTAATTAACTCCTAATAAAGTGACGATGAAGTCAAATAGGGTTCTTGAGGCCAACAATAGTTCCGAAAGGCCCGCATAGCCAATGGGTCAATGGAAGAACAAATGGGAGCTAACACTGCCAGTCAGAGGGAAGGACATCCCAAAATGTTCAGTGGGACCAGTGATGGGAAATGACTCTGTAAGTTCCTATATGAGTAGAGAATTAATCCTCAGTGTCATTGGGGCCAGGGAAGAAATAGGTTAGCCAGTAAAGCAATAAGTGAGTCCTAGAGATGATAGGTCAACGTTTCAGTGATGGGTGTGTAAGCCGCATAACAGGATAATTTTCCCACAACGAGGAGGAGGAAACTACTGGATGAAATCCTAAATATACAACGAGTGCAAATGGTTATGGGTTGTTTTGATCATGAGAAGTACCGATAAGTACCATACGATTAGGAGAGATTTGATGAAGTTTTGTTTCATCCTTGTGAGAAAATGATTAGGTCAAGTGACATGGGTGTGTTACCATACATATATGAATTGTTAACACTAAAGTTCGCATGCGAGTCGAGTTTAGTGGGTACATTAATTTTGGATAATCGAGTTATAAGTGCATTGAGCATGGGCAACATGCATCTTAGATGACACTCGTGAGTAAGTCGGGTGGGAACTAAAGGCATTTTTTGTTTTCACAAATTTTTACTACTGTAATGAGTTAGTGAAGTAGAGCTTACTATGGTAATATGTAATAGATTGAGTGATAGACTATCACGCTGGATACTCTGCGGAGAGTAAAATTAATTTGGTAAGATGCCCCCAAAATAGAGTTGGGTTTATATGTATGTATATATATATATATATATATATATATATATATATCAAAATTTCACGTGATCGTAGACTTTCGTGAGTATGTTGCCTCATTAGATGTGACCCCGATGCATAGGTATTTAATTATTGATGTGACTCAGGGTGTATTGTGTTCTTTATCAAGCAACGAGATATAACTTGTTATACGTAGCATCAAAACTTGGGATAGAGATAGTGCAATGTTTCATGATACTTTTACGTACATAATTAGACTTTTATGTCAATATACGAAGATTGTGGGAAGGTACATGTTATGGACTAGGGGCCTTACGGATATCGACGACCGATAATGTTAGGTAGTAGTGTATCGGGGGGGGGGGGGGTCCTTATTTGGATTTCGCTTTGCGAGACATCCCACACATGAAACTAATGAATGTCGAGAGTTGGAGAGAAGTTTGGATGATAGAACATGGGATTCGTACCTTAGTAATTACACATTTATGTAGTATAATTTAGAGTGGATAATTCCACCACAATGTGAGAATATATTTCATTAGTACAATAATGCGCAAGGCATAGGGTGTATGGGCGCCCAAGGTAACTGAATCTTGATTTTGTTATCATTCGGGTTGTATGGGATAAGGTAAATGAAGATAGAAGTGGAGATATTAGGACTTGATTGTATGCTCATGATAATGGTATTGTATTAGGCAGTAGATTGTGATTATCATGTGAACCGACAACATTTAACCCGGGGAGTCAAAATTGATTCCGTAAGATTTGTCAGGGGCGTGTGTTTTATGAGAATCTGATTTTTAGAGTGAGGGAAAGGACCTGTGACACGCGGTGAGGCAAAGTCACATGGATCACGGTTAGAGAACATTTGAGGGAATATAAGATGTTTCATGTTATAGATGATAGTAGTGATGGGCTTTAATGAAGAGAAATATGGCTAAATTCATTTTTCCAATCGGTCACATGTCCGTTGGAAAAGGGTAGACCACCCGAAACCAGTATAGGTTTCATCAACTGTTATGGATTCCTAAGTAGTAATGGGAGAGTATTCCCAAGGATAATTTTTTTTGCGAAGGGGGTTACGATCCTATATGGGTGATAAAGGATCGGTTGAATGAAGTAAGTCGCGTTATGCTAGTTAGAACTAACATACTACGGGACAGTATGCGCAGATCTTTATAATTGAGATAGTGAGGTTATATGAGGTACCGCTTGATATTGTGTCCAATTGGGATAAGATTTTTGCCTATCAATTTTGGAAAAAAATTCATGAGGCTTTGGATACCGAGTTGTGATTGAGAACGACCTATCATCCGCACACAAATAGGCAGAATAAGAGGACTAGTCAGATATTGGAGAATAAATTATATGTGTACCCTTAAATGTCAGGGGAGGATGAGAGCAGTCCTTCCACTAGAGGAGTTTGTGTACAATCACTCATATAAGTTTACTTTTGAGCATGGTGCAAGTGAAGTATGGCACAGTAAGACTTGTTGTTCTCCTACTTTTTGGTTAAAGGTGGGGGACCAATTATTATTGCGAGACGAGATCGAATGTACCTGTTATGTGGTGTAAATAACCAACTTGTGTATGATCATCGCGAGACGAGATCGAATGTACCTAAAGAATGATTAATTTATCAAGGTGTGAATAGTAGATGTTTAGATAGGAAATATCTAAAAATTGAGTTTAAGTAGGGAACTTAAATGATAAGACTTGGACAAGAACCTACATGACAGGGTAATCTGAAGTTTAAAACAAATATATGTGAAGTTTTCGCTATTAAAGGTATTCAATAGCGTACTATATGGGTGGTACGGAGTAGTTTACTTGGGAGAGGTACGATGTGATGCACAATAAATATACAATGTTGTTAGTACCTGGTATACTTTTTCGAATTTTGGGACGAAATTCCGTTGTAAGGGGGAATTATGTAATTCCCCTTACTTTTATGATATTATATAATTTTGGGATTAATTACTATTGTTTGGTTAATTAAATTAAAAAGGTCAAAAAATTTAATTGTTAATTAATCCGGATTAAAATAATTATTAACTAGCGTGCCAAGAGTTAATACTTATTGATGAAAATGATTGAATATTACTGTGTAGATATGTAATATGAAATTATGAGATTTATAAATTGTCGGAGTACGAAATACAACAATTTGGTATTTTAAGTCAGGACGCGCGTGTGAGTCGTGTCGGGACTAATTGTATGGAATAAAAAGATAAATTATTTTAAGTAACTCGTATCGTAATTTTGAGTGCGCCATTGAGTTCGAAAAGGTCCAGATAGTCAGAAAACTCTACCCGGGTATTTTATTTGGACTCCGGGATATTTTTAGGCCTAATCGATACCCCGTAGGGGTATTTTTGTCCTTTGAATTTTTAGGGAAATATTACGAACGAAAATTAGGAAAATAAATATATAGTTAAGTGGGTTAGAGGAGAGTTATCAGTTCTAAACCTACGAGAGAGAAAAGAGAAAGGCACATAGCAAGGAAGAAGAAGACATAGGAGTTCTTGGTGCATAACTGAAGAACACACCCCGAAAATCCCACCAAAGTGTAGATCGTGAGACGAGGAATGCATCTATACAGAAATCACCAGTGGATCAGACCGTCGAAATTGAGCCAAATGTTTAATTTTTGCAATTTATAGCAACAAGCATGTTCATATTAGTGTAGGTGTATAATATTCACTTTTTGATCCATGAGTTTTGATGAAATTGGAGAATTAAGGACTTTAATTAAAATCTCGAAATCAAACTAGGATGAATCCCTCATCTAGATAGGTTAGAAATCCCAAATTGATGATTATTTATGATGTACAAATTTGAATTTGATGTTCTTATATAGAAATCTGATGAACTACGGTTTTGAATTGTTAAATTGGGGGTTTTCGATTTTATAAATGAATTGTGAGGATATAATGCTTCAAAGTTGAGGGAAATCAGTTATACATGTTATAACATCAATTAGGTTTGTTGTTTTGGTGGTTGGGTTGAAGAAATTAGAGGTTTTAGGAATGGAATTTTGGAGAAGACGAAACAACAACAGGGAAACCTAACAGGTCTGATAGAAACAGAAAAATGCCTAATCTCGTTCGAACGACACGCTATGTCGTTCAAACGACATGCAGTGTGGTTCGAACGACAGCCCAGAAACTGGAAATTTTTTGAGTCCAATCCCATTTGAGTTATGTGACTTTTGTGTGAGGGGCACTCCCAGTTGATGATCCTTAGCACAGTACGGATTTATTTGGGGAGTAATCCTAGTATAATACTTTAATAATTTGGTAGGTGAGATAACCTTGGAAAATCTCGAGTGTGAATAATAGTGCTAGTTATAGAATAAGTAGTAATGAGATGTAAACTACGTGTAAAAATATATGTGTCGGATGAATGCCTGAATTTTTAATAGAAAGTGGGGAATGCCTATTATTACATATTTATTGTTATTGTGTGTATAGCATACCTACGCTGCTTGCTATCGGGAGGAGGTCTTGCGTAGTTGAAAGTCTTATCCATGGTGACCCAATGGGGGGATATTTGATTTGTAACCAGAGCATATGAACTTGGATACGTGCTATCTGTTACGTAGGATAGTTTCGACGGTTGAATGGGAGCGTAGGTATGTGCGTGACCCATTTAGCTGGTGAGTATACTTGCCTGCATTATTTATGTTATGAGATTTACGGTTCGTGAAAGACGCCGAACCAGTTGTCCTTTATGCAGCGAGCGATGCACCAGGGCACGATAGCAGAGTGTGCATTGCGCCAAGTGGTCCTAACCAAGGGGCGCAAGATTTGTATATATATGTATAGGGATGATTTGACTATATATATATATATATATATATATATATATATATGTTTGTGAATAATCCTAATGTGTGAAATTAACAAATATGTAAATGTTGGTAAACAAAGTAACTTAAGCGGATAAAGGATTTCCTACGAGAATAGGGAATACAAGATACGGTTAATTGGAGTAAGGTATTTAATAACATATTGTATGGGCGATAAGGGTCTCCTACGAGTTATAATTAGTGGTAAATGTCTAAGGCCTAGTTTGATATATTATAAATGACTATATTAGGGTAGACGTACGCTAGGCGTGCAGACCAATGGAGGGGTGAGGATCCCATGAGAGAGTTCAGAACTAATATGCACATAATAATTGCATTAATGTAGTTTTAAATACTTACTAAAATAAATATTTTTACAAATCAGGATCTGACCTGTTTCTTTCTATTCTCTTCTCTTTTGCAATATAATATATATATTATACCAAGTGTCCAGCCACAGGGTCACCACCAGACTTAGACGCGTGGATAATTCGATGAGTTGCAGTTGGTGTGGAAGGTGTAGGTTATTGACATTAGACGCTTATATTTCAGTTCCTAGTTCAGATATTTCAGTGAGGGCATGAGTCGCCCATTTCCCGCTTAGTTATGTCAGAGACTGTATTTCCTTATTAGCATTTCTTTTCCTGTTGGATTGGGTATTATTATTCTTTTGGTTCTAGACTTTGAACTGGAATGTTTTATTTCGTCTTAATTATCTCACTAGTTATTTTCCGTTCAGTATTTATTTTATTCTGGTGGAATAGTGCTAGCTTAAGTTTAATAATGGAAATTTATTAAAGGTTTAATGGAGTATCATTAATTGGGAAAATGTTTTGACACTTAGCTTAATTATATTGGGGTGTTTAAAATGAAGAAAATTATTTTTCGACAGAGATGCTAAGATTGAACCAACTGGTCACTTCGGCTTAGTATAATAAAGGACTTATCAACCGATATTTATTTAGGAGGGGTGTCAATATGGACACCTCGCACGGGATAAGTGTAAGCCACAGGAACCGACCACATAGTCGCGGGACCCCTGATTTGAGTCCACGACCGAAATTTGAAAATGGTTAGACTTTGGATTAAAAACATGTCGTTATTGGGTGAAAACGTAAAACGGCCACAAAACGGCCTCATAGGAGGCACGGACCCATCACAATGGAACACTGTAACCCGTAGGAACTGACCGTGTAGTCACGAGACCCTCGGTTTAAGAACACGATCGAATTTTACACATTGTTAGACTTGGGCTTAAAAACATGCCGTCAAAGGGTGACAGTATAAAATATCCACAAAAGAGCCCCGTAAGAGGCACAAACACCTTTCACTGGACCAATGTAACCCGCAGGAACCGACTGATTAGTCATGGGACCCCCAGTTTAAGAGCATGACCAAAATTTGCAAATTATCACACTTAGGTTGAAAAACATGTAGTCAAGTGGTGAAAAAATAAAATAGCCAAAAAATGGCCCCATAAGAGGCACGAAGACCTCGCACGGGACCAATGTAACCCGTAGAAACCGATTGTGTAGTCACGAGACCCCGATTCAAGGACATGACCAAAATTTGCAAACTTTTGGACTTAGGCTTAAAAACATGTCGTCAAAAGGTGAAAACAAACAGTAGGCACAAAATGGCCCCCATGAAAGGCCACGGGACTACTATATTATGTAGGAACCGATCACATTGTCACGGGACCCCGGTTTGAGAGCACGACCAAAATTTGCAAGCTATTGAACTTCGGCTTAAAAACATGCCGTCAAAGGGTGAAAACGTAAAACAATAATAAAACAGTCATGTAAGAGGCACAAACACGTCGTACGGGACCAATTTGACCCATATTAACCCACCGCGTAGTCATGGGACCCTCAGTTTGAGAACACGACCAAAATATATAAACTGTTAGACTTAGGCTTAAAAACATGTGGTCAAAGGGAGAAAATGTAGAACAACCATAAAACAATCACGTAAGAGGCATGAACACCTCGCACTGGACCAATGTAACTCGCAGGGACCGATAGCGTAGTCCCTGAACCCCCGGTTTGAGAGCACAACCAAAATCGGAAAACTGTTAGACTTAGGGTAAAAAACATGTCAACGGGTGAAAATGTAAACCAGACACAAAATAGGCCTGTAGGAGGCACGACCACCTTGCACAGGACTAATGTAACCCGCAAAAATTTACTACATAATCACAGGACCCTCGGTTTGAGAGCACGACCAAAATTTACAAACAGTTATACTAAGGCCTAAAAACACGATGTCAGAGGGTGAAAACGTAAAACACCCACAAAATGGCCCCGTAGGAGGCACGAAAACCTCGACCCGAACCAACGTAACCCACCACAACGGATCACATAGTCACTGGACCCCCGATGTGAGTGTATGACCAAAATTTGTCATCAAATAGTGAAAACATAAAAAAACAACAAAACGGCCCGGTAAGAGGCACGAACACCTCGCACGTGACCAATATAACCCGCAAGAACTGATCGCGTAGTCACAGGACCCCCAGTTTGAGAGCACGACCAAAGTTTACAAACTATTGGACCTCGGGTTAAAAACATGCCGTCAAAGGGTGAAAACTTAAAACACCCATAAAATAGCCACGTAAGAGGCGTGAACACCTTACACCGGACCAATTAACCCGCAGGAACTGACCGCTTAGTCAGTGTACCCCCTGTTTGAGAGAACAACCAAAATTTGCAAACCGTTTGACTTAGGCTTAAAAACATGTGGTCAATGGGTGAAAATGTAAAATAGCAAAAAAGGCCCCGTAAGAGGCACGAGAACCTCGCATGGGACTAATGTAACCCGTATGAACTGATATTGTAGTCACGGGACCCCCGATTTGAGAACACGACCAAAATTTGCAAATTGTTTTACTTGGGCTTAAAAACATGTCGCCAAAAGGTGAAAATGTAAAACAACCACAAAACGGCCATGTAAGAGGCACGAACACCAAGCATGGGACTATTGTATCCTGCATGAACCAATCTCGTAGTCATGGGATCCCCGATTTGAGAGAACCACCTAAATTTATAAACTATTAGACTTAGGCTTAAAAATGTGCCATCAAAGGGTTAAAACGTTATACAATCACAAAACGACCCCGTAAGAGGTACGAACACCTCGCATGGGACCATTGTAACTCTCCATAACCGATCGTGTAGTCACGGGACCCCTGGTTCGAGAACACGAGCAAAATTTGCAAACTATTAGACTTTTACGAGACAAATGTTACCCATAGGATCCGACCGCGTAGTCACCCATGGGGCCAATGTAACCCAAGCGACACTAGACTTTAAAAAATAAAACATGGTCATGACCCAAAGTCGTGACCATTTTCTTTTTAAAGTAAAACATTCCCATGACCTAAAGCCATGACCATTTTATTTTTAAAATAAAATCGGTCACGGATTTGGGCCGTGACCATATTTTGTGGGTACAAAATAGGGGGTCATGGATTTGGGTCGTGACCAAGTCCGTGACCATCTTGGGCCATGACCAATGGTGGTGGTTAGGGATTTGGACCTTGAGCACCAAAAATGGTCACGCCCGAATTGGTCACAGACCAAATCCACGACCCACCACCAATGGTCACAAATTTAGGCCGTGACCATGCAAAGTATTTAGTGTAGTGTAGGACCCTTTAGGTAGTGAGAGGTACCCAAAAATATATATAATAAGAGGCTATACTTGTAATTGTTTGCACGATGAGTATACAAGAGATATATACTACGTACAGACTTATATGATAGGTTGTGTGTATACCTTCCAAATAATATGCGTATATAGGTTGTGTGAACACCATTGTTACCCGCAGGAACTGACCTCATAGTCACTAGAACCCCGGTTTAAGAGCACAACCAACATTTGCAAACCGTTAGACTTAGGCTCAAAAACATGCAGTCAAAGGGTGAAAATGTAAAACAACAACAAAATGGCCCCCTAAGAGGTACGAAAACCTCGCACATGACCAATGTAACCCAGAGGAATCGACTAAATACTCGCGGGACCCCCAGTTTGGGAGCACGATCAAAAATTTCAAACTGTAAGACTTAGGCTTAAAAACATGCGATCAGAGGGTGAAAACATAAAATATCAAAAAAGCAACCATATAGGAGGCACGAACACCTCGCACGACACCAAGGTAACTCGCAGGAATCGACAACATAGACACGGGACCCCCGGTTCGAGAGCATGGCAAAAATTTGCAAATTGTTAGACTTAGGCTTAAAAACATGTCGCCAAATGGTCAAAACATAAAGCAACCACAGAATGGACCTGTAAGAGGTACGAACACCTCGCGCCGGACCAATGTAACCCGCGGGAACCGATCGCGTAGTCATGGGACCCTCGATTTGAGA
The DNA here is from genome assembly GCA_949130495.1 of Sambucus nigra. NCBI lineage: Eukaryota > Viridiplantae > Streptophyta > Magnoliopsida > Dipsacales > Adoxaceae > Sambucus > Sambucus nigra. The sequence goes on along the minus strand of OX422217.1, from coordinate 15,497,421 downwards.
GCACAACCAAAATTTGAAAATTGTTAAACTTAGGCATAAAAGTAAGTCGTCAAATGGTTAAAACATAAAACGGCCATAAAACGGCCCCGTACGAGGCACGAACACCTCGCACGGGACCAACATAACCTGCAGGAACTGATGGCGTAATCACGGGACCCTCGGTTTGAGAGCACAACCAAAAGTTACAAATAGTTACACTTAGGCTTAAAAACATGTCGTCAAAGGGTAAAAATTTAAAACAGCCACCAAATGGCCCCGTGAGAGGCACGACCACCTCGCACGGGACCAATGTAACCCATAAGAATCGATTGCATAGTCATGGGACCCCCTATTTGATAGGCCAACCAAAATTTGCAAACTATTAGACTTAGACTTGAAGACGATCAGATCGTGAAAACATAAAACCCCAATAAAATGGCTATGTAGGAGACACGAACGGTTCGTACCGGACAAATGTAACCCGTAGGAACCGACCACATATTCATGGGAACCCCGATTTCAGAGCACGACCAAAATTTACAAATTGTTAAACATAGGCTTAAAAACATGTCGTCAAAACATGAAAACATAAAAGATCAACAAAATGGCCACGTAAGAGGCACGAACACCTCGCATGGGACTAATGTAACCCGCCGAAACCGATCACGTAGTCACGGGACCCCTATTTTTGATCACTACCAAAATTTACAAAATGTGAGACTTAGGGTTAAAGACATGCCGTCAAAGGGTAAAAATGTAAAACAACCACAAAACAACCACGTAAGAGGCATGGCCACGTCCCACGGGACTAATGTAAACCGCGAGAATTAACTACATAGTCACGGGACACCTGGTTTGAGAGCACAACAAAAATTTGCAAATTGTTAAACTTTGGCTTAAAAACATATCGTCAGGGGGTGAAAAATTGAAACACCCAGAAAACGGCCTCGTAGGAGGCAAGAACACCTTACATGGAACCAATGTGACCCATAGGAACCGACCGCATAATCACAGGGCTTCCAGTTTGAAAGCACGAACAAACTTTACAAATTTTCAGACTTGGGATTAAAAACATGTCGTCAAATGGTGAAAACATAAACAACCACAAAACGGCCCCGTAAGAGGTACGAACACCTACTGGAACCGATCATGTAGTCATGGGACCCCCGGTTTGAGAGTACGACCAAAATTTGCAAACTGTTGAACTTTGGCTTAAAACATGTCATCAAAGGGTGAAAACTTAAAATAACCACAAAACAGTCATGTAAGAGGCGCGAACACCTCGTACGGAACTAAGGTAACCTACAGGAAGTAACTGTCTAGTCACTAGACCCGCGGTTTACGAGCACAACCAAAATTTGCAAACTAATAGACTTATGCATAAAAACATGCCGTCAAAGGGGAAAAATTTAAAACAACCACAAAATGGCCCCGTGAGAGGCACGACCATCTCACACGGGACGAATTTAACTCGTAGGAATCGAATGCATAGTGATGGTACCCCTGATTTGAGAGCACGACCAATATTTGCAAACTGTTAGACTTAGGCTTAACAATATGTCGTCACAGGGTGAACACGTAAAACAATGACAAAACGGGCATATAGGATGCACGAACACCTCGTACGACACCAATATAACTCGTAGGAACCGACCGCATAGTAACGGGACTCGCGGTTTGAGAGCATGACCAAAATTTGCAAATTATTTGACTTACGTTTAAAATCATATCGCCAAATGGTCCAAACATAAACTATCCACAACATGGACCCGTTAGAGGCACGAACACCTCGCGTCGGACCAATGTAACCCGCAGGAACCGATCGCTTAGTCACGGAACCACCGATTTGAGAGCACAACCAAAATTTGCAAATTGTTAAACTTAGGCTTAAAAATAAGTCGTCAAATGGTGAGAACATAAAATAGCCACAAAATGTCCCCGTACGAAGTACGAACACCTCGCACGTGACTTATATAACCCGCAGGAACTGATCGCGTAGTCACGGGACCCCCGATTTTAGAGCACGACCAAAATTTGTAATTTGTTGGACCTCGGGTTAAAAACATGCCATCAAAGGGTGAAAACTTAAAACACCCATAAAATAGCCACATAAGAGGCGTGAACACCTCGCATCGGACCAATTAACCTGCAGGAACTGACCGCATAGTCAGTGTACCCCCTGTTTGAGAGAACAACCAAAATTTGCAAACCGTTAGACTTATGGTTAAAACATGTGGTCAAAGGGTGAAAATGTACAACAACAAAAAAGGCCACGTAAGAGGCACAAGCACCTCAAATGGGACTAATGTAACCCGCTGGAGCCGAGCGTATAGTCACGGGACCCCCGGTTTAAGAGCACGACCAAAATTTCAAAATTGTTAGACTTAGGCTTAAAAACACGCAGTCAAACAGGGAAAACATAAACCAACCACAAGACCGCACCGTAAGATGCACGAACACCTTGCACGGGACCAATGTAACCCGTAGGAATCGATATCTTAGTCACGAGGCCCCCGATTTGAGAACACGAGCAAAATTTGCAAACAGTTTTACTTGGGCTTAAAAACATGTCACCAAAAGGTGAAAATGTAAAACAACCACAAAACGGCCACGTAAGAGGCATGAACACCCAGCAAGGGACTATTGTATCCCGCAGGAACTAATCGCCTAGTCGTGGGACCCCCAGTTTGAGAGCACCACCTAAATTTTCAAACTGTTAGACTTTGTCTTAAAAATGTGACGTCAAATGGTGAAAACATAATACAATCACAAAACGACCTCGTAAGAGGTACAAACACCTCGCACGGGACTAATGTAATCCCCTGGAACTGATCACGTAGTCATGGGACCTCTGGTTTGAGAGCACGACCAAAATTTCTAACTGTTGAACTTCGACTTAAAACATGCCGTCAAAGGGTGAAAACTTTAAATAACCATACAACGACCACGTAAGAGGCGCGAACACCTCGTACGGGACTAATGTAACCCACAGGAACCGACTGCGTAGTCACTAGACCCCCGATTTATGAGCACTACCAAAATTTTCAAATTGATAGAGTTATGCATAAAAACATGCCGTCAAAGGGGTAAATGTAAAACAACCAAAAAAGGCCCCATAAGAGACACGACCATCTCGCACGTGACGAATTTAACCCGTTGGAATCGAATGCATAGCGACGGGACCACCGATTAGAGAGCACGACCAATATTTGCGAACTGTTAGACTTAGTCTTAAAAACATGCTGTTAGAGGGTGAAAACGTAAAACACTGACAAAACGGCCATATACAAGGCACGAACACCTCGTACGACACCGTTGTAACTCGCAGGAACCGACCGCATAGTCACGGGATCCTTGATTTGAGAGCACGACCAAAATTTGCAAATTGTTAGACTTAGGATTAAAAACATGTCGCCAAATGGTCAAAACATAAAATAACTACAAAATGCCCCCGTAAGGGGCATGAAAACCTTGCACCGGACCAATGTAAGCCGCAGGAACCGATCGTAGAGTCACGGGACCCCCGGTTTGAGAGCACAACCAACATTTGCAAACTGTTAGACATAGGCTTAAAAACAATTCGTCAAATGGTAAAAATTTAAAACAGCCACAAAATGGCCCCGCGAGAGACACGACCACCTCGCACGGGACTAATGTAACCCGCAGGTATCGATTGCATAGTCACGGGACCCTCTATTTGAGAGTCCGACCAATATTTACAAACAGTTCGACTTAGGCTTAAAGACGATCACATGGTAAAAACATAAAACACCAACAAAACGGCTCTATTGGAGGCACAAACACCTCGCACAGGACCAATGTAACCCGTAGGGACCGCCCGCATAGTCACGGGACCCCCGATTTTAGAGCACGACCCAAAATCACAAATTTTTAAAATTAGGCTTATAAACAAGTCATTAAATGGGGAAAACATAAAATAGTAACAAAACGGCCTCGTACGAGGTGCGAACACCTTGCATGGGACTAATGTTACTAGCAGGAACCGATCGCGTAGTATCGGGACCCCCGATTTAAGAGGACTATCAAAATTTGCAAAATGTTAAACTTAGGGTAAAAAAACATGGTGTCAAAGGGTGAAAAGGTAAAGCAGCCACAAAACGGCCCCGTAAGAGGCACGGACACCTCACACGGGGCCAATGTAACTCGCTTGAACTGATAACATAGTCACGGGACCCACAGTTTGAGAGCAAGACCAAAATTTGCAAACTGTTGAACTTTAGCTTAAAAACATGTCGTTAAAGGGTGAAAACGTAAAATGACCATAAAAGCTCCACGTAAGAGGCACGAACACCTCGCACAGGACCAATGTAGCCCGCTGGAACCGACCGTCTATTCACTAGACCCCCGGTTTGCGAGCATAAAAAAATTTGCAAAATATCATACTTATGCCTAAAAACATGCCGTTAAAGTGACTGGACCCCCGATTTAAGATCATGGCCAATATTTGCAAATTATTAGACTTAGGCTTAAAAATATGCCGTCAGAGGGTGAAAACGTAAAACACCGACAAAACGGCCATATAGGAGGCACAAACACCTCGCGTGACACCAATGAAATTCGCCGAAATCGATCGCATAGTCACTGGACCCCTGGTTTGAGAGCACGACTAATATTTGCAAATAGTTAGACTTCGGCTTAAAAACATGTCGCCAAATGGTCAAAACATAAAACAACCACAAAATAGCCCCGTAAGAGGCACGAACACCTCGCACCGGACCAATGTAACCTGCATGAACCGATCGCACAATCACGAGACCCCTGATTTGAGAGGACAACCAAATTTTGCAAATTGTTAAACTGGGCTTAAAAACAAGTCGTGAAGTGGTGAAAACATAAAACAGCCACAAACGGCCCCGTACGAGGCACGAACACCCTGCACGAGACCAATATAAACCTCAGGAACCGAAGGCGCAGTCACGGGACCCCCGGTTTGTGAGCACATCTAAAATTTGCAAACTGTTAGACTTAGGCTTAAAAACATGTTATCAAACGGTGAAAATTTAAAACAACCACAAAATGGACCCGTGAGAGGCATGACCACCCCTCACGGGACCAATGTAACCCTCCGGAATCGATTACATAGTCACGGGACCCCCTATTTGAGAGCCCGACCAAAATTTGTAAACTATTAGACTTAGGCTTAAAGACGACCAGAGGGTAAAAACATAAAAAACGAACAAAACGACCTTATAGGAGGGACGAAGACCTTGCACAGGACCAATGTAACCCGTAGGAATCGAACGCATAGTCGCGGGACCCCCGATTTGAGAGCACGACCAAAATTTGCCAATTATTAAACTTAGGCTTAAAGACAATACGTCAAATGGTGAAAACAAAAAACAACAACAAAATGACCACGTTAGAGGTGAGGGACTAACGTAACCCGTAGGAACCGATCGCGTAGTCACGTAACGCCCGGTTTAAGAGCACTAACAAAATTTGCAAAATGTTAGACTTAGGGTTAAAAACATGCCGTCAAAGGGCAAAAATGTAAAACAATCACAAAACGGCCACATTAGAGGTAGAACCACCTCGCTTGGGAGTAATGTAACCCGCAAGAATTAACTAGATAGTCATGGGAACGACGGTTTGAGAGCACAACCAAAATTTGCAAATTGTTAGGATTTGGCTTAAAAACATAACATCATAGGGTGAAAATGTAAAACAGTCACAAAACAACCCCGTAAGAGGCACGAACACCTTCCACGGGACCACTATAACCCGCAGGAACTGACTGAATATTCACGGGACCCCCGATTTGAGAGCACCACCAAAATTTGTAAATTGTCAGACTTAGGGTTAAAAATATGCGGTCAGAGGGTGAACACGTAAAATACCAACAAAACAGCCCCATAGGATGAACGAACACCTTGCACGGGACCGATGTAACCCGGAGGAACTGACCACATAGTTATGGGACCCCCAGTTTCAGAGCATGACAAAAATTTGAAATTGTTAAACTTTGGCTTAAAAAAACGTTATCAAATAGTGAAAACAAAAAGCAGCAACAAAATGGCGACGTAAGAGGGGCGAACACCTCGCACGAGACCCTTGGTTTGAGAGCACTTAAAAATTTGCAAAATGTTAGACTTAGGGGTAAAACATGTCGTCAAAGGGTGAAAATGTAAAATAACCACAAAATGGCCACGTGAGAGGCACGAACACCTCGCACGAGACTAATGTAACCCACAACAATTAACTACATAGTCACGGGATCCCCGGTCTGAAAAGACTACCAAAATTTACAAATTGTTAGAATTTAGCTTAAAAACATGCCATCAGAGGGTAAAATAGTAAAACACCCACAAAAAGGCCCGTATGAGGCAATAACCACTCGCACGGGACCAATGTAATTCAGAGGAACTGACCACATAGTCATCGATCCCCCAGTTTGAGAGCACGGCCAAAATTTTCAAATTATTTTACTTAGGCTTAAAAACATGCCCTCAATAGGTGAAGGCGTAGAACAACTACAAAACGGACCCATAAGAGGGACAAACACCTAGTATGGGACTATTGTAAACTGCAGGAATCGACTGCATAGTCACGGGACCCCGGTTTGAGAGCATGACCAAAATTCTGAACTGTAAGATTTAGGCGTAAAAACATGCCATCAGAGGGTAAAAATGTCAAACATCCACAAAATGCCCCCGTAAGAGGCATAAACACATCGCAAAGGACAAATGAAACTCGCAAGAATCGATCGCGTAGTCACGTGACCCCCGATTTAAGAGCACAACCAAAGTTTACAAATTGTTAGACTTAGGTTTAAAAAATGCCGTCAAATGGTGAAAACATAAAAAACCAACAAAACGGCCCCGTAGGAGGAAGGGACAGCTCGCATAAGACAATTGTAACCCACAGGAACCGACCGCAGAATCACGGGACCCCCAATTTGAGAACACCACCAAAATTTACTAACTGTTAGACTTAGGCTTAAAAACATGCCATCAAAAGGTGAAAACGTAAAACAACCATAAAACGACTCCGCAAGTGGCACGGACACACAAGACGAGACTATTGTAACCCCCAAGAACCGACCGCATATTCATATGACCCCCGATTTGAGAGAACGACCAAAATTTATAGGCTGTAAGGCCTTGGCTTAAAAATACGCCGTCAAAGGGTGAAAATGTAAAGCATCCAGAAAATGGCCCCATAAGAGACACGAACATGTCGCATGGGACAAATGTAACCTGCAGGAACCGGCTGTGTAGTCACGGTACGCTCAGTTTGAGAACACGACCAAAATTTACAAGATGTCACACTTTGGCTTAAAAACATGCCATCAAAGGGTAAAAATGTAAAACAACCACAAAACGGCCCCGTAAGAGGTATGGACACATCGCACGGGACAAATGTAACCCGCAGGAACCGACCGCGTAGCCACCGGACCCTCTGTTTGAGAACACGACCAAAATTTACAAGTTGTTAGACTTAGGCTTAAAAACATGCCGTTAAATGGTGAAAACATAAAATAGCCACAAAACGTCATCGTATGAGGGACAAACACCTCGCACGGGACCAATGTAACCCCCAGGAATCGACTGATAAGTCAAGGGACTCCCGATTTGAGAGCACGACCAAAATTTGAAAATTGTTAAACCTAGGCTTAAAAACAAACCGTCAAATGGTGAAGACATACAACAGCCATAAAATGGCCCCGTAAGAGGCATGAGTACCTCACACATTAACAATGTAAATCGCAGGAACCGATCGCGTAGTCACTGGATCCCCCGTTTGAGAACACAACCAAAAATTGAAAACTGTTAGACTTAAACTTAAAAACATGTTCTCATATGGTAAAAACGTAAAACAACCACAAAATGGCCCCGAAAGAGGGAGGAACACCCAGTTCGGGACTATTGTAACCCACAGGAATCGATTACATAGTCACGAGACCCCCGATTTCAGAGCACGACCAAAATTATGAATTGTTAGACTTAGGCTTAAAAACATGCCGTTAGAGGGTGCAAACATCAAACATCCACAAAACGACGCCATAAAAGGCATAAACATCTCACAAAGGACCGATGTAACCCACAGGAACCGACCTCATAGTCACGGGACACCCGATTTGGGAGCACAACCAAAATTTCCAAACTGTTAGACTTAGGCTTAAAAACATGCCGTCTAATGGTGAAAACATAAAAGACCAACAAAACGGTCCCGTAGGAGGTAGGAATAGCTCGCACGGGACAATTGTAACCCGCAAGAACGGACTGCATAGTCACGGGAACCCCGATTTAAGAACACGACCAAAATTTGCATAACGCTAGACTTAAGCTGAAAAATATGTCGTCAAAAGGTGAAAATATAAAACTATAAAACGGCCCAATAAGAGGCACGAACACACATGGCGGGACTATTGTAACCCCCAGGAACCGACCGCATAGTCACAAGACCCCCGGTTTGAGAGCATGACCAAAATTTACAAGCTGTAAGACTTTGGCTTAAAAATATGCCGTCAAAGGGTGAAAATGTAAAACAACCACAAAATGGCCCCGTAAGAGGCATGAACACATCGCACGAGACAAATGTAACTAGCAGGATCCAACCACGTAGTCATGGGATCCCCGGTTTGAGAGCACGACTAAAATTTGCAAATTGTTAAACTTAGGCATAAAAACAAGCCGTCAAATGGTGAAAACATAAAACAACTACAAAACAACCCCATAAGAGGCATGAACACCTCGCATGGGACCAATGTAACCCACAGGAACCGATAGCGTAGTCACAGGATCCCCGGTTTGAGAGCATAATAAAAATTTGCAAACTGTTGGAATTAGGATTAAAAACATGACGTCAAAGGGTGAAAATGTAATACAGCCACAAAATGGTCCCGTGAGAGGCATGATCACCACGCACGGGACTAATGTAACTCACATGAATCGACTGATTAGACACGGGACCACCGGTTTTAGATCACGACCAAAATTCATAAACTGTTAGATTTAGGCTTAAAAACACGCCACAAGAGGGTGAAAATGTAAAACACCCATAAAGCGGCCCTGTAAGATGCACGAACACCTCGCACGGGACCAATGTAACCTGCTAGAACCGACCGCATAGTCACTGGATTCCCGATTTGAGAGCAAAACCAAAATTTACAAACTGTTAGACATGGGCTTAAAAACATGCCATCGGAGGGTGAAAACGTATGACAACTACAAAACGGCCCCATAGGAGGAACGAACACCTCACACGGGATGAATGTTACCCACAGGAACCGTCTGCATAGTCACTGGACCCCCAGTTTGAGAGAATGACCAAAATTTGCAAACTCTTAAAGTTAGGCTTAAAAATAATACGTTAAAAGGTGAAGTCATAAAACAGTCACAAAACGGCCCCGTAAGACACGAACACCCATTACAGGACTATTGTAACCCTCAGGAATCGGCTGCATAGTCACGGGACCCCCGGTGTGAGAGCACGACCACAATTCTCAACTATGAGACCTAGGCTTAAAAACATGTCATCAGAGGGTGAAAACATCAAACATCCACAAAACGGCCCCGTACGAGGCATGATACCTCGCAAAGGACCGATGTAACCCGTAGGAACCGACCTCATAGTCACGGGACACCCGATTTGAGAGCACGACCAGAATTTCCAAATTGTTAGACTTAGGCTTAAAAACACGCCGTCTAATGGTGAAAACATAAAAGACCAACGAAACAGCCCCGTAGGAGGTAGGAACAGCTCGCACGGGACAATTGAAACCCGCAAGAACAGACTGCATAGTCACGGGATCTCCGATTTGAGAACACGACCAAAATTTCCATAATGCTAGACTTAGACTGAAAAATATGTCGTCAAATGGTGAAAACATAAAACAACCATAAAATAGACCAATAAGAGGCACGTACACACATGACGGGACTATTGTAACCCTCAGGAACTGATCGCATAGTCACAAGACCCCCGTTTTGAGAGCACGATCAAAACTTACAAGCTGTAAGACTTTGGGTTAAAAATATGCCGTCAAAGGGTGAAAATGTAAAACAACCACAAAACGGCCCCGTAAGAGGCATGAACACGTCGCACGAGACAAATATAACTAGAAGGATCCGACCACGTAGTCATGGGATCTCCGGTTTGAGAGCACGACTAAAATTTGAAAATTGTTAAACTTAGGCATAAAAACAAGCCGTCAAATGGTGAAAACATAAAACAGCTACAAAACAGCTCCGTAAGAGGAACGAACACCTCGCATGGGACCAATGTAACCCACAGGAACCGATAGCGTAGTCACAGGACCCCCGATTTGAGAGCATAATAAAAATTTGCAAATTGTTGGAATTAGGCTTAAAAACATGCCGTCAAAGGAAGAAAATGTAATAAAGCCACAAACGGTCCCGTGAGAGGTGCGGTCACCTCGCACGGGACCAATGTAACTCACAGGAATAGATTGATTAGTCACGGGACCACCGATTTTAGATCATGAGCAAAATTCACAAACTATTAGATTTATGCTTAAAAACAGACCACAAGAGGGTGAGAATGTAAAACACCCATAAAATGGCCCCGTAGGATGCACGAACACCTCGCACGGGACCAATGTAACCTGCTAGAACCGACCGCATAGTCACTAGATCCCCGATTTGAGAGCACAACCAAAATTTGCAAACTGTTAGACAGGGGCTTAAAAACATGTCGTCGGAGGGTGAAAACGTACAACAACTACCAAACGGCCCCGTAGGAGGCACGAACACCTTACACGGGACGAATGTAACCCGCAGGAACCGTCTGCATAGTCACTGGACCCCGAGTTTGAGAGCACAGCCAAAATTTGCAAACTTTTAAAGTTAAGCTTAAAAATAATACGTCAAAAGGTGAAGTCATAAAACAGCCACAAAACGGTCCCGTAAGACACGAACACCCATTACGGGACTATTGTAACCCTCAGGAATCGGTTGCATAGTCACGGTACCCCCGGTGTGAGAGCACGACCAAAATTCTGAACTATTTGACATAGGCTTAAAAATATGTTGTCGGAGGGTGAAAACATCAAACATCCACAAAATGGCCCCGTAGGAGGCATGATACCTCGCACTTGACCAATGTAACTCGCAGGAACCGACCTCATAGTCATGGGACACTCGATTTGAGAGAACGAATAGAATTTCCAAATTGTTAGACTTAGGCTTAAAAACATGACGTCTAATGGTGAAAACATAAAAGACCAACAAAACGGCCCCGTATGAGGTAGGACCAACTCGCACGGGACAATTATAACCCGAAGGAACAGACTGCATAGTCACGGGACCCCCGATTTGAGAACACGACCAAGATTTACATAATGCTAGACTTAGGCTGAAAAATATGTCGTCAAAAGGTGAAAACATAAAACAACCATAAAATAGCCCAATAAGAGGCACGAACACACATGACGGGACTATTTTAACCCCCGGGAACCGACCACATAAACACAAGACCCCCGGTTTGAGAGCACGACCAAACTTTACAAGTTGTAAGACTTTGGGTTAAAAATATGCCGTCAAGGGTGAAAATGTAAAACAACCACAAAACGGCCCCGTAAGAGGCATGAACACGTCGTACAAGACAAATGTAACTAGCAGGATCTGACCATGTAGTCATGGTATCCCCGGTTTGAGAGCACGACTAAAATTTGCAAATTGTTAAACTTAGGCATAAAACAAGCCGTCAAATGGTGAAAACATAAAACAACCACAAAATAGCCCCGTAAGAGGCACGAACACCTCGCATGGGACCAATGCAATCCACAGGAACCGATAGCGTAGTCACAGGACCCCCGATTTGAGAGCATAATAAAAATTTGCAAATTGTTCGAATTAGGATTAAAAACATGCCGTCAAAGGGTGAAAATGTAATAAAGCAACAAAACGGTGCCGTGAGAGGCGCGATCACCTCGCACGGGACCAATGTAACTCACAGGAATCGATTGATTAGTCACGGGACCACCGGTTTTAGATCACGACCAAAATTCACAAACTATTAGATTTATGCTTAAAAACACACCACAAGAGGGTGAAAATGTAAAACACCCATAAAACGTCCCCGTAGGATGCACGAACACCTCGCATGGGATCAATGTAACCTACTAGAACTGACCGCATAGTCACTAGATCTCCGATTTGAGAGCACAACCAAAATTTGCAAACTGTTAGACATGGGCTTAAAAACATGCCGTTGGAGGGTGAAAACGTACAACAACTACCAAACGGCCCCGTAGGAGGCACGAACACCTCGTACGGGATGAATGTAACCCGTAGGAACCGTCTGCATAGTCACTGGACCCCCAGTTTGAGAGCACGACCAAAATTTGCAAACTGTGAAACTTAGGCTTAAAAATAATACGTCAAAAGGTGAAGTCATAAAACAGCCACAAAACGGCCCCGTAAGACACGAACACCCATTACGGGACTATTGTAACCCTCAGGAATCGGCTGCATAGTCACGGGATCCCCGGTGTGAGAGCACGACTAAAATTATGAACTATTAGACTTAGACTTAAAAACATGTCGTCGGAGGGTGAAAACATCAAACATCCACAAAACGGCCCCGTAGGAGGCATGATACCTCGCACTTGACCAATGTAACCCGTAGGAACCGACCTCATAGTCACGGGACACCCGACTTGAGAGCACGACCAGAATTTCCAAACTGTTTGACTTAGGCTTAAAAATATGCCGCCTAGTGGTGAAAACATTAGAGACCAACAAAACGGCCCCGTAGGAGGTAGGAACAGCTCGCATGGGACAATTGTAACCCACAGGAATAGACTGCATATTCACGGGACCCCTAATTTGAGAACACGACCAAAATTTGCATAATACTAGACTTAGGCTGAAAAATATGTCATTTTTAAAGTGAAAACATAAAACAACCATAAAATAGCCCAATAAGAGGCATGAACACACATGACGGGACTATTGTAACCCCCCGGAATCGACCTCATAGTCACAAGACCCCCGGTTTGAGAGCACGACCAAAATTTACAAGCTGTAAAACTTTGGGTTAAAAATATGCCGTCAAAGGGTGAAAATGTAAAACAACCACAAAACGACCCCGTAAGAGGCATGAACACGTCGTACAAGACAAATGTAACTAGCAGGATCCGACCACGTAGTCATGGGATCCCTGGTTTGAGAGCACGACTAAAATTTGCAAATTGTTAAACTTACGCATAAAAATAAGACGTCAAATGGTGAAAACATAAAACAACCACAAAACAGCCTCGTAAGAGACACGTACACCTCACATGGGACCAATGTAACCCACATGAATCGATACCGTAGTCACAGGACCGTCGTTTTGAGAGCATAATAAAAATTTTCAAACTATTGGAATTAGGATTAAAAACATGCCGTCAAAGGGTGAAAATGTAATACAGCCACAAAATGGTCCTGTGAGAGGCGCGGTTATCTCGCACGGGACAAATGTAACTAACAAAAATCGACTGATTAGTCACGGGACCACCGACTTTAAATCACGACCAAAATTCACAAACTGTTAGATTTAGGCTTAAAAACACGCCACAAGAGGGTGAAAATGTAAAACACCCATAAAACGGCTCCGTAGGATGCACGAACACCTCGCACGGGACCAATGTAACCTGCAAGAACCGACCGCATAGTCACTGGATCCCCGATTTGAGAGCACAACCAAAATTTACAAACTGTTAGACATGGGCTTAAAAACATGTTGTCGGAGGGTGAAAACATACAACAACTACCAAACGGCCCCGTAGGACCAAACACCTCGCACGGGACGAATGTAACCCACAGGAACCGTCTGCATAGTCACCGGACCCCCAGTTTCAGAGCACGACCAAAATTTGCAAACTCTTAAACTTAGGCTTAAAAATAATACGTCAAAAGGTGAAGTAATAAAACAACCACAAAACAGCCCCGTAAGACACGAACACCCATTACGGGACTATTGTAACCCTCAGGAATCGGCTGCATAGTCACGGGACCCCCGGTGTGAGAGAACGACCAAAATTCTGAACTATTAGACTTAGGCTTAAAAACATGCCGTCGGAGGGTGAAAACATCAACCATCCACAAAACGGTCTCGTAGGAGGCATGATACCTCGAACTTGACCAATGTAACCCGTAGGAACCGACCGCATGTTCACGGGACCCCTGGTTTGAGAGCACAACCAAAATTTCCAAATTGTTAGACTTAGGATTAAAAACATGCCGTCAAATGGTGAAAACATAAAACTCCCACAAAACGGTCCTATAGGAGGAACAAACATCTCGCACGGGACAATTGTAACCCGTGGGAACCGACTGCATAGTCACGGGACCAATAATTTGACAATACGACTAAAATTTGCAAACTGTTACACTTATGCTTAAAAATATATCGTCAAGAGGTGAAAACGTAAAACAACCATAAAATGACCCCATTAGAGGCACAAACACACATGACGGGACTATTGTAACCCCCAGGAACCGACCGCATAGTCAGCGGACCCTCGGTTTGAGATCACGACCAAAATTTACATGTTGTTAGACTTTGGCTTAAAAATATGCCGTCAAAGGGTGAAAATGTAAAAAAATCACAAAACGGCCCCGTAGGAGGCAGGAACACCTCGCACGGGACAAATTTAACCCGTAGGAACCGATTGCATAGTTACGGGACCCCTAATTTGAGAGCACGACCAAAATTTGCAAATTGTTCAACTTACGCTTAAAAACAATCCGTCAAAATAGATAAAACATAAAACAACCACAAACTGGCCCCGTAAAAGGCACGAACACCTCGCACGGGACTAATATAACCTGCAGGAATCGATCGCATAGTCACGGGACCCTCGGTTTGAGAGCATGACCAAAATTTGCAAACTTTTAGACTTCGGCTTAAAAAGATGTCGTCAGAGGGTGAAGACCTAAAACAACCATAAAATACACAGGTAAGAGGCATGAACACCTCGTACCGGACCAATGTAACCCGTAGGACTGACCGCATAGTCACTGGACCACCGGTCTGAGAGCACCACCAAAATTGGCAAACCATTAGACTTAGGCTTAAAAACATGTTGTCAAATGGGTGAAAATGTAAAACAGTAAAAAAATGGCCCTGTAAGAGGCACGACAACCTCGCACGGGACCAATGTAACCCGCAAGAATCGAGTGTATAGTTGCAGGACCCCTAGTTTGGGACCACGACAAAAATTTGCACAATTTTTGACTTGGGCTTAAAAACATGCCATCAGAGGGTGAAAACATAGAACACCGATGAAACGGCCATATAAGAGGCACAAACACCTTGCACAACACCAATGTAACTCGCAGGAACCAACCGTATAGTTACGGGACCCCCGATTTGAGAGCACGACCAAAATTTGCAAATTATTAGACTTAGGGTTAAAAACATATCGCCAAATGGTCAAAACATAAAACAACCACAAAATGGCCCCATTGGAGGAATTAACACCTCATACGGGACCAATATAACCCGTAGGAACCGATCGCATAGTCACGGGACCTCAGGTTTTAGAGCAAGACCAAAATTTGCAAATTGTTGAACTTTGGCTTAAAAACATGTCATCAAAAGATGAAGACATAAAACAGCAACAAAACAGTCCCGTCAGAGGCACCAACACCTCGCACGGGACCGATGTAACTCGCAGGAACCGATCGTGTAGTCAAGGGAACCCCGATTTAAGAGCACGATCAAAATTTGTACATTATTGGACTTCAGCATAAAACATGCCTTCAAAGGGTGAAAATGAAAAACAACCATAAAATTACCACGTAAGAGGCGCGAACACTTCGCAGGTGACCAATGTAACCCGCAGGAACCGACCGCGTAGTCACTACACCCCCAGTTTGAGAGCACAACCAAAAATTTTAAATTGCTAGACTTATGCATAAAAACATGTCGTCAAAGGGTGAAAACGAAAAACAATCACAAAATGGCCGCATAAGAGGCACGAACATCTCGCACGGATGACTTTAACCCGTAGGAATCGACTGCATAGTGACGAGACCCAAAATTTGAGAGCACGACCAATATTTTCAAAATGTTAGATGTAGGCTTAAAAACATGCCGTCAGAGGGTGAAAACGTCAAACACCAACAAAATGGCCCCATAGGAGGAATGAAGTCCTCGCACGGGACCAATGTAACTCGCAGGAACCGATCGCATAGTCACGGGAACCCCGATTTGAGAGCACGACAAAAATTTGCAAATTGTTAGACCTAGGTTTAAAACATGTCGTAAAATTGTGAAAACATAGAACAACCACAAAACGATCGCAAAAGAGGAACCAACACCTCGTACGGGAACGATGTAACCCGCAGGAATCGATCGCGCAGTCATGGGACCCCCGGTTTGAGAACACGAACAAAATTTGCAAATTATTGGACTTCGGCTTAAAAACATGCCTTCAAAGGGTGAAAACAAAAAATAACCATAAAACGGCCACGTAAGAGGCACGAACACCTCGCACCGGACCAGTGTTACCCGCAGGAACGGACCACGTAGTCAGTGGAGCTCCGGTTTGATGATACAACCAAGATTTACAAACTATTAGACATAGCAATAAAAACATGTCGTCAAAGGGTGAAAAAGTCAAACAACCACAAAATGGCCCCGTAAGAGGCACGAGAACCTGACGCGGGACCAATTTAATACGTAGGAATCGACTGCATAATCACGGGACCACCGGTTTGAGAGCTAGACCAAAATTTGCAAACTCTTAGACTTAGGCTTAAAAAAGGGTCGTCAGAGGGTGAAAACATAAAACACCCACAAAATGGACACCTCGTACGGGACAAATGTAAGCCATAGGAACCGATCGCATAGTCACTGGACCCACAGTTTGAGAGCACGACCAAAATTTAAAAATTGTTAGAATTTTGCTTAAAAATATGCCGTCATCGGGTGGAAATGTTAAACAACCACAAAACAGCCACGTAAGAGGCACAAACATGTCGCACTGGACCAATGTAACCCGTAGGAATCGACTGTGCGGTCATAGGACCCTCGGTTTGAGAACACGACCAAAATTTACAAATTGTTAGACTTAGGCTTAAAAACAAACCGTCAGAGGGTGATAATGTAATACAACCACAAAATAGCCCCGTAAGAGGCACGGACACCTTCCATGGGACCAATGTAACCCGCAAGAATCGATTAAATAGTCACGGGACCCCCGATTTGGGATCATAACCAAAATTTTCAAATAGTCAGACTTAAGCTTAAAAACATGTAGTGAAATGGTGAAAACATTAAACAATCACATAACAGCCCCATAAGAGGCACAAACACCTCGCACGGGACCAATATAACCCGTAAGAACCGATCGTGTAGTCACATGACCCCCGATTTGAGAACCCGACCAAAATTTGCAAATTGTTGGACTTCGACTTAAAAATATGCCGTCAAAAGGTAAAAATAAAAAACAACCACAAAACGGCCCCGTAAGAGGCACAAACACCCAGCACGAGACTATCGTATTCCGTAAGAACTAGTCGTGTAGTCACGGGACCCCCCGTTTGAGAGCACGAACAAAATTTGCAAATTATTTAACTTCAGCTTAAAAATATGCCATCAAAAGGTGAAAATGTCAAACAACAATAAGACGGTCATGTAAGAGGCACAAACACCTCGCACGGGACCAATGTAACCTGTAGGAATCGACCGCGTAGTCACTAGACCCCCGATTTCAGAGAAAAACCAAAATTTGCAAACTATTAGACTTATGCATAAAAATATGCCGTCAAAGGGTGAATATGTAAAACAACAACAAAATGGCCCCATAAGAGGCACGACCATCTTGCACGGGATGAATTTAACCCACAGGAATCGACTGCATAGTCACGAAACCCACAGTTCGAGAGCACGACTAAAATTTACAAACTGTTAGACTTAGGCTTAAAAAGATGCCTTTAGAGGGTGAAAATGTAAAATGTCGATAAAACAACCCCATAGGAGGAACAAACACCTCGCACAGGACCAATATAACTCGTAGGAACCGACCGCATAATCACCTGACTCCCATTTTGACAGCATGACCAAAATTTGCAAATTGTTTGACTTAGGCTTAAAAACATGCCGTCAAAGGATGAAAAAGTAAAGCAACCAAAAAATGAAACGGTAAGAGGCACAATCACCTCGCACGGGACTAATGTAACCCGCACGAACCGACCGCATTGTCACGGGACCCCAACTTGAGAGCAATACCAAAATTTGCAAATTGTTAGACTTAAACTTAAAAACATGCCGTCAAAGGGTGAAAACGAAAAACCGCCACAAAACAACCCTGTAAGAGGCATGAACACCACGCACAAGGCTAAGGTAACCTGTAGGAAATGATCACGTAGTCATGGGACCCCTGGTGTGAGAGCACGATAAAAATTTGTAAATTCCTAAAATAGGCCTAAAAATAAGTCATTAAAGAGTTAAAATGTAAAGCAGTGGAAAAACGACCATGTAAGAGGCATGAACACCTCGCACGGGACTAATGTAACCTATAGGAACCGATCGCATAGTTACGGGACCCCCGTTTTGAGAGCACGACCAAAATTTGTAAAGTGTTAGACTTAGGATTAAAAACATGCCATCAAAGGGTGAAAATGCAAAACAACAATAAAATAACCCGGTAAGAGGCGCGAACACGTCACAAAGGACCAATGTAACCTGCAGGAACCGACTGCATAGTCATGGGACCCCGGGTTTGAGAGCACGAACAAAATTGTCAAATTGTTAGACTTCGGCTTAAAAACACGTCTTCAAATGGTGATAACATAAAACATCCATAAAATGGCCCCGTAAGAGGGGGTGAACACCTCAAAAGGGACTAATATAACCCGTAGGAACCGACTGCATACTGACGGGACTCCCGGTTTCAGAGCACAACCAAAATTTTCAAAACTGTTAGACTTAGGGTTAAAAACATACCGTCAAAGGGGGAAAACATATAACATCCACAAAATGGCCCCGTAAGAGGCACAAACACCTCGCACGGTACCAATGTAACTATAAAGAACCAACTGCGTAGTCACGGGACCCCCGATTTGAGACCACGACCAAATTTGGCAAAATATATAGACGTAGGCTTAAAAACACACCGTCAATGGGTGAAAATATAAAACAACCCTAAAACGGACCCGTTAGAGGGACGAACACCTCGCATGGGACAAGTGTAACCCGCAGAAACCAATCGCGTAGTCACGGAACTCCCGCATTGAGAGCATGACCAAAATTTGCAAACTGTTAGACTTATGCTTAAAAACATGGCTTCCAAGGTTGAAAACGTGAAACGTCCACAAAACACAACCGTAAAAAGCCCAAACACCTCGCATGAGACAAATGTAACCCGCAGAAATCGACCTCGTAGTCACGAAACCCCAGGTTGAACTAGACTTATGGTTAAAAACATGTCGTCAAAGGGTGAAAACATAAAATAGCCACAAAATGGCCCCGTAAGCGGCACGAAAACCTCCCACGGGACTAATGTAACCCACATGAACCGATCGCATAGTCACGAGACCCTCGATTTGCGAACATGACCAAAATTAGCAAACTGTTAGACATAGGCTTAAAACATTTTGTCAAAAGGTGACAACGCACGAGACTATTGAAACCCGTAGGAACCAATCGCGTAGTCATGGGACCCCCGATTTGAGTTTATGACCAAAATTAACAAACTATTAGACTCTGGATTAAAAACATGTCTTCAAAGGGTGAAAATCTAAAATGACCAAAAAAGGCCACGTAAGAGGGGGTAACACCTCGCATGGGACCAATGTAACCCGCGAGAATCGATCGTGTTTTAACGGGAACCTCGGTTTGAGAGCATGACCAAAATTTGCAAACTGTTAGACTTAGGTTTAAAAACATACCGTCAAACTGTGAAAATATAAAACAAACACAAAACAACCATGTGAGAGGCATGGACACCTCGCATAGGAAATTGTAACCTACAGGAACCGACCGCATAGTCATGGGACCCACAGTTTCATACCATGGAAAAAATTTGCAAACTATTTGACATAGGCTTAAAAACATGACATCAAAGGGTAGAAATGGTAAATAGAAATAAACGGCCCCGTCAGAGGAACGACCACCTCGTACGGGACCAATATAACCCGTAGGAATTGACTGCATAGTCATCGGACCCCCGATTTGAGAGCACGACCAAAATTTGTAAATTGTTTGACTTATGCTTAAAAACATACCATCAAATCGTGAAAATGTAAAACAACAAAAAACGACTCCGTAAGAGGCACTAACACCTCGCATGGGTACAACGTAACTCGGAGGAAAAGATCGCGTAGTCACGGGACCCCCGGTTTGAGAGCCCAACCAAAATTTGCAAACTATCGGACTTCGGCTTAAAAACATGCCGTCAATGGGTGAAAACGTAAAAGATCCATAAAACGGCCGCATAAGAGGCACGAAGACCTCGCACGGGACCAATGTAACCCGTCGGAACTGATTGTGTAGTCACGGGACATCCAGTTCAAAAACACGAGAAAAATTTACAAATTGTTAGACATTTACAGGACAAATGTTACCCGTAGGAACCGACCGATAGTCACCCACAGGGCCAACATAACCCAAGGGGCACTCGTGGCAACTGACCGATTAGACTCTAAAAACTGCTTCTTTATTACTATTAAAACTAGTCACGGATTTGGACCATGACCATTTTATTTTTAAAATAAAAATGGTCACGACCCAAAGCCATGACCATTTTATTTTTAAAATAAAACATTGTCATGACCTAAATCCATGACCATTTTAATTTTAAAATAAAGCTGGTCACGGATTTGTGTTGTGACCATGTTTTGTGGGCACTAAATAGGGGGTCACGGGTTTGGGCCATGACCAAGTCCGTGACCATCCTGGGCCATGAACAATGGTGGTGGTTAGGATTTGGGCCGTGAGCACCAAAAATGGTCATGCCCAAATTGATCACGGACCAAATCCATGACCCACCACTAATGGTCACGAATTTAGGTCGTGACCATGCACAGTATTTAGTGTAGTGTAGGATCCTTTGGGTAGTGAGCGGTACCCAGAAATATATATAATAAGAGACTATACTTGTAATTATCTGTACGATGAGTATGCGAGAGATATATACTATGTACAGACTTAAATGATAGGTTGTGTGTATACTTATCGAAAAATATGCATATATAGGTTGTGTGAATACCAATGTAATATGCAGGAACTGGTCGCATAGTCACTCGACCCTCAGTTTGAGAGCACAACCAAAATTTACAAACCGTGAGATTAGGCTTCAAAACATGTTGTCAAGGGGTGAAAATCTAAAACAACAAGAAAAAGGCCCCGTAAGAGGAAAGACAACCTCGCACAGGAACAATGTAACCCGCAGAAATTGACTGCATTCTTGCGGGACTCCCGATTTGGGAGCACGACCAAAATTTGCAAAGTATTATACTTAGTCTTAAAAAAATGTCGTGAGAGGGTGAAAACACAAAACACTGATAAAACGGCCATATAGGAGGAACAAACACCTCGCACGACATCAATGCAACTCGCAGGAACCGACATCATAGTCACGGGACCCCCGATTTGATAGCACGACCAAAATATGTAAATTGTTACACTTAGGCTTAAAAACATGTCCCCGAATGGTAAAAATATAAAACAACCACAAACTGGTCCCGTAAGAGGCACGAACACCTCACGTCGAACCATTGTAACTCGCAGGAATCGATCGAATAGTCACAGGACCCCCGATTTGAGAGCACAACCAAAATTTGAAAATTGTTAAGCTCAAGCTTAAAAAAAAGTCATCGAATGGTGAAAACATAAAACACCAAAAAATGGCGCCTTAAGAGGCACGGACACCTCGCACGGGACCAATATAACCTGCAGGAACTGATCGCGTAGTCATAGAACCCCGGGTTTGAGAGCACTATCAAAATTTGCAAACTATTAGACTTAAGATTAAAAACATGTCGTCAAAGGCTAAAAATTTAAAACAACCCCAAAATGGCCCCGTGAGAGGCACGACCACCTCGCACGGGACCAATGTAACCCGCAGGAATCAATTGCATAGTCACGGCACCCCCTGTTAGAGAGCACAACAAAAAATTGCAAAATGTTAGACTTAGGCTTAAAGACGATTAGAGGGTGAAAACAAAACAGCCTCGTATGCAGCATGAACACCTCGCACCGGACCAATGTAACCCGCAGGAATCGACCGCATGGTCAAGGGACCCCCGGTTTGAGAGCACGACCAAAATTTGCAAATTGTTTGACTTATGCTTAAAAACATACCATCAAATCGTGAAAATGTAAAACAGTAAAAAACGACCCCGTAAGAGGCACTAACACCTCGCACGGGTACACCGTAACTCAGAGGAACCGATTACGTAGTCACGAGACTCCCGGTTTGAGGGCCTAACCAAAATTTTCAAACTACCGGACTTCGGCTTAAAAACATGCAATCAATGGGTGAAAATGTAAAACATCAATAAAATGGCCCCATAAGAGGCATGAAGACCTCGCATGGGACCAATGTAACTCATCGGAACTGATCGTGTAGTCACGGGACCCTCGGTTCGAGAACACAAGAGAAATTTGCAAACTGTTAGACATTTACGAGACAAATGTTACTCGTAGGAACCGACTGCGTAGTCACCCACATGGCCAATATAACCCAAGGGGCACTCGCGGAAACTGACCGATTAGACTCTAAAAAAATGCTTTTTTATTACAATTAAAAATAGTCACGAATTTGGCCCATGACCATTTTATTTTGAAAATAAAAATGGTCATGACCCAAAGTCGTGACCATTTTATTTTTAAAATAAAACATTGTCATGACCTAAAGCCATGACCATTTTAATTTTCAAATAAAACTGGTCACGGATTTGGACCGTGACCAAGTTTTGTGGGCACTAAATAGAGGGTTACGGGTTTGGGCCGTGACCAAGTCGGTGACCATCCGGAGCCATGACCAATGGTGGAGGTTAGGGATTTGGGCCGTGAGCACCGAAAATGGTCACGCCCGAATTGGTCACGGACCTAATCCGCGACCCACCACCTATGGTCAGGAATTTAGGCTGTGACCATGCACAATATTTAGTGTAGTGCAGGACCCTTTGGGTAGTGAGCGGTACCCAAAAATATATATAATAAGAGACTATACTTGTAATTATATGTACGATGAGTATGCGAGAGATATATACTATGTACGACATAATTAATAGGTTATGTGTATACCTACCAAAAAATATGCATATATAGGTTATGTGAATACCAATGTAACCCGCATGAACTGATCGCATAGTCACTGGACCCTCGGTTTGAGAGCACAACCAAAATTTGCAAACGGTTAGACTTAGGCTTCAAAACATGTTGTCAAAAGTTGAAAATGTAAAACAACAACAAAATGGCCTCGTAAGAGGTAAGACAACCCCGCACAGGACCAATGTAACCCGTAGGAATTGACTGCATTGTCGCGGGTCCCTCGATTTGGGAGCACAACCAAAATTTGCAAAGTATTAGACTTAGGCTTAAAAACATGCCGTCAGAAGTTGAAAACATAAAACACTGATAAAACGGCCATATAGGAGGAACAAACACCTCGCACGACATCTATGCAATTCGCAGGAACCGACGACATTGTCACAGGAGCCCCGGTTTGATAGCACGACGAAAATATGTAAATTGTTAGACTTAGACTTTAAAACATGTCGCCAAATGGTCAAAACATAAAACAACCACAAACTGGCCCCATAAGAGGCATGGACACCTCGCGCCGAACCAATGTAACTCGCAGGAACCGATCGCATAGTCACATGACCCCCGATTTGAATGCCCAACCAAAATTTGCAACTTGTTAAACTTAGGCTTAAAAACACGTCGTCAAATGGTCAAAACATAAAACTCCACAAAACGGCCCCGTAAGAGGCACGAACACCTTGCACGGGACCAATATAACCCGCAGGAACCGATCACATAGTCACGAGACCCCTGGATAGAGAGCACTATAAAAATTTGCAAACTGTTAGACTTAGGCTTAAAAATATGTCGTCAAAGGGTGAAAATTTAAAAAAGTCACAAAATGGTCGCATAAGAGGCACGACCACCTCGTACGGGACCAATGTAACCCGTAGGAATCGACTGCATAGTCACAGGACCGCCTGTTAGAGATCACAACCAAAATTTTCAAACTGTTAGACTTAGGATTTAAGACGATCAGAGGGGGAAAACATAAAACACCAATAAAATGGCCCCGTATGTGGGACGAACACCTCGCACCGGAGCAATGTAACCCGCAGGAACCGACCACATAGTCACGGGACCTTCGGTTTGAGAGCATGACCAACATTTGCAAATTGTAAAACTTAGGCTTAAAAATAAGCCATCAATGGTGAAAACATAAAACTGCAACAAAATAGCCATGTGAGAGGTGCGAACACCTCAAACGGGACTAATGTAACCATCAGGAATAGATCGCGTAGTAGAGAGTCCCCTGGTTTGAGAGCATTACCAAAATTTGTAAAATGCTAGACATAGGGATAAAAACATGTCGTCGAAGGGTGAAAATGTAAAACAGCGGTAAAACGGCCACGTTAGAGGCACGACCACCTCGCACGGGACTAATGTACCCCGCAAGAATTAACTACATAGTCACGGGACCCCCGATTTGAGAGAACAACAATTTTTTTTAAATTGTTAGACTTTGGATTAAAAACATGTTGTCAGAGGGTGAAAACATCAAACAACCATAAAACAGCCCCGTAGGAGGCACGAAACCTCGTATGGAACCAATGTAACTCGTAGGAACCGACCGCATAATCACGGGACTCCCAGTTTGAGAGAACGACTAAAATTTGCAAATTGTTAGACTTAGGCTTAAAAACACGCGATCAAAAGTTGAAAACGTAAAACAACCACAAGAGAGCCCCGTAAGAGGCACTAACACCTATCACGAGTCTATTTGTAACCCGTAGGAACCGATCGCGTAGTCACAAGACCAACGGTTTGAGTGCAGGGCCAAAATTTACAAACTTCTAGACTTTGGATTAAAAACATGCCGTCAAAGGGTGAAAACATAAAATGACCCAAAAAGGACTCGTAAGAGGGACTAAAAACTCGCATGGGACCAAGGTAAGCCGCAGGAATCGACCGTGTAGTCACGAGACCCTCGGTTTTAGAGCATGACCTAAATTTGCAAAATGTTAGACTTAGGCTTAAAAACATACCCTTAAAGAGTGAGAATATAAAAAAAATACAAAACATCCCTGTAAGAGACACGAACACCTCGCATGGGAAAATGTAGCTAGCAGGAACCGATCGCATAGTCACGGGACACCCAGTTTGATAGCAGGACCAAAATTTGAAAACGCTTAGACTTAGGCTTAAAAACATGCCGTCAAAGGGTAAAAATGGTAAACACCCACAAAAAGGTCCGTACGAGGCACGACCACCTCACACTTGACCAATGTAACCCACAGGAATCGACTGCATAGTCACGGGACCCCCGATTTGAGAGCACGACCAAAATTTACAAATTGGTTTACTTAGGCTTAAAAACATACCATCAAATCGTGAAAACGTAAAACAATCACAACACGACCACGTAAGAGGCACTAACACCTCACATAGGACCAATGTAACTCACAGGAACCGACAGCATAGTCACGAGACCCCGTTCGAGAGCACAACCAAAATTTGCAAACTGTTGGACTTCGGCTTAAAAACATGCCCTCAATGGATGAAAACGTAAAAAACCTATAAAATGGCCCCATAAGATGTACGAACACCTCGCAAGGGACCAATATTACTCGCAGGAACCGACCGCATGGTCACAGGACCCCCTGTTTGAAAGCTTGACCAAAATTTGTAATTGTTAGACTTAGGCTAAAAAATGTTCCATAAAAGGGTGAAAATGTAAAATAACCCAAAACATCCTCATAAGAGGCACGACCACCTCGCACGGGACCTATGTAATCCACAGGAACCGATGGCGTTATCGCGGGACCCCCGGTTTGAGAGCACAACCAAAATTTGTAAATTATTGGACTTCGACTTAAAAAAATATCGTCAATGTGTGAAAATGTAAAACATCCATAAAATGGTCACGTGAGAGGCATGAACACCTCGCACGGGACCAATATTACCCGCAGGAATCGACCACGTAGTCACAGGACTCCTGATTTGAGAGCTCGACCAAAATTGGCAAACTGTTAGACTTAGTCTTAAAAGCACTCCGTCAAAGGGTGAAAATGTAAAATAACCACAAAATGTCCCCATAAGAGCAACGACCACCTCGCACGTGAACAATGTAACCCACAAGTACTGACCGTGTAGTCACAGAACCCCCAATTTGAGAGTACGACCAAAATTTGCAAACTGTCAGACCTAGGAATAAAAACTGTGGTCAGAGAGTGAAAGCATAAAACACCCACAGAACGGCCACACAGGATGTACGAACACCTCGCAGGGGATCGATGTAACCCGCAGGAACCAACCGCATACTGACGGGTCCCCGTTTTGAGAGCACGATCAAAATTTGTAAATTGTTAGACTTCGGCTTAAAAATATATGCCGTCAAATGGTGAGAACATAAAACAGTCACAAAGCGGCCCCATAAGAGTCACGAACACCTTGTACGGGACCAATGTAACCCTTAGGAACTGATCGCGTAGTCATGAGACACCCGATTTGAGATCACGACCAGAAATTGCAAACTGTTAGACTTAAACTTAAGAACATGCCATCAAAGGGTGAAAACGTAAAATAACCATAAAACGACCACATAAGATGTGCGAACACCTCGCATCGGACCAATGTAACCCTCAAGAACTGACCCCACAGTCACTGGACCCCCAGTTTGAGAGCATAACCAAAATTCACAAACTATTAGACTTAGGCTTAAAAACATGTTGTCAAAGGGTGAAAATGTTAAACAGTAACAAAATGGACCCGAAAAAGTTACGACCACCTTGAACGGGTCCAATGTAACCCGTAAGAATCGACTTCATAATCACAGGACCCCCAGTTTGAGAGCACCACTAAAATTGGCAGTCTGTTGGACTTCGGCTTAAAGACAAGCTGTCTGTAGAGGGGGCTTGTAGGTAATTCTGAGATTAGGGATAATCCACCCATTAGCAATAACGTTTCGGATTAAGACAACGTGGTAACTCAAGCGTGCTAGCTTAGCGTGGAAACTCAGATGAGGCAGCTTAGCGTGGGAACTCAGGCGAGGCAGCTTGGCGTGGCGACTCATACTTTAGCTTTCTGGGTTATTTAGTCATGTTTTATATGTGTTCATATTGGCAATGAGCTACAATGATTGTAATGATGTAACGAGAATAATGGATCTATGTGAGGTCGAATGGTACACACGAGAGACCAGGCTTGGCAGGGCCTGGGAGAGCTTTCATGCTCTATCGAACGACCTCACCGTGGGAACTTTAGAGGGACTTGGTTTGGAGGATTGAGAAGTGAGGCACCGTTGGGGCTTGTCCTTACCATCTTAGATACACCTGGTAAAACACCGAAGGACCCTCACCGTGGAACCACGAGCGGAGAAACTTCGAGTTCCATCGGGCGTTTAGCTGTGAACCAAACAAATCTCTACTTAATGTCCCATATAGTGTAGCTGATGTCATTAGCCAGCTAAACAACGTCAAATTTGCACTCAAGTAAACCATCGTGGTATTTGGGGCTGTCAAATAGTTGGTAAGCAACCTTTGTGGCCACAGCCCCCTGACACACAGTGGTTAGGCAAAAGGCATAGCTTGGCATTTAATGTCTATGACATGGAGAAAACTAGTGCATCAGGTATTTAATGTTGGTGACATAAAGTATGAGAGATGTCTTTCATAGGCATTGATGACTGAGTTGCCTCGGAGGTGGCACGAGGGTTATTTAAGGACCTCAACCACCTCTAAGGAGGACATGTTCCTTTGAATGTCAAAGAGTTATTACTAGAGAGAATTATTACAAACCAGAGAGGGTTTTCACTCACCCACCATTGTCATTTATTAAGGAGCTTTAATAACTTGATAGAGACTCTTCAGGGTGGTTGAGGTGGTTTTTGGTTGCCTGCCAAGGTGTATCTAGGGTTCCTACTTCTCTATCCCTTTAAACGAGTTACTTCTGAGTTCATTATCATTTTGGTTGAGATATACACGAGAGATTTTTGAGTTTTAGCTGAGTTTACATTCTTCGAGTTATATTTATATGTCTTGTGGCTAGTCAATAGTGTTTTTTGATTAATCCTATTATTACCATACTTAAAAGGGGTTACGCATCCATCTTATCTAAACTACCCTCTTACATTTGGCGACTTCGCTGGGGAGGCATTCTTCTAAGCAAGGAGTATGGCGCAAGATAACGTTAATCGAAGGCTCAACTTTTATGACATTTAACATAGTGAAGAGCATGCATCGAGAGAACTGGAGGCCTTAAGCGATGGGGCTCCTCAAATTGAAGTACCTACAGTTCAGACAGCAACAGGCACTCAAGGGGTAACACAAGCTTCCATGAGCGCTGGGCTGGGACCTGCTCAGGTGGCCCTCCTCATGAGTAAGTTTTATGAGTTTTTATAGACCCTCGTAGCTTCAATGGTGCTGGGAGGATTTGAAGCCAATTCCTTCATGACATCGGGAGCAGCCCCAACGGCCCCACCAGGTGCAAGTACAACGGGAACAGTCCCAGTAAGCATAAGCTCCGTTGTGAATCCAGTGGTGGGAACTGCAGGAGTATCAACGGCACTAGCTGTAACGATGGCTCCAGCCGTAACAGGCATTCATCCTGTGACCCCATTGGTCGTTGCCCTATCGCCCATGGAAGAAATGAGAAGGGAGATGCAAAAGGATATGTAAAAGTTCATGCAGGCTTCCTCGCAATCGGTGGGTGAGGTTTCTTCGGTCTGTGATGACTTTCGAACACCTTACCCTCACGAATACAACGACGAGCCTTATCCGAAGGATTATATTCCTCCTATCTTTGAAAAATACACAGGAAAGGGGGGAAATCCAAAGGAGCATATTAAACGTTTTATCTAGCACTTGGGGGCGCATTGAAACAATAAGAAGCTCAGGTTGAGGGAGTTCTCAAAATTTCTAACCGATAAAGCATATACCTGGTATTCTCACTTGGCCCCTAAGAGTGTTTCCACGTGGGAAGAGATGCATGTGTTGTTCGTCCAGAAGTTCTTTATGGCAGAGGATGAGTTTACTTTGACCCAATTAGGGAGAGAAAAGGAACGGGTAGGAGAATACATGGTGGCATACTTTTGAAGGTTCAGGGAAAGGTCCCTCGATGTAAGAGAGGAGGCTAAAGAGTCTAAACTATTACAGATCTGTGCGGAAGGGCTACTCCCTGAGTACATATGCCACCTTATCAACGAGACGCGCGAGGGAACTTTGTTAGCCTTCCTAAAATCTGCAAGGAACAACTCATTGGTTGTACGACCAAACCCGATGGTGGGGCCTATGATGTTCAGGAAGCCGATGCAACCTGGGGAGGAAGGCCTCAACCCCCACGGGTGGGGTACACCGAAGGAACAGATGGGGGCAAGGTGCCGAAGAAAGACAACAAGAGGAAGTTTGGATGAGACAGAGAAGACCCACCACCGTTACCTTACACGATAAAAGAGGTTGTGAGTTGTTATAACACAATGGTCCAAGGTGGAACGATCAATGAACCAAAGGGCGTTCCGGGGGAAGAACTCGATGCTGCAAAGAGGGCGGATCCTAAATATTATCAGATTCATCGAAAGATCCAGCATCCAATAGAGAGCTGCTTCACACTGAGAAGGATCATTGACAAGTACATGAAAGAATAAACGTTGGAAATCCCCTCGCAGAACGTTAACAACAACCCACTTCCAGCACACGAGGTCAATCTAGTGATGGCCTATGATGAGGAGGCAGAAAGAGAAGGTGGAGGCTTAACGATGAAGCAGAGGGAGTTCGAAGAAGCTCTGGAACATTGTACCACGATAATGGCTAACGTAGTTTTAGCCTACGATGAAGCAAGCACTAAAGACGTGGAAGACGTATACAGCGTTGAAGGTGAGGAAACATACGAAAAACGTTGCTAATGCCATTTAATACAAGATTAAACTGTATAAGCAACTCCGAGAAGTTTGTTGAAAAAACCCTTTTCTTTTGAAAATAAAAATTATAAACAACAAGATGTGTTTACAAAAACTTATGTACGAGAGTAATCAATACTTTGTAATCAGTTTTTAAAACAAGATAGTTTCAAAAATTCAGCACACTATAGAATGAGATGAGTAGATGAAGATAATCAGAACACACAGTTTTTAACGTGGTAAAACCTCTCCCAATAGAGGAAACATCCACGGTGACTTCTAAGTCACGAAAGTAAAAATCCACTAACAATAAACAACAGTTACAAACAATACAACATACATGCACACAAATCAACCTATTCTAAGTTTAGGAATATACCCCACTTTGTGTCCTTCTAACTTCTCATAGATCTGATTGTTGATGATGTTCTTCCAGTTTGATAACTTCCTTTTCTTTAGCTTCCTTACGTCGACTCAATAATCTTTGATCTTATTCACAACACTTCCAGTGTAGTAGTGTGTTAAGTGTTTGTGATGTGATTTCTATCAACATGCATGAACTCACACACACTTAGTTTTACAGACAGTCCTAGAAAATTACATATAAAGACTATATGCTGTGATTTTATTTTCTTTCTTTCTTACAGAACTTGAAACCTTTTTGACCTTTAATATATCCCAGATTCCACGGATATCTTGCTTCAAAATCAATCATGATCTTAATCAATCTCTGTTTTAAAAATATTTTTGAGATTGAAAATCTCCAAGTGTGAATCCAACTAGGTCAAGGTTAAGTTTCGTAAGAATAGAAACCATAAAATATTTACTGATCTAAATCAGTAAAGATTTTCTTAAAAATGAGAAAAAAAAACATGCAGATCTAGTGAAATATAACATGCAGAGTGTAGATCTACAATTTCTATGAAGAAGAAATACAGATCTTTAGACGAATGTTTAAGTTGGTAATAAGATCACTGATTAAGAGGTTACAGCTTCAATATGAACAAACCACTCTCTCTCAAACACTCAAGGTTTTGTTTGGGGTTTTGAATATACGAAGGTTTGAATCAGATTTGAAGTGTTTAGGGTTAGGGTTAGGGTTTGGCTAACACAGTTTTGCCTTTCTCTCTCTTCTCTCTTTTCTTTTCTCTCTTCTCTCTCACTTCTCTCTTCTCTCTATTTTTTTCTCTCAGAAATGACGACTGCCAAAAGTCTTAAAAGGTTGAGAATTAGAGGGCTTTTATAGGAGTGGAGGAAGGTTCTAGATAGTCGAAGGCAATCAAGGGCTGAGATTAAGTCTTCCTAATATTGACTTGATCTAAGGGTTATAAAACAGCGGTGGTTAAGTTGAATATGATTGGTCCACAGTGATAGCACAAGGATAGGTTTAAAACACATGCATGCCATCGATAAGGATTGATCTAACGATCAGCAAACCACCAGGCAATCCTCTCACAAAACAAACACAAAGTGATGCATCAGGAAAGTGACAAGTGTTGGCATATAAGAGGCTTGCAAACGCGGTTCAAAAATAATTACAGGCAACACCCTGAAGTCTCTAGCGCATTTACATTCTACCCAATCAAACATTCCAATGATAATGACATTTTCAAAATAGCATATTAACCCCACAAAGTTTATAATCACACTTTTATTAATAAAAACATTATTTTAAAAATGTTTAAAAATTCCCAAAAAATTTATTAAAACAACATATTAAGGGGAATTTAACACACAATCAATTTTAAGCAATATATACACATGTATGCACTTCTAATGTGTGTAGTGTGATTCAATTTATACCTTCTTGGGTTATTGAAGAGGATTCGAGAGAATGATTCTGAGGTTCTTTGGATTCTAGGTTAGTCAACCAATTTTGTCACTATTTCCAAATTAGTTGAGCACTTATACAATATAGACTTAAGTAAGTCAAAGGTATAAGGTGCTTCAATATAACTGGTAATAGAGTACAATGCAGTTTCAAAATCCCCAAAGTTCACTTGGTTCTTCGATTAAGTGAGGATCCCGAAGGAGAGCAGACTGGAAATAACTTGGGTGATCTTAGACATTGCGAGGAGGAACGCAGTCCCCTCGCTAAGGTGAAGGGGACCCATGGCTAGGCTGGCAAAAAAAATTCTGTCAGAAGTAACCTTCAGCGATGCAGATAGAGCTGTAAGGTTCCCTCATAACAGGCCTCTATATGTTACTGTTAGCGTCAACGGGGTTAGCTTCGCAAGGACTCTTATGGATGGGGGTGCTTCCATGAATATTATGCAGATCAACTCCTTCCAGTGGGTTGAAATTACAGAAGAAAGGTTGGTCCCCATGCCTTTGGTAATTTCGGGGTATGACAACCAATCTTCCAAATCCATCGGGTATGTGAATGTTGGAATTGTGATGGGAAATCTGAGTTCCCACATCAAGTTCCATGTAATTGAAAGTGAAACTTCCTATCATTTACTAATCAGAAGAGTGTGGATGCACAACCAAAGGTTAGTCCTTTCAATATATCACCAATGTGCCAAGGCAAATATCAAGGGAACAAAAGTGACCATTAGGGCTACGAAGAGGACATTCGCTATCGAAGAATCTCACTTGGTAGATGCGACATTTTATACAGAGCTGGAGGAGGATGTCCGGGTCCTAATAAGAAGAATGGAGGGAACATGGGTTCCCTCAATTAGAGAAAGAATGGGTCCCTTGAATGAGCAAAATAAATAGGTTGAAAGTAGCGAAGGGGTGAGGGCCGAAGAAGCCCATGAGGTGATCCCTTGACCCCAAAATATCTCGAAGTAACTCAAAGACAGGATGAGGCCTAGAATAGACCCAGTGAATCATGAGGTCCAACGACAAAGCATGCTGAGTCCCTTTTCAGGGGAAAGAATTACTGAGACTTCCAGAGAGAAGAAGAGGAAGGTCGTGGCAACAGCTACCCGTGCAAGAAAGTTGTCACTGAAGAGGGAAAAATGGTGTATCGCTTATAATGGTGTGAACGGGTGACCGAAGAGACTGAGGATGAGGCTAACCCAATATATGAGTGTTTCTTGGTAGATCAACAGGGGCAGTGTATGGTGATAGATAACTCTAACATACAAGAATTTGTAGCAGATGTCGTCGAAGAACCAGACTACATGGAAGATCATCCAAAGTCTCAGGCACAAGAGTTGGAGCAGTTGAACCTGGAGAGAGAAGGGGAAGATCCAAGGCCCATCTTCATCTCGAAAGATCTCAATAAGGAGAAGCGAGAAGCCTTGGTTGAGTTGATTCAGGAATTTATAGACGTCTTCGCATGGAAATACACTGAAATGGAAGGGCTGGATGAGGAAGTGAGCTGCCATAAGTTAAACGTAATGCCTTCATCCATTTTGGTGAAGCAGGTAATGAGGACTTTCAAACCTGAGTTGGACTTGAGGATTAAGGAAGAGGTTCAACGTTTACTGGCAGTAGGGTTCATCAAGTCAATACAACATCGTCTTTGGCTGTCTAGCATTGTGCCACTGGGAAAGAAAGACCAGAACCAAATAAGGATCTGTGTGGACTTCAGAGATTTGAATAGGGCTTGCCCCAAGGATGAGTTCCCTCTACCCTCCATCGACAGTATGATAGACCCACGGCTGGTCATGAGATGTATAGCTTCATGGATGTGTATGTAGGGTACAACCAGATTAAAATGGACCCCACGGATGCTGAGAAAATGGCATTCAGAACTCCGTTAGGCAACTTCATATACAGAGTGATGTCGTTTGGACTCAAGAATGCTGGGGCTACTTACCAGAGAACAATGATGGCCATTTTTCATGACTTCTTCCATAAATTTATAGAATTTTATGTGGATGATTTAGTCATTAAATGAAGGAAGGAGGAGTCCCATATGAGTGATTTGGGGAAAGTGTTTGCTCGGTGCAGGAGGTATAAATTGAGGATGAACCCTCTAAAGTATGTCTTTAGAGTAACAAGTGGGAAGTTTCTAGGCTTCGTGGTTGATCGACAAGGGGTGCAGATGGACCAGGATGAACAGCGGGTGATCATGGAGATGCCATGTCCAAGAACGGCGAAGGAACTGAAGAATTTTCTCGGTAAAGTCTCCTACCTTAGGAGATTTGTGCCTGGATTGGCCGAAATAACACACCCACTGATGCAGCTGTTGCTAAAGAACACAAAATTCAGGTGAGAGGAGGTTCACCAGGAGTCTCTCGTTGGGTTGAAAAAACTGCTCGTTTCACTACGAATCATGGTTCCCCCATAGGTAGGAGTACCATTGCAGCTATACCTCACATCTACCATGAGGTCCGTTGGAGCACTGCTCGCACAAGAAATTAACGGGCAAGAATGTCCAGTTTACTACCTCAGCAGAATCATACATGGGCCAGAGATTAGATATAGTAGCCTAGGAAGGCATTGTTTAGCCTTAGTCTTTGTATCTCAAAAACTTAGACATTATATGATGTCTTTTACAATTCATATTGTAACTATATGTGATCCTATTAAGTATTTATTGGCAAGGACTATATTGATTGGAAGGGCAGATAGGTGGTTCCTCATCCTCTCAGAATATGACTTGAAGTGTGTGGTTCCTCGCGCGATCAAGAGCCAGGCGTATGTCGATCTATTGTAAATATTTCCATCAGGAACATTTGAACCACCTAAAGAAGATATTCCAGGAGATGACTTACAGGCCAATTATCTAGATGCAACTGATGAGGAATGGACGATGCAGTTCGATGGTTCTTCAACGAATAAGAAAGGAGGAGCAGGGGTTATTCTTTCAAAAGGAATGGAGGAGATTTGCCTTTCCTATAAGTTAGATTTCCCTTGTTCCAATAACAAAGCAGAGTACGAGGCGTTGGTACTGGGGTTGCTAGATGCTTTTTGAAGGGGAATTCATTCACTCTATATCAAGGGTGATTCGAACTTGGTGATTCGGCAAGTAAACAGAGAATATGTGTTAAAGCCCATGAGCCTGGCACCCTACAGGACAATCATTTAGAGGCTCCTCAGCCAGTTCCATCGGACCAAGATCAAGAGACATCCCAGAACGAAGAATCGCCATCCAGATGCTAATGCCACTATCACCCAAAAAATGGTCATGAGGAACGATACAACTTTCATCATTATCCAACGAAGAACAGCTCCTTCAGTGGTACAGTCAATTCTACCGATGGAAGAGGACGCGAACTTGAGAGGAGAGATTACGAAGCAGTTGGAATCTGGCGAGGGAGATATGGGAATACGAGAGTTAGCCCAATACTTTATAAACCAGGGGAATCTTTACTTCAGAAATGCAGGGGGATGGTTGTCAAGATGTATCGGCCCAGAGGAAGCAGAGCGAAGGTTGAAGAAAACTCATGAGGATCACTGTGAAACAACTGAGATACCTCTTTATTGGAGAATTTAAAAAGAGGGATATTTTTAGCCTAGAATGAAGCATGACGCGACAGAGCTACAACGGAAGTACGATAAGTGTTAGCTACTTTTCAAAGCAGCTGAGTACCATTTCATTGAAGCTCAAACGAACTGGAGGCAGCCCTATATCGACTTTATTCAAGATGGAGTTATCCCAATAGAGAAAATTAATGTGATGGGACTAAAGCGAAGATACCAAAGGTTCGATGTTCAGGAGGGGCAGCTTTATCGAAGGGGGTATTTCAACAAGCCATTGCGTTGCATCACGAAGGAAGAAGCAACTGAGGTCCTCAAACAAGCGCATGATCCAGCCCACATGGGAGGGGCCAAGTTGTATGATCAACTGATGACGTTGGGGTATTATTGGCCAATGATGGGGAAAGACTCTACTGAGTTTGTTTAAAAATGCAAACCTTGCCAACTTTATTAAAATATGATCCATGCCCCATTGGTAGACTTACACGCTCGGGCAATGCCTTATCCTTTTCACACTTGGACGTTCGACTTGGTAGGGGTGATACATCCTTCTTCGAGGGGAAATATAGTGATACTATTAGCAACGAAGTACTTTACAAAATGGGCCAAAGTGATACCACTCAGAAGAGCAACGGATGGGGTGGTGAGCAACTTCATCAGAGAATATATCATTTGCCATTTGGGGATCCCAAAGGTTATTCTTTCAGATAACGAGACTCCCTTCGTGAATTCAGAAATAACAATGTTCACATACAAATACTCCATTATTTATCACACTTCAACGGTGCAGTATCCAAAGGGAAATGGTCAAGCCGAAGAAACTAACAAAACATTGGTTAATATTTTGGCCAAGATGATGGAGGACTTTCCAGGATCGTGGGATGATAAGATACCAGTTGTGTTGTGGGCCTATGGAACGGCGAAGAGGAAGCCCACATGGTACACTCCGTTATCTCTTATTTATGGGGCTGAGGCAATTCTTCCAATAGAGTTAGAAGTTACCTCTTCTCGATATGCCTTGCGAAGTAGCATGCCCCCTCAGAATAGACATGTGCAGTTTGAAGCATTAGATGAACACAAAGATAATGCGATGCAATACTTTTAGATGTATACGAAAAAGCTCTCCAGGGAATATGATAACCTGGTGAGACCAAGGAAGTTCGTAGAGGGAGACCTCATTTCGAAAGCAGTGGTAAAAAACAATAGGGGGCTTCCTCTACCATAGTTTGCAGCCAACTGGGAGGGACCTTTGGTTGTAAAGGAAGCTCACGATTCAGGTTATTGTTTAATTTCTAAGTTGGAGGAAGATAAGCCATTTAAGATTAACAATAAATGGCTGAAGGTTTATCATGTGTAAACAATCAAGTTTGAACCACTGTTGTTATGAATATACAAGTTTTAGTTATGACTTGAACATAATGAAAGAAATATAGAAATTCATAACATACAAAAGCAGTCATAACACAAAAATGAATTGGAAAACATATATTTTTCATTCTTTCATAAACGATGGAGCATTACAAAATTGGGAGCTACTACCCAGGAATTACATAAAAATAATCAGAAGAAAGATATATACAAGAGTTCATTAGCCTAAGAGGAGCCATAGATCCGAAAAAGAGAAAAAATCTCGAGGAAGTCCCAAAGAAGCTGCTGTGAAAGACTGTTGGGCGTTGATAGAAACCTCCAGCCTCGTTTGCACTTGCGTGCATTTAGTAAGGAGTTTTTCTCATTTTAGATTGATCAGACGCAAAGCTTCTTCTGCATCCTCTACCTCCTTATCAACTGCTTCTAAAAGAGGTGTTAATTCAGCCAACCTAGCTTCCTCAGCCCGCTGGTCCTTCTGATGTTTCCACAATAATTCCCTCTGGCTGGTCAGTTGTTGGCTCTTAAAAGTCTTTAAATACGTTATAATCCAGTCAAAACAAAAACCGTCATGACCCAACTCTCTTAGATAGCCCAAAAATTGGTTAAGGAGGGGTCTGGTAACGTTTGCGGTAGGACTACTGGCAATTTCAGCAATGACGGTAGCCATGCCTTGCAGCCTATATCTCATAACAGAGATGTTAGAACGTAGGCAATCCATCGTGAAGGTTTCAGGATGATGGTTCACGAGTTGCTCAATCACTAAACGATAGTTGGCAGGCATTTAGGGAGAATGTTGAAGCAGCATCAAATAAAAAGCGTGAGGAGTCAAATTAGGCAGAGGAAGATCGCACCCAAATTCACTCTCTGCTGCAACACCGGTCGTGGAACCCTGGTCATCATGGCCAAAATCTTCCGAGACGGTAGGTTCCCGATGGGGTGAGCTAACAGGCAAAAGAACGGGTGGAGAAGTCTCTCGGGCAACGTGGGACAAAGTAGTAATTTTATGAAAAATCTTAACAAGCGTTTTCATTGTTAAGTCACCAATTATAGGTGGTGTTTATGAAAAATCTTAACAAGTGTTTTCATTGTTAAGTCACCGATATAGATGGAGTTTATGAAAACCTTAACAATCATTTTCATTGTTAAGTCACCGTTATAGGTGGAGTTTATGAAAAATCATAACAAGCGTTTTCGTTATTAAGCCACCGTTATAGGTGGAGTTTATGAAAAAACTTAGCAACCGTTTTCATTGTTAAGTCACCAATTATAGGTGGAGTTTATGAAAAATCTTAACAAGTGTTTTCATTGTTAAGTCGCCGATATAGGTGGAGTTCATCCAAAATCTTAACAAGCGTTTTCGTTGTTAAGCCACCGTTATAGGTGGAGTTTATGAAAAATCTTAACAAGTGTTTTCATTGTTAAGTCACTGTTATATGTGGAGTTTATGAAAAATCTTAACAAGTGTTTTCATTGTTAAGTCACCGATATAGGTGGAGTTTATGAAAATCCTTAACAAGCGTTTTCATTGTTAAGTCACCGTTATAGGTGGAGTTTATGAAATCTTAATAAGTGTTTTCATTATTAAGTCACCGTTATGGGTGGATTTTATGAAAAAACCTTAACAAGCATTTTCGTTGTTAAGTCACTGTTATAGGTGGAGTTTACGAAAATTCTTTGACAAAAATGCGGAGAATTAACAAAATACCTCAGTCACAGCAGGGGCAAGAACGGGAGTCACCGTGACGGCCACAGGGGCAGGAATCGTTGGGGGCGGGCCCATTATCTCAGAAGCCACAATAGGGCCCCTAGTTACAGAAGCATCAACGGTAGGCAAAACTCCCTCACCAATATAAGGTACCAAGGCCAGTATAAGCGATTCATTAGGGGAAGATGATGGACTCCCAAACGAGGCCGCAACATGGATGGGTGCAGAAGAACCACCATGCTGAGTAGAAGCACCAACCTTGGCCTTGTATGCGTGTAGACCACCAAGAGAAGAAGGTGGTATAAGATCGGGGGAAAGATGCAACATGAAGCTAAGTGTTAGAAAAGATGAATAAGTACAGAAAAAGGGAGAAATACCTCTGGGTGTTACTTACCTCAGTTAGGGCATTAAAAAGGGGAATTGCAGTCAGAGGTCTCGTCAGCATCGTTGGAAGATGAATGTTACCTAACAATGATGACACTTCAACCTAGGGCACCCAACATCTCAAGGTTCAGCACAATAAATGAAAAATGGGGTGAAGGAAAAAAGGACATCAAACCAAACAAGTTATAGACACAATCTTACCTCGGGGCCACTTTCTGCAGCTAGAACGAGGGGCAGAAGAACCTCGGATGGAGGAGAAAAATCAGAAGGGATTGGGAGATTCATCTCTAGTTGTGAAGAGACGCCCACCGACTCAATAGAATCACCCCCATGGCAACATCCCTCGCACGTTGAGAGGTCGAACTGCGAGAGTAAGTGAGACCGGTCATGGGAGAACGGGGTGGAGTAGTATCGGCTAAGGGGATACCACAACGACCACCCACGAAATGGCTCACGGGAGGGCTGGGGGACTAGGAGGACTGGGCCCTATTTCATCAAACCCTTGCACCAAAGTTATCAAGAAAAAAATAATAAGCAAATAAACAGATGCAGCTTGCCTTCAGCAAAGAGGAAATGAGAATAAAACAAGTATACATACCTCAGACCCGGAAGGTATAACCATAGGGGAAGAAGGAGGGGAGGCAACAACATAAGGGGAAGGAGAGAGATGCACCTCTGGAGTTTGCTTCCTCTGAGACTTGGCACCCAGAGTCTTCCTCCTTGACCCCGTTGCATCAGTACCAACAACTCGAGGAACCCTTGAACTTGTCCTCCTCCTTGACGTTCAATCAGTTGGATCAACTACGATTGTAGGAAAGGAAATCGTAGGAGGAATGATGATAGCACGCCGTTGATACTCGAAATTTATCCGAGCTATCTCAGCCTGAGCTTCCCTCCTTAACCTCTCGACCACTTCGGCAGACATGGGAGGAGGAACGAAGGCTATGGGCAAGGCTTCCACGGGAGTCTGGGACTTAGACTTTGATTTTGATGTTGAGGACACCCCGCTTTTGGACTTCTTTGCTTTCTTGGCAGGAGGTTGAGAAGGCCATTCACCAGTAGCAGCTTCGGTTGAAGGGGCATCTTTTTTGGAAGCTGTAATAATTTTGGGTTTGGGCGTAGTAGTAGGGATCATGGAATAAAGTGGAGGAAGCTTGGTAGGACGTACCTTGGCGGTTTTACTTAGAGGGAACTCAATACCAAGAATGGAGTTTCCCTTTAACCCCAGATCCAATGCAGAAAAGGAAAGAACTGGAGGATACACGAGATCTCTCTAGATGAACTCAGTAATTGTAGCCAGTTGTCTTGACCAAAACTTCATGGCAAACAGAGGGGTCACGTCCCCTTGCCTAGTGATGTTGGGAATGGTGACTCACCCAGCAATTATAGAACTTATTCCCCACACCTCACTTGAAGAAAATAGGGAACACGCCTCGCTAAAGGAAGCCTTGGGGCTTGATGATTGGAAAACTGGGCGAGGAGCCCCCTGATTAAAGACAGACTGGCTCCTGCATCGGTTGGGATTGTAGTGTTTGCTGGTATACCCCCACTGAGTGTAAGAAGGCAGGTACCTTGGGGAAAACAGAAGAACCACAGCCAACGAGGGGTCTTCAATATTCACGCCTACCTCCACCATCCTTGCTTCATGCTGAAAAAAATCATAAGTATGGACGAAGATATCCTCTCCGTAGGGCCTCACCATGAAGTTCTCAAAATGGTCATTCACATAAATTAGTCCTTTCAGCTCTGTCTCTTATGATAAAGATAAGAGTGTGGGGGCAGAATTGTTTCCCCAGAAAGAGGGCGGTTGATCTTGGCCGCTACGGCAGGGAAATGAAGATAGAGAAAGCTCGTCAGAAGGACACAGTTGGCAAAATTTTCCAAGTTATAACGACCAAGAGATCGTTCCATGTCGAAGAGAGTCTTATCGAGCCATGTATAGAGAGATCCCAAGGTGATTGTAGCCAGAGTAAGCTTGATACCCTGTGCCAAACGAAAGGATATATTGACAAGGTACCTTCAGGGCTGATCGTTGGGCTTCCCCATTAGAAGGAAATGGGAAATAATGATAAGGATATATGCAGGAAGTTTCAGCGATGTACCTTGGCCGGGGGACTCTGTCGAAGAACTACTTGTAGGAGAATTCTTGAAGAAATAATTGATGAGTGGAGAAAAAGTGGCTTTGTTTGATGAACCGATGCAGCTTCGGCATATACAGTCCAGCTCTACATGATTGGCAGTCTCTTGGGCATCTACAGCCTCATCAGTATAGGGCTCATGGCCTATTTCTTCGAGGCCCAGGAGCTCGCACACGTCCTCCAATGTTACGGTGAACTCACCCCACGCAGCGATTAACGTATGAGTAGTAACG
Source organism: Sambucus nigra (assembly GCA_949130495.1). Lineage (NCBI taxonomy): Eukaryota > Viridiplantae > Streptophyta > Magnoliopsida > Dipsacales > Adoxaceae > Sambucus > Sambucus nigra. The sequence goes on along the minus strand of OX422217.1, from coordinate 15,456,171 downwards.
TTCCAGTGAGACACCAGAATAGGAAGGGTAGCATTATTCTTGGAGAGGGTGAACTCACCAAACCACTTAGCACGGTGAAGACCTATTTTCGTGAGAACATCAGCGTGGGAACTCTGCATATGGGAGTTCTAGGCAGCAAAGTGAGTAGAAGAACCCCCAGGCTCTTTGAAATTGATGTGGGACCACGGGAAGTCCCCTCGCTCCAGGAAAAATTGGAGATTACCCTCTGTAGGAAGAAAGCCCCACTCAGAAGAATCTCCATCCTCATCACCCAACATTAAGGCATCAAACTTAGAAGAAAAATGGATAGACTTGCATGCAACAACAAAATCATCACCTTCCCCAAAAATAAGCGATCGATGGTAGAATCGTAGATGTTCCTGGGGGGGCAACATCCAGGTCAGAGGAAACAGTAGAGATAGCAGGCGGAGCACTGGTGGCAGACATGGCAGGGTTACTTGACGATGCCATGACAGATAGTCATAAAGTAAAAGAAAAGCTTCGAGCAAGAAGGGTTTGAGAACGAGAATAGAGGAGCACAACCGCAGGCGATGGTATAGAAGAAAAGAGAGGAAAAATACAGGGAATAGATTACTAACAATGGAGTTCTCACAAACTTTCTATCTCTAAAAGGAATGAAAGCTCGAAGAAGATGAAGGCAAAGTAAGCGAACAATGGGTTAAGGTTTGAATATAGCCGTTTGAAATGTCTGAGTGTGATTTTTAAGTTTCCCACCATCGCATGTGCAAGGCTTCCTATAATCATATCAAATGAACACGTGGCACTTCGGGAAGTGTTTTGGAAGTTGAAAAGATAGCACTACGTCATTAATGAGTGACACCTGGGGAACACAAATCGTTTCCTTCCCAAGCAAGATTGAGTTTTGGCACTAAAATTTTGTCAGACATATCCAACAAGATCCTAACAAAGAAGATGTCCTAAGGGTTCCAAAAAGCCACGATGTTCCCCCGTCAGAAGTTCAAACTTTACTTAGTCATTACTCTGCTACATCGGGGAGAATTTTCATTTTCCGAACATGATGAAACGTTATAAGGGAGACTTTCATGACTCACAAAGGTAAGGACAGTCAAAACAAAATTTGAGAATATTAGTAGGTCTTTCAGGAGAATTTCAAATCTTTCAGGAGAATTTCAGATATTCAAGCTAGACCGGTTGAAGCTCAGCATAGGGAAAAAATGGCGATGCCCCTCAACCAAAGCATCAACAAACTACAGTGCTTTTGCTCAGTACATCGGGGAGAATTTCACTTTTCCTAGACTCCAATGCTCTGATCCTAAATGAAATAAAAAAGGCCAAAATTTTGTCATGAAGAGAAGGTTCATCGTATTGAGAAGTTTCCACGCAAGTATTTATTATTCCCACAACAAATCCCTCCACGAAGCGGTAAATGTAGAGGGGGCTTGAAGGTAATTCTGATATTATGGATAATCAACAAATTAGCAACAGTGTTTGGGATTAAGACAGCGTGGCAACTCAAGCGTGGAAACTCAGATAAGGCATCTTATCATGGCAACTCAGACGAGGTAGCTTAGCGTGGCAACTCAGGCGAGGAAGCTTGGCGTGGTAGCTTAGTGTGGCAACTCATACTTTAGCTTTCTGGGTTATTTAGTCATGTTATATATGTGTTCCTATTGGCTATGAGCTACAACGATTGTAATGATGTAACGAGAATAACGGATCTATGTGAGGTCGAACGGTACTCGCGAGAGACCAAGCTTGGCAGGGCCTGAGAGAGCTTTCATGCTTTATTGAACGACCTCATCGTGGGAACTTTAGAGGGACTTGGCTTGGAGGATTGAGAAGTGGGGCACTGTTGGGGCTTGTTCTGACCATCTTAGATACACCTAGTTAAACACCGAAGGACCCTCACCGTGGAACCTCGAGCGGAACAACTTCGAGTTCCATCGGGCGTTTAGCTGTGAACTAAACGACCCTCTACTTAATGTCCCATGTACTGTAGGTGATGTCATTAGCCAGCTAGACAACGTCAAATCTGCACTCGAGTAAACCACCGTGGTATTTGGGGCTGCCAGACAGTTGGTAAGAAACCTCTGTGGCCATAGCCCCCTGACACACATTGGTTAAGAAAAAGGCATACCTTGGCATTTAATGTGTACGACGTGGAGACAACTAGTGCATCATGTAATTAATGTTGGTGACATAAAGTATGAGGGATGTCTTTCAAAGGCATTGATGACTGAGTTACCTCGAGGGTGGCACGGTGGTTATTTAAGGACCCCAACCACCTCTAAGGAGGACATGTTCCTTTGAGTGTCATAGAGTTATTATTAGAAAGAATTATTACAAACTAGAGAGGGTTTTCACTCACCCACCATTGTCATTTATTAAGGAGCTTTAATAACTTGACAGAGAGGGTATTTAGAACAATGAAATTTTGGGTTTAACAAGAATAAATGATGAAGACTTATGAATTGGAGATGGACATGCATGTAGAGGTTATTGCCCATGAATAGACTAATAAAATCTGGAAATTTATGTCTTGTTCATGAATTATATTGGAAGAAAGAATAATTAAAATCATGGGTTTATGCTTGGAAAGAACTTATGGGAATTTAATGAATGGTTAAATTCCTATGGAAAAAAAATAAAGGATTTGATCTTTAATTCGTGTTAGAAATGTCTTCAGATGTTTAGGATTAATGTAGTAACATTTGGTTTGAATTGGAGACAAGAATTTATATGTTTTGAGGATTAAAAGTGGAGAAAAATCGAAATTAGGAAGAACATGGCCTGTTCTGCCATCTGGTTAGAAGACCAGCCCAGGTTGTTCGAACGAACTCGTTCGAATGAGACTTATAACGAGATTCCAGAGGCCTTTCTAGCAAGTTGCTGAGTTCGTTCAAAGCTGGAAACTCGTTCGAACGAACTCGTTCGAACGGCCTCATTCGAACGAGAATCCTAGAAAAACTTCTAACGAGTTTTCGGAATGGGGTTTTTAAGGTCTGTTTGGGTTAGAAACCTTTCTGGGGTTATTTATATAAGAGTATTCACCTACGTGAGTGATGGGAGACCTAAACTTTTAGTGTGCGGATAAATTAAAGGGTAATGGAAGTTCCGAATTATATTAATTGGGGGGGGGGTGTGTGATCACCTATGATTATATAAGTTATGTGCATGCTTATTACGTGAAATATTATGTGTATGACATACCTAGCTACTGGCTATCGAGTTGGGGTTATCGTGGCGTGGCCGACCATATCTTGTGTGCCTTCGGGGGGATTTTGAGTCGTACCACTAGAGCATGGAACCTTGGCTACGGGTTATCGGAAAACGATAGCATTCGATGGCTAAATGGGTGCGTAGGTATGTGCATAGCCCATAAGTCTAGGAACCACGTTCGGCTCCAATATGTGTTTATGTTTCATTGGTTCGTGAGAGATTGAACCTATTGTCCTCTGTGCGTGGGAGAAACAATTGGACTAGATAGCTGAGTATGCATAGCAAAAGGGGTTTCTCAACCATGGTTCAATATTGTGATAAATATATAAATTGATATGTATACATAAAGAGGAGAATGTGTGCATACCTAAATCTTGTTTGGAGTCTTGTGTGAATGACTCTACCTTATTGTGTGTACTTATGGAATATCAGCTTGGCATTTAGAAGAATGTGGGAATGCACTAATGTAATTCTAAACCTATATCTAAATATTATATACGATGGCTTTGAGCTAGTTATGAAATCTTTTCCACTTAATATAATGACTAAGGTCCAAATGGATCCCCACGACCAACATTATCACATAGTAGTGTATCAAGGGGGTTCTAATTTTGGATTTCACTTGCGAGACATCCCACGCATGAACGTAACCTCATGTTGGGATTGGGGAGAAGTTTATCCCTTAGTCAAGTAGAGTAGCGAAATAGTATGGGTAGTTAGATTCGCTAGGTGTGCTCGTTAGATGAGAGGTGAGCACCCCAAGTGAGGATGCGAAGATGACCTGGATAATATATGTGCTAATTAAATTAATTTATGCATTTTCTATTTTTAAACTATTTTAAAATCGGGCTCTGACCCGCTTCTCTATATATCTCTCTCTTGCACTATTATTTTTAGGGGCCCAGCCATAGGGTCACCAGCCTTAGGAGACTTTACTCAGTTGTCATCCTATAGCTGCAGTGGAAGCTACAGGATATTTTGTAGTAGACAAATCAGTCCATTCTTCCTTTATCAGTGATCTATTTATTGGACATGTCGTCCATCCTTCTGCTTTACTCAGTTTTTATCCTCTCTTAGACTTTATCTCCGTTTATTATTATTATGGGACTTTTATCTGGATGTGTTATACTCAAGTCATTCATTTACTGCAACCAGACTTTATTTGTATTAATTGTAATGCATAGCGATTGTTGGTATTCTGGTTGTTAATTATTTAATGCCAGGATAAAATTTGAACATCACCCTTTTTAAATACTAGGTGGTTAGTTTTATTGAATTAAAAAGAGAATTACGTTTTCGGCAGTGATGCATTATCTGTACCAATTGGATATTCTGAAAATTATTAATAAAGGACTGATCACCCGGTAATTAATTAGGCGGGGTATTACAGGGGGTATTCACGCAATCGTCATATAATTATAGGTATTTGTCTCATTTATACATAATTCCTCATAGGTATTTACTTAACCAATGTATATAATAGTATAAGGGCCTACGCATAGCCCATATAATACATCCCATATGTATTATATTTATATAGACGGAATGTGTATCTATATCATTATTAATTATGTGTATGACATACCTAGCTATTGGCTATCGAGTGGGGGTTAACGCGTTGTGGCCGACCATATCTTGTGTGCCTTCGGGGAGATTTTTGAGTCATACCACTAGAGCATGGAACCTTGGATACGGGCAATCTAAGAATGATAGTGATTGGCGGCCGAATGGGTGCGTAGGTATGTGCGTAGCCCATAAGGCTAGGAACCATGTTCGCCTCCAATATGTGAATATGTTTAATTGGTTCTTAAGAGATTGAACCTATTGTCATCTGTGCGTGAGAGAAGCAATTGGACTGGATAGCCGAGTATGCATAGCACAAGGGGTTTCTCAACCAAGGTGCAATATTGATATAGTGATATATAAATTGATATATATGCATAAAGAGAATAATGTGTGTATATCAAAATCTTGTTTGGTGTCCTATATGGATAACTAATAGACTTGTTGCGAATAGTATATTGTATATATATATGAGATGAGATATCATATAACCTAACCCTGTATAAAAAGGAGAAGAATGAATAAACGGATATACTCCTTCCGGCAAATTTATATCCCGATGTTTATGAATTACGAATCATAAGTTAATGAGAACTAAATATATATAGATGGGATATTATAAGATGTTATATGTACTAAGGGACTAATGGATCCCAACGATCAACACTGTCATGAAGTAGTGTATCGGGGTGGTTCCTTGTTTGGATTTCGCTTCGCGAGACACCCCACGCACGAAAGTAACATAATGTTGGGAATGGGGAGAAGTTTAGTCCTTTGTACTCGTATTAATAAAGATTATTAGAAGATGCTAAATATATTGGTTAGTCAGGGTCGCTTAAAAGATATGCGATAGTTGTGCACTATTAGAAGAGAGGCGAGGTGTATCTCAGGAGAGTTCGATAGTAGTTTAAATATGAGAATTGTCATATCTTAAAAATATGGATTTTATGCACTTGCTAAAAATGTTTTCAAAAATCGGTCTCTGACCCGTTTCTTTATTTTTCCCCTCTCTTCTGTATATATATATATATATATGTCCAGACACAGGGACGCCTGGATGATAATTCTTTTGAGTCGGACATTTGCTCCAGCAGCTGTGGATGCAAGCAGGTTTATTGTAGACGCTTCTATCATTGAGATCTAGATAGGAGGTATTGTAGTCATATTTGGTCTTATGGCCCAACAGTACTAATTTATTCTTTTACCGCCTTTTGTACGACATTTAATTTGGTTGTATTATTGGACCGAGTAATCGGTTATTTTATTTTATTTCATTTCAGTTGTTGCATATAAACTGTTGTAATTGTTTCATTTGAATGGTTTTGTAAAAGATTAGTCAATTTAAAATTTTGACGCCGGCCTACTAGGATATTAGTAATTAATTGTTTTTCGACAGTGATGTTAAGAATGAACCACATGAGACTCCTGTTTTAATTTGATATAGGAGTGATCGCCCGATATTTTATTAGGCGGGGTGTCACAAAAAACTCTTACACTTAGGATTTAAAATATGTCGTCCGAAGGTGAAAATGTAAAACACCCACAAAATAGGCCTGTAAGAGATACGAACAACTCGCACGGGACCAATGTAATCCACAGCAACTGAACGCATAGTCACGGGACCCCCAATTTAAGAGCACGACCAAAATTTGCAAATTGTTCGACTTAGGCTTAAAAATATGTCGTCCAATGGTGAAAACATAAAACAACAACAAAACGAACCTGTAAGAGGCACGGACACCTCTCAAGGGACCCATGTAACCCGTAGGAACCGATCGCGTAATCACAGGACCCTCGGTTTGAGAGCATGACAAGAATTTGCAAACTGTTGGACTTCAGCTTAAAACCATGCCGTCAAAGGGTGAAAACATAAAACAACCATAAAACACCCACGTAAGAGGCGTGAACAACTCACATTGGACCAATGTAACCCACAAGAATAGTCACTGGACCCACGATTTGAGAGCACAACCGAAATTTGCAAACTGTTAGACTTAGGCTTAAAAACATGTTGTTAAAGGGGAAAATGTTAAACAGTAACAAAAAAGCCCCATAAAACGTACGACCACCTCGCACGGGACCAATGTAACCCGCAAGAATCGACTTCATAGTCATAAGACCCACGGCTTAAGAGCACGACCAAAATTGGCAATCTGTTGGACTTCGGCTTAAAAATAAGTCGTCAAAGGGTGGAAACGTAAAACAACCAAAAAACGGATCCGTAAGAGGCACGAACACCTCACAAGGGACCAATGTAACCCATAGGAACCGATCGCTTAGTAACGGGACCCCCAATTTTAGAGCACGACTAAAATTTGCAAACTTTTGGACTTCGGTTTAAAAGCATTTCATCATAGGGTGAAAACGTAAAACAAACATAAAATGGCCAAGTAAGAGGCGCTAACACCTCGCACCGGACCAATGTAACCCCCAGGAACTGACTGCATAGTCCCTGGAGCCCCGGTTTGAGAACACAACCAAAATTTGCAAACTGTTAGACTTAGGCTTAAAAACATGCTGTCAAAGGGTGAAAATGTTAAACAACAACAAAATGGCCACGTAAAATGTGCAACCACCTCGCACAAGACCAATGTAACCCGCAAGAATCGACTACATATTCATAGGACCCCCGGTTTAAGCGCACGACCAAAATTGGCAGTCTGTTGGACTTCGGCTTAAAAATAGACGGTGAAAACGTAAAACAACCACAAAACGAACGAGTAAGAGGCACATTCACATCGCAAGGGACCAATGTAACAAGAAATAAACGATCGCATAGTCACGAGAAAAATGTAACCCACAAGAATCGACTGCATAGTCACAGGACCCCTGATTTGAGCACACGACCAAAATTTGCAGTCTGTTGGTCTGCGGCTAAAAAATAAGACGTCAAAGTGTGAAAATGTAAAACAACCATAAACCAGCCCGTAAGAGGCGCGAGCACCTCTTACGGGACTAATGAAACCCACGGGAATCGACTGCATCGTCACGGGACCCCCAGTTTGAGAGCACGACCAAAATTTACAAACTGTTAGACTTAGGCCTAAAAATATGCCGTCAATGGGTAAAAAAATATAATACAACTACAAAAAGGCCCCTAAGAGGCACGACCACCTCGCACGGGACCAATGTAACCAGTAGGAATTGACTGCATAGTTACGGGACCCCCGGTTTGAGAACATGACCAAAATTTGTAAACATTTTCTATTAGGCTTAAAAACATGCCATTAGAGGGTGAAAAAAACACCAACAAACGGCCCTGTAGGACGCACGAACACCTCGCACGTGACCAATGTAACCCGCATGAACCGACTGCATGGCCATGGGACCCCCAATTTGAGAGCACTACAATATTTGCAAACTGTTAGACTTAGGCTTGAAAACACGTGTCAAATGGTGAAAACATTAAACAGCCATAAAACGACCACGTAAGAGGTACAAACACCTCGCATGGGACCAATGTTAACTGTAAAAACTGATCGTGTAATCATGAAACCCCCGGTTTGAGAGCACGACCAAAATTTTTAGTCTGTTGGTCTTCGGCATAAAAATGTGCCGTCAAAGTGTGATAATGTAAAACAACAATAAACGACAACGTAACAGGCATAAATACCTCGTAGGGGACAATGAAACCCACATGAATCAACTGCATTGTCACGGGACCCCCAGTATGAGAGCACGACCAAAATTTGCAAAATGTTCGACTTGGCCATAAAAAGATGTCGTCAAATGGTGAAAACATTAAATAGCCACAAAACGGCACCATAAGAGGTACGAACAGCTCGCACGGGACCAAAGTAAGCTGCAGGAACTAATCGCGTAGTCACGGGACCCCCGAGTTGAGAGCATGACCAAAAATTATAAACTGTTGGACTTCAGCTTAAAAACATGCCGCCAAAGGGTAAAAACATAAAATAACCAGAAAACAGGCATGTAATAGGCGCGATAACCTCGTACGGCACCACTATAACTCGTAAAAAGCAACTGTATAGTCACGGGACTCCCGATTTGAGAGCAGGACCAAAATTTATAAATTATTTGACTTAGGCTTAAAAATATGCCCTCAGAGGGTAAAAATGTAAAACACCCACAAAAAAGCCCCGTAGAAGACACAAACACCTCGTACAGGACCAATGTAATCCGCAGGAACAAACCGCATAATCACGGGACCCTCGATTTGAGAGCACGACCAAAATAGGAGTGAATAGCTCGCACGGGACCAATGTAACCCGTAGGAACTGAACGCGTTTTCGATGGACCCCCGATATGAGGGCGCGAACAAAATTTAAAAAATGTTACACTTAGGCTTAAAATAAGCCGTGAAAGGGTGAAAACGTAAAACTACCATAAAACGGCCTCGTAAGAGGCGCGAACACCTCACATGGGACTAATATAAACTGCAGGAACCGATCGCGTAGTCACTAGACCTCATGTTTGAAGGCGCAACCAAAATTTACAAATGGTTAGACTTAGGCTTAAAAACATGCCATAAAAGGGTGAAAATGTAAAACACCCACAAAATGGCCCCATAGGAGGAACGGCCACCTCGTACGGGACAATTGTAACCCGCAGGAACCGACCGTATAGTCTCGGGACCCCCAATTTGAGAACACGACCAAAATTTGTAAACTGTTAGACTTAGGCTTAAAAACATGTCGTCAATTGGTGAAGACGTACAATAACCTCGCACGGGACCAAAGTAAGCCATAAGAACTGATCGCGTAGTCACGGGACCCTCGGGTTGAGATCTTGACCAAAAATTATAAACTGTTGGACTTCGGCTTAAAAACATGCTGCCAAAGGGTAAAAAATTAAAACAACCCGAAAACGGCCATGTAAGAGGCGCAATAACCTCATACTGCACCACTGTAACTCGCAAAAAGCGACTATATAGTCACAGGACCCTCGGTTTGAGAGCAGGACCAAATTTTATAAACTGTTTGACTTAGGCTTAAAAATATGCCCTTAGAGGGTAAAAACGTAAAACACCTACAAAACAGCCCCGTAAAAGCCACAAACACCTCGTACGGGACAAATGTGACCCGCAAGAACCGATCGCGTAGTCACGGGACCCTCGGTTTGAGAGCACGACAAAAATTTCTAGTTTGTTGGACTTCGGCTTAAAAATAAGCTGTCAAAGGGTGAAAACGCAAAACAACCATAAAACATCAATGTAAGAGGCGTGAACACCTCGCACGAGACCAATGTAACCAGCAGGAATCGACCGCATAGTCGTGGCACCCCCAGTTTGAGAGCACGACAAAAATTTGCAAATTCTTAGACTTAGCCTTAAAAAGATGCCGTTATATGGTGAAAATATAAAATAGCCACAAAACGATCCCGTAAGAGGCACGAACACCTCGTAGAGAACAAATGTAACCTGTAGGAAATGATCGTGTAGTCACAGGACCCCCGGGTTGAGAGTACGACCAAAATTTGCAAACTGTTGAACTTCAGCTTGAAAAAATGTTGTCAAAAGTGAAAACATAAAACAACCCTAAAATGGCCACGGATGAGGCGCGAGCACCTCACACGGGACCAATGTAACCCCCAGGAACTGACCGTGATGTCATTGGACCCCAAGTTTGAGAACACAACCAAAATTTGAAAACTGTTAGACGTAGGCTTAAAAACTTGCTGTTAATGGGAGAAAATGTAAAACAACCACAAAACTACCTCGTAGGAGACAGGACCACCTCGCACGGGACCTATTTAACCCGTAAAAAGCGACTGGATAGTCACGGGACCCTCGATTTGAGAGCACGATCAAAATTTATAAACTGTTAAACTTAGGCTTAAAAAATTCCGTTAGAGGGTGGAAACATAAAACACCAACAAAATGACCCCGTAGAGGGTGCAAATACCTCGCACGGGGCCAATGTAACCCGCGGGAATCGACCACATAATCATGAGACCCCCGGTTTGATAGCACGACCAAAATTTGAAAATTGTTAGACTTATGCTTAAAAACATGCCATCAAATGGTGAAAACATAAAACACCCACAAAATGGCCCCGTAAGAGGCACGGACACCAGGCACGGGACCAATGTAACCCGTAGGGAATGATCTCATAGTCACGAAACCCCCAGTTTGAGAACACGTCCAAAATTTGGAAACTATTAGACTCAGGCTTACAAACATCATGTCAAAGGGTGAAAATGTAAAACAGCTACAAAATGACCCCCTAAGAGGCACAACCATGTCACACGGGACCGATGTATCCTGGAGGAATCGACTGCATAGTCACGGGACCACCGGTTTGAGAGCAGGATCAAAATTTGCAAACTATTAGACTTAGGCTTAAAAATATGCCGTCAAAGGGTAAAAATGTAAAACACCCACAAAACGGCCCCATAGGAGGCACGGACACCTCGCCCGAGACCAATGTAACTCGCAGGAACCGACCGCATAGTTATGGGACCTCCAGTTTGAGAGCACAACCAAAATTTACAAATTGTTAGACTTACGGTTAAAAACATGGCGCCAAATGGTGTAAACACAAATCAGCCACAAAACGGACCCGTAAGAGGCACAAACACCTCGTAAGGGACCAATGTAACCCACAAGAACTGATCGCATTGTCACGGAACCCCCGATTTGTGAGCACGACCAGAATTTGCAAACTGCTGGACTTCAGCTTAAAAACATGCCGTCAAAGGGTGAAATCGTAAAACAACCATAAAATGGCCACATAAGAGGCGCGAACACCTCGCACCGGACAAACATAACCCACAAGAACTGATCGTATACTCACTGGACCCCTGATTTGAGAGCACAACCAAAATTTCAAAACTATTAGACTTAGGCTTAAAAACATGTTGGCAAATGGTGAAAATGATAACCAGCAACAAAACGGCCCCGTAAAAGGCACGACCACCTCGCATTGGACTAATGTAACCCACAATAATCGACTGCCTAGTCAAAGGAGTTTGAGAGCATGATCAAAATTTGCATTATGTTGGTCTTCGGCTTAAAAACAAGCCGTCAAAGGGTGGAAACATAAAACAACCACAAAACGGATCCGTAAGAGGCACGGACACCTTGAATGGGACAAAAATACCCGCAAAAATTGATCGCATTGTCAGGGGACCCCCGATTTTAGAGCATGACCAAAATTTCCAAATTTTTTATTTCGGTTTAAAAACATTTCGTCAAAGGGTGAAAACGTAAAACAACCATAAAATGGTCACGTAAGAGGCGCGAACACCTCGCACCGGACCAATGTAACCCACAAGAACTGACGACAGAGTCACTGGACCCACTGGTTTGAGAGCACAACCAAATTTTGCAAACTTTTAGACTTAGGCTTAAAAACATGTTGTCAAAGGGTTAAAATGTTTAACAACAACAAAATGGCCCCGTAGAAGGCACGACCACCTCGCACGGGACCAATATAACCCGCAAGAATCGACTTCACAGTCATAGGACCACAAGTTTTAGAGCACGACCCAAATTTGCAGTCTATTGAACTTTGGCTTAAAAATAAGTTATCAAAGGGTGAAAATGCAAAACAACCATAAAACGACCCGTAAGAGGCGTGAACACCTCGTACGAGACCAATGTAACCAGTAGGAATCTATCGCATCGTCACGGGACCCCAGTTTGAGAAGACAACCAAAATTTGCAAACTGTTAGACTTAGGCTTAAAAACATGCCATCAAAAGGTGAAAATGTAAAACAACAACAAAACAGCCCCTTAAGAGGCATGACCACCTCGCACTGGACCGATGTAACTCGTAAGAATCGACTGCATGGTCCCGGGACCCCCGATTTGAGATCAAGACCAAAATTAGAAAACTATTATACTTCGACTTAAAAACATGCCTCTGAGGGTGAAAATGTAAAAACCGACAAAATAGCCCCGTAGGAGGCACAAAAACCTCATACGGGACCAATGTAACTCGCAAGAACTGATCGCATAGTCACGGGACCCCCAGTTTGATAGCATAACCAAAATTTGCAAATTATTAGACTTAGGCTTAAAATCATGTCGCCATATGGTGTAAACACAAAAGATCCATAAAATAACCCCGTAAGAGGTACAAACACCTCGCACGGGACCAATGTAACCCATAAGAACTGATCATGTAGTCACGGGACCCCCGGTTTGAGAACACGGCCAAAATTTTGAGTCTGTTGGACTTCGGCTTAAAAACATGTCGTAAAAGGGTGAAAACGTAGAACAACCATATAATGGCCACATAAGAGGCGCGAACACCTCGCACGGGTCCAATGTAACCCGCAGGAATCGATTGCATAGTCAAGGAACCCTCAGTTTGAGAGCACGACCAAAATTTGCAAATTATTGGACTTAGCCTTAAAACATGTTGTCAAATGGTGAAAATGTAAAACGGCCGCAAAATGACCACGTAAGAGGCACAAACACCTCGCACGAGAACAATGTAACTTGCAAGAACAGATTGCGTAGTCACGGGACCCCCGGTTTAAGAGCACGAACACAATTTATAAATGGTTGGACTGCGATTAAAAACATGCCGTCAAAAAGTGAAAATGTAAAATAACCCCAAAAGGACCACGTAAGAGGCGTGAACACCTCCCACGGGACCAGTGTAACCAGTAGGAATCGACCGCGTAGTCGTGGGACCCCCGATTTGAGAGGACGATCAAAATTTGCAAACAGTTAGACTTAAGCTAACAAGAATGCCATCCAAAGGTGAAAACATAAAACAACCATAAAATGTCCTCGTAAGAGGCACGGACACCTCGCATGGGACCAATGTAAACCGTAGGAATCAACTGCATAGTCACGGGATCCCCGATTTGAGAGCACGACCAAAATTTAAAAACAGTTACACTAAGGCTTAAAAATATGCCGTCAGAGGGTGAAGACGTAAAACACCAACAAAACGGCCCCATAAGAGGCACAAACACCTCGAACGGGACCAATGTAACCCATAAGAACTGAATGAATAGTCACAGGACACCTAATATAAGAGCACAACCAAAATTTTCTAATTGTTCGACTTATGCTTAAAAACATGCCGTCAAATGGTGAAAACATAAAACAACCACAAAACGGTCCCGTAAGAGGCACAAACACCATACACAGGACCGATATAACCCGCAGGGACCAATCACATAGTCACGGGACCCCCGGTTTGAGACACGACCAAAATTTCCAAACTGTTAGACTTAGGCTTAAAAACCTGCCGTCAAAGTATGAAAACGTAAAACAACCATAAAACGATATCGTAAGAGGCATGAACACCTCGCAAGGGATGAAAGAATCGATTGCATAATCATGGGGCCCAAGGATTGAGAGCAAGACCAGAATTTACAAATTGTTAAACTTGGGCTTAAAAACATGCCGTCAGAGGGTGAAAATGTAAAACACCCACAAAACGGTCCCGTAGGAGGCACGAACACCTCGCACGAGACCAATGTAACTCACAAGAATCGACCGCATAGTTACGGGACCCCCAGATTGGGAGCATGACCAAAATTTGCAAATTGTTCCACTTAGGCTTAAAAACATGTCGTCAAATGGTGAAAACATAAAACAGTCGCAAAAAGGACTCGTAATAGGCAGGAATACCTCGCAAGGGATCAATGTAACATGCATGAACCGATCGCGTAGTCATGGGACCCCCGATTTCAGAGCACGACTAAATTTGAAACTGTTGGACTTTGACTTAAAAACATGTTGCCAAAGGGGGGAAATGTAAAGGGGAATGTAAAACGACCATAAAACGGCCACGTAAGAGGTGCGAACACCTCGCACCGGACAAATTTAACCCACAGGAACTTACATCATAGTCACTGGACCCCCGGTTTGAGAGCACAACCAAAATTTGCAAGTTTTTAGGCTTAGGCTTAAAACATGCTGTCAAAGGATGAAAATGTTAAACAGCAACAAAACAGCCCCGTAAAAGGCACAACCACCTCGCACGGGACCAATGTAACCCACAAGAATAGTCTCCATAGTAACAGGGCCCCCGATTTTAGAGCATGACGAAAATTTGCAAATTGTTACACTTAGGCTTAAAAACATGATGTCGGAGGCTAAAAATGTAAAACACCAACAAAACGGCCCAGTAGAAGTCACGAACACGTCACACGAGACCAATGTAACCGCATGAACTAATTGCGTAGTCACGGGATAAGTTTATCCTGCAAGAACCGACCGCCTAGTCACTAGACCCTCTATTTGAGAGCACACCAAAAATTTGTAAACTATTAGACTTATGCTTAAAAACATGCCGTCAAAGGGTGAAAATGTAAAATAGCTACAAAACGGCCCCCTAAGAGGCATGACCACCTTACACGGGACCGATGTAACCCGCATGAATCGACTACATAGTCACGGGGGCCCCGATTTGAGATCACGACCAAAATTTGCAAATTAATAGACTTTGGCTTAAAAACATGTCATTAGAGGGTGAAAACATAAAACACCCACAAAGTGGCCCCATATGAGGCACAAACACCTCGTACAAGACCAATATAAATCGCAGGAACTAACCGCATAGTCACGGGACCCTCAGTTTCAGAGCACAACCAAACTTTGCATATTTTTAGACTTAGGCTTAAAAACATGGCGCCAAATGGTGTAAACACAAAACAGCCATAAAACAACCCCGTAAGAGGTACAAACACCTCGCACGGGACCAATGTAACCTGCAAGAACTGATTGTATAGTCACAGACCCCCGGTTTGGGAGCACGAAATTTTTTTATAGTCATTGGACTTCGTCTTAAAACCTTGCCATCAAAGGTTGAAAACATAAAACAACCACGTAGGAGTCGCGAACACCTCGCACAGGTCCAATGTAACCCGCAGGAACTGACTGCATAGTCATGGGACCTCCAGTTTACGATCACTATCAAAATTTGCAAATTGTTAGACTTAGCCTTAAAGACATGCTGTTAAATAGTGAAAACATAAAAGATCTACAAAATGACCCCGTAAGAGGCATGAACACCTCGCACGGGAATAATGTAACTCGCAGGAATCGATTGCGTAGTCACAGGACCCCCAATTTGAGAGCACGGCCAAAATTTCCAAACTGTTGGACTTCGGTTAAAAATAGGTCGTCACAGGGTGAAAAAATAAAACAGTCACGTAAAAGGCGCGAACATCTTATACGGCACCAGTGTAACCTGCAGGAACAGAACGCATAGTCGCGAGACCCCCGATTTGAGAGCACGATCAAAATTTACAAACTGTTAGACTTAGTCTGAAAAGCATGCCGTCCAAAGGTGAAAACATCAAACAACCATAAAATGTCCCCATAAGAGGTAAGAACACCATGCACGGGACCAATATAAACCGCAGGAATTGACTGCATGGTCAAGGGATCCCCGATTTGAGAGCACAACCAAAATTTAAAAACTATTCACTAAGGCTTAAAAATATATTGTCAGAGGGTGAAAACATAAAACACCCACATAATGACCCCGTAAGAGGCACGAACACCTCGGACGGGACCAATGTATCCCGCAGGAACTGAACGCATAGTCACAGGACCCCCAATTTGAGAGCGCAACCAAAATTTTCTAATTGTCTGACTTAGGCTTAAAAACATGCCATCAAATGGTGAAAACAAAAAACAACCACAAAATGGAACCGTAAGAGGCAGAAAAACCTCACAAGGGACCAATGTAATCTATAGGAACAAATTGCATTGTCATGGTACCCCCGGTTTGAGAGCAAGACCAGAATTTGCAAAAAGTTGGACTTCAGCTTACAAACATTCCGTCAAAGGATGTAATCATAAAACAATCATAAAATGGTCATGTAAGAGGCGCAAACACCTAGCACCGAACTAATGTAACCCACAGGAACTGACTGGATAGTCACTGGACCACCGATTTGAGGGCACAACCAATATTTCCAAACATTTAGACTTAGTCTTAAAAACATGCTGTCAAAGGGTGAAAATGTTAAGCAGTAACAAAACGGCTCCGTAAAAGGCACAACGACCTCGCGCGGGACGAATGTAACCCGCAAGAATCGACTGCCCAGTCAAAGGACCCCCCATTTGAGAGCACGACCAAAATTTGCATTCTGTTGTACTTCGGCTTAAAAACAAGTCGTCAAAGGGTGGAAACGTTAAATAACCACAAAACGGACCCGTAAGATGCACAAACACCTCGCAAGGGACTAATGTAACCCGCAGGAACCGATTGCGTAGTCACGGGACCCCCGATTTTATAGCACGACCAATATTTTCAAACTGTTGGACTTTATCTTAAAAATATTCCATCAAAGGGTGAAAATGTTAAAACAACCATAAAACGGCCACGTAAGAGACGCGAACACCTCGCACCGGACCAATGTAACCCACAGGAACTGATCCCATAGTCACAGGACCCATGGTTTGAGAGAACAACCAAATTTTGCAAATTGTTAGACTTAGGCTTAAAAATATACTGTCATAGGGTAAAAGTGTTAAACGGTAAAAAAAGGGTCCCGTAAAAGGCAAGACCCTATCACATGGGACCAATGTAACCCGCAAGAATCGACTACATAGTCACCGGACCCCAGGTTTGAGAGCATGACCAAAATTTGCAGTATGTTAAACTTCAGCTTAAAAACACGCCGTTAAAGGGTGCAAACGTAAAACAACCACAAAATGCCCATAAGAGGCGCAAACACCATGCACGGGATGAATGTAACCCGCAGGAATCGACTACATCGTCACGGGACCCCCAGTTTGAGAGCACGACCAAAATTTGAAAATTGTTAGACTTAGCCTTAAAAACATGCCATAAAATGGTGAAAATATAAAATGGCCACAAAATGACCCCTTATGAGGCACGAACACCTCGCACAGGAACAATGTAACTCGCCGAAACCGATCGCGTAGTCACAGGACCCCCGGTTTGAGAGCAACGACCAAAATTTGCAAACTGTTGGACTTCGGTTAAAAACATGCCGTCAAAAGCTGAAAACATAAAACAACCACAAAATGGCCATGTAACAGGCGTGAACACCTCGCACGAGACCAGTGTAACCTGTAGGAATCGACCGCTTAGTTGCGGGACCCCCGATTTGAGAATATGATCAGAATTAGCAAACGGTTAGAGTTAGGCAAAAAAGCATGCCATCCAAAGGTGAAAACGTAAAATAACCATAAAGGGCCCCCGTGAGAGGCACGAACATCCCGCACCGGACCAACGTAAACCGCAAGAAATCGACTGCATAGTCACGGGACCCACAGTTTGAGAGCACGGCCAAAATTTAAAAATTGTTACACTTAGGATTAAAAATATGCCGTCAAAGGCTGAAAACATTAAACACCCACACAACAGGCCCGTAAGAGGCACGAACACCTTGCACGAGACCAATGTAACCCGCATGAACTGAACGCATACTCACGGGACCCCTAATTTGAGAGCAATACCAAAATTTGCAAATTGTTCGACTTAGGCACAAAAACATGCCGTCAAATGGTGAAAATATAAAACAACCATAAAGGGACCTGTAAGAGGCACGGACACCTCGCAAGGGACCAATGTAACTCGTAGGAACCGATCACATAGTCAAGGGACCCCGGGTTTGAGAGCACGACTAGAATTTGCAAACTATTGGACTTCGGCTTAAAAACATGTCGTCTAAGGGAGAAACATAAAAAAACCATAAAACAGCCACGTAAGAGATACGAACACCTCGCACCGGACCAATGTAACCCACAGGAACTGACTGCATAGTCACTGGACCCCCGATCTGAGAGCACAACCAAAATTTGTAAACTGCTAGAGTTAGGCTTAAAAACCCGTTGTCAAAGGGTGAAAATCTGAAAAAGCAACAAAAGGGACCAGTAAAAGGCACGACCACCTCGTACGGGACCAATGTAACCCTCTAGAATCGACGGTATAGTCACATGACCCCCGGTTTGAGAGCACGACCAAAATTTGCAATTTGTATGGCTTCGGCTTAAAAATAAGTCGTCAAAGTGTGAAAACATAAAACAACCAAAAAATGAACCCGTAAGAGGCACGAACACCTCACAAGGGACCAATGTAACCCACGGGAATTGATTATGTAGTGACGGGACCCCTGATTTTAGAGAACGACCAAAATTTGCAAACTGTTGGACTTCGGCTTAAAAATATTTCATCAAAGGGTGAAAAAGTAAAACAACCATAAAAGGGCCACGTAAAAGGCGAGAACACCTTGTACCGGACTAATATAACCCAGAGGAAATTACCGCATAGCCTCTGGACCCCCAATTTGAGAGCACAACCAAAATTTTCAAAACTGTCAGACTTAGGCATAAAAACATGCTGTCAAAGGGTGAAAATGTTAAACAACAAGAAAAGGGTCCGATAAAATGTACGACCACCTCGCACGGGACCAATGCAACCCGCAAGAATCGACTACATCGTCATAGGACCTCCAGTTTGAGAGCATAACCAAAATTTGCAGTATATTGGACTTCGGCTTAAAAATAAGCCATCAAAGGGTGAAAACGTAAAACAACCATAAAACGGCCCGTAAGAGGCGCAAACACCTCGCACGGGACCAATGTAACTCACAGGAATCGACTGCATACTCACGAGACCAATGAGAGCACAACCAAAATTTGAAAAATGTTAGACTTAGCCTTAAAAAGATACCGTCAAATCGTGAAAATATTAAACATCCGCAAAACGACCCCTAACAGGTACGAACACCTCGCACGGGACCATTGTAACCCATAGGAAACGATCGCGTAGTCACAAGATACCGGTCTGAGTGCATGACCAAAATTTACAAATTGTTAGACTTAGGCTTAAAAACATGCCGTCAGTGGATGAAAACATAAAACTGCCAAAAAATGGCCTCGTAGGAGGCACGAACACCTCCTACAGGACCAATGTAACCCGCAGGAACCGACCGTATAGTTACGGGATCCCCGATTTGAGAGCATGACCAAAATTTACAAATTGTTAGACATAGGCTTAAAAATATGTCGTCAAATGGTGAGAACATAAAATGGCCAAAAAACGGCCCCGTAAGAGGCACGAACAACTTGCACGTAGGAGTGGCAATTCGGGTTAGTCGTATCATTTTCGGGTCTCTTTGATTTTTATTTGAATATAAGTTTTGGGTACTTTTAAATCTATACAAGCTAATCGTGTCAAATTCGGGTCATTTCTGGTTATTACCATAAACGGGTTATCGTGTCAAAAATTGCCAGCCCTACTTGCACGGGACCAATGTTACCCACAGGAATCGATCGCATAGTCACGGGACCCTCGGTTTGAGATCAAGACCAAAATTTGCAAACTATAGGACTTCGGCTTAAAAACATGTCGTCAAAGGGTGAAAACACAAAACAACCATAAAATGTCCATGTAATAGGCGCGACCACTTCGCACGGGACCAACATAATCCGCTGGAACCGATCGCGTAGTAACTGGACCCCCAGTTTGAGAGCACAACCAAAATTTTCAAACTGTTAGACTTTGGCATAAAAACATACTGTCAAAGGATGAAAATGAAAAACATCCACGAAATGGCCCTGTAAGTATCACGAACACCTCTCACAGGTCTAATACCTATAAGAACCGATCGAGTAGTCACGGGACCCCCGGTTTGAGAGCTCGACCAAAATTTGCAAACTGTAAGACTTAGGCTTAAAAATGTGTCGTCAAAGGTTGAAAACGTAAAAGAATCACAAAATGGCCCCGTAAGACGCACGAACACCTCGTACGGTACCAATGTAACCCATAAGAACTTATCGTGTAGTCACGGGACCCCTACTTTGAGAGCACAAATAAAATTTTCAGATTGTTAGACTTAGGCTCAAAAACATACCGTCAAAGGGTGAATACGCAAAACATCCACAAAACGGTCCCATAAGAGCCACGAACACATTGCACGGGATCAATATAACTTGTCGGAGCCGATCGCATAGTCACTGGACCCCCGGTTTGAGGGCACGACCAAAACTTGCAAATTGTTAGACGTAGGCTTAAAAACATGCCTTCAAAATGTGAAAACATAAAACAAACATAAAACGCTCCCGTAAGAGGCACGAACACCTCGCACAGGACCAATGTAATACATAGGAACTGATCGGGTAGGCACGGGACCCCCGATTTGAGTACACGACCAAAATTTTCAAACTCTTTGAGTTAGGCTTAAAAACATTCCTTCAAAGGGTGAAATCGTAAAACAGCCATAAAACGACCCTATAAGAGGCACAAACACCCCGTAGAGGACAATTGTAACCCACAGGAACAGATCGCGTAATCACGGGACTCCCAGTTTGAGAGCACGGCCAAAATCTATAAGTTGTTAGACTTAGGTTTAAAAATATGTTGTCAAAGGGTGAATACACAAAACAGTCACAAAATTTCCCCGCAAGACGCATGAACACCGATCACAGGATCAATATAACCCACAGGAGACGACCTTATAGTCACGGGATCGCCGTTTTGAGAGCACGACCAACACTTACCAACTGTTAGACTTATGCTTAAAAACATGTCGTCAAATTGTGAAAACGTAATACAACCACAACATGGCCCTGTAAGAGGCATGAACACCTCCTACAGGACCGATGTTGCGCGCAAGAACTAACCGGGTAGTCACGAGACCCCCAGTTTGGGAGCACGAATAAAATTTACAAACTGTTAGACTTAGGCTTGAAAACGTGTCGTCAAAAGGTGAAAACCTAAAATATCCACAAAACGTCCCCATATGAGGTGCGAACACCTCGCATGGGACCAATGTAACCCGCAAGGATTGATCTCGTAGTCATGGGACCCCCGATTTGAGAGCATGACCAAAATTTGCAAACTATTAGACTTAGGCTTAAAAATGTGCCCTCAAAAGGTGAAAACATAATACAATCACAAAATGACCCCGTAAGAGGCACAAACACCTCGCACGAGACCCGCCAGAACTGATCGTGTAGTCACGAGATCCATAGTTTGAGAACATGAGCAAAAATTGAAAACTGTTAGACTTTTATGGGACAATTATAACCCGTAGGAACCGATCGCGTAGTCACCCAAGGGGCCAATGTAAGCCAAAGGGCACTCACAACAACAGATCCATTAGACTCTAAAAAATTCTTTTTTTATTACTATTCAAAATAGTCATGGGCTTTGACCGTGAACATTATATTTTTAAAATAAAACATGGTCACGTCCCAAAGCCGTAACCATTTTATTTTTAAAATAAAAAATTGTCACGACCAAAAAGCCGTGACCATATTATTTTCAAAATAAAATTGGTCACGATTTGGGCTGTGACCATATTTTGTGGGCACAAAATAGGGGGTCGTGGATTTGGGCTATGACCAAGTCCGTGACCATCCTGGGCCTTGACCAATGGTGGTGGTCAGGGATTTGGGTCTCCATGTAGTCACGGGCCCCTCGATTTGAGAGAACGACCGAAATTTGCCAAATATCTAGATCTAGGCTTAAGAACATGGTATCAAAGGGTTAAAATGTAAAAAAGACATAAAACATCCCCATAAGAGGCACGAACAACTCGCACAGGAAAATTGTAACCCGCAGGAACCAACCGTATAGTCATGGGACCCTCGATTTGAGAACACATCCAAAATTGGCAAAATGTTAGACTTGGGCTTAAAAACATGCCGTCAAAGGGAGAATATGTAAAACAACCACAAAACGGCCTCATAAGAGGCACGAACACCTAGCACGGGATCAATATAACTCATAGGAGTAGACCGTTAGTCACAGGACCCCTAGTTTAAGAGCACGACCAAAACTTGCAAATTGTTAGACTTAGGCTTCAAACATGACATCAAAGGTTGAAAACATAAAATAGCAACAAAACGACCCTGTAAGAGGTACAAACTACTAGCATGGGATTAATGTAACCTGCAGGAGCTGGCCGCGTAGTCACGGGACCCCCGATTTGAGAGCACGACCAAAATTTGAAAACAGTTAGACTTTGAATTAGAAACAAGTCGTCAAACGGTAAAAACATAAAACAACCACAAAATGTCCCAGTAAGAGACACGAACACCGCACACGGGACCAATGTAACATGTAGGAATCGATGGCGTAGACACGGGATCCCCGATTTGAGAGCACGACCAAAATTTGCAAACTGCTAGACTTAGGCTAAAAAATATGCCGTCAAAAGGTGAAACTATAAAACAGACAAAAAATGGCCTCGTATGAGGCACGACCACCACGTATGGGACCAATGTAACTCGCTTGAATCGACTGCATAATCACGGGACCCCCGATTTGAGAGCACAACCAAAATTTGAAAATTATAGGACTTCACCTTAAAAACATGTCGTCAAAGGGTGAAAACGTAAAACAATCATAAAACGACCATGTAAGAGGCACGAACACCTCACACGGGACCAATGCAACCCGTAAGAACTCACTGGATTATCACGGGACCCCCGATTTGAGAGCTCGACCAAAATTTGTGAACTCTTACACTTAGGCTTAAATGCGTGCCGTCAAAGGGTGAAAACATAAAACAATGGCAAAATGTCGCCATAAGAAGCACGAACACATCGCATGGTACAATATAACCTGTATGAACTAATCGCATAGTCAGGGGACCCCGACCTAAGAGCATGACCAAAATTTGCAAACTGTTAGACTTGGGCTTAAAATCATGTCGTCAAAGGGTGAAAACATTAAACAACCACAAAACGTCCCTATAAAACGAATGAATACCGTGCATGGGACCGATGTAACTCGCAGGAACCGACGACATAGTCACGGGACCCCCGAATTAAGAGCACGACCAATATTTGCAAAACTGTTAGACTTCGGATTAAAAATATGCTTTCAAAGGGTGAAAACGTAAAACCGCCACAAAACGAACCTGTAAGAGACACAAAGACCTTGCACGGGACTAACGGAACCCTTAGTAACCGACCGCATTATAACGGGACCCCATTTTGAGAGCAAGACCAATATTTTCAAATGGTTAGACTTAGGAATAAAAACATGCCATCAAAGTTTGAAAACATAAAACTGCCACAAAACTACCATGTAGGAGGTATGGACACCTCGCACGGGATCAATATAACCTATAGGAACCGATCGCGTAGTTACGGGACCACCGTTTTGAGAGCACGATAAAAATTTGTCAATTATTAGTCTTAGGCTAAAAATATGTCGTTAAAGGGTGAGAACGTAAACATCTACAAAATGACCTTATAAGAGGCATGAATAACTCGCACGGGACTAATGTAACCTGTAGGAACCGACCGCGTAGTCACGGGACCCCCGTTTTGAGAGCAAGACAAAAATTTGTAAATTGTTAGATTTAGGATTAAAAATATGCCGTCAAAGGGTAAAAACATTAAACAACAATAAAATGGCCCCATAAGAGGCGTGAACACCTCGCTAGGGACCAATATAACCCGAAGGAACCGATTGCATAGTCACGGGACCCCCGATTTGAGAGCACGATCCAAATTTGCAAAATTGTTAGACTTGGGATTAAAAATATACCGTCAAAGGGTGAAAACGTAAAGCAACCACAAACGGCCCCGTAAGAGGCACGAACATGTCGAACGGGACTAATGAAACCCGTAGGAACCGACCGCGTAGTCACAAAACCCCCGATTTTAGAGCATGACAAAAATTTATAAATTATAAGACTTAGGCTTAAAAATATGTCGTCAAAGAGTAAAAATGTAAAACAACCATAAAATGGCCCCGTAAGATGCGCGAACACGTCGCAAGGGACCAATATAACCCGGAGTAACCGACTGCATAGTCACGGGACCCCCGGTTTGAGAGCACGATCAAAATTTGCAAAACTGTTAGACTTGGGATTAAAAATATACCATAAAGGGTGAAAACGTAAAACAACTACAAACGGCCCCGTAAGAGGCACGAACACGTCGAACGGGACTAATGAAACCCGCAGGAACTGACCGCGTAGTCACAAAACCCTCGATTTTAGAGCATGATAAAAATTTGTAAATTGTAAGACTTAGGCTTAAAAACTTGTCGAAAAAGCGTGAAAATGTAAAACAAACGCAAAATGGTCGAGTAAGAGGCACGAACACCTCACATGGGACAAATGTAACATGTAGGAACCGACGGCGTAGTCACGGGAGGCCCGGTTGAGAGCACAAAGAAAATTATTAAATTTTAAGACTTAAAAACATGTCGTGAAAGGTTGAAAACATAAAACAATCACAAAACGTCCTCATAAGAGGCATGAACACCTCGCACGGGACAAATGTAACCCACAAGAACCGATCATGTAGTCACGGGACTCCCGATTTGAGAGAACGACCAAAATTTATAAAATATATAGATGTAGGCTTAAAAACACGCCGTTAGCAAGTGAAAACATAATTCATCCATAAAACGGACCCGTAAGAGGGACAAACACCTCGCATGGGAGAATTGTAACTCGCAGGAACCGACCGTATAGTCACGGGACTCTCGGATTGAGAGCATGACCGAAATTTGCAAAACTAATAAACTTAGGCTTAAAAATATGTCGTCAAAGGGTGAAAACATACAACCACAAAACGGCCTCGTAAGAGGCACGAACACCTAGAGCGCGATCAATGTAACCCGTAGGAATGGATCGCGCAGTCACAGGATCCCTCGTTTGAGAGCATTAACAAAATTTGCAAACTGTTAGATTTTAGGCTAAAAAACATGCTGTCAAAGGGTGAAAAAGTAAAATAGCCACAAAACACACCCATAACGGGTAAGAACACCTCGCACGAGACCAATGTATCTAGGAAGAACCAACCGCGTAGTCATGGAACCCCCGGTTCAATTTGCAAACTTTTAGACTTAGACTTAAAAACATGCCATTAAAGGGTGAAAACATAAAATAGCCACAAAACAGCCCCATAAAAGGCACAGACACCTCGTACGAGACCAATGTAGCCCACAGGAATCGACCGCGTAGTCACGAGACTCCCGATTTGTGAACACGACCAAAATTAACAAATTCTTAGACTTCGACATAAAAACATGTCGTCAAAAGGTTAAAATGTAAAAAAACCACAGGAGAGCCCCGTAAGAAGTGCGAACACCTAGCACAGGACGATTGTTATCCATAGTAATCGATCACCTAATCACGGGACCCCG
The DNA here is from genome assembly GCA_949130495.1 of Sambucus nigra. Classification (NCBI taxonomy): domain Eukaryota; kingdom Viridiplantae; phylum Streptophyta; class Magnoliopsida; order Dipsacales; family Adoxaceae; genus Sambucus; species Sambucus nigra. The sequence goes on along the minus strand of OX422217.1, from coordinate 15,430,380 downwards.
GCTTGAGTGCACAATCAAAATTTGCAAATTGTTAGACTTAGGCTTGAAAACATGCCGTCAGAGGGTGAAGATGTAAAACTCCTTAAAAATGGCCTCGTAGGAGGTACAAACACATCGCACGGGACCAATGTAACTTGCAGGAATCGACCGCATAGTTAGGAGTCCCCGATTTTAGAGCACGAAAAATTTTTGCAAATTTTTACACTTAGGTTTAAAAATATGTTGTCAAATGGTGAGAACATAAAACAACCACAAATGGAGCCGTAAGAGGCACGAACACCTCACACGGGACCAATGTAACCTGCAGGAATCGATTGTATAGTCACGGGACCCCCGGTTTAAGACCAAGACCAAAATTTGCAAGCTATTGGACTTCGGGTTAAAAACATGTTGTCAAAGGGTGAAAACGTAAAATAATCATAAAACGTCAATGTAAGGAGCGCGAATACCTCGCACAGGACTAATATAACCCGCTGGAATCGATCGCGTAGTAACTGCACCCCCGATTTGAGATCACAACTAAAATTTACAAACTATTAGACTTAGGCATAAAAATATGCTCTCAAATGATGAAAACAAAGAATAGCCACAAAATGGCTCCGTAAGAGGCACGAACACCTCTCACAGGTCTAATACCCGCAAGAATGGATTGAGTAGTCACAGGACCCCCGATTTTAGAGCTCGACAAAAATTTGCAAATTGTTAGACATAGGCTTAAAAACGTGCCGTCAAAGGGTGAAAACTTAAAATAGTCACAAAATGTCCCCATAAGAGACATGGACACCTCGCACGGTACCAATATAACCCGCAAGAACTGATCGCGTAGTCACGGGATGCCCGATTTGAGAGCACGACAAAATTTTGTAAATTGTTAGACTTAGGTTTAAAAACATGTCTTGAAAGGGTAAATACGCAAAATAACCACAAAATGGCCCCGTAAGGGCCACGAACACCTTGCACGGGATTAATATAACCCACGGGAGCCGACCGAATAGTCACGAGACCCCCGGTTTGAGAGCACGACCAAAACTTGCAAACTGTTACACTTATGCTTAAAGACATGTCGTCAAAGAGTAAAAATGCAAAACAGCCACAAAACGTCGTCGTAAGAGGCACGAACACCTCGCAGGAGACCAATGTAACATGCAGGAACTAATCACGTAGTCATGAGACCCCTAGTTTGAGAGCACGACCAAAATTTGAAAATTGTTAGTCTTAAGCTTAAAAACATGCCGTCAAAGGGTGAAAATGTAAAATAGCCACAAAACGGCTCTGCAAGAGGCACGAACACCTCACACAGGATCAATGTAACATGACAAAATAGACCTTTTAGTCACGAAACCCTCGGTTTGAGAGCATAACCAAAATTTGCAAAATGTTAGTCTTAGGCTTAAAAACATGCCGTCAAAGGGTGAAAATGTAAAATAGCCACAAAACGGCTCTGTAAGAGGAACGAACACCTCACACAGGATCAATGTAACATGAAGAAATAGACCTTTTAGTCAAGGGACCCTCGGCTTGAGAGCACAACCAAAATTTGCAAATTGTTAGACTTAGGCTTAAAAATATTTCATCAAATGATGAAAACACGAAACGACCCCGTAAGAGGCATGAACACCTCGCACGGGTCCAATGTTACCCGCTAGAACCGACTGGGTAGTCACGGGACCCCCGATTTGGGAGCACGATCAAAATTTACAAACTATTAGACTTAGGATTGAAAATGTGTCGTCAAAAGGTGAAAATGTAAAATAGCCACAAAACGTCCCCATAAGATGTGCGAAGATCCCTCATGGGACCAATGTAACCCGCAAGGACTCATCTCATTATCATGGGACCCCCGGTTTGAGAGCAGGACCAAAATTTGCAAACTTTTAGACTTAGGCTTAAAAATAGGCTGTCAAATGGTGAAAACATAACACAACCACAAAACGACCCCATGGAGGCACGAACACCTCGCATGGGACCACTGTCACGATAATCCCGATTTGAGAACACGAGCAAAATTTGCATACTATTAGACTTTTACGGGACAAATGTTACCCATAGGAACCGACCACGTAGTCACCCATGGGGCCAATGAAAGCCAAGGGGCACTCGTAGCAACTGTCCAATTACACTCTAAAAAATGCATTTTTTTATTACAATTAAAAATAGTCATGGATTTGGACCGTGACCATTGTAATTTTAAAATAAAACATGGTCACGGCCCAAAGTCGTGGCCATTTTGTTTTTAAAATAAAACATTGTAACGACCTAAAGATGTGACCATAATATTTTTAAAATAAAATTGGGCACGGATTTGGGTTGTGACCATTTTTTGTGGGCACAAAATAGGCGGTCACGGATTTGGGCAGTGACCAAGTCCGTGACCATCCTGGGCCTTGACCAATGGTGGTGGTCAGGGATTTGGATCATAACCACCAAAAATGGTCACGACCGAATTGGTCACGGACCAAATCCGCGACCCACGACCAATGATCACGGATTTGGGCCGTGTCCATGCACAATATTTAGTGTAGTGTAGGACCCTTATGGTAGTGAGCAGTACCCAAAAAGATATATAATACGAGCCTATAATTGTAATTATTTGTATGATGAGTATGCGAGAGATTTATACTACGTGCGGACTTATATGATAGGTTGTGTGTATACCTATCGAATAATATGCATATATAGGTTATGTTAATACCCATGGTTGTGATTGAATATGTGTGTAAACATACCTACGCTGCCTACTATCCGGAGGTTTCCACGCTGAGGCGATCCAACCTTGGCGATTCCAGTGAGGTTTGGATTTGTTCCCCAGAGCATGGAACTTAGGGCGGCTCACTATGTGTCATGTATTAGTGGGACTGGCGTGTCATTTGGGTACGTCAGGTATGTGTATATCCCAAAGCCTTAAAACCATGTTGGCCTCCATTGTGTGTTGATTGATTTATGGGTTCGAGGAGACAAGCCGAACCAATAGTCCTTGAAGGCTCCCACACCTGAGCACCTTTCTTCATCCCATTTACTTTCCATTATATATTTTATGTTTTATTTCTCTCATGTATCTTATATTATATACACCACATTCCTTATAATCGTGGAAGTATTTTTTTCCCTTACCTAACATTATTATCCATTCCTTTCTTTATTTTGGGAGATAATGTATTTTGATGTTCATTGAAAAAAAGAAAATATCCTCTAACCAAGAAAAAAGAAAGTGATTGACTTATCCTTTACATATTTCTATATTCTGAAATATCACTCTCTAAGCCTTTTTTCGAGGGGGGGGGGTCAAAGAAGGCGGATTGTATAAGTTATTATTTGGAACCGACTACATGAGAGCACGAACGAAATTTTCCAAATATCTATATGTAGTTTTAAAATATGGGGTCAAAGGATGAAAATGTAATGCAGCGATAAAACAGCCCCGCAAGAGGCACGAACACCTCGCATAGGACAATTGCAACCCGTCCGAATCGACTGCGTAGTCACGGGACCCTCGGTTTGAGAGCACGTTCGAAATTTGCAAAATGTTAGACTTGGGCTTAAAAGCATGCCATCAAAGGGAAAAATGTAAAACAACGACAAAATAGCCTTGTAAGAGGCATGAACACCTAGCACGGGATCAATGTAACCCGTAGAAGCAGATCGGTAGTCACGGGACCCCCGGTTTGAGACCACGACTAAAATTTTCAAACTGTTAGTCTTAGACTTAAAAAATCATGATGTCAAAGGGTGAAAACGTAAAATAACCCCAAAACAACCCGGTAAGAGGTACGAAGACCTAGTATGGGATCGATGTAACCCGCAGGATCCACCCCCGGTTTGAGAGCACAAAAAAAATTTGCCAATTTTTAGACTTAGGCTTAAAAACATGTCATCAAACGGTAAACATGTAGAACAACCACAAAATGTACCCGTACGAGGCACGAACACCTTACACGGGACCAATGTAACACGTAGGAACCGATCGCGTAGTCACGGGACCCTTAGTTTGAGAGCATGACCAAAATTGGCAAACTGCTAGACTTAGGCTTAAAAATATACTATTAAGTGTGAAAATTTAAAACGGCCAGAAAACGGCCCTGTAAGAGGCACGTCCACCTCGCATAGGACCAATGTTACCCCTAGAACCGACTGCATAGTCATGGGACGTCCGGTTTGAGAGCATGACCAAAATTTGTCAACTGTTAAGCTTAGGCTTAAAAACATGACATTAGAGGGTGAGAACATAAAACACCAACAAAAAGGCCACATAGGAGGAAGTAACACCTCGTACGGGACAATTGTAACCCACAGAAACCGACCTCATAGTCATGGGACCCCCGGTTTGAAAGAACGACCAAAATTTGTAAATTGTTAGACTTAGGCTTAAAAACATGCCGTCAAATGGTGAAAACATAAAACAACCACAAAACGGCCCCGTAAGAGGCACCAACACCTCGCACCGGACCAATGTAACCCACAGGAACCGATCGCGTAGTCACGGGACCCCCGATTTGAGAGCACGACCAAAATTTGCAAATTGTTGGATTTCAGCTTATAAACATCTTGTCAAAGGGTGAAAACGTAAAACAACCATAAAACGATCACGTAAGAGGCAAGAACACCTTGCACGGGACCAATGCAACCCGCATAAACCGACCGCGTAGTCACGGGACCCCCAGTTTGAGAGCTCGACCAAAATTTGCGAACTGTTAGACTTAGGCTTAAAAGCTTACCTTCAAAGGGTGAAAACATAAAATAACGACAAAACATCCCAATAAGAGGCATGAACACCTCGCATGGTACTAATGTAACCCGCAAGAACTAATCGCGTAGTCACGGGATCCCTGCTTTAAGAGCATGACCAAAAATGGCAAACTGTTAGACTTGCGCTTAAAAACGTGCCGTCAAATAGTGATAACGTTAAACAACCACAAAACGGCACTATAAAAGGCATGAATACCGCGCATGGCACCAATGTAACCCGCAGGAACCGACTGCATTATCACAGGACCCCCGGGTTAAAAGCATGACCAAAATATACAAATTGTTAGACTTAGGCTTAAAAATATGTCGTCCAAGGATGATAACATAAAACATCCACAAAACGAACCCATAAGAGGCACAAAGACCTTGCACGGTACTAATGTAACATGTAAGAACCGACCGAGTTGTCACGAGACCCCAATTTGAGAGGAGGAATAAAATTTGCAAACTGTTAGTCTTAGGCTTAAAAACGTGCCGTCAAAGGGTGAAAACGTAAAATAGCCAAAAAATGGCCCTGTAAGAGGTACAAACACCTCGCACGGGATTAATGTAACATTCAAGAACCAATTGCGTAGTTAAGGGACCCCCGGTTTGAGAGCACGATATAAATTTGTAAATTCTTAGACTTGGGCTGAAAAACGTGTCGTTAAAGGGTGAAAATGTAAAATAGCTATATTATAACTTTGTAACAGGCATGGACACCTCGCACCGAACTAGTGTAACCTATACGAACCAATTGCGTAGTCAGGGGATCCCCATTTTGAGAGCACGACAATTTTTTTTAATTGTTAGACTTAGGCTTAAAAAATCCTTTCAAAGGGTAAAAACGTAAAACATCAATAAAACGTCCCCGTAAGAGGCGCGAACACCTCGCAAGGGGCCAATATAACTCACAGGATCAAACTGCATAGTCACGGAACCCCCAATTTGAGAGCATGACCAAAATTTGCAAAATGATTATACTTAGGATTAAAAACATGTCGTTAAAGGGTGAAAACGTAAAACTATCACAAAACGGCCGTAAGAAACACGAACACCTCGCACGGGACTAATGTAACCCGCAGGAACCGACCGCATAGTCACGGGACCCCCAATTTGAGATCACAACAAAAAATTATAAATTATAAGAGTTAGGCTTAAAAACATGCCGATAAAAGGGTGAGACTGTAAAATAGCCACAAAATGGCCCAGTAAGAGACGCGAACATCTCACACGGGATAAATGTAACCTACAAGAACCAACCGCATAGTGAAGGGAGCCCCGGTTGAGAGCACGACAAAAATGATTAAATTGTTAGACTTAGGCTTACAAACATGCAGTCAAAGGGTGAAAACCTAAAACAACCACAAAACGTCCTCGTAAGAGGCACGAACACCTTGAACGGGACCAATGTGTCCCACAGGAACCGATCGCGTACTCACGGGACCCCCGATTTGAGAGCACGACCAAAATTTACAAAATATAGACACATAGACATAAAAACACGCCATCAATGGGTGAAAACACAAAACAACCATAAAACGGACCTGTAAGAGGGACGAACACCTCGCATGGGAGAATTATAACCCGCAGGAATCGACCGTGTAGTCACGGGACTCCCGGATAGAGAGCATGACAAAAAAATTCAAACAGTTAGACTTAGGCTTAAAAATATGTGGTCAATGGGTGAAAACATAATACAACCACAAAATGACCCCGTAAGAGGCACGAACACCTTGCACGGGACCAATGTAATCCGCTAGAACCGATCGTGTAGTCATGAGACCCCTAGTTTGAGAACACGAGCAAAATTTGCAAACTGTTAAACTTTTACGGGACAAATGTTACCCGTAGAAACCGACCGCATAGTCACCCAAGGGGCAAATGTAAGCTAGGGCCAGTTGTAGTAACTGACCGATTAGACTCTAAAAATGCTTTTTTTATTACTATTAAAAATAGTCATGAATTTGGATCGTGACCATTGTATTTTTAAAATAAAATGGGGTCACGGCCCAAAGCCCTGACCATTTTATTTTTAAAATAAGACATTGTCACGACCTAAATCCGTAACCATATTATTTTTAAAATAAAATTGGTCACGTATTTGGGCTGTGACCATGTTTTGTGGGCACAAAATAGGGTGGCACGGATTTGGGATGTGACCAAGTCCATGACCATCCTGGGCCTTGACCAATGGTGGTGCTCAGGGATTTGGGTCATGACCACGAAAAATGGTCACTCCCGAATTGGTCACTTAACAAATCCACGACCCACCACCAATGGTCACGAATTTGGGCAGTGACCATGCACAGTATTTAGTGTAGTGTAGGACCCTTAGGGTAATGAGAGGTACCCAGAAATATATATAATACGACCCTATAATTGTAATTATTTGTACGATGAGTACATGAGAGATATATACAATGTACGGCTTATATGATAGGTTGTGTGTATACCTATCAAATAATATGCATATATAGGTTGTGTTGATACCCATGGTTGTGATTGAATATGTGTGTAAACATACATACGATGCCTGCTATCTGGAGGTTTCCATGCTGAAGCGATCCCACCTTGGCGATTCTAGCGAGGTCATGATTTGTCCCCCAGAGCATGGAACTTAGGGAGGCTCACTATGTGTTATGTATTAGTGGGACTGGCGTGTCATTTGGGTACGTCAGGTATGTGCATATCCAAAAGCCTTAAAACCATGTTCACCTCCATTGAGTGTTGATTGATTTATGGGTTCGAGGAGACAAGCCGCACCAATAGTCCTTGAAGGTTCCCGAACCTGCGCCCCTTTCTTCATCCCATTTCCTTTCCATTATATATTTTAAGTTTTATTGCTCTCACGTATCTTTTGCTATATGCGCTGCATTCCTTATAATCGTGGAAGTATTTTTTCCCTTACTTAACATTATTATCCGTTCCTTTCATTATTTTGGGAGATAATATATTTTGATGTTCATTGACAAAAGAAAATATACTCTAACCAAGAAAAAAGAAAGTGATCGACTTATCCTTTGCATATTTCTATGTTCTGAAATATCACTCTGTAAGCCTTTTTATTGCCGGGGGGACAAAGAAGGCGAATTATATAAGTTATTATTTGTAACTGACCACGTAGTCAAGGGACCTCCGATTTTAAAGCACGATCGAAGTTTGCCAAATATCTAGATATAGGCTTAAAAACATGGCATCTAAGGGTGAAAATGTAAAACAGTCAGAAAATAGCCCCGTAAGAGGCAGAACTCCTCGCACGGGACAATTGTAACCCGCAGGAACCGATCGCGTTGTCAGAGGACCCTCGGTTTAAGAGCACATCTAAAATTTGCATAATCTTAGACTTGGGTTGAAAAATATGTCATCAAATGGAGAAAATGTAAAACAATAACAAAACGGCCTCGTAGAGGTACGACCACCTAGCACGGGATCAGTGTAACCCGTAGGAGCAGACCGGTAGTCACGGGACCCCCGATTTGAGAGCATGACCAAAATTTGCAAACTATTAGACTTAGGTTTAAAAACATGCCGTCAAAGGGTGAAAATGTAAAACATCCCCAAAATGACCACGTAAGAGGTAGGAACACCTATCACGGGATCAATGTAACTCGCAGGAGCCGACCTCGTAGTCACAGGACCCTCGATTTGAGAGCACGTCAAAAATTTTCTAACTGTTAGACTTAGGCTTAAAAACATGTCGTCAAACGGTAAAAATGTCAAACATCCACAAAAGGTCCCTGTAAGAGACACAAACACCACACACGAGACCAATGTAACACGTAGGAACCGATCGCATAGTCACGGGACCCCCAGTTTGATAGCACGACCAAAATTTACAAACTGCTAGACTTAGGCTTAAAAATATGACGTTAATGGGTGAAAATTTATAACAGCCATAAAACAACCCCGTAAGAGGCACGACCACCTCACACGGGTTCAATGTAACCCGTTAGAATTGACTGCATAGTCATGGGACCCCCGATTTGAGAGCATGACCAAAATTTGCCAATTGTTAAGCTTATGCTTAAAAACATGCCGTCAGTGGGTGAAAAAGTAAAACAACCACAAAAAGGCCACAAATGAGGCACTAACACCTCGCACGAGACCAATCTAACCCCCATGGACCGATCGCATAGTCACAGGCCCCCCAATTTGAGAGCACGACCAAAATTTATAAATTTTTATACGTAGGCTTAAAACATGTCATTAAATTATGAAAACATAAATCAACCACAAAATGGCCCCGTTGGAGGCACCAACACCTCGCACGGAACCAATGTAACCCGCAGGAAACGATCATGTAGTCACGAGTCCCTCGATTTGAGAGCATGACCAAAATTTGCAAACTATTGGAATTCGTCTTAAAAACATGCCGTCAAATCGTGAAAACAAAAAAAGGCCACAAAAGGACCCCGTAAGATGCACAAACACCTCGCACGGGATCAATGTAACTCGTAAGAACCAACCGCACAGTCCCGGGACCCTCGGTTTGAGAGCACGATCATAGTTTTAAAACTGCTAGACTTCGGCTTAAAAATATGCCTTCAAAGGGTGAAAATTTAAAACAGCCACAAAACGGTCCTGTAAGAGGCACGACCACCTCGCACGGGACCAATGTAAACCGCTAGAATCGACTGCATAGTCATGGGACCCACGATTTCAGAGCACGACCAAAATCTGCCAACTGTTAAGCTTAGGCTTAGAAACATGCCGTCAGTGGGTGAAAATGTAAAAGACCCACAAAAAGTCCACGTAGGAGGCACTAACACCTCGTACGGGACCAATGTAACCCGCAGGAACCGACCGCATACTCACGGGACCCCAAGTTAGAGAGCACGAGCAAAATTTCCAGATTGTTAGAATTAGACTTAAAGACATGTCGTCAAATGGTCAAAACCTAAAACAACCACAAAACGGACCCGTAAGAGCCACCAAAACGTCGTACGGGACCAATGTTACCCACAGGAACCGATCGCGTAGTCACGGGACCCCTGTTTTTAGAGCTCGACAAAAAATTGAAAATTGTTAGACTTATGCTTAAAAACATGCCGTCAAATGGTGAAAACATAAAAAAGCCATGAAACATCGCCGTAAGAAGCACCAACACCTCGCACGGGACCAATGTAACTCGCAGGAACCGATTGCATAGTCACGGGACCCCCGATTTGAGGGCACAACCAAAATTTCCAAATTATTGGACTTCGAATTAGAAACATCTCGTAAAATGGCAAAAACATAAAACACCCATAAAAAGGTCACGTAGGATGTACTAACACCTTGCATGGGACCAATATAACCCGCAGGAACAGACCGCATAGTCATGGGACCCTCGGATTGAGAGTACGACACAAATTTGCAAATTGTTGGACTTAGGCTTAAAATCATGTCGTCAAATGGTGAAAACAAAAAAAAGGCACAAAACGGCCCCGTAAGATGCAACAACACCTCGCGTAGGGCCAATATAACTCGTAAGAACCGATCGCGTCGTCATGAGACCCTTGATTTAAAAGCACGACCAAAATTTGCAAATTGTTGGACTTCGGCTTAGAAACATGCAGTTAAATGGTGAAAATGTAAAATGGCCTCAAATAGACCCCGTAAGAGGCACGCACACCTCTCATGGGAACAACAAAACTCATAGGAACCGACCGCGTAGTCACGGGACCCTCGGTTTGAGAGCACGTCCAAAATTTGCAAAATGTTAGACTTGGACTTAAACATATGTGGTCAAGGGAAGAAAATGTAAAACAACCACAAAACGGTCTCGTAAGAGGCACGAACACCTAGCACGGGATTAATGTAACCTTAAGGAGCAGACCAGTAGTCAAGGGTTCCCTGGTTTGAGAGCAAGAACAAAATTTGCAAACTGTTAGACGTAGGCTTAAAAACATGTCGTCAAAGGGTGATGTAGACACCCCATTCTGTCTCCCCCTAACTCTCCTTAGGCCCCTAGTACCTCCCTTCATCACTACAAACCCAGGTCATGTCCCGAGTACTGACCTAGAAGCCATCGGGTACTCCCCGACTAAGTTTGACCCAAGTGTCAAACTCTTCATCTTGAACGAGACTCAATGAATCTTGGAAGGGCATAGAATACCCTTTCCAACGGTCCATCCCGTGCGCGATTTTGACTTACCATGCAGATGAATGATCCGTTTGCGTCTAAAACTTGACCTAGAGGCCACTGGGTGCTCCCGAGCTCTGTTTGACCTAAGTGAACTCTTCATCTTGACCGAGGCTGAATGAATCTTCAAAGTTCACTGAATCCCCTTTCCAACAGTCCATCCCGTGCACAATTCTGACTTTCCATGTGGATGAACGATCCGTTTGACTCCGAGAGGTCACCGAATGCTTCTCGGGCCTGGTTGACCAAAGTCAACTCTCCAAACCGGGTCAAACTCTTTATAATGTCAAATTAAATATCCTAACCTTTCCAACGATCCACCCCGTGCGTGATTCGGACTTACCATGCGGACGAACGATCCGTTTGCGTCTGAACAATTCCCCGTCCAATGGACCGACAAACGCTTTCGAGCCATATTTGACCCAAAGTTAACTCCCGAACCCGGGAGAGGTCCAAACGACTTTCAAAGGTCTCTGAATTAATTTTCCAATGGTATGCCCCGTCCGTGATTCTGACCAATGGTTTCCCTTGGAAGCCGATTTTCCAAAAAAGCCTAAAGCGCACTGCCAATTGCCAGGTCCCAGACCCTGCCAATCGGCAGGCAGGTGCCGATAGGAAGTAGCATGACAATGCCGATTGGAAGTTACTTGGGGCTATAAAAGGAGGCTTTCATCTCATTTGCAAGGGGGCCCAGATCTGATCAAAATCGCACTCAGCGAATCCCAAAAACCTCTCTCGAAGGCAGCGTGATTTCAACACCCAAATCCCTTTTTTACTTCCACTTTTCATCCTCCTTTTCAACAAACTTGATGAATTAACCACTCTCCATCATCATCCAAGTGCAAGGGCTGCTTTTCAACATTCTCAAAGTCTCTAAGAAGGTCCATCTTTCTCACCTTTCTCTTCAAATCCTCCTAAATTTGCAATAACTTGTTTTCTTACTTAGCACTTTTTATTATCTCATTTCACACATCCTAATATATTTTTATTTAGTATTATTGCACATCTCCTATTTTCATATAAATAAAACCCAAAAAACAAGAAAAAAGAGGGTTTGCTCATAAATTCAAAATAGGGATTCTCACACTTGTTCTACACTTTTGTCACAACTAAAACACTTTTTCTACACACACACACACAGTTACAAATAAGAGATCCCCCATTTGGATTTATGGGATAAACCCCATCCCTCGATTTGTATGCGAACTACATGGACTTTGATGCCTTTATAGGCTACATAGGCATCTCGAGGTAAAACCCGAGACTCGAGTCCTTTTTCTCACTTTTTCTCTTATTTTCTATATTCTAAATCTAATTTCCTCATATTCTATATACTTGTTCTTAGTGATGTATTACCCCATATGCGTTATCGTTCCATTATAACGATCAACGTAGGGTAATCGCGTAAATCTTATTTTTCTAAATATTATTCTTATATCTTCCTACGGATGACTCGCTTTATCTTTTCCATGATATAAGTCGAGGATTCCTACCTCTATTCTATATATACACATGCACACATATCACCGGGGGGGGGGGGGGAATATAAAGGAAAATAGAAAATATTCATGAGAGACTGAAGGGGAGGAATGGGTGCCTAACACCTTCACATTTCGTAACTAAGCCTCCGAACCCTTCTCGAATCATTTTGGTTTCGCACGCACCAGTATGTCTTTGGATGCCACCCTTTGGGGTGGATTCCCCTTTTTCTTTTGTCTGTTTTGAGTAAAATATAGTAGCGACTCTGAATCTCTCTACATTTCTCCATCACATCTCATATGACACCGGCGGAATCACTTCTGAGGGGGACATGCGGGACCCGAAGGATCCTTCCTCCTTGTGCCCCCCCGCACGACGAGGATCGGGGATGGCCACAGCGGTGACTCCGCTGGGGATATGTGTTTTTTGTTTTGAGGGCTTGACTCTATTTACATGAATGCTATATTTGTTCCCCCCCCCCATATCTGCATGTCCCCTTTCTCATGTGTATCCCATGCTTATGCTTATATTCATACACTTGTAGAAATTTCTCCATGTACACTTCACACCTTGTGGACCTAGGATCACATATATCCACAAGTTGCATGCATCGCCCATCCACACTTGGCGTACCTTTTGGGGTACTTGTACTTTGCTTCCTGTTTGGCATAATCAAGAAAGGCATTCTCATCATAAGATACTAATAAGAGAATCATGCATGATTCACACGACATCACCACAGATCATTGATATAAACCAAATTTTACCCAGTAACTGGAGGGTCACTTCGTGATGGGCGCTACTCTGGCAGGGCGCAGTTAGCCTAAGCGATATGACTCTCACCTTCCATTGGCCAAGTACATTCTACATATATCGAACGGTTCTCCCGCATCGTACCGCTTGACCGAAGTCATGAAGGGAGGTATATCGCAAGGAATTCGTTCACGTACGTCGAGTATATCGAATTCGCTCTCACACGTACCGTCCCCACGAGGAATTGGGTGAGGCAATTCACGTACTCTCAGGTATATCAAATGGCTTGTCCACACGTACCGATTGCCCGCAAGAGCAAGACGTATATCGTGGAAGTCACGCCAAAGGGGGGAACCCAAGCCGATTCACCCAACCAACTGCATACCCTCATATAGGTGTCAAACCTAGGACACGCACTTTAGATTGCCGATTTCGACCCGAAATTCTGCCGAAATTTCGGGTCGATTTGTCGCCCAATTTTTGCGCATTTTTAAAACGGTACTCTGTCCGTGAGCGTGGTTACAAGTCCAAACCATAGCTTTGCATATACTAAACCCCCCACTTTTCCAGGCTTGGGTCCCGTCCGGCATTGCATTTAGGATAATTAAATACAAGTGAGAACATAATAAACATAATAATAATCATGCTGATTTCCGTCTCCAAAAACATTTCTCCCTTCTTTATCAAAAATCCAAAAATAGTTATTCCTTTCTCAAAAATAAATCTCATCCTATGCCTTCTCAGGTCGATCGCAAGCCCTTGGCTTGGCTCCCTATTGGCTTCGATCTTCAGTCAAATCACCATGGAGTTTCATCCGTTCCTCTACTACTTCTTCCGAGTCCGAAATCCATCCACTTTCCATGGAGAATACAGATCAAGTACCAGTCATGCAGCCGAATCTGACGGCAGTCCTAACTCAGCTTGTGTCCAAGATTGATAACCTCCAAACCGAGGTCCGAGAGATGCAACGAAACTAGGTTCCTATTCCTCAAGAGCCCGAGGACTTATTCCCTCGTGCTATGGATCCATCCGAGCCTATCTCGATTCTCGAAGAATATCAGCACACTCCACGTGCCCATCCTGCCAATGGGCCGTCACCTGCTCATCTTCCAATGCCAAACATTTCCCAGCCTATGGCTAACCTACCTCTGGGCGCTAATCCAAAAGAGGAGGAGTTGAATAAAGTCAAAGAGGATCTCAAGATGCTCACCAAGAAGTTTGACCAAGTCAGGATCTCTAGGAATTACATGGACTATACCCACATGTCTCCTTATCCTAAAGCAAGGTTACCCGAGAAGTTTAAAATACCAAATATCGAGAAGTTCGGAGGGAGTGGACCCCTGATTGTTCATCTTCGCAGTTATCATCGTTCCATGACTCTAATAGGGGCTTCTGAGGAGGTGATTGCCCAATTGTTTCAGAAAACTTTGAAGGATAGTGCCCTCCGATGGTTTTTATCTCTTGAGGAATCCAGAATTCGTAGCTGGGAGGATGTAGCCCGAGAATTCATATCGTAGTACAAATACAATAAAGTGCTTGAGGTCACCCGTCGTGATTCAGAGCTGCTCAAGTAGAATCCTGGAGAATCAGTTAGTAACTTCATAACCCGGTGGAGGGAGCAAGTAACTACCATGACCAATCGGCCATCCAAAGAAGAGGAGGTCAACATAGTGAAGAAGAACTTCTTTCCCCATGTCCGAGCGACGATGGGAGGACAATACTATCCCCACTTTCGAGCTCTCAGAGAGGCTAAAGTATAAATTGAGGAAAGCCTCGTTAAAACAGAGGTTGAACCGAAGAAGGTGTCCGGACAGTTCACCCCTAGAAAGTATGACAAGCCTGCTAGTGCTACAGTCTCAACCATCAATAACATCTCTCAACCAACCACCTCATGGACACCATAAAGTCACCCTGACCCCGTCCGAAGGGAATACACTAAGCTCCATGCTCCCCTCTCTAAAGTTTACCAAGCCCTGTTAAGCCGAAACCTCATCAAACCCTTGGATCCCCATCCATTGCCAAATCCACTCCCAAGAAACTTCAAGACTGATGCTCATTACGCCTTTCACCAAACTGCCGGTCATACCACCGACCAATGCCTTCACCTTCGAAACATAATCCAAGATCTCATTGATCGGGGTACCATCGCCCCACCATCCAATCGTAAGACAAACACTACTCACAACCCACTCCCAAATCATGCCAATCCACTCTTCTTGGAAGAAAACCCAAATTTCGATCTCTCAACTCAAATCACACCCATAACCCTCCTAAACCTCTTCAAACATGCCCGTATTTCCTCCTACACCCTACTAGCCTCACTGATCAGGCACTGTCACTCCTTACCAGAGCATGCATCGCTGTCCGTACCCATTCTGAAAATGGAAGTATGGAGTTGTCAGAAGTGTTAAACCAACTCCTAGAGTTCATGCTGAAATTGCCCTAACAGATGGTCATCGATTGCCAGAGATCCAGTACACTATTCTTAAAAGAACGGAAATGGGCTCGAGATTCAGATAAGTGGATGGTACCAACCTACGAAGTTAGCCTAGATGATGTTGTCCAGATTTTGGCAGAGTTATTCGGGCAAACCAACAGCATTTGTAGTATCATCGGGTTACTTGACACTTTAAATCTCTAAGGGAGCTTGGTCCCTTCAACCACACATATCCCCACAGAATGGGAAGACCTGTATGAAGAAGTCATTGAAGTTGTGGAAGGCATCGGCTTTACATGGAACGACAAAATTGTTACCACCAGATGGGGTGATGAATTTGAAGATTCGAGCGAAGAACAAGCTCCAGGAAGAACTGGCCTAGTAGACGACTTATGTTGGATGATATCATTTGAAGAAATCCTCGGAGAAATAAACAGGGTGGCAGAAAAACCTAAGATTGATTAGGAAACGGGATTCATGTTCTTTCCTTCTTCAGTAAATCACATGACCCGATCAGGAAGACATTACCAAGTTCCAAGCTCACTACCAGCAAATGACAAGGGGAAGGGCGTTGAAAACCTTCCTATGCCAGAAATGACCATTGAGGAAAGAAAGATCCTGATCAACTGAAGGAAACTCAAGATAACATCACTCTATGGGGGCTTTTCATGTCTTCCCAACTGCACAAAAATGCTCTAATCAAGCTACTCACGGGACCCACAGTTCCTCCATCTACCACACCAGAAGAAGCGATAAATCTGGTCAGATCCTTGACCTCTACCCGAATGCTATCATTTTCTAAAGAAGAAATCCCCAGAATTGGGTCAAATCACAATCATGAACTCAATATCTCCGTCGAAGTTATGGGGAAGGTTGTACCACTCTATCTTGTCGATAACAGATCCACCTTGATGTTTGACCACTGAGAACCTTAAAGTGTTTAGACCTGAAAGAAAGCGACCTCACTCCAACCTCCGCCGCTGTGCGTGCCTACGAAAATACCCGCCAGGAGGTGATGGGATCCATAAAACTTGCAATAGGGGTTGGCCCAATAAACCATGTCGCTGAGTTCCAAGTCATAAACATCCCAACTTGTTTCAACCTGTTGCTCGGACGCCCCTGGCTCCACAATATAAAGGGTGTGCCTTCCTCACTCCATCAAAAATTGAAGTTCTTTGTCGACGGGCGAGTCATCACCATTTTGGGCGATGATGGAAATGTCGAGGGTGCAAGCACCAGCAGTCCAATTCTTGAGATACAGCATGGGTCAAATGATACGCTCCTATTAGGATTCTGAGTTGAGCCACTCCTACTCCCGGCAGGGGAAGGTTTCAAAGAAAGGGTTTGTCCAGAATATGACCCTCATGGTAATGTCAATGTTATTCAGATGTTCAGAAACATTCACTTTATGCTTGTGTAATACCCCGTACTTTTGGCTATATTTATTTTTGGGATTAATTAATTAAATGCGTATTAATTGGAAATTAATCCGGGTTATAAATACTAATATGATGCGATTTGGTATTTGTTTATGTACATATATGATTATATATGTATTTGGTATTATAAAATTTGTCGTAGGATTTATATACGGCAATTTGGAAATTTTGTTGAGACGCGTGGGACCGCTGCGTCACGGTATAATACTTTGATATTAAAAGTGAGTTTAAAATCTATAATCCGTATGGTCGTTTTGAGTGCGCCAACGCGTCCGGAAGGGTCGAGATAGTCAGAAAACACTAGCCGGGGGTATAGTTTTGGTCCCGGGGTATTTTTAGGCCATACCGATAACTTAAAGGGTATTTTGGTAATTTTACATTTTGAGGAATTAAAAGTGACGAAAATTAGAGATTAAATCTGATGTGGATATTAACCCATTAAGCCCATTAGCCAACCCATATTAACCTAGAAGGCTACGTAGGTTGTCATTTAGGTTTCTTAGTTTCCCCAAATCAAAACCCTAGCCACCTTGAGCCACCATTGGAGATAGAGCTTGGGAGAGAAGAAACTCTGCAGAATCTTCACCAAACCTACACCAAACCAGAAATCAAACCAAGGCAAGTGACTTTATTTCCATTTAATTACTGAGAATGTCTTTTCCATGTTAGAAATTGAAGAATCTTAATTGTTCTTGAAAGATTAAAAGAAAACCCATGAAATTTGAAGTTATTATTGAATGTTGGGATAGGTTTGCATGTAGAAACATTGTTGGGAGATTTAATTTTGGATATTTCATATCTAGGTGATGTGTAAACGAATTAAAATCTGGGAATTTATGATGAGAAAAAGTTAGGGCTTATGTTCTTGAAGAAAATTGGGAATTAGTGTAAAAATTGTGATTTAATGATGTTTAGATGATATCAAACCCTTTAATGATGTTAGTATAGCCCCTTAACATGTTTGAGGATGATTAGAGAACTCAACGTATTGTGGGAACAAATTTTAGAAGAGGTTTGAGGAGTAAAAATGGATGAAAAACGATTTTTGGGAAATTCTGGGCCGAAACTGGCATCTCGTTAGAAGCAGCCCCCAGGTCGTTCGAACGAGCTCGTTCGAACGAGCTTCTAACGAGTTGACCAGTCGTTATTAACGAGTAGGATTTTCGTTCGATATCTCATTCGAACGAGATATCGTTAGAAGAGTCAGTTCGTTCGAACGAACTGGGATCTCGTTCGAACAGCCTCGTTCGAACGAGACTTCCAACGACCTGACAGTCCCAACTCGTTCGAAGCCTCGTTCGAACGAGACTTCTAACGAGTTGACAGTTTGACCCCTTTTGGACTGTTTTGACTTTTGGAGTTCCGGGAACTGGTTCAAGGGTAGAGTTAGCATTCCTTTGATGATATAGTGATTGATTTGGGACTTTTAGGTTATTGAGATGAGTAAATCATATACTAGAGTTATATTCAATGAACCATTTGGGTTGAGACGTGAGTGACTACTACGATGTGAGGATGAATTATAGCGCGTATAATTATGAACCGGAATAAAATAAGTTGTGATAATTAGTTAGTACAAGAATGCGATATGTACTACGATTAAAATACGGTATTACTAAGATGTGTGATTACTTAGTATTGGTATATGGATTGTGTGTATGACATACCTACCATACTTGCTATCACGGGGAGGTTTCGTTCGCTTAGGACCCTCTAATCCTTGTGTGCCTACGGGGGGGATATAGACTGGTACCTTGATGAACATAGGTCATTGAAAGACTTATTGTGACATTAATAAGTCCGCTGACCATGGGAGCGTAGGTATGTGCGTGACCCATGTGATGGTGACTGTGTTCGCCTCCATTATTTGTGATGTTGTTATCGGTAAACTATTCCTGAGAGATTCGGAATATGTAATCCTTATGTACGTGATGTACCGGGATGGATAGCAGAGTATGTGTGCACTACAGCTTAGATTGCGGGGTGCTTGTATCGTATATATATGATGTGAATAATATACATTTAATTAATGAAAATCCTCATGTTAATGTTGTAATAATATTACGGTATTGTTTCGAGATATATGATGAGTTAACTGATAGTTATATCAATGGCATATTTAGTAACAGAGTTTACGTTAAACCTCCATTAAATTATGAGCGTTATTATGTTAAATTAACCGAGTAAAGTGGGTAGAACCTTTAGTAGTCTAGCTAGTTACGTTGTCACTTAGCTAGTGGAAAGGGTAGTTATAGATGGGTACTTGCGTTAGGAGTGCACAGTTAGACGAGAGGTGAGAATATAATGTGAGTGCACGTCCTAACATGTACTTTGCATTTAATGTTTTAAATGTTTTTAAAGCACTTGCAGGTTTTTAAAATATAACACATTCGGGCTCTGACCCGTTTGCTTTCAAATATATTTTCTTGTAAAACCATTTTAGGTGCCCAGCCACAGGGACACCAAGCATAGGATACTCATTCTGGTGACGAGCTGTAGCTGCTTGTGGAAGCTACAGGGATTTGCATGTAGACGCTTCTATTCTTTGGATTCCAGAGTCACTATCTATCAGTAGTAGGGCGTGTTGCCCATTCCTATTTAGAGCATCTTTTACATTTCAGTTTTTAGACTTTAGCATGTAGTATTTCAGTTTCAGTTATTTATTTCAGTATGGGATTGTAGTGAGGGGTTTCCTCCAGACTTTATTTACTCTATTGTGATGGTTATTCATTTCTTTTCAGCATGGTGAATGGTGTTATTTATATTTCTTCATTTTACACTTGTTGCATATTAATCAGACTTAAATTAAAATTTGGCGACTTGCTTTTTAAATACTAGGTGGTTAGTAATAATAAAACGTTTTCGACAGTGATGCTATT
Organism: Sambucus nigra; assembly: GCA_949130495.1. Classification (NCBI taxonomy): domain Eukaryota; kingdom Viridiplantae; phylum Streptophyta; class Magnoliopsida; order Dipsacales; family Adoxaceae; genus Sambucus; species Sambucus nigra. The sequence continues at coordinate 15,410,544 of OX422217.1, read as the reverse complement.
AACTGAGCCAACTTGGCATTTTGAATTAATTTTATAAAGGAGTAGCTACCCGGTGTTTAATTAGTCGGGGTGTCACAGCTCGATCTGGGGCTAGGGCAAAGGCAGCAAGGGATACTTGATCCCATCGAACTGAAGAAAGATTTCCCTCAAGATCTCAGAATGATCCGCTAGTCTCGACAGAAGAGATGATTAGACTGCATCTGAACTATCTCAAGATAATCCTTAAATGGATGATTCATCAAAGATGGTGAGGACTTCCCCTTTTGCGATTTTCCAGAACCATGGTATGACCACACAGACAAGAAGATTGTGACACCCCACCTAATTAAATACCGGGCGATCACTCCTTTATTAAATTAAATCAAGGTAAACAGTTGGTTCATTCTCAGCATCACTATCGATAAAAATACATTTTCCAATTTAACACCCTAAATAATTAAGCTAAGTGTCAAAACCATTTTCATACATAACTTCCAAATTTTAAATAAAGAAAAAGATTTATTTATATAAAAACAATAATTCTACAATTAAGAATTACATCACAGTAAACCAAAAAATATAATACATTCGCCAATCGAATGTCAACATATGAAAACTAAAATCACAAATCCGAACTGAATAAATCCCATAGAACAATACTGGAAACAACTGAAATATAAATGTCCCAATAAAAATGAAATAATGGAAAGGGCGACACGTGCCCAATAAATGAGAATGCTAGAAGTGGAGTCAATAAAAGAAGCCGTCTACGCAAGTGACCTGCAACTCCCACCTAAGCTGCAGCACGTTCCTCTCAAGGGATCCTAAGCAAGACGCCCCTGTGGCTGGGCACCTGAAATATATACATATATATACAAGAGAGAGAGAGAGAAAGAAATGGGTCAGAGCCCGAAAGTGTGTTTGATTTTAAAATACGTTTAGCAAGTATTTAAATTGATACAGGCCAATGCGATAACATATTAGTGCGTCACTCTCTTGAGAAATACTCACCTCTCTTCTAATGTGCACACCTATCGCACTAACCTTCCCAACGGTTTATCTTATCATTTTATTATACTAACCTTCCCAATAATTTAGCGTAACTTCTTACTCGTAAGATTTCAAAACCGAATAATATTTTTGTTTACAAAGAATACTTCCAATTAGAAGCACAACTCTCGTTTTAGCTTTTAACAATTTATAAAGTTTCTCAGTAACACATTATACTTTCACGAAACAAGTATTCACTATCTGAGTCATCAACCAAGTCCTACTTATGAAATCACAGTAGGCAGTTTCAAATTTCAAAATCTCATATTTATATTAACTACTCGTATAATATATATAAAATCACAGCACCCCTCATAAAACTATGGTGCGTGCATACTTCTACTATCCAAACCCCATACCACTCATATCAAGGGGAATACAAGTTCAGAATCACTCTCGAACTGTATTAACACATACACAACAATATCGAGGCGAAGTATAGATTCCAAGTCTCTAAGAGGATGACACATACTCACGTCTCTTAGGACCGTCTGAACTATCAATTCGATAGCCTGTACCAAGGATATCTATCTTCTAGGGTACAAGTCAATATCCCCCATAAAGGTCCCATCGAGATAAGACTGTCCCAGCGCGGTAACCTCAAGGATAGCAAGTAGCGCGGTATGTTTTTCACATGTATATAATATATGTACACACAATCATATAAATATACCACTTTATCATATTAACATAGGTTCTTCTCGTTACCCATAATTATACCATTTATCCTTAATTTCACATTTATAGAATTACGTATAAGGTTTCGTTCCTAACCTTAACTCGAAGGGTTTTCTCGCTCATTACCTGACACTCGTGGACTATATCCTCACAAATCTGAAATTCAGTAAGTGTCTTTATTAGGTTCCAATGTAACTCTCTTACGCACCTCACCCTTTAAATTTATAAATTCACCAACCCTGAAGTAAATGTCCCATAAATACCATTCTCGTTGAAGATTAAAGGTCCCAACATTTATTCCTATGCCCTACTGGTCCTCAATGTCTCCCAAATCATTTTATCAAGGACGCCCAAGAATTATATCACGACAATTTGAATTTAACTCATTTAAAGAGGGAATTAGGAGTCTGCCAGGAGGAGTCGATCGATCGAAGCTTGGGGCTCGATCGATCGAACCTTCGATCGATCGAAGCTCTGGGCTCGATCGATCGATCAAGCAGGTCTGGGAAAAATTCTGCATAATGCAGTTACGGGTTTCATCACCAAAATTACACAAAATCGATATTTCCAAGTTCCAATCGTCCCAGAATTCTACTACTAACATTATAACAATATACTAGATGATTCTAACGTAAGGCATGTTCATATTCATCATTTAAACATGGATTTTCAACCTAGAATTATCTCCAATTATCAAGAACCCTAGAATTTTCTTAAACAGTTTTCTAACAAATCTTTCTCCAGAATTTCTTTCTTATGATCATCAAAATTTCGTGGTTTATTTCCTCTACATGGCAAGGGTTTTCAGAATCAACATATAAATCATTCCTACATGCATTTTCCTAACACAAATTGGGTGTTCTTCCATATTTATCATCTCTAATCAATCATAAACCAATATGAAGATTGCATTAATGAAAATATGCAAGTTAAACACTTGCCTGGGATTTTTGCTATTCTAATTCACGGCTGATTTTGGTATGGTTGCGTTCCTCATCTCGCGATCTACGCGGTGGTGGTGGCGGCAGTGCAAACCGGTGGTTTATTGGCCTTGAATTGCCTTGGAGCTCTCTCCTCTCTTCTCCAATGGACGTCACTTGATTTCTGGATATTCTAACCCTAAAAGCTAACCTAAATGGCTGATATAGGTTGCTGAAATTCGTGGGTTTAATTACCCAATTATGTAAAATGACTAAAATGCCCTCCCGGGGTACTAATTAAGCCTAAAAATGCCCCGAGACCCAAACTACACCCCCGGGTACACTTTTCTGACTATCTCGACCCTACCGGACGCGTTGGTGCACTCAAAATGACCATACGGACAACTTATAAAATATTCACTTTTTATTTAATCAAATTAGTCCTAACGTGACACGAGCACGTTCCGACTTAAATTTCCAAAATCGTCATTTAATTCACTCATGACATTCAATATAACCAATATAATATATTACTTTGCTCAATAGTAATATTCAACCAATTTCCCATAATTACTAACTCTCGTCACGTTAATAATTATAACCTAATTAATTTCCGGATTTTTATTAAATAAATCATTCACATTAAATTTAATAAATCCCCAAATTAATATAGCATAAAAATACGGGGTATTACAAAGATGAAGCCTGGAATGGAGATCTTTTTCCAAGATAGCTACCCATGGGTAGAAAGTTCCCCAAACCGCGTACAATCGCTCATCAAAGATAACGAAGAGACTGAGGAAAGTGATTCCAAAGATTCCTTCAACTTGCAGACACTGGGGCTGGCACTCTGCATGGTTAATTCAAGCACTACATCAATGAACCCATCCCATTGGATTAAAGATGCTGACACTCCTCTCCTCAACTGGCATGCTGCGCCAGTTCTACCTCTTGAAATCTCCCCTAACCCCAATGTTTACCCTATTTCTTCTTCTATTGTATATCCTTGCTCAAATGTAATCGAGACCTCTTTTGATGAGGTTCTCAATGCTGTTTTTCCTATCAATGAAATAAATGAAGATTTTGAGTATCTTGATGTGCCTTACATTAACTGCTTGGATTCTAATCAAACTTTTGATTATGATGATTTTGCAAATGAACAATTATTAACTGATCTAAATAAGGTTAATAATAAACAACATAATCGCGTTCAAGTTAATGAAGAAGAGAGTGTTCTTATTAATCTCGGTTCTAGTAGCCAATTGCGCGAGATTAGGATAGGGGCCACCCTTGACGAGCATGAGCGCGCACAACTTGAAGAATTGCTAAGGGAATTCGTGGATGTCTTCGCATGGTCCTATGATGATATGCCTGACATTGATCCTGAAATAGCTCAGCACGAGATCCCCACTCTCCCAGATTACAAGCCGGTTAAACAAAAATTGAGAAAGCTTCGCACCGAATGGTCACTCAAGGTCAAAGAAGAGGTGGTCAAATAGTTGGACATGGGTTTCATTCGAGTGATCGAATATCCCACATGGATAGCCAACATTCTACCTGTGCCGAAATCAGGAGGGAAGGTTCGAATGTGTGTGGATTACCAAGATTTAAACAAAGATTCTCCAAAGGATGATTATCCGCTACCCTATATCGACATGATCATGGACAACACAGCCAGTCATGCTCTCAAGTCATTCGTCGACGGGTTTGTCGAATACAACCAAATCGAGGTGCACCCAGACCATCAAGAAAAAATCGCATTCATCACCCCATGGGGAACCTTTTACTACACCGTTATGCCATTTGGTCTAAAAAACGTTGGGGCTACCTACCAAAGGCCTGCCACATGATCCTGGACGATCTAATTCACAAAGAGGTCGAGGTTTATGTGGATGATATGATTATCAAGTCCAAAACTAGAGACAGCCATGTTCCCGCTCTCTGGAAGTTCTTCGAACGACTGCGACGGTATCACATGTGACTTAGTCCACAGAAGTGTGTCTTCGGCGTTATAAAGGGAAAACTCTTGGAATTCATGGTCAGCGAAAAGGGGATAGAAGCAGATCCTGCCAAGCTGAAGGCCATACTTGAGATGCCACCACCCCGAACAGAGAAAGAAGTCCGAGGTTTTCTTGGGATATTACAATATATCAGTCGGTTCATCAACCAGCTAACCTCCATCTGTGAACCAATATTCAAGGTCCTTCGAAAGGATTCAACTAAGGTTTGGAATGAGGCTTGCCAAGAAGCTTTTAACCGAATCAAACAATATCTGACCCGACCTCCAGTTCTGATGCCACCACAGTCTGGTCTCCCTTTGCTCCTATACCTAACCATAACCGATACTACAGCTGGGGCTTTGCTAGCCCAATACCTTGAAGACTCCCGCAAATAAAGAGCCATATATTACGCCAGTCACAAAGTGGTTGGGTACGAGGTTAACAACACTACTTTAGAAAAGGCATGTGTCGCACTAGTCTGGGTCACCCAAAAATTGCGACACTACATGCTCGCCTTCCCCATTAAACTTGTATCCCGAATGGATCCCATCAAATACCTGCTTGAGAAACCCGCCTTATTCAGTCGAATGGCCCGATGGTTGATGCTCCTAACTGACTTTGATATTATGTATGTCACGCCGAAAGCTGTTAAAGGAAGAGCCATCAATGACTACCTCGCTGATTACCCCATAGAGGAAGCAGATGTCCGGATCTCCGAATTCCCAGATGAAAATATCCTCTGCACCACCGAAGACCACCTTCGATGGAAAATGTTCTTTAATGGTGCTCCCAACAAAAATAAATATGGCATTGGGATACTCCTGACGGCCCCATATGACTCCCACACTCCCATCGCCATTAAATTGGATTTCCCTTGCACCAGCAACATGACGGAATGCGAGGCATGCACAGTAGGCCTCAAAGTCGCTCTCAAGAAAGATATTCAATACCTTGATATCTACGGGGATTTTTCCCTTATCATCGGTCAAGTGCTCAGAAAGTGGAAAGTCAAAGACGAAAATCTCCAACCCTTCCATGCCCACTTAGAAGAGTTAGTCTCCCGATTATGAGATATCACTTTCCATTACCTACCACGAGAAAAGAATAACCTAGCCGATGCTCTCGCTACGTTGGCCTCTATGGTCGACATGCCTGAGGGAATAACAATGACCCCTTCCTAGTTCAAAAGCAAGACAAACCGACCCATTGCTACCATATTGATCTTATCTCCACTGAAGATCTCGAACTAGCCGATTACTGGTACTATGATATCTTGTGCCTCCTAAAACATGGTAGGTATCCCAAGGGTTCCAACAAGAAAGATCGAACAACCCTCCAAAGACTGGCCGCCCAGTACATTATCTGTCATAAAGCCCTACTCAAGAGGAACTTCGATGGAACTCATCTACACTGCATCGCAGGGGCCGAAATTGAGAAAATAATGTAGAAAGTCCATAGTGGGGAATGCGGACCCCACATAAATGGTCATATTCTCACCAAGAAGATCATCCGACAGGGCTACTACTAGACCACCATGATCCAGGATTGCACCGCCTATGTCCGGAGTTGCCTCAAATGCCAATAATTCTCCAATCTTCAACACCTACCTCCACGAGAATTATACAACATGACCTCTCCCTGGCCATTCTCCACCTGGGGTATCGACATCATAGGAAAGATTACACCAAAGGCTTGAAACGGACGTGAGTTCATCCTGGTTACCATCGATTACTTCACCAAATGGGTCATAGCTGAGTCATACGCAGTATTGAATGCCAAGAAAGTGGCCAAATTCCTCAAGAAAAATATCATATGCCGATATGGGGTCCCGCACGAGTTAGTATCAGATAACGAGTTGCACTTCAAAGCAGAAGTCACAGAAGTAGTCAACGAGTATGGGATTCAGAGACAAAAATCTTCTCCCTACCAACCTTAGACCAATCATGTAGTTGAAACCGCCAATAAAAACCTCAAAGCCATCATCAGTAAGATGACCGAAAGTTGTGGGGATTGGGCTGACCGGATCCCCTATGCCCTCTGGGCCTATCGAACCTCAATCCGAACCTCTACTGGGGCTACCCCTTACTCCCTGGTCTACGGCATGGAAGTAGTCCTACCTGTGGAGCTAGAAATACCCTCGCTACGCGTCATGCTCGAAAGCAAGGTTAGTGAATACGATTCGTGCCAAAGCCGTCTTGATGAGCTAGCCCTCTTAGATGAAAGAAGATTAAAAGCACTTTACAATATACAGGGGTACCATCGCCGAATAGCGCGATCATTCAACAAGAGAGTCAAGGACTGCAGTGTCCGGGAGGGGCATTTAGCCCTCAAGGAGATAATAGAACCCATCTGGGATCCCATAGGGAAATTCAAGCCCAATTGGAGCAGCCCCTACATTATGAAGAAGATCTTATCCGGTGGTTCTGCCATGCTCACTGACCTAGATGGGGAAGAGATGGCTCATCCAGTCAACCTGGACCGACTCAAGAAATTCTACCCCTAAGTTGGAAATCTTGGCGCGCTACGACTCTTCTCACCCCCCTTCTATTCTAAAAAAAATCTTCATTTCCCTCTACCCAGAACTACGGGGTCCTGATCCTCTACAAAAACTATTTTAAAATCATTTTCAAAAACCGCAGAGGTACGTAGGCAGCTCATGCACTTCATATGAGTGCGGCCCTTTCGTTTTCACAAAATACTATTGTCTTCTTACCTCCGAGGACGACGATTCATTCTAAAAATACTTGAACAAAAGGATTATGTATTACTTAGTGATCAGTATAGATAATTCGAAACACAAAACTCATCGAAAGGCATAGCTCGATGATCAAAAACTTATTTATTTCATTAATAAGAAATGAAGCACGGATTAGATAAGAAAAAGGAACGGATAACTCCCTTCCCCACTACCATAAAAAGCCAAATAAAATCCCCACATTTATTCCCTATTACATAAATAAACTCTCCAAGAGTCCTACCCACAGCTACCAGAAGAGCCTGCACCCTCATCATCTACATCCTGAGGTCCCCAAGTTTCCTCTGCCTGAATAGAGTGTCGTAAACATTCCATGGATCGATGAGCCTTAACCATCTTTGAAAAAACCACAACACCCACTTCCATGGTGTTAGATAATACAAACCATCTTTGTCCAGTCTCCACCGCCAACATCTTGCTGACTACTTTCGTCCACAACCACTTCATATAATCTTTAGGGACATGCAAAACCTTCCCAATAGATTAAGAGGGACGGGTCGACGGACACCAATTTTCCCATAGAGACCCCAGCAATAGACGCAGACACTCAGTCAAATATTCTACCGGAAAGAAATTTAGTGTCCGAGGGGGCATGACCTGCACCTAGCCATATTGGCGCAAAAGCCTCCAAGGGAAATAAAAAGAGGTCTGTGTGAGACCAAACAGCCACACATATGAATACTCTCCTAGCTCCAGAATAGGATGCAACTATCCCCACCAAGGCACTGACCAATATAGCCCGCGAGCCCCATGCTCCACAAGACAATTCTCCCAATTCTCAACATATTGGCCAACGCTGATGAAGTAACGTGAAAAGAAGTTGGGTACAATCGATAAGGGATACTCTGGAGGAGTTTCCAAGCAAAATATTTCAGAGAACCACATGAACAGCATCGTAGGGCTACCCCTCAAAAAGTCAGAACGACTTCCCTCCAGGCATCCAGTCCATTCAGGGTCACCGCCAGTATCACCACCGTAGGATTGCGACGGTATGACATCCATGAGGTAATGGCTGCAAGTTACGGATCCACTTGCACCTCCCCAGTCACTAGCAATAATTTTGAAACCAAGCCCAGAACAACGGCTCCAGCATAACCAACATCACCTACTTCCCGCAAATGCACGACTTGTAGCACCGCCGGGAGGGAGATCATTCCTCCAGTAACCAATGATCTAGCCATCGAAGGTGAAATACGAAGAAGCTCGGCCAACAAATCCCTGGGAGAACGGGAAAATTTGGGCAGAGCTACAGTAACACTGGGATTTACACCCAGCATGGCAGAAAATTCCTCATAGGTAGGACAAACTTCTTCCAACCCAAAGCGAAATACATGGTCTTCGGGGTACCAAAATTGTACCATCGCCATCAGCATGTTCCACTCAATAGTCCAATAACGCCACAAGGAGACTCGACGCATGTTGAAAGCCTCGTAATCGACATTATAAGAGCACGTAGCTTCCAAGGCTTCGAAGGTAGTTGGCAAATTTGGTGCTACCAGGGAGAGCCATCTTGCAAGACTAAGAGATAGTGGGCAAGTAAGTAAGAATGCAAGGGTGTGATGAAAAACACTCCACCCTTACCCTTTTTTATACTTGAAAACCCTCACAAGGGACATAATCCCTGCAGAAATCGGAAGGAAACCTACCCCACAAGGTACCAAAGCTTGAAGACGGTAACATTCAAAGCTTTCAATTGATGGGACTGGACTGAACTGCCGATCGGCAACCCCCCCATTTTTAGAAATTCCCCTTTTTCCTCTTTTGTCAATTCAGAAAACTCAAATAAAAATAAATTGATATTCTCAACAGAATTTCAAAATCCCTTTTTCTCCTTATAAAATTTCCCTTATTAATTAAAAAATTTCCTTCACAAAATACCAAAAATATTTCTTTTTACGGTCTCAGCAATAAAGTAAAAAGAGCATGTGCATACATTCATTCATCATTAATAAGAGATAATAAAAAAAACTCCATTGCATTGCACATATTTATGTTCTGTGTTATATCAATTTTGCAGGAAATACAAAGAAAAAACAAAAAACAATGGGACTCTGCCCGAACCCACATTCTCTCGCTCTCTCTCTCAAGAGCTTCCACCCCCGCGATGTGCTCTCTTTCCCCTTCGGCGAGATGATGCGCCATCACTACCAGAGCCAAAGTCCTCTCTGGATTTGGCAGACTGCACCAAGTAAGAAGGAAAAGTAACCGCATCCCGAATGTGGGTAGTCGCCGAAGATATCCAGTCCCTAATGTCCCTGAGCCAAGTGGTCTACACCCGAACTCGTTGCAAGGAAAGGCAAAATCCGTATCGAAGCAAGGATGACCAAAACAGAAAAGAAAGAGAGCAAGGAATAGAAAAGTATACCGTAGGTCGGAGGACCTCCTCTGTCAAACCCTGCTCCATCGGATCCATCGCATGGGGACGGTGCAACATAGGCACCATCCCTCCATCAGCCCACCGGATGTTGCACGAGAGGGTATGCAACCGCACAAAAAGGACCTCCGAGGTTGCTGCAGATGCTGACGTACCATCGCCTCTGTGGGAAGATGCCACCACCCGAATTGAACCCGTAGGAAGGAAAGGCAATGCATCATATATGCTGGGCACCATTAACCAGCTCGTCACAAAATCCATATAGTCATACAGCGCAGCCGTATCGGTGTATAACAAGTAGGACTCACCGATCATCTCATCCTCCAACAGTTGTCGCTCCTGCCTCATAGACGTAGGAGGCTCTGCGGGTGGCACCACAACCTCCTCCTCAGCTATCTGACGAATCACCCTCTCCCCAAGGTACCAAGAATGGTCGAACTCATGCGCCAGCCAGCACCTTATCCGTACGTTCACTCCGTATCCCCCGCATCTTGAATGGCTGTCCCCTAGGGATAAAAGGTAACCTGAAATCTCCAAGAAAGCATAAATTAATACAAGATAAAAAGGTGCAAAAAACCAAGACTAAAATGGAAAGAGTCTTACCCTACCACTAGTCTGGTCATTCAACACCTGACGCACCACCTCCATGGAGAGAGATCCCTTCGATTGCCGGTTGGCCTTACACCATCGATACAATTGACTGAAGTGCCCAATGGTGTCATCCTTAAAAGAGATCAGCGGGGTGTTGCACCTAATTACCTCATAGAACCACGTCTGAATTCGCAAACAAAAAGAGACGCATAAGGAAAATGCGAATGCATGAATGGAAAATGCGAATGCATGAAAAGAAATGCACAAATCGAAGAATACCTCAAGAAGGTACGTGACTCCAATAAAGGTCTACCGAGAGCACCGGCTGAATGCATCCCAGGATGGATTTTGAACATTTTCATCGAGAAAATTTCGCATTCCCTCCGGCGGAACCCCTCTTTCCCCAATGAAATCCTCAAAAACCAAGTGAAACTCCTCCCAGCAATACTCCGGATCACCTAATCACTCCCCTAGCGGAATTCTCCTAAAGAACCCAAATTAGGTTGTTCCCCCCTGTGAAGTCTCCTAAAAGCTTCCCCAGCTATCAGCTCCCCAGCTCAGATCAAAATCACAAATCTCTTTCTCCAGTAGAATTAAAATCCGATCTTTATCCACTCTTGGGTGAGAATTGGCCCCGGTCTTGGATCGTCACCTGAGTTGGGTCAGAATTGACCTTGATCCTCGGTCGTTACCACTCTTGGATCAGAATTGGCCCCGGTCTTGGATTGTCACCTGAGCTAGGTCAAAATTGACCTCGGTCCTTAGTCATCACCATTATTGGGTCAAAATTTCCCCCGGTCTTGGATCGTCACCTAAATTAGGTCAGAATTGACCTCGGTACTCGGTCATTACCACTCTTGGGTTAGAATTGGCCCCGGTCTTGGATCATCACCTGAGTTAGGTTAGAATTGACCTCGGTCCTCGGTCGTCACCACTCTTGGGTCAGAATTGGCCCCGATCTTGGATCGTCCCCTGAGTTAGTTCAGAATTGACCTTGGTCCTCAGTCGTCACCACTCTTGGGTTAGAATTGGCCTTAATCTTGGATCGTCACCTGAGTTAGGTCAGAATTGACCTCGATCCTCGATCGTCACCACTCTTGGGTCAGAATTGGCATCGGTTTTGGAGTGTCACCTGAGTTAGGTTTGAATTGACCTCGATCCTTAGTCGTCACCACTCTTGGGTCATAATTGGCCCTGGTCTTAGATCGTCACCTGGGTTAGGTCAGAATTGACCTCGGTCGTTACCACTCTTGGGTCAGAATTGGCCTCGGTCTTGGATCCTCACCTGAGTTAGGTCAGAATTAACCTTGGTCCTCAGTCATCACCACTCTTGGGTCAAAATTGACCCCGGTCTTGGATCATCATCTGAGTTAGGTCAGAATTGACCTCGGTCTTGGATCGTCACTTGAGTTGGGTCAGAATTGATCCCGATCCTCGATCGTCACCAATCTTAGGTTAAAATTAACCTCGATTATTAGACCTTTACCCTAAGTCCCTAGATTCGGCTTTGACCCACAGAATTGATCATCCCCAGCACACTCCTTAGGTCCTCAGAATCATCCTTGACCCTCTGAATCGGTCATACTCCCTCAAATGCATCATGTGGTGTCTATTCGACGGTCATCATTTGTTCCAAACTCACCCGTCGAGGGGCTCTGTAGACACCCCATTCTGTCACCCCTAACTCTTCTTAGGCCCCTAGTACCTCCCTTCATCACTACAAACCCAGGTCATGTCCCGAGCATTAACCTAGAAGCTATCAGGCACTCCTCAGCTAAGTTTGACCTAAATGTCAAACTCTTCGTCTCGATCGAGACTCAATGAATCTTCGAAGGGTACTTAATACCCTTTCTAATGTTCCATCCCGTGCATGACTCTAACTTACCATGCGGATGAACAATCATTTTGCGTCTAAAACTTGACCTAGAGGCCACCGGGCGCTCCTCGGCTCTATTTAACCTAAGTTAACTCTTCAGCTCGATCGAGGCTGAATTAACCTTCAAAGGGCACTGAATACCCTTTCTAATGGTCCATCCCATGCGCAATTCTAACTTTCCACGCGAACAAACGATTCATTTGACTCCGAGAGGTCACCGAATGCTTCTCGGGCCCGGTTGACCACAGTCAACTCTCCAAATCGGGTCAAACTCTTTGGAATGTCGAAGTACATCTCATAACCTTTCCAATGGTCTACCCCGTGCGAGATTCAGACTTACCATGCAGACGAACGATCCGTTTGCGTCCGAACGATTCCCCATCCAATGGATCGACAAACGCTTTCGAGCCATATTTGACCCAAAGTCAACTCTCAAACTTGGGAGTGGTCCAAAGGACTTTCAAAGGTATCTAAATTACCTTTCCAATGGTATGCCCCATGCATAATTCTGACCAACGGTTTTTCCTCAGCATTCAATTTTTCGAAAAAGCCTAAAGCGCACTGCCAATTGGCAGGTTCCAGACCCTGCCAATCGGCAGGCAGGTGCCGATAGGCAGTAGCATGCCAATGCCGATCGGAAGTTACTTGGGGCTTTAAAATGAGGCCTTCACCTTATTTTCAAGGGGGGGCCCAGATCTGATCAAAATCGCTCTCAGCGAATCCCAAAAACCTCTCTCAAAGGCCGATTTCAACTTCCAAATCCCTTTTTTACTTCCTCTTTTCATCCTCCTTTTCATCACACTTGATGAATTAACCACTCTCCATCATCATCCAAGTGCAAGGGCTTATTTTTAACATTCAAGATCAAGCTCAAAGTCTCCAAGAAGGTCCATCTTTCTCACCTTTCTCTTCAAATCCTCTTAAATTTGCAATAACTTGTTTTCTTACTTAGCACTTTTTATTATCTCATTTCACACATCCTAATATATTTTTATTTAGTATTATTGCACATCTCCTATTTTCATTTAAATAAAACCGAAAGAATAAGAAAAGGAGGGTTTGCTGACAAATTCCAAATAGGGATTCTCACACTTTTTCCACACTTTTGTCACAACTAAAACACTTTTTATATACACACACACACTTACAAATAATAGATCCCCCATTTGGATTTATGGGATAAACCCCACCCCTCATTTTTATGTGAACTACATGGACTTTGATGACTTTATAGGCTACGTAGGCATCTCGGTGTAAAACTCGAGACTCGAGTCCTTTTTCTCACTTTTTCTCTTATTTTCTATCATCTAAATCCAATTTCCTTATATTCTATATACTTGTTCTTAGTGATGTATTACCCCATATGCTTTATCATTCCATTGTAACTATCAACGTAGGGGTAATCGCGTAATTCTTATTTTTCTGAATATTAGTCTTATATCTTCCTACGGATGACTCGCTTTATCTTTCCATGATATAAGTCGAGGATTCCTACCTCCATTCTATATATACACATGCACACATATCACAGGGGGAAATATAAAGGAAAATAGAAAATATTCATGAGAGATCGAAAGGGCGGAATGGGTGCCTAACACCTTCCCATTTCGTAACTAAGACTCCGAACCCTTATCGAATCATTTTGGTTTCACACACACCAGTATGCCTTTGGATGCCACCCTTTGGGGTGGCTTCCCCTTTTTCTTTTGTCTGTTTTGAGTAAATTAGACTGGCGATTCTGAATCTCTCTACATTTCTACATCACATATCAAATGACGCCGGCCGAAGCGCTCCCGAGAGGGATGCGCGGGACCCGAAGGTTCCTTCCTCCATACGCCCGCCCGCACGGCAAGGATCGGGGATGGCCACAGGTGAAAACATAAAACAGCTAAAACGACCCTGTAAGAGGTACGAACACCTAGCATGGGATCAATGTAACCCGCAGGAGCCGACCTCATAGTCACGGGACCACCGGTTTGAGAGCACGACAAAAATTTCTAAACTGTTAGACTTATGCTTAAAAGTGTGACGTCAAAGGGTGAAAACATAAAACAACGAAAAAATGTCCCCTTAAGTGGCATGAACACTGATGATGCTGGAATCAGCACCACCAGGTAAGGTGTTTTCAAGCTGAATCTAATAACAACAATGGCAGCATAGCTATGTAAAAGATAAGAGAATGAGATGAGGAGAAGAGGAGAGAGACCACCAGGATATAAGTGGTTCAGCCTAAATTGGCCTACGTCCACTGTGTATGTGTGAATAATCTCACTATAATGAGGCACTAATGGCCATGGATACAATCTCTCAAGCTTTCTCTCTCTCTACTGTGTACCTAGACAAAGTTTTAGCTAGGGTTGAATATCTGGGATCCTTCTGCAAGGTAGAGGATGACCTCTATATATAGTACCTAGGGGGTGTAATGTACCCCCCATGCATGTAATGAGCATGTGTGTGGTAGCCTCACCAATGTGGGAGTGCCATATGTCACTGTCACATGTAAGGAATGATGATGAAATATTCTCCCCACGTGTGGAGAACAATCTTGTTACAACTGATTTCTGTCAACGTGTCCTTATCCAAATGTCAACAGATGCTCGGCTGCCATATTGGTGCATGACCTCGGCCTGGGAGAGGCCGAGCTGTAAAGGCTCGATAAACATCTTCTGAGATGTGCCATAGGGAGTCCCGGCCTGATCTCAGCCGAGACATTATGCTGGGGTCGGCCCCAGCCGAGGTTGGACTGGTTCCACGTTGAAGGTTACCAAGGCTTCTTGTCATCTCGGCCTACACTCGGCCGAGGTTTCCATACACTGGTATATGAGAATGTTGTTGATGCCTGTGATGCGCGTAGTCCATTGAAAATGTAGGTGGTAGTGTCGGCCTGG
Organism: Sambucus nigra; assembly: GCA_949130495.1. Classification (NCBI taxonomy): domain Eukaryota; kingdom Viridiplantae; phylum Streptophyta; class Magnoliopsida; order Dipsacales; family Adoxaceae; genus Sambucus; species Sambucus nigra. Next base: position 15,395,433 of record OX422217.1, on the reverse strand, counting down.
GCCGACCTTACTAAGGCCGAGGGCTGATATCGTGGGCCCATGGCTTATCCAGGGTCGATCAATATCTCAACCATCACCACGACCAAGGTTAATGTCTCTGGGCCAAGGTTACACTTGGGGCATATCAAACACCTCGCATGGTAACAATGTAATCCGCAAGAACTGACCGCTTAGTCACGGGACCCCCGGTTTGAGAGCACGACCAAAATTTACAAACTATTAAACTTGGGCTTAAAAACGTCCTGTCAAAGGGTGAAAATATTAAACATCCACAAAACGCCCCTATAAAAGTCACGAATACTGCACATGGGACCAATGTAACCCACAGGAATTGACTGCATAGTCACGGGACCCCCGAATTAAGAGCACGACCAAAATTTACAATTTGTTAGACTTAGGCTTATAAACATGCCATCAAAGGGTGAAAATGTAAAACAACCACAAAAATAACCCGTAAGAGGCACAAAGACCTTGTACGGGACTAATGTAACCAGTAGAAACCGATCGCTTTGTCACGGGACCCCAGTTTGAGAGCAAGACCAAAATTTGCAAAATGTTATACTTTGGCTTAAAAACATGTCGTCAAAGGGTGAAAACGTAAAACAGCCACAAAACGGCACTGTAAGTGGTACGAACACCTCGCACGGGATTAATGTAACCTGCAGCAACCGATCGCGTAGTTACGGGACCCTCGGCTTGAGAGAATGATAAAAATTTGTAAATTCATAGACTTAGATTGAAAAACATGTCATTCAAAGGTGAAAACATAAAACAGTTATAAAACAACCCTGTAAGGGGCACAAACACCTCGCACGGGACTAATGTAACCTGTCGGAACCGACCGCGCAATCAGGGGACCCCCGTTTTGAGTACAGGACAAAAATTTGTAAATTATTAGACTTAGGCTTAAAAATTTCCTGTCAATGGGTAAAAACGTAAAACATCAATTAAATAGCCCCGTAAGAGGCGCGAACACCTCACAAGTGACCAATATAACTCGTGGGAACAGACTTCATAGTCACAGGACCCCTGGTTTGAGAGCACGACCAAAATTTGCAAGGATTAAGAACATGTCGTTAAAGGGAGAAAACGTAAAACAACCACAAAATGGGCTGGTAAGAGGCATGAACACCTTGCACGAGACTAATGTAACCCGAAGGAACGGATCGCGTAGTCAAGGGACGCCCAATTTGAGAGCACGACAAAAATTATGAATTGTAAGACTTGAGCTTAAAAATATGCCAATAAAGGGTGAAAATGTAAAACAGCCACAAAATGTCCCAGTAAGAGACACGAACACCTCACACGGAATAAATGTAACCCACAGAAACCGACTGCGTAGTCACGGGAGCCCCGATTGAGAGCACGACGAAAATTATTTAATTATTAGACTTAGGCTTAAAAACATGTCGTCAAAGGGTGACAACATAAAACAACCACAAAACGTCCCCGTAAGAGGCACGAACACCTCGCACGGGGCCAATGTAACCCACAGGAACCCATCGCGTAGTCACGGGACCCCCGATTTGAGAGAACGATCGAAATTTATAAAATATATAGACGTAGGCCTAAAAACATAAAAGAGCCATAAAACGGACCCATAAGAGGGATGGACACCTCACATGGGAGAATTGTAACCCGCGGGAACCGATCGCGTAGTCACGGGACTCTCAGATTGAGAGTACGATCAAAATTTGCAAAATGTTAGACTTAGGCTTAAAAATATGTCGTCAAAGGGTGAAAATGTACAATAACAAAACGGCCTCATAAGAAGCACGAAAACCTAGAACGCGATTAATGTAACCCGCTAGTGCAGATCGCGTAGTCACGGGACCCCTAGTTTGAGAGCATGACAAAAATTTGCAAACTGTTAGACTTAGTCTAAAAAACATGCCGTCAAAGAGTGAAAATGTAAAATAGCCACAAAACATACCTCTAAGAGGGTTACATTAATCGGAAGAACCACCTGAATAGTCACGTAAGCCCGAGTTGAATTTGCAAACTATTAGACTTAGGATTAAAAACATGCCATCAAATGGTGAAAACGTAAAAAAGCCACAAAATGGCCCCGTAAAAGGCACGAACACCTCGTACGGGACCAATCTAACCCACAGGAATCGACCACATAGTCACGAGATCCCCGGTCTGAGAACAAGACCAAAATTAGGAAATTGTTTGGCTTCAACATAAAAATATGTTGTCAAAAGGTTAAAACGTAAAACAACCACAGGAGAGCCCTATAAGAGGCACGAACACCAAGCACGGGACGATTGTTATCTGTAGTAATCGATCACATAGTCACGAAACCCCATTTTGAGTTCATGACCAAAATCTATAAAGTAGTAGACTTTGTCTTAAAAACATGTCGTCAAAGGGTGAAAATGTGAAACAGCAAAAAAGGGGTCCGTAAGAGGCACTTACACCTCACACGGGACCAATGTAACCCACTGGAATCGACCGTGTAGTCACGGAACCCTCAATTTGAGAGCACAACCAAAATTTGAAAACTGTCAAAGGGCCGAGGTTACACTTGGGGAATATCAATCACCCCCCCAGCCCTTAGTCATATGTGAGAGCAAGTGTCTAGGGGATTACTACACCTCTGAGGCCTGTTTGTTCCAAGCCAATACCTGCTTAACACCTGTCCAACGCTAGAACGTGCTTACTTGGTAGGCGTGTGCCGTCATCCATCCTTTGGGGCTCCCAAGGCAATGATGGGCCTTGGGAAACGTGCCCATGTATTTAAGGGTTTCAAAACCCTTTTCCCTCCTTCTTCTTCACTTCATTCCTGTGCACGAATTGTTCTTGCAATTTTCTCTCTCTAAAGCTTCTCTAATCAACGGTCTTCTACAGAGGCATTTGTTGGTTTTCTTATGAGCTTTCTTCATTTGCCTTCATAGTTTCACTTCCAGGTATTTTCTTCCTTCCATTACCCTTGTTTTTTGCTTTCGGTTTGCATTTTCCGACGAATTTCTAAGTTTTTCGGCGAGCACCATTATTTCAGGCGAACTGTGTTTGCTTCGAATTTCTTGGTTTGATCTTTAAACTCCTTTATTTTACAAGACAATCATGTTTGTAGTTTTAGGAGTTATTCCCAAGTTTAGGGTCGTCCTCTGATGCTCAGACCTTTATATCAGCTTCTTGAGGATTTCCCCTCTCTTAGAGAGAAGGACCTAGAAAAGATTAGGCAAATAGAGAGAGCTCAGGAGGAAGCTCGTAGGTCACAAGAGTTTCCCACTAGACCCTTGTTTCCACCACCTCTGAGAGTGATATATCCTGACCCCCGGAGAACTTCTATCAGACAGGGGTTCCTTCTGATCCAACACCTATGTCTGAGTCTGAATATTCTACCTCGGACCCCATGTATGTGGACTCTTTTCAGGAGGCCATGGATTTCACACCTCGTCCTGGTCAGGCCCCTGATCAGGCCGAGGTCTCCAGTAGAGCCTCATCCCATAATGGCTCAAGCACCTCAGCCTCTTCTTCAGAGGTTGAAATTGTTGAGCCGAGTGTGGCTGTGGCACCCATTCTTGACGCCATCCCCCTGTTGGCCATCACAGGGGCAGAGTTCGCTCAGAGATTTGCTAGTAACCCATCTACATCTGCTCCGACCGACGTTGAGCTTGATGATGATGAAGATGCTGAAAGTGATGTCGACGTCTCTGAGGCGGCCGAGATCGAGAGCACGGTAACTGATGTGGATCTTCTGTGCTTTAGATATTTATACTCCATTAGTCCCTCCATAAAATTAAGGAGACCTCTGAGGGAAGACAGGGCCTATTATGACCGAGATGGAGAAATCTGCATGTACGAGCAGATGTTTAGGTTAGGGTTTCGCTTACCCATTCATCCCATCATCAAATCCATTCTCTCTTATATCAACTTGGCCCCTCACAACTATCCACCAATGCCTGGAGAGTCATCCTAGGGGCCATTATCCCGTGGAGGGCAGTCCACAACTCTGACCTCCCAGTTCAGGTCTTCGTTGGTTGTTATGTCCCAACCTCGGCCAAAAACCATCCGAGCTACTATCATTTTGTGGCTCGGAGGCTTGAGAAGAAAATGCTCCAGGTGACTCAGACCTCAAACCATAATTGGAAGCCCCGCTATTTTTTCACCTCTGGACCATGGGAATTTGGCCCATGCATTCCCTCTTCCACACTTGAGCCGAGGATACCCCTCAAATGGGGTAAGGTCACCATGTCTGCCAGGGCCGACCCTGGTCTAAGTCTTAAGAATATCCAGAAGGTGAAAGCCCTGCAAGACCAAGGGGCACATGGTCTTTTTATTAAGTTCGAACATTTGTTGACCCCTCAGTATCTCTCTGGGACGGGCCTAGGTGGAAGTCACCTTGTTGACTTTGGTAAGGATTTTTTTTTAAAGTTTAACCTCTGAACTCATTCATATCTGATCTCTTACCCATATCTTTTAACTTTTGCAGAGCGACCACAAGATATTACAGACGAACTGTGGGAGATGGCCGCACTGAGCTTAGCGAGACTTGCCAAAAAAGCTGGTCTGAATGCTCCTCCCCCAGCTCCCTCTACATCCAAACCTTAGGCTTTAAAGAAGAGGGCCCCAGAAGCCCATACCTCTGAGGATCAGAGGCCGACCTTGATACAGAAGAAGGCCTCTGATGCTGCAATTCCAATCTCCTCGGCCGACATCTTGACGGCACGTCTGGATCAGCTGAAGTTAACCGATAGTGTGGTCGGCCACAGCATGCAGGTCGTGGATGCCATCGTCTCTGTAATGACCGAGGCTGATAAGCCCTTTTTCAGGGCTATGGATACCCCCCTGATGATTGAGTTCGGCCTTCACAGAGCCATCCAGGTATGACTTGTTCCCTCGTCAAAATTTTATGAGTGCAACATGTGACTTTTCTCCACCTTAACCTCTTCATTAAATGTGCAGGGAGTGACTGCTATGCACCACCTATCAAACTGGGCTCTGAGGAAATTTCCCCTCATCCAGAAGGGGCAAGAGGCCGAGAAGGTTCAGAGAGCCCTAAATACTGAGGTCGACCGTCTAAAATCAGAGCTGCAGAACTCTGAAAATAAGGTTAAGGGGTTGGAGAAAGACATTTCTCTACTCGTCAAAAGATCACGCCAAAGCCCTAAAGGCCAAAGATGACATTCTGTAATAGAAGGTCAGCTCGGCTGTCAAGGCTGCCCTTGAAGATGCCTCGGCCAAAATAATTTCTGACTACAAAGCCTCAGACGAGTTCATGGGTTTTGGTTTTGAATATCTCGAAAGAGGTATCAAGGCTACTACCAAATGGGCTGAAGTCAGAAAGAGGGAGGTCGGTACTCTAAAGGCCTCTGACTTTGCGGGTCTCGGCTTTGTAGACCCTCAATTTGCTCAGGCGCTTCAAGAAGTGGAGGATGAGGCTGCTTCTCCAGCTGAGACTGCAACTCTGGGAGGGACCGAGGTTGGAGGGGCAGACCATGTTGATGACGTGGCCAAGGTTACTAATGCTGAGCAAGCCAATCAGGCCGAGGCTGTTAATGTTCCCCCCCAAACCTTTAGGATTTGTAACTTGTAATAAATAATTTGTAATTTGTAACTCGTAACTTGTAACACCATAGTATTTTGTATTCAAGGAATATTTGTAATAATGCCTCTGAATGCTATATGATCTCTTCCTTTTACTGAATGTCACGTACTCTCTTCTATTATTTTATTGTAGTGGTCTTGTTTATACTCAGTCAATAATTCTGACCTCAGACCTCTTCACCACTGAATTGTTATTAGGCACTGAGGTCATTACCTAAGATGTTATTCTCGTAACCAACTTCACCAAATTAATGATGTTAAGGGTCTGAGGCCATATCATTATGGTGTCTGAGCTCAGACCTTGTCACCACCGAGTGATGTTATGAAGGTCTGAGGTCATCACCTAAGATGTTAGCCTCATAATCAATCTCACCAAATTAATGATGCTAAGGGTCTGAGGTCATCCCATTATGGTGTCTGAGCTCAGACCTCGTTACCACTGAATGGTGTTATGAGGGTCTGAGGTCATCACCTAAGATGTTAGCCTCATAATTAATATCACCAAATTAATGATGTTAAGAGTCTAAGGTCATCTAACTAAGGTGTTAGCCTGATAATCAATCTCACCAAATTAATGATGTTAAGGGTCTGAGGTCATCTCATTATGGTGTCTGAGCTCAGACCTTGTCACCATTGAATGGTGTTATGAGGGTCTGAGGTCATCACCTAAGATGTTAGCCTCATAATTAATCTCACCAAGTTAATGATGTTAAGAGTCTGAGGTCATCTAACTAAGGTGTCTGAGCTCAGACCTTGTCACCACCGAGTGATGTTATGAAGGTCTGAGGTCATCACCTAAGACGTTAGCCTCATAATTAATCTCACCAAATTAATGATGTTAAGGGTCTGAGGTCATCTCATTATGGTGTCTGAGCTCAGACCTCGTCACCACTGAATGGTGTTATGAGGGTATGAGGTCATCACCTAAGATGTTAGAATAAATTTCACCAAATTAATGATGTTTAAGGGTTTGATGTCATCTGCTAAGGTGTTTGAGCTCAGACCCCTTCACCACCGAGTGATGTTATGAAGGTCTGAGGTCATCACCTAAGATGTTATCCCCATAATGTATCTCTGGTCTAAGAATGAAGCAAGAACTGTCATGGAAACTGATCTTTATTAATAACCTCTTCTCAATAAGATGGTACATTTACATAAAATTCTACGCAACATCATATGTAATATATCTTTAGGTGGTTAGCGTTCCATTGGTTAGTGAAAGGTTCTCCTTCTAAGTTTTCTAGCCTGTAAGTGCCAGGCACAACCTCTTCTGTTACTTTGTAGGGGCCATGCCAGTTTGGGTGTAGCTTATTTGCCTTTTGTAGGGTCTTCTTTAGCACTAGGTCTCCCACTGCAATGGGTCTTGACTTCACCCTTTGGTTGTAGAATTTCTCTACCCGCTGCTGGTAGGCTGCTTTTCTGACCTCTGCATCTTATCTTCTTTCTTCGATAAGATCCAGGTCTAGCCTCCTCTCTTCCCCATTGCTGTCTGGGTTGTAGGTCTGAATTCGATGAGTTGGTAGTCCTACTTCAGTTGGTATGACGGCCTCTGAGCCATGTGCCAGCATGAATGGAGTTTCTCCTGTTGGTGTCCTTGTCGTGGTTCTGTAGGCCCATAACACAGCGTAGACCTCTTCTGTCCATCTCCCCTTCGCATCTTCTAACCTCTTCTTGATTCCGTCCAAGATGGTTCTGTTTGTGACCTCAGTCTGGCCATTTGCCTGAGGTCGACCAGGAGATGAGAAGAACTGTTTAATCCCCACTCTTAGGTAATACTTTTCTAAGGAGGAGTTCTTGAACCGGGTCCCATTATTCGAGATGACAGTGTTTGGGAGGCCATATCTGCATATGATGTTCCTCAAAATGAACTGTAAGGTCTTCTGCTCTGTAATTGTTATCATCGGTTCTGCCTCCACCCACTTTGAGAAGTAGTCAATGGCGATTATCAAGAATCTATAGTTGTTGACAACTATTGGCAAAGGTCCTACCAAGTTAATTCCCCATACCGCAAATGTCAATGGAGAAGATATTGACGTCATAGGCTGATGGGGTTAATGAGGGATAGTGGTGAACCTTTGACATTTGTCGCACCTCTTCACATAGTCTGCAGCGTCCTTAGATAAGGTAGGCCACAAGTATCCCTGAGTGATGATCCTATTGGCTAAGGGCCTTCCCCCTGTGTGGCTAGAGCAAGAACCCTCATGAACCTCCTGTAAGACCCGCAGTACTTCCATGGGATGCACACATCTGAGAGAGGCAATAAAAATCCCTTTTTGTACAAGACGTCTCCTATCATTGAGAACTTGGTAGCCCTATATCTTAACTTTCTCCTTTCTAGCTTGGACTCAGGCAGCTCTCCCTCTCTTAGGTATCTGACGAGCGGGTCGATCCATGAGTCTCATAGGTTCACATTGTGACAAGGGCTGCATACCTCGTCCTCCTCGATGGTTGCCTTTCCTAAGACCTCGATTGGAATGGTCCTTCCCATATATGTCTTCAACGCTGAGGCCAGCCTTGCCAATGCATCAGCATGATTGTTGCTCAGTCGAGGCACTCTCTTCAGTTTTGCTTCTTCAAAATATTCTAACAACCTTCTTACCTTCTTTAAGTACTTGGCCATCCTTTCGTCTTTGGCCTCGTATATCCCCAATACTTGATTGACAACCAACCTTGAGTCGCTATGGAGTAGGAGTCACTTTACTCGAAGAGTTGTTGCCAATAAAAGACCTGCTATCATGGCCTCATACTCGGACTCGTTGTTTAAGGCCTGGAAGTTAAATCTCAAGGCGTATTCAATGTTGGCACCATCTGGAGCTGAGAGTATTAGTCCCGCCCCACTTCCACTGTCACAGGAAGAGCCATCAACGAAGAGGCTCCAGACGTCTGTATCTGATAAGAAGACCTCTTCTCTCATAACCCCCTTCTTGAAGAGGTATCGATCCTCTTCGTTCTCTTCTATTCCACTCTGGGTTTTGCCTGAGATGACCTCTTCCCAATCTTGGAAGACGTTTGGTGCCGTCTCTTCCAAATCTCGAAAGACACTACGGTTCGTCTCTTCACCGTCATCTAAGCCTTTCTCTGTCCCGGCCTCTTCCAAACTTCTATTGGCCTCTTCCCAGGTGAATTATGCGACAAAGTCTGCGAGGGCCTGCCCCTTGATGGCTGTCCTAGGCTGGTAGGTAAGATCATATTCTCCTAGTTCGATGGCCCAGGTCATCAATCTTCGAAACATCTCAGGTTTGTGCAGAACCTGCCTTAGTGGGGAGTCGGTGAGGACTACCATGGAGTGAGCTTGTAAGTAATGCTTCATTTTCCTTGAGGCATGTATTAGGGCATAAGCCAACTTCTCCATTCGGGGATAATTTTGTTCAGACCCTTGAAGGGCCGTACTGTTGAAGTACACGGGCCTCTGGACCCCATCCTCTTCCCGTATGATGGCCCCGCTGATGGTTGATTCAGAGACTGCCAGATACACAAACAACCTTTCCCCAGTGATGGGCCAAGACAGCAATAAGGGAGACCCTAAGTAGGACTTGAGTTGGTTGAAGGATTTTTCACACTCTTCGTCCCATTGGAAGGCCTTTCTTAGAACTTTAAAGAATGGAAGACACTTGTCTGTTGCCCTAGAAACAAACCTGTTAAGGGCAGCCACTCTTCCCGTGAGTCTCAGGACATCCTTGATACTCCTAGGAGTCTTCATGTCGAGTAATGCCTTGATTTTCTCAGGGTTCGCTTCAATCCCCCTCTGATTAACGATGAATCCTAGGAACTTCCCAGCTCCTACTCTGAAGACACACTTTACTAGGTTGAGTTTCATTCTGTACAAGTCCATGACATCGAAGGTCTTCTCAAGGTCCACTACATGAGTACATGCATTCAGGCACTTCGTTAGCATATCGTCTACATATACCTCCATGGTCTCACCTATTTGCTCTTCAAACATCTTATTTACAAGTCGTTGATACGTTGCCCCCGTATTTTCAGACCGAAGGGCATCACCTTGTAGCAATACGTACCTTTGTCAGTAATGAAGGCTGTCTTCTCAGAGTCTTCAGCATCCATGAAGATTTGGTTATAGCCTAAATAAGCGTCCATGAAGCTCATGAGCTCGTGCCCTATCGTTGCGTCCACCATTTGGTCTATCTTAGGTAAGGGATAGCTGTCTTTCGGGCAAGACCTGTTCAGGTCTGTGAAATCTACACATATTCGCCACTTCCCATTGGCCTTAGGCACGATGACTGCATTTGAGAGCCACTCCGGATAGGTAACCTCTCTTATGAACTCGGCCTCTTCCAACTTTTTTACCTCTTCCCGGATGACGCCGTACTTCTCCCTGGAGTAGACTCTTCGTCTCTGCTTGATTGGCTTGGCATCTCTGTCCACGTTGAGCTTGTGGCTCATGACCTCAGGGTCGATGCCAGGCATGTTTGTGTGACTCCATGCGAAGACGCTCTGTCTCCTCCTGAGGAAGTCTATCAGCTCTTCCTTAATTCCTAGATCTAGGGCCTTACCTACATGGATGGTTTTTTCCAGCTCATCCTCATTGAGGACAATGGATTCTACCTCTTTCGCGGCCTCACCCTTCTTCAATTTTGTTTCGTCTCTTGGGTCAAGAGTGTCAATGCTGTAAGTGGTGGTTGCTCTCTTATGGGCATCTCTCTCTTCAGCCGAGTTAAAGTAACACTCTCGCGACGTGGTCTGGTCCCCTTGCACTTCCCCTACTCCATAAGGAGTCAGGAATTTTAGCATCTGATGGACCGTCGACGGCACAGCTTCAAACTCTTTAAAGGCCACCCTTCCTATGATGAGGTTGTAGGCCGAGAAGATGTTTTCGTCCATAATGAAAAAGTTTATCTTCTTAGTTAGCCTCCTAGGCCACTCGTCCCCCATCCGTACATCCATCTCATACATGCCCAATGGGTGGACCTTTTCAACACTGAAGCCTATCAATGGGTGATGATAGGGCACCAGCCTTTCCCTGCTAAGACCCAGGCTCTTGAAGCAAGGCCAGAACATCACGTCTGTTGAACTTCCCCCGTCTATGAGGATCCTCTGTACCTCGCACTCATGAACCCTTGTTGTTATGACCAAAGGGTCATCATGGGGGGCCAAGATACCCTTGAAGTCGAGACTGGAGAACCCCACTATGAGGGTGTCCATGTCTACCTTCTTCCTCTTCTGCACTGCATCAGAAGATGTTAGATTCACAACTTCGATCTTGGCCAATGACCTGGCTTCTGCTACATGAGCTTTCCTGTCGGCTACCTCAGAGCCACCTCCTGCAAATCCCCCACATATGGTGCTAACACCAAAGGAGATCACTCTGACCCTCTTCACCGAGGTGTTATCATCCTTCGGCAAAAGATTCGGGTCGTCTTCATCATCTCCTTCTGAATCATCGTCCCTTATGGATGGGACATTACCACGACATCTCTCATTTCTTCTTTTCTTAGGGTCATCTCTTCCACCCTTTGGAGCCTTACCGTCCACATACTTCCTCAGCTTTCCAGACTTCAGCATCTTCTCAATCTCATCCTGTAAAGCGAAGCATCTATCTGTGACATGGCCATGATCCTGATGGAACTCACACCATAGGTTTTTGTTCCTCTTATGTGGTGGGGCCTTCAGTTTCTCTATCCACCTCAGAGTTCGGTCAGTCTAAATCTCATTGAGGATGTGCTCATAGCTCTCAGTCAGAGGAGTGTAATGAGTGAACTTGTCATCTCCTGACCTATTCTTCCCCTATTTCTTACCTTGGGACTTCCCCGTGCCACCACGGTTCTCCTCCTCACACTTGGCGGCCATTGCCTCTTCCGCATTCATCACTTTCCCTGCGGTTGCTAGCAGCTCCGCCATAGACCTAGGTTCGTAATCTTCCACCTCCAATTTCTCTTTGTTGAATCTTGCTATGTAGTCTCTTAGGCTCTCACCCTTGGCCTGATTGACATACAGCAGGTGAGTAGTCTTCTTTTGAGGCCTTACCCCAAAGCAGAAGTTGTGGATGAATCGCTCAGCCAAGCCTTTGAAGTTTTCAATTGAGTTCTTCGGAAGGGAGGTGAACCAACTGTGTGCAGCCCCTGTTAGGGTTCCGTAGAAGGCTCTACACTTCATCTCATCGGGTATCTAGTAGATGTCTGCTGCCGACTGGTACATCTCGATATGGTGTACAGGGTTAGTACTGCCATCATACTCGGGAGTCACTGTAGGAGGCTTGAACTTGGCTGGGGTTGGGAACCCTACTATCCTAGCCACAAATGGGGAGCCCTCTGAGTAACCCCTTTGTAATGGGTCCCTGCTTTTAATGAGATCTCCTATCTTCTCCTCAAGGCGTTGGATAGAATCATTCCAGGGTCTTCTGTCATCAACTTGACTGAGGTTATCCCCTGCCACTTCCCTGCGATGGACAGAGGGTTCCCCAGCCACGACACGTTGGATGTTGACCTCTTCCTGTTCCCTGCCTATTCTTTCACATGGTCGGCCTTGGTCTGGCCGACCCTGCCTATTCCCTCTTTGAGAGCTTGCTGCGCTCCTTGACCTCGACAGCCTCTGTCTTAGGTTATTCACCGGGCCCAGTCTCTCGAAGGCCGACCCTCTGCTCAACCTATCAAAGGTCGACCCTCTTTGTTGGGCATCTTCACCTCTTCAGCCGACACATCCTTGACTCTGCCTAAGAGGTCGTATGGTGTTATTTGCCACCTCATACGGCTCCCAGCAGTCTTCTGGGGCTTCTTCAGCTTCTAGGTCATCATACCTGTCCTCTGGGCAAGGGTTTCCCTGCCTCCCCAGGTGCAAGCGCCTAGGGTCAGCAACGTCCCTTCTTCACTGGGGTGCAGGCTGGTCCTTCATTGGCGCCTGGGGTGTTCCCCTGGCATCAGGATGAGGCTGAACTGCCGCCGGAGTGATCATGTCCGGTGAGACTCCAGGTGCCCTCATCATAGTTTGACTAAGCTGAGCAAATTGCTCCTTCATGGCTTGTTGTGTTGCAGATAAAGATTTCAAGGCCGCTGCTACCTCCGCCATTTCCGACTGGGGGGCGCCTGACTGGAGCTAGGCCCTCCACCCCCGGGTGGCGAAAGAGGCGGTGGTAAGTTTGGTGCCATATGTTAGCACTATAGAGCTTGAGTAGCAAATGAGCTTAGCACCTCACATGACCTCTTTCAATGGTGAAACAGCTCCATGCAAGGGGTGGTCCCTGGTTCACCACTAGAGTCTTCGGTGAGGTTAAGATTAAGAAGAGAAAGAGATAGTTTCTCGTTCCCACACACGGCGCCAAAATGATGATGCAGGAATCAGCACCACCAAGTAAGGTGTTTTCAAGCTCAATCTAAGAAAAACAATGGCGGCATAGCTATGTAAAAGATAAGAGAATGAGACGAGGAGAAGAGGAGAGAGAGCACCAGGATATAAGTGGTTCAGCCTAAATTAGCCTACGTCCACTGTGTGTGTGTGAATAATCTCATTATAATGAGGCACTAATGGCCATGGATACAATCCCTCAAGCTTTCTCTCTCTACTGTGTACCTAGACAAAGTTTCAGCTAGGGTTGAATATCTGGGATCCTTTTGCAAGGTAGAGGATGACCTCTATATATAGTACCTAGGGGGTGTAATGTACCCCCCATGCATGAAATGAGCATGTGTGTGGTAGCCTCACCAATGTGGGAGTGCCATCTGTCACTGTCACATGTAAGGAATGATGATGAAATATTCTCCCCACGTGTGGAGAATAATCTTGTTACAACTGATTTGTGTCAACGTGTCCTTATCCAAATGACAACAGATGCTCGGCTGCCATATTGGTGCATGACCTCGGCCTAGGAGAGGCCGAGCTGTAAAGGCTCGATAAACGTCTTCTGAGATGTGCCATAGGGAGTCTCGGCCTGATCTCAACCGAGACATTATGCTGGGGTCGGCCCCAGCCGAGGTTGGACTGGTTCCACGTTGAAGGTTACCAAGGCTTCTTGTCACCTCGGCCTACACTCGGCCGAGGTTGCCATACCCAGGTTTATGATAATGTTGTTGATGCGTGAGATGCGCGTAGTCCATTGGAAATGTAGGTGGTAGTGTCAGCCTGGGCCGACCTTACTAAGGCCGAGGGCTGATATCATGGGCCCATGGCTTATCCAGGGTCGATCAATATCTCGGCCATCACCTCGGCCGAGGTTGGTGTCTCTGGGCCAAGGTTACACTTGGGGCATATCAAACACCTCGCATGGTAACAATGTAATCCGCAAGAACTGACCGCGTAGTCACGGGACCCCCTGTTTGAGAGCACGACCAAAATTTACAAACTATTAGACTTGGGCTAAAAAATGTCATGTCAAAGGGTGAAAATATTAAACATCCACAAAACGGCCCTATAAAAGTCACGAATACTGCGCATGGGACCAATGTATCCCACAGGAATTGACTGCATAGTCACGGGACCCCCGAATTAAGAGCACGACCAAAATTTACAAACTGTTAGACTTAGGCTTATAAACATGCCATCAAAGGGTGAAAATTTAAAACAACCACAAAAATAACCCGTAAGAGGCACAAAGACCTTGCACGGGACTAATGTAACCAGTAGAAACCGATCTCTTTGTCACGGGACCCCAGTTTGAGAGCAAGACCAAAATTTGCAAACCGTTATACTTTGTCTTAAAAACATGCCGTCAAATGGTGAAAACGTAAAACAGCCACAAAACGGCACTATAAGTGGTACGAACACCTCGCACGGGATTAATGTAACCTGCAGCAACCGATCGCATAGTTACGGGACTCTCGGCTTGAGAGCATGATAAAAATTTGTAAATTCTTAGACTTAGGTTGAAAAACATGTCATTAAAGGGTGAAAACATAAAACAGTTATAAAACAACCCTGTAAGGGGCACAAACACCTCGCACGGGACTAATGTAACCTGTCGGAACCGACTGCGCAATCAGGGGACCCCCGTTTTGAGTACAGGAAATTTTTTTGTAAATTATTAGACTTAGGCTTAAAAATTTCCTGTCAAAGGGTAAAAACGTAAAACATCAATTAAATAGCCCCGTAAGAGGCGCGAACACCTCATAAGTGACCAATATAACTCGTGGGAACAGACTTCATAGTCACAGGACCCCTGGTTTGAGAGCACGACCAAAATTTGCAAAACAGTTAGACTTAGGATTAAGAACATGTCGTTAAAGGGAGAAAACGTAAAACGACCACAAAATGGGCCGGTAAGAGGCATGAACACCTTGCACGAGACTAATGTAACCCAAAGGAACGGACCGCGTAGTCACGGGATGCCCAATTTGAGAGCACGACAAAAATTATGAATTGTAAGACTTAAGCTTAAAAATATGGCAATAAAGGGTGAAAATGTAAAACAACCACAAAATGTCCCAGTAAGAGACACGAACACCTCACACGGGACAAATGTAACCCACAGAAACCGACTGCGTAGTCACGGGAGCCCCGATTGAGAGCACGATGAAAATCATTAAATTATTAGACTTAGGCTTAAAAACATGCCGTCAAAGGGTGACAACGTAAAACAACCACAAAATGTCCCCGCAAGAGGCACGGACACCTCACACGTGGCCAATGTAACCCACACGAACCCATCGCGTAGTAACAGGACCCCCGATTTGAGAGAACGATCGAAATTTATAAAATATATAGACGTGGGCCTAAAAACATAAAAGAGCCATAAAACGAACCCGTAAGAGGGATGGACACCTCGCATGGGAGAATTGTAACCCGCGGGAACCGATCGCGTAGTCACGGGACTCTCAGATTGAGAGTACGATCAAAATTTGCAAACTGTTAGACTTAGGCTTAAAAATATTTCGTCAAAGGGTGAAAATGTACAATCACAAAACGGCCTCATAAGAAGCACGAACACCTAGAATGCGATTAACGTAACCCGCTAGTGCAGATCGCGTAGTCACGGGACCCCTGGTTTGAGAGCATGACAAAAATTTGCAAACTGTTAGACTTAGGCTAAAAAACGTGCCG
Organism: Sambucus nigra; assembly: GCA_949130495.1. NCBI lineage: Eukaryota > Viridiplantae > Streptophyta > Magnoliopsida > Dipsacales > Adoxaceae > Sambucus > Sambucus nigra. Next base: position 15,379,893 of record OX422217.1, on the reverse strand, counting down.
TCAAAGGGCGAAATGTAAAATAGCCACAAAACATACCTCTAAGAGGCACGAACACCTCGCACGAGACCAATATAACTCGGAAGAACCAACTGAATAGTCACGTAAGCCCGAGTTGAATTTGCAAACTATTAGAATTAGGCTTAAAAACATGCCATCAAATGGTGAAAACGTAAAAAAGCCACAAAATGGCCCCGTAAAAGGCACGAACACCTCGTATGGGACCAATCTAACCCACAGGAATCGACCACATAGTCACGAGATCCCCGGTCTGAGAACACGACCAAAATTAGGAAATTGTTTGGCTTCAACATAAAAATATGTTGTCAAAAGGTTAAAACGTAAAACAACCACAGGAGAGCCCTATAAGAGGCACGAACACCAAGCACGGGACGATTGTTATCTGTAGTAATCGATCACGTAGTCACGAGACCCCATTTTGAGTGCACGACCAAAATCTATAAAGTAGTAGACTTTGTCTTAAAAACATGTCGTCAAAGGGTGAAAATGTGAAACAGAAAAAAGGGGTCCGTAAGAGGCACTTACACCTCACACGGGACCAATGTAACCCACTCGAATCGACCGTGTAGTCATGGAACCCTTAATTTGAGAGCACAACCAAAATTTGAAAACTTACATACTTAGGCTTAAAAACATACCGTCAAAGGGTAAATATATTAAACAACTACAAAACAACCCGGTAAGAGGCACGAACACCTCGCATGGGACCAATGTAACTCGCAAGAACTGACCGCATAGTCACGAGACCCTCGATTTTAGAGCAAGACCAGAATTTGCAAAATGTTAGACTTAGGCTTAAAAAACATGCCTTCAAAGGGTAAAAATGTGAAACAACAACAAAACGCACCTGTAAGAGGCACTGACATCTCGCACGGGACCAATGTAACCCGTAAACACTAACCGCGTAGTCACGGGACCCCTAGTTTGAGAGAACGACCAAAATTTGCAAACTGTTAGACTTAGGCTTAAAAAGACATCGTCAAAGGGTGAAAATGTAAATCAGTCATAAAATGCACCCATAAGAGGCATGAACACCTCACAAGGGACCAATATAACCCGCAGGAATCGACTGCATAGTCACGAGACCCCCGGTTTGAGAGCATGACCAAAATTTGCAAAACTGTTAGACTTAGGATTAAAAATATGCTGTCAAAGGGTGAAAATGTAAAAAAACCACAAAACGGGCCCGTAAGAGGCATGACCACCTCACACGGGACTAATGTACACTGCAAGAATCGATTACAAAGTCACGGGACCCCCGGTTTAAGAGCAGGAACAAAATTTGTAAATTGTTTGACTTAGGCTTAAAAACAGATTGTCAAATTGTGAAAATGTAAAATAGCTACAAAACGACCCCATAAGAGGCACGAACACCTCGCACGGGGCTAACGTAACTCGCAGGAACAGATTGCGTAGTCATAGGATCACCAATTTGAGAGTAGGACCAAAATTTAAAAATTATTACACTAAGGCTTAAAAACATGCCGTCAGAGTGTAAAAACGTAAAACACCCACAAAACGGCCCTGTAGGAGTCACAAACACGTCGTGTGGGACCAATGTAACCCGCAAAAACCGAACGCATAGTCACGGAACCCTCGGTTTGAGATCACGACCAAAATTTGCAAATTGTTAGACTTAGGCATAAAAACATGCCGTAAAATGGTGAAAACATCAAATAACCATGAGACGACCACTCTAGAGGCACGAACACCTCACACGGGACCAATGTAACTCACAGGAACCGATCACGTAGTCACGGGACCCCCGATTCGAGAGCACGACCAAATTTTGCAAATTGTTGGACTTCAACTTTAAAACATGACGTCGATGGGTGAAAATGTAAAGCAACCACATAAGAGGTTCGAACACCTCACACGGGACCAGTGAAACCCTCAGGAACTAGACCCCCGATTTGAGCGCACAACAAAAATTTGTAAACTGTTAGAGTTATGCTTAAAAACATTCCGTCAAAGGGTGAAAATGCTAAACAACCACAAAACGGCCCCCTGAGGCACGACCACCTCACAAGGGACCAACGTAACCCACAGGAATCGACTGCATAGTCAAGGGACCATTGGTTTGATAGCACGATAAAAATTTGAAAAATGTTAGATTTAGGATTAAAAACATTCTGTCAAAGGGTGAAAATGCAAAATACCCTCAAAACAACCCCGTAGGAGGCACGAACACCTCGTATGGGACCAATGTAACCTGCAAGAACAGACCGCCTAGACACGGGACCCCCGGTTTAGAGCATGACAAAAATTTGCAAATTGTTAGACTAAGGCTTAAAAATATGCCATCAAATTGTGAAAACATTAAAAAGACACAAAAAGGTCATGTAAGAGGTGCGAACACCTCTCACGAGACCAATGTTACCCGCGGGAACCGATCGCGTAGCCAAGGGACCCCTGGTTTGAGAGCTCGACCAAAATTTTGCAAACTGTTAGACTTAGGCTTAAAAACGTATTGTCAAGGGGTAAAAATGTAAAATAACCACAAAACATCCCCATAAAAGGCACAAACACCTTGCACAGTACCATTGTAACCCGCAAGAAATGATCGCATAGTCACGGGACCCCGGATTTGAGAGCACGACCAAAATTTGCAAATTGTTAGACTAAGGCTTAAAAATATGCCATCAAAGGGTGAATACACAAAACATCCACAAAATGGCCCCGTAAAAGCCACGAACACCTAACACGGGATCAATATAACCCGCAGGAGCCGACCGAGTAGACACGGGACCCCCGATTTGAGAGTACGACCAAAACTTGCAAACTGTTAGACTTGGGCTTAAAAACATGTCGTCAAAGGGTGAAAACGTAAAACAACCACAAAATGTCCCCGTAAGAGGCACGAACACCTCGCACGGGACCAATGACACACGTGGGAACTGATCGCGTAGTCACAGGACCCTCGGTTTGAGAGCACGATCAAAATTTCCACACTGTTTGACTTAGGCTTGAAAACATGTCGTTAAAGGGTGAAAACATAAAAAAACCGCAAAATGGTCCTATGAGAGGCACAAACACCTGTCACGGGACTAATGTAACCTGCAATAACCGATCGCATAGTCATGGGAGCTCATGTTTGAGAGCGTGATGAAAGATTGTAAATTGTTAGACTTAAGCTTAAAAACACATCAGGAAAGGGTGGAAACATCAAATAGAGACAAAACAGCCCAGTAAGAGGCATGAACTCCTCACATGGGGCGGATGTAATTCTCAGGAACCAACCGCGTAGTCACGGGACCACCGATTTGAGAGGACGATCGAAATTTGCAAAAATATCTAGACGTTGGCTTAAAAACATGTTGCCATAGGGAGAAAATGTAAAACAACCATAAAACGGCCCCGTAAGAGGCACCGACACCTCGCACGGGACAACTGTATCCCGGAGAATCGATCGTGTAGTCACGAGACCCCAGATTTGAGAGCACGACCAAAATTTGTAAATTGTTAGACTTAGGCTTAAAGACATGTCGTCAAAGGGTGAATACCCACAACAGCCATAAAATAGCCCAGTAAGACCCACGAACATCGAGTACGGGATCAATATAAGCCGCAGGAGACGACCGCGTAGTCACGGGACTCCCGATTTGAGAGCACCACCAAAACTTGTAAACTATTAGACTTAGGCTTAAAAACATGCCGTCAAAGGGTGAAAACGTAAAGTAATAACAAAACATCCCCGTAAGAGGCAAGAAAACCTCGCAGAGGACAAATGTAACACACAGGAATCGATAGCGTAGTCAGGGGACCCCCAGTTTGAGAGCACGACCAAAATTTGCAAATTGTTAGACTTAGGCTTAAAAACATGTTGTCAAAGGGTGAAAATGCAAAATAGGCACAAAACGGTCCCGTAAGAGGTGTGAACACCTCACACAAGACCAATGTAACACATAGATATCGAACTGCCACGGGCCCCCCAGTTTGAGAGCTGGACCAAAATTTGCAAACTGTTAGACTTAGGTTTAAAAACATGTCGTCAAAGGGTGAAAATGTAAAATAGCCGCGAAATGAACCTGTAAGAGGCACGAACACCTCGCAAAGGTCCAATGTTACCCGCGGGAATGGACCGCATAGTCACGGGACCCCCGATTTGAGAGCACAATCAAAATTTACAAATTCTTAGACTTAGGCTTGAAAACGTGTCGTCAAAGGGTGAAAACGTAAAACAACCACAAAACAAAAATGTAAGAGGTGCGAACACCTCGCACGGGACCAATGTAACTTGTAGGAACCGATCGCGTAGTCACGGTAGCCCCGATTTGAGAGCTCGACAAAAGTTTGTAAATTATTTTACTTAAGCTTAAAAACATGCCGTCAAAGAGTGAGAAGGTAAAATAGACACAAAATGTCCCTGTAAGAAGCACGAACACCTCACACGGGACTAATGTAACCTGCAGGAACTAATCGCGTAATCACGGGACCCCCGTTACGACAGAATGACAAAAAATTTTAAATTGTTAGACTTATACTTAAAAACAAGTCGTCAAAGGGTGAAAATGCAAAACAACCATAAAGCAGCCTCGTAAGAGGCACGAACACCTCGCGCATGAAGAATGTAACCTGCAAGAACTGCCTGCGTATTCATGGGACCTCCGTTTTGAGTGCCCTACCAAAATTTATAAACTATTAGACATAGGCTTAAAAACAAGCCGTCTGTAAGGACACAAATTTCAAATTGAGTCCTTTGTAGTTTTGGCTCAATTTCGGACAAAAACATTTCAGTCATAGGATAGTGTTCTTTTGTATCCTTCAAGCCTATGAAATGTCTGAGTTGAAGACATTGTGGCCTTCTAATCAAGAGAATACATTTTCGAGATCAAGTGCCTCATTTCACATCATCAACATAATAATCCAAGTCTAAAAAATGTATGAATGCAAACTACATATTTATGTAGGAGACTTGGAATATGTTTTAATTGGTGTAATGTTTATTTAATATAAAGTTTTTGGGATTAAAATTGAAAAATGAACATTTTGGCATTTCGTTCGAAATTGTCATTCGAACGAGTTTGTCGTTCGAATGAGAATTACATCCGAACATGGTTTTACCAACGAGTTCCCTGTTCGTCCCTGGAATATCATTCTAATTGTCGTTCGAACGAGAATTCTGACGAGTTTACTAACGACTTTACATATTTTACTCTCGACTATCGTGGGAAGGGTGGTTCGAACGAAAAAGTCATTCGAACGAGATTTCTGAGTGGGAACAGTTTGGCAGTTTTATCTCATGTTTTCCATTACTTTGTCCCACTATCTTTTGATAGTTTTAAACCAACTTTGGGACCGAATTCTTCTAAGACTTTTGTAACATCTTTGGGATATTTTTGAGAGAAAATCCTTCCAAACAAAAGTCCTTGTTTTCATGTGTCAAATTTACTTAGAAAATTCCTTTAAGCACATATGTTTACACCCATAAAATTGTTTTGTTTACAATTCCAAGTATTCCTACATACATATATATTAGCTTGGAGTGTTTTGGCACCGGGTTCAACTCTTCTGAATTGAAGAGTTCGTTTGGGTTTACTTCTACATCCCATAAAGAAGAAGTTCATTATTTTACTGCGGCATTCTCACATGGTGAAAGGCACTATGTGGGGTTGATGGTGGTTTGATCTCAATTGGTGGACTCCAAAGTTTCGCTAGGCGGAGGTTGAAGATCGAAGGAGCGCATCAAGGCTTGAAAGGACTCGAGTCGGTTGTGTAAGTCATCTTTTCGAGTCTTTCTAAATTCATACCATAGTTAGTGAATTTGTTAGGCCAGGATCGTCCGAGGTTTTTTCCTGATTTGGGTTTTTCCTCGTACATCGCCGTGTTGTGGGACTGTGAATTTATTTTATCTTGCAAGATCACCTAGAACGCATGCTTAGGGTAAAAAGATAAAATTGGGTTTAATTCGCAATCTTGTTGAAAATGGTGCATGTTTAATTATTTGGGTAAGTTTAGTTTATGTTAATTTAATTCACGTTGGCACTAAATTAATTGGATAATATTCTTGCTTCTGTTGTTTAATCTTGATAATTAAATTAATTTAATTTTAATGAATTTAAAGTGTGGGCGTGTTTACTTTAATTCACATTGTATTGTTTAATTTTAATTTATTTCAAGAAATTAAAAAATTTCATTTGTGTGTGTTGAACCATCCTTTATTCCGCAATTAGAAGGGAAATTCATTTTAAAAAATTAAAATTGGGGGTCCAATCACACCTTCACCGTCAGAGGGTGAAAACGTAAAACAACCACAAAACGACCCCTTAAGAGGCACGAACACATCGCAGGGGACTAATGTAACCCCCAAGAACCGATCACATAGTCACGGGACTACGATTTGAGAGCATGACCAAAATTTGCAAACTGTTAGACTTAGGCTTAAAAACATGCCGTCAAACGGTGAACACGTCCTAAGAGGCACGAACACCTCACAAAGGACCAATGTAACTCAGAGGAATCGAATGCATAGTCAAAGGGGCCCTCAATTTGAGAGCATGACCAAAATTTGAAAACTGTTAGAATTAGGCTTAAAAACATGCAGTTAAAGGGTGAAAGCATAAAACAGCCACAAAACAGCCCCGTAAGAGGCACGAACACCTCGCACGGGACCAATGTTACCTGGAGGAACCGATCGCTTAGTTACGAGACCCACAGTTTGAGAGCACAACAAAAATTTACGAACTGTTCGATTTTGGCTGAAAAATGTGCCATCAAAGGATGAAAATGTAAAACAGACACAAAATGTCTCCATAAGAGGCACGAACACCTCGCACGGGACTAATGTAACCCCCAGGAACCAACCTCATAGTCATCGAACCCCCGATTTGAGAGCACGGCCAAAATTTGCCAAATGTTAGACTTAGACTTACAAACATACCATTAAAGGGTGAAAACATAAAAAAGGCACAAAACGGCCATGTTAGAGGGTCAAACACCTCGCACGGGACTAATGTAACCTATAGGAATCGATCGCATTGCTAGTGGACCCCCAGTTTTAGAGCACGACCAAAATTTGCAAACTATTGGACTTCATCTGAAAAATAAGTTGTCAAAGGGTGAAAATGTTAAACAACCAGAAAATGGCTCCGTAAGCGGCACGAAGACCTCGCACGGGGCTAATGTAACCCACGGGAATCAACTGCATAGTCACGGGGCCCCCGCATTGAGTGCACGACCAAAATTTGTAAACTATTAGACTTAGGCTTAACAATATGTCGTCAGAGGATGAAAATGTTAAACACCCACAAAAGGCCCGGTAGGATGCACGAACGCCTCGCACGGGACCAATGTAACCCGCAGGAACAGATCACCTTGTCCCAAGACCCCCAATTTGAGAGCACGACCAAAATTTGCAAACCGTTAGACTTAGCATTAAAAACAAGTCGTCAAAGAGTGAAAATATAAAACAATAACAAAACGTCCTCGTAAGAGGCAGGGTGACCTCACACGGGACCAATGTAATCTAGAAGAATCAATTGCATAATCACGATACCCCCAGTTTGAGAGTACGACCAAAATTTGCAAACTGTTAGACCTGGGCTTAAAAATATGTCGTCCAAGAGTGAAAATATAAAACTCCCACAAAATGTCCCCTTAGGAGGCACAAACACCTTGCACAGGATCAATATAACCCGCAGGAACATATCACGTAGTCACGGGACCCCCGGGTTGAGAGCACAACCAAAATTTGCAAACTGTTGGACTTCGGCTTAAAAACATGTCGTCAAAGCGAGAAAACATAAAACAACCATAAAACGGCCACGTAAGAGGAGCGAACACGTCGCACGGGACTAATGTAACCCATAGGAGCTAATCGCGCAGTCACTGAACCCCCAGTTTGAGCACAACCAAAATTTTCAAATTGTTACACTTAAGCAAAAAAAACATGTCTTCAATGCGTGAAGACGTAAAACAGCCATAAAATGGCCCCGTAAGAGTCACGAACAACTCGTATGGGACCAATGTCACTCATAAGAACCGACTGCGTAGTCATCAGTCCCCCGGGTTGAGAGTTCAACCAAAATTTACAAACTGTTAGACTTAGACTTAAAATCTTGCCGTCAAAGAGTGAAAACGTAAGACAACCATAAAACATCCCCATAAGAGGCATGAACACCTCGCATGATACAAATGTAACCCCCAAGAACTGCTCGCGTAGTCGCGAGACCTCCGGGTTGAGAGCACGAGAAAAATTTGCAAGCTGTTACTTAGGCTTAAAAACATACCGTCAAAGGGTGAAAACATAAAACAACCACAAAACAACCCTATAAGAGGATCGAACACCCCGCATGGGACTAATGTAACCCGTAGGAACTAACTGCATAGTCACGGGACCCCCGGATTGAGGGCACAACCAAAAAATGAAATTGTTAGACTTAGGCTTAAAAACATTCCGTCAAAAGGTGAAAATGTAAAACAACTATGAAATGGCCCCTTAAGAGGCACGGCAACCTCGTACGGGACCGATGTAACCCGCCGGAATCGACTGCACAGTCACGGGACCCTCGATTTGAGATCATAACAAAAATTAGTAAACTGTTAGACTTTGACTCAAAAACATGCACCATAGGGTGAAAATTGACAAAACGGCCCGTAGGAGGCACGAAGACCTTGCACGGGACCAATGTAACTCGTAGGAACCGATCGCATAGTCACGGGACTCCGAGTTTGAGATCATAACAAAAATTTGCAAATTGTTAGACTTAGGCTTAAAAACATGCCGCCAAATGGTGTAAACACAAAACATCCATAAAATAGCCCTGTAAGGGGTACAAACACCTCACACGGGACCAATGTAACCCACAAGAATCGATCGTGTAGTCATGGCACCTCCGGTTTAAGAGAACAACCAAAATTTACAGTCTATTGGACTTCGTCTTAAAAACATGCCGTCAAAGGGTGAAAATGTAAAAAAACCATCAAACGGCCACATAAGAGGCACAAAAACATCACACGGGTCCACGTAACCCGCGGGAATCGATTGCATAGTCACGGGACCCCCAGTTTGAGAGCATGACCAAAATTTCCAAATTGTTAGACTTAGCCTTAAAAACATGCCGTCAAATGGTGAAAATAAAAAACGGCCACATAATGACCTCGTAAGAGGCACGAACATCGAGCACAGGATCAATATAACCCGCAAGAGCCGACCGCGTAGTCACGGGACCCCTAATTTGAGAGCACCACCAAAACTCTCAAACTATTAGACTTAGGCTTAAAAACTTGTCATCAAAGGGTGAAACATAAAACAACAACAAAACATCCCCGTAAGAAGCATGAACACCTCGTAGGGGACGAATGTAACACACCGGAACCGATAGTGTAGTTAGGGGACCCTCGGTTTGAGAGCACGACCAAAATTTGCAAATTGTTAGATTTAGGCTTAAAAACATGTCGTCAAAGTGTGAAAATGCAAAATAGCCACAAAATGGCCCCGTACGAGGTGTGAACACCTCACAAAAGACCAATGTAACACATAGAAACCGAACTGTCATGGGACCCCCTGTTTGAGAGCAGGACCAAAATTTGTAAACTGTTAGAAATATACTTTAAAATATGCCGTCAAAAGGTGAAAACGTAAAATAGCCACGAAACGGACCTGTAAGAGGCGCGAACACCTCGCACAGGACCAATGTTACCCACGGGAATCGATCGCGGAGTCATGGTACCCCTGATTTGAGAGCACGATCAAATTTACAAATTCTTAGACTTAGCCTTAAAAACGTGCGGTCAAAGGGTGAAAACATAAAACAACCACAAAACGGCAATGTAAGAGGTGCGAACACCTCGTACGGGACCAATGTAACTTGTAAGAACCGATTACGTAATCAAGGTAGCCCCAGTTTGAGATCTCGACAAAAAATTGTAAATTATTTTACTTAAGCTTAAAAACACGCCGTCAAAGAGTGAGAAGGAAAAATAGCCACAAAATGTCCCTTTAAGAAGAACGAACACCTCACACGGGACTAATGTAACCTGCAGGAACTGATCGCATAGTCACGGGACCCCCGTTATGACAGAATGACAAAAATTTGTAAATTGTTAGACTTGTACTTAAAATCAAGCCGTCAAAGGGTGAAAACGTAAAACAACCATAAAACAGCCTCTTAAGAGGCACGAACACCTCGCACAGGACTAATGTAACTCGCAAGAACTGATCGTGTATTCATGAGACCTCTGTTTTGAGTGCATGACCAAAATTTCCAAACTATTAAACATTGGCTTAAAAACAAGTCGTCTGTAAGGACACAAATTTCAAATTGAGTCCTTTGTAGTTTTGGCTCAATTCCGGACAAAAACGTTTAAGTTGTAGGATAGTGTTCTTTTCTATCCTTCAAGCCTATGACATGTTTGAGTTGAAGATGTTGCGGCCTTCTTATCAAGAGAATATCATTGCCGAGATCAAGTGACTCGTTTCACGTCATCAACATAATAATCCACGTCTCCAAAAGGTATGAATGCAAACTATGTATATATATAGAAGACTTTGAATATGTTTTAATGGGTGTAATGTTTATTTAGAATAAATTTTTTGAAGTTAAAATTAAAAAATGAACATTCTCGCATTTCGTTCAAAATTTGCGTTCGAATGAGTTTGTTGTTCGAACGAGAATTACATTCGAATGAGGTTTTGCCAACGAGTTCCCTGTTAGACCCTGGATATCGTTCAAATTGTCGTTCGAACGAGAATGTCATTCGAACGATAATTCTAACGAGTTTACTAACGACTTTGCATATTTTACTCTGGACTATCATTAGAAGGGTCATTCGAACGAAAAAGTCATTCGAACGAGATTTCTGGGCGGGAACAGTTTGGCAGTTTTATCCATGTTTTCCACTACTTTGTCCCACTATCGTTTGATAGTTTTAAACCAACTTCGGGACAGAATTCTTCTAAGACTTTTGCAACATCTTTGGGAGCTTTTTGAGAGAAAATCCTTCCAAACAAAAGTCCTTGTTTTCATGTGTCAAATTTATTTACAGAATTCCTTTATACATATGCGTTTACACCAATGAAATTGTTTTGTTTACAATTCCTAGTGTTCCTACATACATATATATTAGCTTGGAGTGTTTTGGAACTAGGTTCAACTCTTCCAAATTAAAGAGTTCGTTTAGGCTTACTTCTACATCCCATAAAGAAGAAGTTCATTCTTTTGCTGTGGCATTCTCACATGGTGAAAAGCACCATGTGTGGTTGATGGTAGTTTGCTCTCAATTGGTGGACTCCGAGGTTTCGATGGACTCCGCGATTATACGCTAAGAAGAGGTTGAAGATTGAAGGAGCGCGTCAAGGCTTGAAGGGACTCGAGTCGGTTGTGTAAGTCCTCTTGTCGAGTCTTTGTAAAATTCATACCATACTTAGTGAATTTTTAGGCCAGGATTGTCCAACTTTTTTTCCTGATTTGGGGTTTTCCTCGTACATCATCGTGTTGTGAGATTGTGAATTTATTTTATCTTGCAAGATCACCTAGAATGCATGCTTAGGGTAGAAAGATAAAACTGAGTTTAATTCGCAATCTTGTTGAAAATGGTGCACGTTTAATTATTTGGGTAAGTTTAGTTTATGTTAATTTAATTCATGTTGGCACCAAATTAATTGGATAATATTCTTGCCTACGTTGTTTAATCTTGATATTTAAATTAATTCAATTTGAGTGAATTTAAAGTGTGGGTGTGTTGACTTTAATTCACCTTGTAGTGTTTAATTTTAATTTATTTCAAGAAATTAAAATTTGTCATTTGTGTGTGTTGAACCATCCTTTATTCCCCAATTAGAAAGGAAATTCATTTTAAAAATTAAAATTAGGGGTCCTATCGCACTTTCACCGTCAAAGGGTGAAAACGTAAAACAACCACAAAATGACCACTTAAGAGGCATGGACATGTCTCAGGGGACTAATGTAACCCCCAAGAATAGACCGCATAGTCACGGGACTCCGGTTTGAGAGCACGGCCAAAATTTATAAACTGTTAGACTTAGGCTTAAAAACATGCCCTCAAAGGGTGAACACATAAACCATGCCGAAAACGGCTCTGTAAGAGGAACGAACACCTCGTAAGGGACCAATGTAACTCGGTGGAAATGAATGCATAGTCAAAGGGGCCCTCGATTTGAGAGCACGACCAAAAATTGAAAATTGTTAGAAGTAGACTTAAAAACATGTCGTCAAAGGGTGAAAATAAAAAATTGCCACAAAAAAGCCCCGTAAGAGGCACGAACACCTCGCACAGGACCAATGTTACCTAGGGGAACCGATCACTTAGCTACGGGACCCCCAGTTTGAGAGCACAACAAAAATTTGCAAGATGTTCGATTTTGGCTGAAAAATGTGCCATCAAAGGATGAAAATGTAAAACAGACAATAATTGTCCCCATAAGTGGCACAAACACCTCGCACGGGACTAATGTAACCGTAGGAACCGACCGCATATTCATCGGACCCCCGATTTGAAAGCATGGCCAAAATTTGCCAAATGTTAGACTTCGGCTTACAAACATTTCGTTAAAGGGTGAAAAGATAAAAAAGGCACAAAATGGCCATGTAAGAGGCTCGAACACCTCGCAACGGACTATTGTAACCTACAGGAACCGATCGCATTATCAGTGGACCCTCGATTTTAGAGCACGACCAAAATTTGCAAACTATTGGACTTCGTCTTAAAAACAAGCCGTCAAAGGGTGAAAATGTTAAACAACCACAAAACGGCACCGTAAGTGGCACGACCACCTCGCACGGGACCATTGTAACCCACAAGAATCAACTGCATAGTCACGGGCCCCTCGAGTTGAGTGCACGACCAAAATTTGCAAACCATTAGACTTAAGCTTATAAACATGCCACCAGAGAGTGAAAATGTAAAAAACCCACAAAAAGCCCAGTAGGATGCACGAACACCTCGCACGTGACTAATGTATCCCGTATGAACAGATCCCGATTTGAGAGCATGACCAAAATTTGCAAACCGTTAGACTTAGCATTAAAAAAAAGTCGTCAAAGCATGAAAATGTAAAACAATGACAAAACGTCACCGTAAGAGGCATGCCGACCTCGCACGTGACCAATGTAACCCAAAAGAATCGATTGCATAGTCACGAGACCCCCGGTATGAGAGTATGACCAAAATTTGCAAACTGTTAGACTTAGGCTTAAAAACATGCTGTCAGAGAGTGAAAATGTTAAACACCCAAAAATGGCCTCGTAGGAGGCATGAACACCTCGTACGGGCCCAATGTAACTAGCAGTAACCACCCACATAGTCACGAGGCCCCGGTTGGAGAGAACGACTAAAATTTGCAAATTGTTAAACTTAGGCTTAAAAACATGTTGTCAAAGGGTGAAAACAAAAAATAGCCACAAAACGGCCCCGTAAGAGGCATGAACACCTCACACGGGACCAATATAACCCGTAGGAACTGATAGCGTAGTCACGAGACTCTCGGGTTGAGAGCACGACCGAAATTTGCAAACTGTTGGACTTCGACTTAAAAACATGTCGTCAATTGGAGAAAACATAAAACAACCATAAAACGGCCACGTAAGAGGTGCGAACACCTCGCACGGGACTAATGTAACTCGCAGGAGCTAACCGCACAATCACTGAACCCCCGGTTTGACCACAACCAAAATTTTCAAACTGTTACACTTAGGCAAAAAAACATGTCTTTAATGCGGAAAAATGTAAAACAGTCATACAATGGCCACGTAAGAGGCACATACAACTCGCACGGGACCAATGTCACTCGCAGGAAACGACCACGTAGTCATCGGTCCCCTGGTTTGAGAGTTCAACCAAAATTTATAAACTGTTAGACTTAGGCTTAAAATCGTGCCGTCAAAGTGTGAAAATGTAAGACTACCATAAAATATCCCCATAAGAGCCATGGACACCTCGTACGGTACAAATGTAACCCCCAAGAACTGATCGCGTAGTCACGAGACCTCCGGGTTAAGAGCACGAGCAAAATTTACTAACTGTTACTTAGGATTAAAAACATACAGTCAAAGTGTGAAGACATAAAATAGCCACAAAACAACCCTGTAAGAGGATCGAACACCTCGCATGGGACTAATGTAACCCGCAGGAGCTGACTGGATAGTCACGGGACCCTCGGATTGAGAGCACGACTAAAAAATGAAATTGCTAGACTTAGGCTTAAAAAAATTCCGTCAAAATGTGAAAATGTAAAACAGCTATGAAATGGCCCCTTAAGAGGCACGATAACCTCGCACGGGACCGATGTAACCCGCAGGAATCGACTGCACAGTCACGGGACCCTCGATTTGAGATCTTGACCAAAATTAGCAAACTATTGGACTTCGACTTAAAAACATGAATCATAGGTTCAAAACCAACAAAATGGCACCGTCGGAGGCACGAACACCTCGCACGCGACCAATGTAACTCGTAGGAACCGACCGCATAGTCATGGGAATCCCAGTTTGAGAGCATAACCAAAATTTGCAAATTGTTAGACTTAGGCTTAAAAACATGCCGCCAAATTGTGTGAACACAAAACAACCATAAAACAGCCCGTAAGATGTACAAACACCTCTCACGGGACCAATGTAATCCGCAAGAACTGATCATCTAATCACGGGACCCCCGATTTTAGAGCACGACCAAAATTTACAGTCTATTGGACTTCGGCCTAAAAAAATGCCATCAAATGGTGAAAATGTAAAACAACCATAAAACAGCCACGTAAGAGGCTCAAAAACCTTGCACAGGTCCATTGTAACCCGCAGGAATCGATGGCATAGTCACAGGACCCCAAGTTTGTGAGCATGACCAAAATTTGCAAATTGTTAGACTTGGCCTTAAAAACATGCTCTCAAATGGTAAAAATGTAAAAAATCCACAAAATGACCCGTTAAGAGGCACGAACACCTCGCACGGGAATAATGTAACTCGCAGGAACCGATCGCGTAGTCACGGGACCCCCGATTTGAGAGCAAGACCATAATTTGAAAATTGTTAGACTTAGGCTTAAAAGCATATCGTCAAAGCGTGAAAACGTAAAACATCCACTAAACGGCCTTGTAAGAGGCACAAACACCTTGCACGAGACTAATATAACCTGAAAGAATCGATCGCGTAGTCATGGGATCCCAAGTTTGAGAGCGAGATAAAAATTTGTAAATTGTTAGACTTGGTCTTAAAACCACATCGTCAAAGGGTAAAAATATAAAATAGCTACAAAACGGTCTAGTAAGAGGCACGAACTCCTCCCATGGGATGGATGTAACTCTCACAAACCAACCGCGTAGTCACATGACCAATGATTTGAGAGCACGACTGAAATTTGCAAAAATATATAGACGTAGGCTTAAAATCTTGTT
Source organism: Sambucus nigra (assembly GCA_949130495.1). NCBI lineage: Eukaryota > Viridiplantae > Streptophyta > Magnoliopsida > Dipsacales > Adoxaceae > Sambucus > Sambucus nigra. Next base: position 15,364,528 of record OX422217.1, on the reverse strand, counting down.
GTCAAAGGGATAAAACGTAAAACAGCTATAAAACGGCCCAGTAACAGGCACCAACACCTCTCACGGGACAATTGTAACCCGCAGGAACTAGTCGCATAGTCACGAGACCCTCGATTTGAGAGCACGAGTAAAATTTCTAAACTATTAGAATTAGGCTTAAAGACATGTCGTCAAAGGGTGAATACAAAAAACAACCATAAAATGGCACCGTAAGATCCACGAACACCAAGCACGGGATCAATATACCCGTAGAAGCCGACCGCGTAGTCACGAGATCCCCAATTTGAGAGCACGACCAAAACATGCAAATTATTAGACTTAGGCCTAAAAACATTACATCAAAGGGTGAAAATGTAAAACAACCAGAAAACATTCCCGTAAGAGGAACGAACACCTCGCACAAGACCAATGTAGCACCCAGGAACCGATAGCATAGTCACGGGATACCCGGGTTGAGAGCACGACCAAAATTTACAAATTGTTAGACTTTGGCTTAAAAACATGTCGTCAAAGGGTGAAAATGTAAAACAACCCCAAAATGGCCGCGTAAGAGTTGCAAACACCTCACATAGGACCTATGTAACTCGTAGAGACCGACCTGTCACGGGACCCCCGATTTGAGAGAAGGACCAAAATTTTCAAATTCTTAGACTGAGGCTTAAAAACATGCCGTCAAATGGTGAAAATTTAAAACAACCACGAAACGACCCATAAGAGGCACGAACACCTCGCACAGGATGTAACCCACAAGAACCGATCGCATAGTCACGGGACTCCAGTTTGAGAGCACGACAAAAATTTGCAAACGGTTAGACTTAGTCTTAAAAATATGCCCTCAAAGGTTGGAAACGTAAAACATGCCCAAAACGGGTCCGTAAGAAGCACGAAAACCTCACAAGGGACTAATGTAACTCGTAGGAAGCGGTCGCTTAAGTATGGGACCCCCGATTTGAGTGCACGACAAAATATTGCAAACTGTTAGACTTTAGCTTAAAAATGTGCATTCAAAGGATGAAAATATAAAACAGCCACAAAATGTCCCCATTAGAGGCAGGAATACCTCGCACGGGACTAATGTTACCAGCAGGAACTAAACACATAGTCACAGGACGCCCGATTTGAGAGCACGACCAAAATTGGCAAACTGTTATACTTAGGCTTAAAAATATGCCGTCAAAGGGTGAAAATGTAAAACAGCCACAAAATGCACCCACAAGAGGCACGAACACCTTGCACGGGACTAATGTAACCCACGAGAATTGACCGCATAGTCATCGGACAAAAATTTTCCATATGTTATACTTAGGATTACAAAAAAATCCGCAAAACTGCCACGTAAGAGGCACGAACACCTCGCACGGGACAAATGTAACTTGTAGGAATCGACTGCGTAGTCACGGGCCCCCGGTTTAAGAGCACGACCAAAATTTACAATCTATTGGACTTCGGCTTAAAAATATGCCGTCAAAGAGTGAAAACATAAAACAACGATAAAACGGCCACGTAAGAGGCACGAAACCTCGCACGGGTCCATTGTAACCCGCAGGAATTGATTGCATAGTCACGGGACACCCAGTTTGAGAGCACGACCATAATTTGCAAATTGTTAGACTAAGCCTTAAAAACATGTTGTCAAATGGTGAAAATGTAAAATGGCCACAAAATGACCCCGTAAGAGGCACGAACACCTCGCATGGGAACAATGTAACTCGCAGGAACCTACCACGTAGTCACGGGACCCCCGCTTTGAGAGCATAGCCAAAATGTGCAAACTGTTAGAATTGGGCTTAAAAATATACCGTTAAAGGCTGAAAACGTAAAACGACCACAAAGGGTCCCTGTAAGATGCATGAACACCTTGCACGGGACCAATGTTACAAGCAAGAATCGATCGCGTAGTGACGGGACCCCCGATTTGAGAGGAAGACCATAATTTGAAAACTGTTAGACTTAGGCTTAAAAACATATCGTCAAGGCATGAAAACATAAAACATCCATAAAACGGCCCTTGTAAGGCACAAACACCGTGCACGGGACAAATGTAACCTGCAAGAATCGACCGCATAGTCACGGGACCCAAGTTTGAGAGCGAGACAAAAATTTGTAAATTGTTAGACTTAGACTTAAAAACGCATCATCCAAGGGTAAAAATGTAAAATAGCTACAAAACGGCCCAGTAAGAGGCACGAACTCCTCGCATGGGATGGATGTAACTCTCAGGAACCAACCGCATAGTCATAGGACCATTGATTTGAGAGCACGATCGAAATTTGCAAAAATATCTAGACGTAGGTTTAAAAACCTATTGTCAAAGGGATAAAACGTAAAACAGCAAGAAAATGTTCCCATAAGAGGAACGAACTCCTCGCACGGGACCAATATAGTACCCGGAACCGATAGCGTAGTCACGGGACCCCCGGTTTGAGAGCACGACCAAAAGTTGCAAATTCTTAGACCTAGGCTTAAAAACATGTCGTCAAAGGGTGAAAATGTAAAACAACCCCAAAATGGCCCCGTAAGAGGTGCAAACACCTCACATAGGACCTATGTAACTCGTAGAGACCGACCTATCACGGGACCCCCGGTTTGAGAGAAGGACCAAAATTTTCAAACTCTTAGACTGAGGCTTAAAAACATACCGTCAAAGGGTCAAAATGTAAAATTGCCACGAAATGGACCCGTAAGAGGCACGAACACACATGATCAATGTTACCCGTGGGAACTGACCCCGTAGTCACGAGACCCCCGGTTTGAGAGCACGATCAAAATTTACAAAGAGTGAAAACATACTGTCAAAGAGTGAAAATGTAAAACAACCACAAAACGTCAATGTAAGAGGTGCAAACACCTCGCACAGGACCAATGTTACCTGCATGAATCGAACGCGTAGTCACGCGACCCCCGTTACGACAGCACGAAAAAAATTTGTAAATTGTTAGACTTATACTGAAAAACAAGCCGTCAAAGGGTGAAAACATAAAACAACCTTAAAACGCCCTTATAAGAGGAACGAACACCTCGCTAGGCATCAATGTAATCCACAGGAATCGACAGTATCATCACGGTACCCCCGGTTAGAGAGCATGACCAAAATTTGCATAACTATTTGATTTAGGCTTAATAACATGTCATTAAAGGGTGAAAATGTAAACCATCCACAAAATGGCCCCGTAAGAGGTACACACACCTCGCACGGGTCCAATTTTACTTGCAGGAACTAATTGCGTAGGTACAAGACCCCCGATTCAAGAGCACGACCAAAATTTGTAAATTGTTAGACTTAGGTATAAAAACATGCCGTTAAAGGGTGAAAACGTAATACAGCCACAAAACGAACCCGTAACAGGCACGGACACCTCGCAGAGGACCAATGTAACCCAAAAGAACTAACTGCGCAGTCACGAGACCCCCGGTTTGGGAGCCCGATCAAAACTTCCAAACCGTTAAACATAGGCTTAAAAATAAGTCGTCAAAGGGTGAAAACATAAAGCAGCCTCAAAATGTCCTCGTAAGAGGCACAGACACCTCGCAGGGGACCGATGTAACTCGCAAGAACCGACTGCATAGTCACGAGACTCCGGTTTGAGATCACGACCAAAATTTGCAAACGGTTAGACTCAGGCATAAAAATATGCCCTCAATGGTTGAAAACGTAAAACATTCCCAAAATGGGTCTGTAAGAAGAATGAACACCTCGCAAGGGACCAATGTAACTCAGAGGAACCGATCGCTTAAGTATGGGACCCCCGGTTTGAAAGCTCGACAAAATATTGCAAATTGTTAGACTTTAGCTTAAAAACGTGCAGTAAAAGGAGGAAATATAAAATAGCCACAAAATGTCCCCATTAGAGGCAGGAATACCTTGCACGGGACTAATGCAACCCGCAGGAACTAAACGCATAGTCACGGGACCCCCGATTTGAGAGCACGACCAAAATTGGAAAACTCTTATACTTAGGCTTAAAAATATGCCGTCAAAGGGTTAAAATGTAAAACAGCCACAAAATGCACCCACAAGAGGCACGAACACCTTGCACGGTACTGATGTAACCCACGGGAACTGACCGCATAGTCATCGGACAAAAATTTGCCAAATTTTATACTTAGGATTACAAACATGCCGTCAAAGGGTGAAAAATATAAAATCGCCACAAAACGCACCCACAAGAGGCACGAACACCTTTCACTGATATAATGTAACCCACAGGACCTGATCACATAGTCATCGGACCCCCGATTTGAGAGCACGACAAAAATTTGCCAAATATCATACTTAGGATTACAAACATGCCGTTAAAGGGTGAAAACATAAAAAAGCCACAAAACGACCACGAAAAAGGCACGGATATCTCGTACGGGACAAATGTAACCTGTAGGAACTGACTGCGTTGTCACGGGACCCCCGGTTTGAGAGCACGACCAAAATTTGCAACCTATTGGACTTCGGTTTAGAAATAAGCCGTCAAAGGAAGAAAATATAAAAACAACCATAAAACGGCCACGTTAGAGGCGCGAACACCTAGCACAGGACCAATGTAACACGCAAGAACCGACCGCATAATCAGCGGACCCCCGATATGAGGGCATAGTTAAAATCGACAAACTATTAGACTTAGGCATAAAAACATGTCGTTAAAGGGTGAAAATATAAAACAGCCACAAAATGGCTCCGTAAGAGGCACAACCACCTCGCACGGGACCAATGTAACCCCCAGGAATCGACTATATAGTCACGGGACCCCCGGGTTGAGTCCATGACCAAAATTTGCAAACTATTAGACTTTGGCTTAAAAACATGTCGTCAGATGGTGAAAATGTAAAACACCCACAAAATGACCTCGTATGACACAAGAGCACCTCGCACGGGACCAATGTAACCCGCAAGAACATATCGCATAGTCTGGGGACCCCCGATTTGAGAGCATGACCAAAATTTGCTAGACTTAGGCTTAAAAACATGTCGTCAAAGGGTGAAAATGTAAAACAATGACAAAACGACCCCATAAGAGGCAGGACCACCTTGCACGGGACCAATGTAACCCACAGGAACCACGCGCATAGTCACGGGACCCCTAGATTGAGAGCATGACCAAAATTTGCAAATTGTTAAAATTAGGCTTAAAAACATGTCGTCAAAGGGTGAAAACATAAAACAGCCACAAAACGGCCCCCTAAGAGGCACGAACACCTCACACGGGACAAATTTAACCCACAGGAATGGATCGCGTAGTCATGGGACCACCGGTTTGAGATCACAACAAAAATTTGCAAAATATTTTACTGTGCTAAAAAACATGTCGTGAAAGGGAGAAAACATAAAACAACCATAAAACGGCCACGTAAGAGGCGCGAACACCTCGCATGGGACCAATGTAACCTGCAGGAACCGACGACGTAGTCACTGAACCCCCAATTTGAGCACAACCATAATTTTCAAACTGTTATACTTAGGCATAAAAACATGTCTTCCAATGGTGAAACATTAAAACAGCCATAAAATGGCCCCATAAAATGCATGAACACCTCACATGGGACCAATGTTACTCGCAGGCACCGATCGCGTAGTCATGGGTCCATCGATTTGAGAGCTCAACCAAAATTTACAAACTATTAGACTTAGGCTTAAAAACATGTCGTTGAAGAGTGAAAACATATGACTACCACAAAACATCCGCACAAGAGGCACGAACACGTCGCACGGTACCAATGTAACCCATAAAAACTGATCGCATAGTCACGGGACCTCCGGGTTGAGAGCACGACCAAAATTTGCAAACTGTTAGAATTAGTTTTAAAAACTTGCCGTCAAAGGGTGAAAACGTAATACAGCCATAAAACGGACCCGTAAGAGGCACGAACACCTCATAGAAGACTAATGTAACTCCTAAGAACTGATCGCGTAGTCACGAAACCCCCGGTTTGAGAGCACAATCAAAATTTCCAAACTGTTAAACATAGGCTTAAAAATAAGTCATCAAAGGGTGAAAAATAAAACAGCAACAAAATGTGCCCATAAGAGGCATAAACACCTCGTAGGGGACCAATATAACCCACAAGAACCGATCGCATAGTCACGGGATACCGGTTTGAGAGCACGACCAAAATTTGCAAACGATTAGACTCAGTCTTAAAAGCATGTCCTCAAAGGTTGAAAATGTAAAACATGCCCAAAATGGGTCCGTAAGAAGCACGAACACCTTGCAAGGGACCAATGTAACTCGGAGGAACCGGTCGCTTAAGTATGGGACCCCCGATTTGAGAGCACGACAAAATATTGCAAACTGTTAGACTTTAGCTTAAACATGTTCAGTAAAAGGATGAAAACATAAAAAAGTCACAAAATGTCCCCATTAGAGGCAGGAATACCTCGCACGGGACTAATGTAACCCTTAGGAACTAAACGCATAGTCACGGGACCCCCGATTTGAGAGCACGACCAAAATTGGCAAACTGTTATACTCAGGCTTAAAAATATGTCGTCAAATGGTGAAAATGTAAAACAACCACAAAATGCACCCACAAGAGGCACGAACACCTTGCACGGGACTAATGTAACCCACAGGAACTGATCGCATAGTCATCGGACAAAATTTTTCCAAATGTTATACTTAGGATTACAAACATGCCGTTAAAGGGTGAAAATATAAAAAAGGCACAAAACGGCCATGTAAGAGGCATGAACACCTCGCACGGGACGAATGTAACCTATAGGAACCGACTGCATAGTCGTTGGCCCCCGATTTAAGAGCACGACCAAAATTTACAGTCTATTGGACTTCGGCTTAAAAACATGTCGTCAAAGGGTAAAAACGTAAAACATCCATAAAAGTCCACGTAAGAGGCACGAAAACCTCGCACGAGTCCATTATAACCCGCACGAATCGATTGCATAGTCACAGCACACCCAGTTGAGAGCACAACCAAAATTTGCAAATTATTAGACTTAGCCTTAAAAGCATGCTCTCAAATGGTGAAAATGTAAAACGGACACAAAATGACCCCGTAAGATTCACGAACACCTCGCACGAGAATAATGTAACTCGCAGGAACCGACCGCATAGTCACGGGACCCCCGCTTTGAGAGCATAGCCAAAATGTGCAAACTACTAGACTTGGGCTTAAAAACCTGTCGTTAAAGGCTAAAAACGTAAAATGACCACAAAACGTCCCCGTAAGATGCATGAACACCTTGCACAGGACCAATGTTACACGCAGGAACCGATCGCGTAGTCACGGGATCCCCGATTTGAGAGCAAGACCATAATTTGAAAATTGTTAGACTTAAGCTCAAAAACATATCTTCAAAGCGTGAAAACATAAAACATCCACAAAATGGCCGTTCGAAGAGGCACAAACATCGTGCACGGGACTAATGTAACCAGCAAGAATCGATTGCGTAGTCACGGGACCCCAAGTTTGAGAGCGCGACAAAAATTTGTAAATTGTTAGACTTAGGCTTAAAAACACATCGTCAAAAGGTAAAAATGTAAAATAGCTACAAAACATCCCAACAAGAGGCACAAACTCCTCGCATTGGATGGATGTAACCCTCAGGAACCAACCGCGTAGTCATATGACCAATGATTTGAGAGCATGACTGAAATTTGCAAAAATATATAGACGTAGGCTTAAAAACTTGTTGTCAAAGGAATAAAACGTAAAACAGCCATAAAATGGCCCAGTAACATTCACCAACACCTTGCACGGGACAATTGTAACCCGCAGGAACTAGTCGCATAGTCACCAGACCCTCAATTTGAGAGCACGAGTAAAATTTCTAAACTATTAGAATTAGTCTTAAAGACATGTTGTCAAAGGGTGAATACAAAAAACAACCATAAAACGGCACCGTAAGAGCCACAAAACCGAGCACGGGATCAATATAACTCGCAGGAGCCGACCGCATAGTCACGAGATCCCCGGTTTGAGAGCATGACCAAAACATTCAAATTGTTAGACTTAGGCTTAAAAACATGCCGTCAAAGGGTGAAAATGTAAACAACCAGAAAACGTTCCCATAAAAGGCACGCACACCTCACACGGGACCAATGTAGCACCCAGGAACCGATAGCGTAGTCACGGGACCCCCGATTTGAGAACACGACCAAAATTTGCAAATTGTTAGACTTAGTCTTAAAAACATGTCGTCAAAGGGAGAAAATGTAAAACAACCCCAAAATGGCCCCATAAGAGGTGCAAACACCTCACATAGGACCTATGTAACTCGTAGAGACCAACCTATCACGGGACCCCCGGTTTGAAAGAAGGACCAAAATTTTCAAACTCTTAGACTGAGGCTTAAAAACATACCGTCAAAGGGTGAAAATGTAAAACATCCACGAAATGGAACAGTAAGAGTCACGAACACACAGGATCAATGTTATTCGCGGGAACCGACCGCGTAGTCATGAGACCCCCGGTTTGAGAGCACGATCAAAATTTACAAACTGTTTTACTTAGGCTTAAAAATGTACCATCAAAGGGTAAAAATGTAAAACAACCATAAAACGTCAATGTAAGAGGTGCGAACACCTCGCACAGGACCAATGTAACCTGCAGGAATTGACCGCGTAGTCACAGGACCCCCGTTATGACACCACGACAAAAATTTGTAAATTGTTAGACTTATACTGAAAAATAAGCCGTCAAAGGGTGAAAACCTAAAACAAACATAAAACGGCCTTGTAAGAGGAATGAACACCTCGCTAGGCATCAATGTAATCCATAGGAATCGACTATATCATTATGGGACCCCCGGTTAGAGAGCATGACTAAAATTTTCATAACAATTTTGACTTAAGCTTAACAACATGTCGTTAAAGGGTGGAAATGTAAACCATCCACAAAATGGCCCCGTAAGAGGCACGCACACCTCGCACGAGACCAACTTTTCTTACAGGAACCGATTGCGTACTTACGGGACCCCCAGTTTAAGAGCACGACCAAAATTAGTAAATTGTTAGACTTAGGTATAAAAACATGCCGTCAAAGGGTAAAAATGTAATACAGCACAAAACAGACCCATAAGACGCACGAACACCTCGCAGAGGACCAATGTAACCCACAAGAACTGAGCACGTAGTCACGAGACCCTCGGTTTGAGCGCATGATCAAACTTTCCAAACTGTTAAACATGGGCTTAAAAATAAGTCGTCAAAGGGTGAAAATATAAAACAGCAACAAAATGTCCCCGTAAGAGGCACAAACACCTTGCAAGGGACCATTGTAACCCGCAAGAACCGATTGCAAAGACACGGGACTCCGGTTTGAGAGAACCTCCAAAATTTGCAAACGATTAGACTCAGGCTTAAAAACATGCCCTCAATGGTTGAAAACATAAAACATGCCCAAAACGGGTCCGTAAGAAACACAAACACCTCGCAAGGGACCAATGTAACTCGGAGGAACCGATCGCTAAAGTATGGGACCCCCGATTTGAGAGCACGTCAAAATATTGCAAATAGTTAGACTTTAGCTTAAAAACATGCAGTCGAAGGATGAAAATAAAAAACAGCCACAAAATGTCCCCATTAGAGGCAGGAATACCTCGCACGGGACTAATGTAACCCACCGGAACTAAACGCATAGTCACGGGACACCCGATTTGAGAGCACGACCAAAATTGGCAAAACTGTTATACTTAGGCTTAAAAATATTCCATCAAAGGGTGAAAATGTAAAATAGCCACAAAATGAACCTAGTAGAGGCACGAACACCTTGCACGGGACTAATGTAACCCATAGGAACTGACCGCATAGTCATCTGACCGCCGATTTGAGAGCATGACAAAAATTTTCCAAATGTTATACTTAGGATTACAAATATGCCGTTAAAGGGTGAAAACATAATAAAGCCACAAAACGGCCATGTAAAAGGAACGAACAACTCGCATGGGACAAATGTAACCTGTAGGAACCGACTGCTTTATCACGGGACCCCCGGTTTGAGAGTACGACCAAAATTTGCAAACTATTGGACTTCGGTTTTAAAATAAACCGTCAAAGGGCAAAAATATGAAAAAATCATAAAATGGCCACGTAAGAGGTGCGAACTCCTCGCACGGGACCAATGTAACATGCAAGAACCGACTGCGTAGTCAGTGGACCCCCGGTATGAGGGCACAATTAAAATCGACAAACTGTTAGACTTAGGCATAAAAACATGCCGTTAAAGGGTGAAAATGTAAAACAGCCACAAAATGGCTCCGTAAGAGGCACAACCACCTCGCACGAGACCAATGTAACCCGCAGGAATCGACTGTATAGTCACGGGACCCTCAGGTTGAGTCCACGACCAAAATCTGCAAACTATTAGACTTTGGCTTAAAAACATGTCGTCAGATGGTAAAAATGTAAAACAACCACAAAATGTCCTTGTAGGATACACGAGCACCTCGTACGGGACCAATGTAACCCCCAAGAACAGATCGCATAGTCCTGGGACCCCCAATTTGAGAGCATGACCAAAATTTGCAAATTGTTAGACTTAGGCTTAAAAACATGTCGTCAAAGGGTGAAAATGTAAAATAATGACAAAACGTCCCCATAAGAGGCAAGACCACCTTGTACGGGACCAATGTAACCCACAGGAACCACCCGCATAGTCACAGGACCCCCAAATTGAGAGCACGACCAAAATTTGCAAACTGTTAAACTTAGGCTTAAAAACATGTCGTCAAAGGGTGAAAACATAAAACAGCCACAAAACGGCCCCAAAAAGGCACGAACACCTCACACGGGACCAATGTAACCCGCAGGAATGGATCGCGTAGTCACGGGACCACCGGTTTGAGAGCACGACCAGAATTTACAAACTGTTGGACTGTGCTAAAAAAATGTCGTCAAAGGGAGAAAACATAAAACAACCATGAAACAGCCATGTAAGAGGCGCGAACACCTCGCCTGGGACAAACATAACCTGTAGGAACCGACGACATAGTCATTGAACCCCCGGTTTGAGCACAACCATAATTTTTAAACTGTTATACTTAGGCATAAAAACATGTCTTCCAATGGTGAAACATTAAAACAACCATTAAATGGCCTCATAAAAGGCATGAACACCTCACACGAGACCAATGTTACTCGCAGGAACAAATCGCGTAGTCATGGGTCCATCGATTTGAGAGCTCAACCAAAATTTACAAACTGTTAGACTTAGGGTTAAAAACGTGTTGTCGAAGAGTGAAAACGTAATACAACCACAAAACATCCGCACAAGAGGCACAAACACTCTGAACGGTACCAATGTAACCCGTAAGAACTTATCGCATAGTAACGGGACCTCCGGGTTGAGAGTACGACCAAATTTTGCAAAATGTTAGACTTAGGCTTAAAAACATGACGTCAAAGGGTGAAAACATAAAAAAAGCAACAATAAAACCCCGTAAGAGGATCGAACACCCCGCAGGGGACTAATGTAACCTACAGGAACCGACTGCATAGTCATGGAACTCCTAGATTGAGAGCACGACCAAAATTTGCAAACTGTTAGACTTAGGCTTAAAAATATGTTGTCAAAGGGTGAAAATATAAAATAGCCACAAAACAAACCTATAAGAGGCTGGAACACCTTGCACAGGACTAATGTAACTAGCAAGAACCGATCGCGTTGTCACGGGACCACAGTTTGAGTGCAAGATCAAAATTTGCAAACTATTAGACTTTGGCTTAAAAATATGCCGTCACGGGGTGAAAATGTAAAACAACCATAAAACGGCCAAATAAGAGGCATGAACACCCCGCACGGGAGTAATGTAACCTATAGGAACTGATAACATAGTTATGGGACCCCCAGTTTAAGAGCAAGAAAAAAATTTGTAAATTCTTAGACTTAGGCTTAAAAACATGCCGTTAACGAATGAAAACATAAAACAAACATAAAATGGCCCTGTAAGAGACACGAACACCTCGCAGGGCACTAATGTAACCTGTAGGAACCGATCACGTAGTCACAGGACCCCCGATTTGAAGTCGGATTTATCCTATTTCCAAATTGGTCATTCCCCAAAATCGTATCGATCCAGTTTGCTCAGGTGTGGGAAGTTTTGTGGGGAAAGTTTGCTTCTTCCCACTCCCCCCACTACTACTCTTATGGGTTTCCACTATAAATAGGACCCTTTAGCTACACGTTTCTAGTAGACTTGAGGAGGAAAAAAGTGTAATTTTCTTTTATTTAGTCCCTTTAATCCCCCATTAGCATCCTTAATCTCTTATAAATTTATAATTTTTGCACTTAGTCCCTGCACATTTTGAGACACAGTGTGGAGGTTCCTTTCAATTGAAGTATTATTCTTTATGCATTTTGGAGTTAATTTGGAGCTCATTTTTTGTTGTGCATTGTTCATCTTTCTTTAATACAAGTTCAAGTTGTTCATTTTCGATATTTCTTACACTATTGCAATCTAATTTCCACACATGTTTAGTATAATTGTCCACCATTGTTTTTATACCATTTTTAGCCTTAGTTTTTTAATTACTTTTTCACTATGTTCGGCTAAATTTACCTAAGGTTGGGAGCATGAACCCCACCTAACATGGAACATTAGAATAATGAATTTTTAAGTTAATTAATTGTTAAATTTACATAGGGTTTACCTGATTAGTGAATAAGAGGATAAATTCCCGGATATGTAGCAAGTACGTCATGAGCTACATGTTTTGCATATTTATTTCTCTTCGAATTAAGATTTCAATCACATTTGGAAACTTTAACTAGGTATGTTTCGAGGCTAGTGTCTGTTTTATCTCGTGTTTAAGGACCAAAATGTTTTTCAAAATAAATGTGACAATTAATATAATAAGAAAATTCATGCTCTTTCGTGTATATGTTAGGAAGATGAATGCACCTCAATAGATTATTTGCAAATCGTTTTCAATCCCAAAGACAAATGGTTTCCTTAGTTTAATCTTTACTTTCTTCATCACATGCTTAGTGTAGTTAATTTCCATGCTTAGCTAAACTCATTCATGCTAGTTTAGATAGTTTTCCCTATTTTTAATATCATTTAGCATAGCATAGCCCCATCTTGATTCAATCACCTTTTTCTTTTTACCCCTTTCTTGCGTGTGAATTAGTAACATGAATCCTACCTTAAAAATTAACGTTTTCGTGTATAAGTTCCCTGTGTATTCGACCATGTACTTACCACGAAAATGTATTACTTGGATGGACTTACACTTAAGCTGTGACCCCGTGGGGTCATGAGTTTACACTCCGGCTACCAACCCACTCCGCATGCACAACATTTGTAATATTTGACAAGGTGGGACCTAAGATACTCTACCTACCAGTATCAAATGTTATCAAATTAACTATGGATGTCAATGTAAGTACATTATGATTGTATACATAACAATGTATGTAGAAATAACTATGTGCGATATCGATTAAAAATAAATTCGCAAATTCCAAACACAAACTTATTTAATTAGAGTCAATTTATGAATCAAATAAAATCAGCCCTTAAACAAATATCTACGTGTGTGTGTGTGAAATCAAACCATCACAAATAGAACATGCTACATACAAAAAGCTAACTCACAGATTTCTTGAAAAATCCCCTCAGGGAAAAACCTTTTATTTCACTATAATTTGTAAATCACAATTTACACGGGTTACAATTAAATCTGCAATAATATTACCTCAGTAACCCTACATATACACGTAGCCTAGAGTCAGCAATGGATTCCACTCAGTGAACCCTCATGAACCGCAGTCCAGTCTTCATCAAAGAAACACCCTCGAGCACTGCTCAATGACACGCAACCATATGATGTAGATATCCTCTGCACAAAGGTTTTAACACTAGCAAAGTGTGTTCATAAACTCCAAAACCATTCACAAGAACAATTGAGATTTTTGTGAATTGAAAATCAAGAGATTAAATTCTAAAATAAGAAGCCAAAAAGGTTTTGTCGATATTGCACTGTCTTGCAAAATGAAAATGCTCAGACTTCTTGTGGAAAACGGAGTTGAAAAGACCCTTCATAAAAAAAACTTAAGGCGATGGGTCGTTCAAACGTGATTGGATGTCGTTTGAACGAGATCCAGTGTCATTTGATGCATCTCGCTTCAAACTATCCTTTGAACGACGTACGGTGTTGTTCGAACGAGACCAAATCTTCCAGTAAATGCACCGCCTCAAAAACTCCAAAAATCTTAGTTTTGACGAAAAACATTTAAAGCTCCGCTCCAACACTTAGAAAATATTTTGTGAAAAATATCCCAATATCCTAAGTGAATTATTAAGGAATTAAAAACAGAACTTTACCAAATTAATTTCGCGGAGGCATGATTGTTGATGAAGCTTGATAAAAACATAACTTTACCAAATTCATTTCGCGGAGGCTTGATTGTTGATGAAGATTGATATTCGAACCATCTCATTGCGTATTTGATCTTGAACCTCTTCGACGGTTGTAGCAGTATACGACATACTTAATTGTGGCGGACTATGTCCTTACAAATCTCCCATAATGTCTATGCAGGTACAAAATAAAAACATCTGAATTATCAATCTATAAAATGACCTATACAAATCTACCCTCCCGTACTCTCAAAAGTGGAAAGATAAACTGTTAAGACTTCAAACTTTGCTTCAACAATAAATTCTTCAAAACTTCAAGCTTTTAACATCAGGGTGTGCAACATAATGATCTTCAATTGTACCTACACACATGAGACAAAGAAAATACCTCGTGACGTATCGAGTTTGAAATGATATAATCATAAACATGAAAGCTTAACCAATTCTCCCCTATACTTAAACGCCCTCGTAAAGTCATAATTCGTTCTCCCCCTTTTTAATTGTCCGAAATGGACAAGGAAAAGAATAAACAAAATAAATCAAATTGGGGTGTCACGGTAAACAAGACAAACAAACTGTTTTCGATTTTTCAGATTTTTCATACAAATAAGAAAAAATGATGTTCCAAAAATCACACACCATGAATGTACACTAAGATAACCAAAAACATGAAAACATAATGAATGGGTGTGAACATATTCAATAGTCAAATCAACACAATCAAACATAACATATGTTCATGATGTATACGTGTACTCCTGTCGAATGAATCCTCAAAATCGTCCTTAGGTGTTGAAAGAATTAAATTTAAATGACATCGACTCAATCCATGAACACATCAAAGTCAAAAGTGATTCCCACACCAATGACGTCTAAAAGTATGAATGATTTTTTAAGAAGCTGTCAGGACGTGCAAACCCATATTTCATTTCTTTCCAACCAAACTCCCTTATAAATAATAATCATTATATTATTTCTTGAGGTGGCCCCTTTTTGGCATATTTATCTATTTATTTCCTTTTATTTTTGGGGGCTCTTTTCATCGGGGGCTACCACGATGAGTCAATTTTCCACTCTCGCAACCCTTTCCTGCGATTCACTCATCATATTTTGTTGTAATTAAATTCCTCACGGTAAACAGTTTTTACATGCATTACTTCCATTGTCAAGTTTTATCGCATGTGGTTCGTTTTAAAGACATAATTGAGATGATAACACTCCGAGGAATATGAGATAAACAAGTACAATAATCAAATAAATCCGTGCAAGTGTGCATTAAAGGAACTTGTGAGTCAAACATGTAGGTAGTAATGACAAATTACATCTTAATGACTGCACACATTATAAAGCACGAAATGAAATGATGGCGCATATCAAAGCACTATCAAACAGTCACATCAATATGTAATGAAGTTGTGACTTGGTCATCCTAAATGTTCAATCATATACGGTGTAAAATGAAATACAAAAATCTAATACAAAAAGTACACGTCACAACACTATCAAGAATATATCAAGAAGCACAACTAGCATATGACAAACATGCAAACACAATCATCTATAAGATATATCAAGAGAAGAATCATGTGAAAGCAATGGAGAATTAACTAGTCTTACATCTAGTGCCTCTAAAAGTGATTTCCTAACCCAAATAGATGTGAATCGACGCGTGGGGGTTTTGGGAACCAAGGGAACACTAGACTTCAACTTCCTAGGACTTTTTCGAAGATCGAAACAAAAACACCTAAAGTGACCTTTCCTACCACAATGACAATATGTGTAAACGGCTGGAATGACACCTATGGGTTGAACTTTTCTAACGTCCCTCGGATTGATTGACCCTCTAAAACAAATAATGGTCTTAGCTTTAACACTTGAAGCATGAGAAAATGACGAGGAACTACCATTGCTACCAACACTACTCGAGTCTGTCAAATCATTTTTCATCTCCAATTTTTTTTACTTAAGTAAAGAATTAGACTCTTGCAATTTTAGGGACTCCTCTAAATTTTCAATAACTCCTATAAGGTTATCTCGCTCTCCCTCAATTAAAATTAATATAACACTAAGAGTCTTTTCACGTGCCATAAAATCATTAATTAAACTATTATCCAGAACGGCACAAACAGGAACCCTAGAATTTTTAAAGTCCTCCAACTCTTTTTCTAAAAATAGGACTCTTTCAACACTCTCCTTTTTAGACAATTTTAAAGCATTAAATTCATGGTCCAAAGAAACAATTTTTTCACGATAAAAATCTCTTTGATTTTGAACCGTTTGCAAAAGATCCATCGTGGATTTAAAACAAGAGTATTCTTTTTCCAAAACTTCAATTCTTTTAGCAAACGTCAAATTCAAATGAAAAAACTTTGGCTCGTGCCAATAGGAGGGGGCATTCAATTACATTAGTTCTCCATTGAAAAATTGCAATTTTTGACAAAACAAATGTTTCAACAAAAATCAATATCAAACAAAATTTTGCGAAAAATAGGATCAAACGCGATAAATTAGCGTAACCCTCTCTGATACCAATTTGTAGAAACAACTATGCGCGATATCGATTAAAAATAAATTAGAAAATTACAAACATAAACTTATTTAATTAAAGTCAATTTATGAATCAAATTAATTCAGACATTAAACAAATATCTACGTGTGTGTGTGTGAAATCAAACCATTACAAATAGAACATGCGACACATAAAAAGCTAACTCATAGATTTCCAAAAAAATCCCCTCAGGGACAAACCTTTTATTTCACTATAATTTGTAAATCACAATTTACACGAATTACAATGAAATTTGCAATAAGATTACCTCAGCAACCCAACATAGACACACAACCTAGAGTCAGAAATGGATTCCACTCAGTGAACCCACATGAACCGCAGTCCAATCTTCAGCAAAGAAACACCCTCGAGCTCTCCTCAATGACATGCAACCATATGATGTAGATATCATCTCCACAAAGGTTTGAGCACTAGAAAAGTGTGTTCGTAAACTCCAAAACAATTCACAAGAGCAATTGGGATTTTTGTGAATTGAAAATCAAGATATTAAACTCTAAAAGAAGAAGCCAAAAAGGTTCTGCCAGTATTGTACTGTTCTACAGAATGAAAAATTCTCAGACTTCTCGTGTAAAACGGAGTTGAAAAAACCCTTTTATAAAAAAATTAAGGCGGTGGGTCGTTCAAACGAGATTGGATGTTGTTTGAACGAGATCTAGTGTCGTTTGATGTATCTCACGACAAACTTTCATTTGAATGACATACGGTGTCGTTTGAACGAGACCAATAAAATAATATTTTTTTGTTTATCCTTTTAGTAAATGCACCGCATCAAAAACTCCGAAAATTTTATTTTTGACGAAAAACATTTAAAGCTCCACTCCAACACTTAGAAAATATTTTGTGAAAAATATCCCAATATCCTAAGTGAATTATTAAGGAATTAAAAACACAACTTTACCAAATTCATTTCGCGGAGGCTTGATTGATGATGAAACTTGATAAAAACACAACTTTACCAAATTTATTTCGTGGAGGCTTGATTGTTGATGCAGCTTGATATTCGGACCGTCTCGTTGCATATTTGATCTTGAAACTCTTCGATGGTTGTAGCGGTATACGACATACTTAATTGTGACGGACTATGTCCTTACAATGTATTATTCTACGAATTACATATTACATAAAATTGATAACCGTACATAATTTATTTATAGGAAGATAATGTACTGGTCACCAAAATAATTAATAATTTAGATGGAAATACACACGTTTTCTCGCTGAAACTCACTTACCATAACTTAGTCCTAAGCTAGCAAAGTTGTATATTAACATTTTTAATTCTGATATCATGTCAGATAAAAAACAATTAGATAGTTCAGATAATAATGTATACTTACAACCATTTATTTCACATTATAATCTTAAACTTTGTCAATATACTTATTTTAAAAAAAAGTACATTAGAAGGCCATCGATGTTGATAAGACTGGAAAATATCTACTGTTCAGAGTTAAGAAAATTATCTTTCTGAAGATAATCCACCAGTTTCGGCCACTTACTATTGGCAGTTATAAATTTGTAACTACTCCCGACAGTCATAAATTTTGATCTAAGACTTAATTTGTGACTTCTATGAGGGATCACAAATTTTTTGACCTACTTTAATTTCCCTATTCTCTCTCCTCTCTCTTCTCACAACTCCTGCCCATCTCCCTTTCATTTTGCCGTGAGTTTTTGATTTCATTTTGCGTGAACATTTCATTTATCTAAATGTAAATTTTCAATTTTGTTTATGCTTATTTCATAAGTTTTTCATTTATGAACAACTCTTCTCATAACTGCTGTGAGTTTTAGGTCTGCATTTTTAGGTTTATAAACATTCGTTTATGTTTATTTTGAAGGTTTTTATTTTATGTATATGTCTATTTAATTTATAGTTTACATTTTAGGTATGCACGGGGGTTTGTTTATGTTACATAGAATATTTCGTTCTATGTAAATGACGTTTGATGTGAGTTTTTAGGTTTGTTTGATTTCTTTAATTATGCTTTCATAAATGTTTGAACATTTAGGTCTGCGTTTATTTAAATTTTCTTTTCGTTATTCTATGAAGATTTTTTGAACATTTACGTCTACATTTTTTTTTTCTTTTTGCAATAACGCATTATTTCATAATTTTATTCATTTTTCGTTGCTATGTACATTTAGGTGTGCATTTTTTTTTTCATTTTTGCAATATCCCATCGGAGTAAAATTATCTGATTATTAAAATGTTGAATATTTTTTTTTAATTTGTTTCATATACCTATTTAAGGTAGGCAATTATTTGAATTGAAAATTATATGCATGTTCAAATGTACAAAGTTTTTTTCAACTATTTCAACAATTTTATACTTTCATCAACTATAGATAAATTATTTGTAGAATTTGTTGCTTTAAATATGAGAAATTTGGAATCTAATGACAAATTACCCTAAAATAACTAAATAAACTTAAAACTTAGCAACTGCGCCTCTATGTAAATTTTAATGTTTAAGTTTGTTTGATTTCGTAAACATCTACATTTATTTTTCCCTATTGTTAACAACAATTGTCGTTATGTATTATAATAGTCTCCTTTATTTTTCTCTTTGTTTCTTGTTTGTTTATTATATTTATTTAAGAAATGTGTTAATATGGTTGGGTTTTGATGATCTTAGGTCGATTTTGGTATGGATGATTTAAGTCGGTTCAGGGTATTATTGGTTGATCGAGGTTTTAAGGTAGCGCATTGACAGCACGTCGATCATTGTGTTCGTTTCACCTCCTCAATACAAAAACATCAACTGTTGACTACACTCTTTTAAGGGAGTAAACCGATCAGTTCGGGTATCTAATCCACAGAGAAATGATGCTAGACTTTAAATGGTTTATTATTTGACGAATAAAAGTGTAAAAGATAATTTGTTAACAAAAGATAATCTAGGCAAGTCTATTTAAACTACAATTAACAAAAGGAATAAAAACTATCTCACCTCGGCTTAATGGGTATAAATGGTTACACGGAAACATGAATTTACCAAGATTGAATGTCATCTCAACAATCAATTAAATCTAGAGTTGTCACCCCCTAAATTCGCATAAAAGCCTAATATGATTTTGGTGTCAACCAATACCCTAGAAATTACACAAGCAAGGTCATAAATATTGAGCATACATGATATACCCCGTTAAATCTCCTAGGTATAATAACAAAAACAACCCATTAGAATTAAACTCATAAAACTCATCACTAAAGCAAAGCAACCCATTAAACACAAAGCGAGTTCAATTAATCACAACCTAGACTAAATTAGCTAGAAAGCGTCATAAACGACATGTATTTAAATGCAAGAAAGTAAATACAACAATTAAATCTAATTAACAAATCTTGAAAACAAGAAAAATAAGCTATATTAATGGAAGGGATGATGAATAGTGCAACTTACATAACCCAAATGAGCAAAATCAAAAGAGAGAGATGGAAGATGAGCTCTCCAAAAACCAAACCCTAAAACCAACATAAACTACCAAAAATAAAAACTCTCTTACAAAACAAACTAAACCAACTTATATATTAAGTTGTAAAAGAAATAAAGGAAAAAGAAATGAAAATAGGCAAAATCACCTAAGGTCTAAGAGGCCCGGTTGACCGCGGGTAGAGACTCGATCAACCGGTCGTAGTGATTGAAGTACCCTATTTCCTTTGTAAGCTATATTCAGAAGACCCGATCGATCGGGTCCTTAGGACCGGCCGACCGGTCCCCTGTTTTCTAGCCTTTTTTGGTTAACACTTGGGATAAATGAGGCTTTACAGAAATGGCCATAACTTCTTCGGCCGAACTCAAAATGACACGCCATTCATGACGAGGCGAAGCTAACTCAATGAACTATACTTTTGTGTAATTCCCATGAGTCGTAGATGAAGTGTGAAATGTCTAATATTCCCTTGAAGTTTATTTTGACGACAGAACTTCCTCGAAAAGTAACCAATCCTCACTTTAAGAGTTCCAATACCTACAAAAGCTTAATTAAACCCTGTAAAGCATATATATATATATATATATATATATATATATATATATATATATATATATATATATATATATATAATAATAATAATAATTGAGGTTTTCTGGTTAACTAGCATAAATATAGGGATTAAGGAACAAAGAAGTTCTAGAACGGGTAAAGATGACGGGCGCAAATATGAAATATTCGTGACTAATCACGGCCCCTAACTTACACATTGCTAGTCCCTAGTGATTAGACAAAACAAAACCAGTCTAACAGCGGGCGGTACAAAATGTATATTTACATAATATATATAAATGCCACTTTCACGGGCGAACGATTGCATTTAGTGAATGCAATAAGCCGTTAAACCCCTAGGTTACCCTAGTGGATGAGTGTTGTCTCGTGAAGGTTTTCAGGGATGAAACCCACAAACATAAAAGTTTACTCTAAGCGTATGCCCAATCAACATGCGACAAGCTCAATAGTAACAAAACAATTTCAAACACATTATTAATAAAGTGAATAAATTCACACAAAAGTCCTTGATCATTTACATTATAGAATGAACTTGGTATAGTTGCAACCTTAAGAGTAGGAGGGGAGCGAGCACATGAAAAGTATGATTTGGAAAAAACTTATATAAATCGGATAAGAATTGAAAAACGTGCATATAAATCAATCATCTCTGGGTATTATTCTCAACAAATGAAATAACTAAGAGCGGGAGGTAATACACGGGAAATGCGGGCATAAAGAGTATATGTAAATGGAAACTACACCGTGCACATGTCACAAAAGAAGAACGCTATATATAAAATCAAAAACTTGTAATCTCGATGAAAGATACCGCCATTAAAGAAGGCAAAATGTATTTTCACAGATTATCAAAACTATTTAAACACTTAAATTGAACTCACCTTAAGATGACATAGGAATTTATAGGGTTATGATGTAGGTTTTGGGTTAAGAGTACGAAAGGAAGGAAATATGTACCGATTCAAAGTGTTCGGGGATGAAAACTCGAGATAATGGGAAATTGTGGGAAATTTCAAAATATGGAAAATGATTTCCATAACAAGCATTAGATATGACATTGGAGAGATCAAACAAAGGCTATTGAACACTAAATACAATATGTATATCTTTCTCTTTCTTTTCTTTCTTCTTTTTCTCATTTTCTCTTTTGTTTTCTTTCTTCTCTTGTTCTTTTCTTTTTCCCTTCTTTCTTTTCTTGATCACTCTCGCATGCTTAATTGTAACCACGTAGCACGAGCCTCATTCAATGCCAAGTATCATTCCAAACAAAGGTATGGAAGGTATATATATGGGTTAAAACTCCAATTTGGAGTTTGTTATGGGATTTTGGATTATGCAACGAAGGGATATATTTAGGCTCAAAGGGGTTGACGAGGGAAAACATTTAAGGTGAGGTCAAAGTTAATATGGGTAATATAACAAAGAGGGCATATGATCCTTTCCTCTAGTTTAAGAAATTCTCGAGTCAAAACAACTTTGAAAATCATGATCAAGTGACACATTTCAAGAAATGAACTCAAATAATGAATGATCAATGAAAGAATAGTGAGATTACCAACGATTGTAACATTTTCAAAGCGAAAAAAGTAGTGTATAACACTCACAAATGACAAAAATCACAAAGCTCACGCAATGTAGGTATATACAATGCAACAAAAGATTAACGAGTTATAAAAATCTTAAACCAAATCAATAAAACATGAAAAGCGCATGTGCTTTGGGTTTAAAGTTTAATTCATGAAGTTATTCATAATATCAATGATTTGAGAACTAATGTCTAATAACTTCTAAAATCGAGAACATGCCTCGTTGAGTTGTCTATTGGAATGGGTATTTATTGAAATTTATCATCTGAAACAAAGGAAAAACTCCCAATAAAGGAGAAAAAAATCCTTTTGAAAATTTTAAATTTTAACATGAAAAACATGCTAAATAAGAACATATAATCAAAATCATGGACTAAGAAAAACAATGGATAGAATATTCCACACCCCCAACTAAAATCATGCAGTGTCTAAATGTGAATTAAGTACCAAGTTAAAGAGAGAAAAATAGTGATATTACCCAAAATGGAGCGATCTACGGAGCGTGTAAGTCCAATGATTCTACAAAACATGTTAGCGCCAAACATAACAAAAAGAAGGAATACAATTTTAACTAATTACACTATAAAATAAGTAAAAAGAAAAATATAAGCTACTATGTACAACCAACAATTTTAACTTCTAACTAACTATACACTAGAAGTTGAAATTTTCTAGGGTCCACCCAAAATATGATTTGACTCTGAGGGAAAATTGGTGTACCCTCATTCTCATGCATACCTTTTGAAAAATAAGAATTCCGTTCAAACATCGGATGGTATCTGTAAGGAAGAAGAAATGAACCATCATCAATTAAAGTTTTTTGTGGGATGATGAGGGATTTGGATAAAAAAGGTAATGAAAACACATGGGATCCAAGAAAAACAGAATTTTTTCCCAGGGATTTTGCAATTGGAATGGGAGATGGTGCAAATGGAGGCAAAATTGCCTGCATGGAAAGCAACTCGAGCAAGTAATCCTCGTCGATGATAGGGTTAAACATTTTAAACTTTGGAACCGATTCATCGGATACTTGTATCGGTTAGATAATGGAGAATGAAAAGGCGGAGGAAAGAAATTCAATCTCAAGAGATGAGTTATGATCACTCAAAGTTGGAATTTCGAAGGAGATAGGATCATTTTCAATGAAGATTTCTTCTCTGGGAACCAAAGAAGAAATCATTTCATTGGAAATGGATACTTAATCCATTTCTTCCCCACTTTCATTTTCTATTATACCATGGGCCAGGTGAAGAATAGTTTGTTCCAAAGTAGGCATCGATTCCTCATTTGGTTTAAAACATTCCTCAACTATAATAGTCTCGAAAGAAAAATCATTCCCGGATTTAAATAATAAATCCAAATCATGTTTCCAATGATGATTTTGTTCCCAATAATAGTCTTTAAATGAGAATGTGCAAGCCTTCACGCTAAGTCATCAGTGGAGGCGCGAATTCTTATAAATGAGAATTTTGAAAACTATCCTCGGAACTACAATTAAAATCGTTATTATAAGAATTTTGAAAGCTAATGCATTTAGTTTCAACATTATTATTATAAGGATTTTGTGGCCCAAAATCGGAATGACCATTCCCAAAATTTCCATAATCCATAACTTGAATTTTTTAATACTCACCCAAAGTCATTTTAAATGTTTCAATTTTTTAGGCATGTGAGTATTGACCAAAAATCATAGGTGTAGGGGGATTTTGAGAATTATCATTACTATTATCGAAAGCATTAGAATAAGACATGCTTACCCCAAAGAAAGCTCGAGATGGCAAAATTCCACAAAGTGATGTGCGTCTGATAGATTCAAGCATTTCTTGGGGCTAAAATATAGAAGTCCTACAAAATTAGTTAACAAAAAATACAAATAAAAAGTAAATATTATGAAATACTAAAACAATTAAATTCTAAAATAACAAATACCCAAAAATGACGCCATTTTGATCGAGGGTGAAAGGTAGTGCGTTGTCAGCAGGTCGATCGTTGTGTTCGTTTCACCTCCTCAATACAAAACCCTAAACTATTGTCTACACTCTTTTAAGGGAGTACAACGGTCAGTCCGGGTATCGAATCCATAGAGAAATGTTGCTAGACTTCAATTGGTTTATTATTTCAGCAATAAAAGTGTAAAAGATAATTTGATAACAAAAGAAAAATAATCTAGGCAATTGTATTTAAACAACGATTAACAAAAGGAATAAAACCTATAGGTTGGGACTAATATCCCTCACCTCGGCTTAATTCTTATAAATGGTTACATGGAAACACGAATTTAACAAGATTTCATTTCATCTCAACAATCAATTAAATCTAGAGTTGTCACCCCTAAATTCTCATAAAAGTCTAATATGATTTTGGCATCAACAAATACCCCAAAAATTATACACGCAAAGTCGTAAATATATAGCATACATGATATACCCCGTTAAATCTCCTAGGCATAATAACAAGAACAACCCAATCGAATTAAACTCATAAAACCCATCACCAAAGCAAAGCCCGAGTTCAAATAATCACAACCTAGACTAAATTATCTATAAAGCATCATAAATGGCATGTATTTAAATGCAAGAAAGTAAATAAAGCAATTAAACCTAATTAAAAAAGCAAGTAAACTAATTAACAAAGCTTGAAAAAAAGAAAAACAAGTTATATTAATGGTAGGGATAATGAATAGTGCAACTTAAATAACCCAAATGAGCAAAATCAAAAGAGAGTGATGGAAGATGAGCTCTCCAAAAACCAAACCCTAAAACTAACCTAAACTTCCAAAAACAAAAGATCTCTTACAAAAAAGAACAAAAACCAACGTATATATCAAGTTGTAAAACAAATAAAGGAAAAAGAAATGAAAATAGGCAAGACCACCCAAGGTTTGTGAGGCCCGATCGATCGCGGGTAAAGAGCCGGTCGACTGGTCGAAGTGATTGAAGTCCCCCATTTCATTTGTAGGCTAAATTATGAAGACCCGATTGGTTCCTTAGGGCCGGTCGATCGGTCCCCTATTTTCTAGCCTCTTTTGGTCAACACTTGCCAGAAATGGGTCTTTACGAAAATGGCCATAACTTCTTCATTCGAACTCGAAATGACATGTCGTTCGTGAACACGCAAAGCTAACTCAACGAACTTTGTTTTTGTGGAATTCCCATGAGTCAGAGATGAAGTGTGAAATGTCTAAAATTACCTTTGAATTGAGTTCGATGACGAAACTTCCTCAAAAAGAAACCAATCCTCACTTTAAGTGTTCCAATACTTACAAAAGCTGAATTAAAACCTAGAAAGAATATATATATCCAAAGCTGAGGTTGTCTAGTTAACGATCATAAATATTGGGATTAAGGAACACAATAGTTCTAGAATGCATAAAGATAACATGCGCAAATATGCAATATTCGTGACTAATCATTGGTCTTGTGAGTTTTATGTTATAACATTTAGGTTTCTTTATATGTTTGATTTCACAACAACAGTTTCCATTATTTACGTTTGATTTCAGCCCCAATAGGTTCCAATCGATTATTGCTACTGATTCAAGTTCATAATTCATGTTTTATTTATTTGGGTACTGATTTAAGTTTTGTTCAATTACTGATTTAAGTTTTACTTTTCAATTTGTTTTAAGAAAGTTTCAAGATTTTCTTCCAATCGATTTCAGTCCCAATCAGGTATGATGAAAAAAAATGCTACCAATTTTCTGCAATTTTCTTACTTTTTGAATATGATTATGGTGAATAGTGATTATATTGTTGTTTAGCGTTCTTGAATTATTATTGACTGGTGAATTTGAACATTGAGGTGGCCATTGAGTTGGTTGGCCCTAGGCATTTGTAGAATTTGGGGTTTTTTTTAGTTTATCTTTCCAAGTGATTTAATTCCATAAAAATATCATATATTTCCCTTAATTGGTTCATTCGTAAATGCTACTGATTGAATATTCTGGTATTTTTGTTTCTTTGTGTATGGATTCATGTTTTGCAATTTAATGACCCAATTTTATGATTAGTAATTATTATTGTCTGAATATGAATTCAATTTATTTTATTTGATACGAATTTGATTATTTGCATTTTAATAACTGATAATCGGATTAGTTAGTGCGTTGGATATGAATTATAATAATTCAGTCTTCTTAGAATATCACCTCATTTTATCTAGTAAAATAATAAGAGATTTTAGTATTATTATTTTTATATGTTTAATCTTTACTCTTATACTTGTATCCCAACACACCATGGCTTGTAAACAAATTTTGATCTCATAATTACTATTATAATTATACCTAATTTTATTTCAATTAATATCTCATATGATATTGTTTTGCACAAATAATTTACTCTGAAATTTTTTTTGTTTTCATGTTTACCCTAATAAATTGTAGAGTGTTTTAGTACGACATTTAGAATCTTAAATTACACAGATAATATATATTTTTTTGCCCAGATAAATACCCAAGAGGGGGGTAAATTGGATTTTTGCAAACATTTTGGGTCAAATTAAAATTTTAGAAAATATTTAATTTGAGAATACTTAATCAAATTTCAGTTCAATAAAACTTCAATAATTGAAATAGTGAATACCAAATTTTATCAATAATATCAATTAACTAAACAAGATTAATTTCAGATTATATTCTCCCAAAATAATTATTTTAACTTTAAACTAATTTCACTAAATTTCGTAATTTATTTATTTGCTAATTTATGTGATAAAAATATTAAGTCAAGCAAGCAAGATTAAATAAGCAAATAAAGTGTGGAAAAATAAAGAACAATAAATTTAATGCAGTTCGGTCAAATCCCGACCTATGTCCACGCACCTAAAGCTCCTCCTCTGTGCATTTCACTACTATGATCCACTAAGGCGGGATCAATCTCCAACATACAATCAAGCAGCTGAACCGAGCTACTTGTAGAATCGAAGCTAATAACGTAGCTTGAACCCTGGTTCACTTGCGGGTAGGAACCAATCACAGTTACAAATTCGTAGCTAATCTCCGAGCTACTGAATACAAGATGAAGCTTCAACAAATCTTCAAAATGATTCTGAGTAAGAAGTTGAGTAACTTGAACTTTTTAAAAGTAATCGAGTTTCTTCTTCAATGAGACACTAAAAATAAATATGATTTTGTGTCCCTAGACTTCTCTAGAAATTGTAGCAGAATAGTATTTCTTGTTTTCTTGTTCTTCTTCAAAAAATAGCAGAATAAGATGTTATCTGAAAACTTGTAGAGTTGAGTTAGAAGTTGTGTTACTTTCTTAAGTAAGTATGAGCTGAATAAAAATTTATGATTGCTCTGCTCTTTTAATTTCGTATCTTATACCTTCAACACTTTTTGGTCTCTTATTTGTATCTTCAAAAATAATGATTGTTGGAAGAAAAATATAGGCTAAAATGTTCTCTATAAATGTTTGTCTGATGAGAGGCATGGCTGAAAGTATGGGCAAACATTAACCCATAAAATATGATTTTATCTGTTCAAGAAAATATTACAGTTAAAATATAAAAGTGAAAATCAAATCTCCCGATATATTTTTGGTAAAGATTGATTTCGAAAAGTAGAGATTCTTTATTTGAGTAGAAAAGAGAATTTTGTTTCTACAAAATAAAATTTAGTAGAGAGAGAGAGAGAGAAAAACTGATATTTATATTAAAAGAAAACACTCTGGCAAATAAAATCGATTCACATCGTTCAATATGGTTACAATTTAAACACTGAGGAAATATATATACAAGATATATGGCATTAACAAAATGTACAAGAAACACCCAATTTATGGGGCGTATTGTCCATTGCATTGCTACACACAACTTGCAAGATATATTCTCAAACAAAAATCGTACATAGTTATTGAATTAATTTTCTCTGCGTGGCCCAACGGCTATATAAAATCAAAGGGATTGTATTTTAATTCCTTTTTCTTCATGACAGGGATTTAAGAAATGACAACAAAACAAAAGTTAAAAGATGTATACATATTCCAACAGTCAAATAGTACTATGTCTTAGGAGATATGATTTAGACTACACAAAGTTTGATTTGTGGGACCCAAGGAGATAAAGAGCTTTACACTCCATTTGACAGTGAGAAGGAAGGTTTGCGAGGGCTTCTGAATAAACAAGACTATATGACAACTGGAATTAGATTAAACTTCCCAAGGCATTTGGCTAAAAAACCAACTAGAAATTTACTATTATTCGAGATTTATGAGCTGAAAGGGAAACGTTTAGATAAAGATATAAATATAAACGTTAGAAATGACAAAGCTTTCAACTGCTCATTATATATATATATATATATATATATATATATATATATATATATATATAGAGAGAGAGAGAGAGAGAGAGAGAGAGAGAGAGAGAGATCGTATAAGAGGGTAATTTAGATAAGATGGAGGCATAACCCCTTTCGAGTATGGTAATGCTAGGATTAATCAGCAAACACTATTGATTAGCCACAAGACATATAAACACAACTTGAAGAATGTAACCTCAGTTAAAACTCACAAATCTATCGTGTATAACTCAGAATGTAGTGATGAACTTAGAAATAACTTAGCTAGAGGGAGAGAGAAGTGAGCACCCTAGATACACCTTGGCAGGCAGCCAAAAAACACCTCAACCACCCTCAAGAGTCTCTGTTAAGTTATTAAAGCTCCTTAATAAATGACAATGGTGGATAAGTGAAAAACTCTCTCTTGTTTGTAATAATTCTCTCTAGAAATAACTTTTTGATACTCAAAAGAACATCCTTACCTTAGAGGTGGTTGGGGTCCTTAAATTTCCCCCGCGCCACCCCCGAGGCAACTCAGTCATCAATGCCTGTGAAAGACATCCCTCATACTCTATGTCACCAACATTAAATGCCAAACTGTGCCTTTTGCCTAACCACTTTGTGTCAGGGGGCTGTCACCACAGAGGTTGCTTACCAACTATCTGATAGCCCCAAATACCATGATGGTTTACTCAAGTGCAGATTTGACATTGTCTAGCTGGCTAGTGACATCACTACAGTAGATGGGACATTAAGTAGAGGGTTGTTTGTTTCATAGCTGAACACCCGATGGAACTCGAAGCTTCTCCGCTCGAGGTTCCACGGTGAGGGTCCTTTCGGTGTTTTACCAGGTGTATCTAAGATGGTCAGGACAAGCCCCAACGGTGCCCCAATTCTCAATCCTCCAAACCAAGTCCCTCTAAATTTCCCACGATGAGGTCATTTGATAGAGCATGAAAGCTCTCCCAGGCCCTGCCAAGCCTGGTCTCTCGCGAGTACCGTTCGACCTCACACGGATCCTTTATTTTCGTTACATCATTACAATCATTATAGTTCATAGAAAATATAAACAAAGATACAATATGACTAAGTAACAACAAGATAAAGTATGAGTTGCCACACCAAGCTGCCATGCTGAACTACTTCTCTTGAGCTTCCCCGCTGAGCTACTTTGCTTGAGCTGCCTCGCTGAGCTACTTCGCTTAAGCTGCCTCGATCTCGAGTTACCATGCTATCTTAATCCCAAACACTGTTGCTAATAGGTGGATTATCCCTAATATCAGGATTACCTCCAAGCCCCCTCTATGTTTGCCCCTTCGGGGAGGGATTTGTTTTGGAAATAAGAACTGCATGCGCGGAAACTTCTCAATCCGATGAACCTTCTCTTCGTGAAAAAATTCTGGCCTCTTTTGTTTCATTTAGGACCAGAGCATTGGAGTCTAGGAAAAAGTGAAATTCTTCCCAATGTACCTGAGCCGAAGCACTCGAGTTTGTTGATGCTTCGGTTGAGGGACATTGCTAATTTTTCGTTATGCTGAGCTTCAACCGTTCTATCTTGAATATCTAAAATTCTCCTGAAAGGTCTGAAATTCTCTCGAAAGACCTACTAATATTCTCTAATTTCATTGCGACTACCCCTACCTTTGTGACTTGTGAAATTCTCCCTTGTAACATTTCATTATGTTCGGAAAAGAGGAAATTCTCCTCGATGTAGCTGATAATAACTAAACAACGTTTGAACTTCTGACGAGGGAACATCGTGGCTTTTTGGAATCATTGGGACATCTTTTTTGTTAGGAGCTTTTTGGATATGTCTGACAAAACTTTGGCGCTAAAACTTAATCTTGCTTGTGAAGGCAACGGTTTGTGTTTCCCAGGTGTCACTTCATTAATGATGTAGCGCTGTCTTTTCAACTGCCAAAACACTTCCCGAAGTGCCACGTGTTCATTTGAAATGATTATAGGCGGCCTTGCACGTGCGATGGTGGGAAACTTAAAAGGCAAACTCAAAATTTTCAAACGGCTATATTCAAACACTTAACCCTTTATTCTCGCACTTTGCCTTCATCGTCTTCAAGCTTTCATTCATTTTAAAGAGAGAAAGTCTGTGAGAACACCATTATTATTAAGCTCTTACTTACCTTCTTTCCCTCTTATCTTCTATACCACCTCTTGTGGTTGTGTTCCTCCATTCTCTTTCTCAAACCCCTCTTGCTCGAAGCTTTGCTTTTACTTTATCACTATCTCTCATGGTGTCCTCAAGCAACCCCACCGTGTCTACCACCAGTGCTCCGCCTACTACCTCTACTATTGCGACCGCCCTAGATGTTTCCCTCCAGGAACAGTTGCAATTCTACCGTCGATCGCCTATTTTGGGGGAAGGTGATGATTTTTCTATTTTATGTAAGGCTGTCCATTTTTCTTCTAAGTTTGACGCCTTACTGTTGGGTGATGTGGACGGAGATTCTTCTGAGTGGGGCTTTCTTCCTGCAGAGGGGACTCTTCGATTTTGCTTGGACCGAGGGGACTTCCCGTGGCCCCACATCGATTTCGAAGCGCCTGGGGGTTCTCCTGCTCACTTTGCTACCTGGAACTCCCATATGAAGAGTTCCCACGCTGATGTTCTCACGAAAATAGGGCTTCACCGTGCTAAGTGGTTTGGTGAGTTCACCCTCTCCAAGAATAATGTTGCCCTTCCTATTCTGGTGTCTCGCTGGAACGTTACTACTCATATGTTCATCGCTGCGTGGGGAGAGTTCATCGTAACATTGGAGGACGTGTGTGAGCTCTTGGGCCTCAAAGAAACAGGCTATGAGCCCTATACTGATAAGGCTCTAGATGCCCAAGAGACTGCCGATCGTGTAGAGCTGGATCGTATATGTTGAAGCTATATCAGTTCATCGAACAAAGCCACTTTCTCTCCACTCATCAAATATTTCTTCAAGGATTCGGCTACAGGTAGTTCTTCTACAGAGGCCCCTGGCCAAGGTACATCGCTGGAACTTCCTGAATATATCCTTGCCATTCTTTCCCATTTCCTTCTATCAGGGAAACCTAACGATCAGCCCCGAAGGGACCTTATCAATATTTCCCTTCATTTGGGCCGGGGTATCAAGCTTCCTCTTGCTGCAATTGCCATGGGATCTCTCTATACATGGCTCGATAGGACTCGCTTTGACATGGAACGATCTCTTGGTCGTTATAACTTGGCAAATTTTGCCAACTGTGTCCTTTTGATGAGCTTCCTCTATGTTTGTTTCCCTATCGTAGCGGCTAAGATCAACCGACCTCCTTCTGGGGAAATAATTATTCCCCCATGATCTTATCTTTATCATAAGAGACAGATCCGAAAGGAGTTGATCTCTGTGATTGACCTTTTTGAGAACTTCATGATGAGGCCCTACGGAGAGGATATCTTCTTCCATACTTGTGATTTTTTTTAGTATGAAGTAATGATGGTGGAGGTAGGCGTAGATATTGAAGACCCCTTGCTGGATGTGGTTCTTCTATTCTACCTAGAGTACCTGCCTTCTTACACTGAGTGGGGGTATACCAGTGAGCACTACAATCCCAACCGATGTAGCAACCAATTTGGCTTTGATCAGGGGGCTCCTCGCCCAGTTTTCCAATCATCAAGCCCCAAGGCTTCCTTTAGCGAGGCGTGTTACCTCTTTTCTTCAAGTGCGGCGTGGGGAATAAGTTCTGCAATGGCTGGGCAAGTCACTATTCCCAGCATCACTAGGCAAGGGGACGTGACCTCTCTGTTTGCCATGAAGTTCTGGCCGAGACAACTGGCTGCAATTGTTGAGTTCATCCAGGGAGATCCCGTGTATCCTCCAGTTCTTTCTTTTTCTGCGTTAGAGCTGGGGTTAATGGGTAACTCCGTTCTTGGGATTGAGTTCCCTCTAAGTAAAACACCCAAGGTACGTCCCACCGAGCTTCCTCCACTTTGTTCCATAATCCCTACTGCTACGGCCAAACCTAAAACCGTTACAGCCCCCAAAAAAGCTTCCCCTTCAATCGAAGCTGCTACTGCTAAAGGGCCTTCTCAACCGCCTACTAAGAAAGCAAAGAAGACCAAAAACGGGGTGTCCTCAACATTAAAATCAAATTCTAAGTCCCAAACTCCCGTGGCAGCCTTCCCCATAGCCTTCGTTCCTCCTCTCATGTCTGTCGAAGTGGCCGAAAGGTTAAGTAAGGAAGCCCAGGCTGAGATAGCTCGGATAAATGCTGAGTATCAACGGTGCACTGTCATCGTTCCTTCTACGGTTGCGTTTCCTACGATCGTAGTTGATCTAACTGAGCCAACGGTAAGGAGGAGAAAAAGTTCAAGGGTTCCTCGAGTTGTTGGTATTGATGCAACGGGGACAAGGAAGAAGACTCTAGGTACCAAGTCTCATAGAAAACAAACTCCTCAGGTGCATCTCTCTCCTGCCCCATCTGTTACTGCCTCCCCTCCTTCTTCGCCCATGGTTATAACGTCCGGGTATACTTGTTTTATTCTCATTTCCTCTTTGCTTAAGGAAAGTTTCATCTTCTCATCTGCTTATTATTATTTTTTTCTTGATGACTTTGGTATAGGGGTTTAAAGAAACAGGGCCCAGTCCTCCTAGTCCCCCCGGCCCTCCCGTGAGCCGTTTCATGGGTGGTCGTTGCCATATCCCCTCAGCCGATACTACTCTGCCCCGTCGCCCATGACCGGTCTCACTTACTCCCGTCGTTCGACCTCACAACGTACGAGGGATGTTGTTATGGGGAGTGATGTTATTGAGCCTATGGGCGTCTCTTCGCAACCTGAGACAACTCTCCCAATCCCCTCTGATTTATCTCCTCCACCCGAGGTTCTTTTGCCCATTGTTCTAGCTGCAGAAAGTGGTCCTGAGGTAAGATTTCATCTATAATTTGTTTGGTCTGACGTTCTTTCTCTTTCACCCTCCTTTTTTCATTTATCGTGCTGAGCCTTGAGGTGTTGGGTGCCCTAGGTTGAAGTGTCCTCGTTGTTGGCTAACATTCTTCTTCCAATGATGCTGACGAGACCTCTGGACGCAATTCCCCTTTCAGTACCATAACTGAGGTAAATTCCTGCCTAGCGGTATTTCTCCCTTTTTCTATACTTATTCCTCTTTTTCTAACACTTAGCTTCATGTTGCATCTTTCTCCCAATCTTGTACCACCTTATTCTCTTGGTGGTCTGTACGCATACAAGGCCAAGGTTGGTGCTTCTGCTCAGCATGGTGGTTCTTCTACACCCATTCCTGTTGGGGCCTCATTTGGGAGTCCATCATCTTCTCCCAATGAATCGCCTATGCTGGCCTTGGTACCTTATGTTTGTTAGGGAGTTTTGCCAACCGTTGAGGCTTCTGCAACCAGGGGCCCTGTTGTGGCTTCTGAGGTAATGAGATCGCCCCCAACGGTTCCTGTCCCTGTGGCTACCACGGTGACTCCCATTCTCACCCCTGCTGTGACTGAGGTATTTTCTTAATTCTCTGCATTTTTGTCAAAATTTTCGCAAACTCCACCTGTAACGGTGACTTAACAACGAAAACGCTTGTTAAGGTTTTTTCCTAAACTCCACCCAAAATGGTGACTTAATAATGAAAATACTTATTAAGATTTTCATAAACTCCAACTATAACGGTGACTTAACAACGAAAACGCTTGTTAAGGTTTTTCATAAACTCCACCTATTACGGTGACTTAACAACGAAACGCTTGTTAAGGTTTTTCATAAACTCCACCTATAACGGTGACTTAACAAAAAAAATGCTTGTTAAGGTTTTTCATAAACTCCGCCTATATCGGTGACTTAACAATGAAAACACTTGTTAAGATTTTTCATAAACTCCACCTATAACGGTGACTTAACAACGAAAATGCTTGTTAAGGTTTTTCATAAACTCCACCTATATCGGTGACTTAACAATGAAAACACTTGTTAAGATTTTTCATAAACTCCACCTATAACGGTGACTTAACAACGAAAACGCTTGTTAAGGTTTTTCATAAACTTCACCTATATCGGTGACTTAATAATGAAAACACTTGTTAAGATTTTTTCATAAACTTATTAGTTTGTCTCAGGTTGCTCGGGAGACCTCTCCACCCGTTCTTTCACTTGTTGGCTCACCCCATCAGGAACTTGCCATCTCGAAAGATTTTGGCCATGATGACCAAGGTTCCAGGACCGGTGCTGCAGCAGAGAGTGAATTTAGGTGCGAGTTTCGTCTGCCTGATTTGACTCCTCACACTTTCTGCTTGATGCTGCTTCAACATTCTCCTCAAATACCTGCCAACCATCATTTAGTGATTGAGCAACTTGTAAATCATCATCCTGAAACCTTCACGATGGATTGCCTATGTTCCAACATCTCTGTTATGAGTTATAGGCTACAAGGCATGGCTACCGTTGTTGCTGAAATTGCCAGTACTCCCATCAAAAACTTTACCACACCCCTCCTCAACCAATTTTTGAGCTATCTGAGAGAGTTGGGTCGTGACAGTTCCATTTTGACTGGCTTATATAGTATTTAAAGTCTTTGAAGAGCCAGCAACTGATTAGCCAGATGGAATTATTACGAAAACATCAACAGGACCAACGGGCTGAGCAAGCTAGATTGGTTTAACTAGCACCTCTTCTAGAAGTAGTTGATAAGGAGGTAGAGGATGCCAAAGAAGCTTTGCGTCTGGTGAAGCTGAAACCAGAAAATATCCTAATCGAATGTACGCAAGTACAAACGAGGCTCTAGGTTTCTATCAATGCCCAACAATCTTTCACGGCAACTTCTTCGGGCCTTCCTGGAGATTTTTTTCTCTTCTTCGAATCTATGGTTCCTCTTAGGTTAATGAACTCTTGTATATATCTTCCTTATGCTTTTTTTTATGTAATTATTGGGCAGTAGATCCCAATTTTTTTGTAATTCTCCATCGTTTATGAATGAATGAAAAATGTATGTTTTCCAATTCATCTATGTGTTATGACTTCTTTTCTATGTGATAAATTTTCATATTTCTACAATTATTTCATTATGTTTAAGTCATAACTAAAACCTGTATATTCATAACAACAGCTAGTTACAACAATGGTTCGAATTTGATTGCTTACACATGATAAACTTTCAACCACTTATTGTTAATCTTAAATGGCTTATCTTCCTCCAACTTAGAAATTAAACAACAACCTGAATCATGAGCTTCCTTCACAATGAAAGGTCCCTCCTAATTGGATATAAATTTTGGTAGAGGAATCCCCCTGATGTACTTTACCGCTGCTTTCAATACAAGGTCTCCCTCCATGAACTTCCTCGATCTCACCAGGTTATTATATTCCCTGGAGAGCTGTTTTGTATACATTTGAAAGTGTTGCATCGCATTATCTCTGTGTTCGTCTAATGCTTCCAACTACACATGTCTATTCTGAGGGAGCATGCTACTTTGTAACATATATCGAGCAGAGGGAACCTCTAACTCTACTGGAATAATTGCCTCAGCCCCATAAACAAGAGAGAATGGAGTGTACCCTGTGGGCTTCCTCTTCGTCGTTCGATAGGCCCACAACACAACTGGTATCTTGTCATCCCACGATCCTGGAAAGACCTCCATCATCTTATCCAAAATATTAACCAATGTTTTGTTAATTGCTTCGACTTGACCATTTCCCTTTGGGTACGCCACCATTGAAGTGTGATGAACAATGGAGTACTTGTTTGTGAGCATTATTACTTATGAATTGATGAAGGGAGTCCCATTATCTGAAAGAATAACCTTTGGGATCCCAAAACGGTAAATGATATATTCTCTGATGAAGTTGCTCACCACCCCATCCGTTGCTCTTCTGAGTGGTATCGCTTCGACCCATTTTGTAAAGCACTCTGTTACTACTATTATCCATATCATGCCCCTCGAAGAAGGATGTATTGCCCCTACCAGGTCAAACGCCCAAGTATGAAAAGGATAAGGAGTTGCCAGAGAGTGTAAGTCTACCGATGGGGCATGGATCATATTTCGATGAAGTTGGCAAGCTTTGGATTTTTGAATAAACTTAGCAAAGTCTTTCTCCATCGTTGGCCAATAATACCCCAACATCAGCAGATGATCATACAACTTGGCCCCTCCTATGTGAGCTGGATCGTGCGCTTATTTGAGGACCTCAACTGCTTCTTCCTTCGTGATGCAACGCAATGTCCTGTTGAAGTAACCCCTTCGATAAAGTTTCCCCTCCTGAACATAGAACCTTGGGGACCTTCGCTTTAGTCCCATCACATCAATTTTCTCCGATGGGATAATTCCATCTTGAATGAAGTCGATATAGGGCTGCCTCCAGTTTGTTTGAGCTTCAATGAAATGGCACTCAACTACTTTAAAAAATAGTTGACACTAATCGCACTTCCATTGCAGCTCTACCGCGTCCTGCTTTATTCTAGGCCAGAAATATCCCTCTCTTTGAATTCTCCTATAAAGAGGTATCTCAGTTATTTTACAGTGCTCCTCATGCATTTTCTTCAACCTTCGCTTTGCTTCTTCTGGGCCGATACATCTTGACAACCATCCCCCTGCATTTCTAAAGTAAAGATTGCCTTGGTTTGTAAAGTATTGGGATAACGTTTTTAGTCCCATAGCTCCCTCGCCAGATTCCAGCTACTTCCTAATCTTTCCTCTCCAGTCAACGTCCTCTTCCATTGGTAGAATTGAATATACCACCGACGGTTATGTTCTTCATTGGATCGTGACGATAGTTGTATCGTTCCTCATGACCATTTTCTGGGCGATAGTGGTATAGGCATATGGATGGCGGTTAATCATTTTGGGATGTCTATTAATCTTGGTTCGATGTAACTGGCTGAGGATCCTCTAAATGATTGTCGTGTAGGGTGCCCGACTCATGTGTTTCAACGCGTATTTTCCGTTTACTTGCTGGATCACCAAGTTTGAATCCCCCTTGATACAGAGTGAACGAATTCCCCTTCGAAGGGTCTCTAGCAACCCAGTACAAACACCTCATACTCTTCTTCGTTATTGGAATAAGGGAAATCTAACTTGTAGGAAAGGTAAATCTCCTCCATTCCATTTGAAAGAATAACCCCTGATCCTCCTTTCTTATCCGTTCAAGATCCATCGAACCGCATCGTCCATTCCACATTAGTTGCATCTAGATAATTGGCCTGTAATTTATCTCCTGGAATATCTTCTTTAGGTGGTTCAAATGTTCCTGATGGAAAGATTGCCAATAGATCGGCAAACGCTTGGCTCTTGATCGCGCGAGGAACCACACACTTCAAGTCATATTTTGAGAGTATGAGGAACCACCTAGCTGCCCTGCCAATCAATATAGTCCTTACCAACAAATACTTAATAGGATCACATCTAGTTACAATATGAATTGTAAAAGACAACATATAATGTCTAAGTTTTTGTGCTACAAAGACTAAGGCTAAATAATGCCTTTCTAGGCTACTATATCTAATCCCTAGCCCATGTATGATTCTGCCGACGTAGTAAACTAGATGTTCTTTCCCATTAATTTCTTGTGCCAGCAAAGCTCCAACGGACCTCGTGGTAGATGTGAGGTATAGCTGCAACGGTACTCCTGCCTGAGGGGAACCATGATTTGTGGTGAAACGAGCTGTTTCTTTAACCAAACGAGAGACTCTTGGTGAACCTCCTCCCACCTAAATTTCGTGTTCTTTCGCAACAGCTGCATTAGTGGGTGTATTAGTTCGGCCAAACCATGCATAAATCTCCTAAGGTAGGAGACCTTATCGAGAAAACTATTTAGTTCCTTCACCGTTTTTGGACATGGCATCTCCAAGGTCGCCCGCTGTTTATCCTTGTCCATCTGTACCCCTTGTCCATCAACCACGAAGCCTAGTAACTTTCCACTTGTTACTCCGAAGACGCACTTTAGCAGGTTCATCTTCAATTTATACCTCCTGTATCGAGAAAATACCTTCCTCAAATGAAGCCCTTATACTTTTGACTCACTTGAGTCTATATTGTATAAGTGCTCATCTAGTTTGGAAATTGTGACAAAATTGTGTCTATCTTGAAACCAAAGAGCCTCAGAAGTTGGATTTCCTATTCATATCTCTTTTTTGCTTTGATCAAGAACCTATTGCCAATACTCACACACAGTAGAATTCATGTTTTGCATGTCATATTGCATAATTATGTGTCTACATGTGTTGAGTGTGTTTAAATCCCTAAGTTTGATTTTTAATAATTTTTTGGGATTTTTTAAACAATTTTTAAACCATGTTTTAATAATTAAAATTCGATTTAAAAAGTTTTGGGGTCAATCTAAAAATATTATTTGTTGAGTTTTATGGCCTAATGTTACCTTGGGTAGAATCCGAAAGCGGCAGAGACTTCAGGGTAGTCTTTGAAATTAATTAGGATGCACGTTTTAAAGCCCTAAACTGAACAACACCTGTCTGCCCCTGATTGGTTAGATTTGTGTTTCTTTACTGAGACAATAGTCACGTGTGTTATCAGCCCTTGGATCATTTCTTATCAATGGTCTGCATGTTGCCTTGATGAATCCCCGTGTAACTTTTTAAGCCAATCAACGCTCATTTAAGCACCGCCTTGTGTGAGCCCTTAGATTCAAGTCAATATAAATTGTCTCGATCTCAGCCCTTGGTTTTGATCAGATATATCGAACCTTCTCCTCTCACTATAAAAAGGCCTCTATTCCCAGACTTCGAAGACTTTTTGCCATTTCATTTCCTCAAAGAATTGAGAGGGAAGAGAGTAGAGAGAGAAGAGAGAAAAAAAGTTAGAAACCCTAACTTCGTCCAAATCCTCTTCAAACCTAACCCAAACACTTCTTCAAAACACCATATCCAAAAACACCATCCTAAGTGTTCTTGAGTGTTTGAGAGTTTGAGTTGAGTTATTTTGGTTGCTGTAACCTTGTGTTCGTGAGATCTTGTTTCCAACTTAGACTTCTACTTAGATCTAGTTTATGTTTCCATAGAAATCTCAGATCTGAGTTATTCATGTTACATTACACTTAGTTTCATTTTATTTCTCATCTTGAGAAATATATTGTTGATTATTTTTGTCTAAAATGTTTTGTTACTTTAAAATCAACAAGAAATGCTTTTTGTTTCTTGTTCTTGTAAAACTAAACCTTTGACCTAGTTTGGAATCTCACTTGGAGGTTTTCAATCTCAAAAAGTTTTTGTTTTAAATTCTGAGATTGATTAAGACCTTGTCTGTCTTCCTAACAAGGTATCCGTGGATTCTGGGATAGATTGAAAGGTCAAATAAGGTTCAAAGTTTTCTAAGAAGTAAGAAAAAGAAAAGATCACTGCATATAGTGTAACTGTAATTTGTTAGGACTGTTTGTACTTAATAAGCGTGTGTGTGCATGCATGTGTTAGAAAGCACCTTCACAAACACTTACACCCTACAACACGAAAAGTGTTGGTAATAAAATCTTGAGAACATAAGTCGACGTAAAGTGCTGGAACAAATCAGAAGTTGACAAACTGGGAGAACTACATCTACAATAAGAACTGCAGAGAAGTTTAAGGACACCAGAGGGTAAATTCCTAAACTTATATAGGTCTGAGTTGTTTGCATGTTAGTTATATAGTTTGTAACTTATATATTTGTTTTAGTGGATTTTTCATTTTACTCCGTAGAGGGAGTCGTGGATGTTTCCTCAATTGGTGAGGTTTTACCACGTAAAAAATTATGAACAGAAGTCTTCTGCATTTTCTCATCTCATTCTTGGTTGTGCTGTGTTTAAAACTTGTTTATATTATCTTTTAAACGTGTTGCCTAAATCTTGAATAAGATCTCGTACATACTGTTTTATTAAACACGTCTTGTGATTAATCCTTTTTGATTTAAGAAAAGAGTTTCTTTAAAAAAAGAACTCGGAGTTACTTAAATAGTTTATTTTCAATAAACGGCTTTAGTAACACATTTTTTCAATTTGTATCAGAGCTTTGTAAACTGCTTTTAAAGAGATCCTGTGTTTCTGAAATTATTTTCTGAAAATCAAATATGGACGAGAAAAATGAAAGATTTGGTAACTTGACCAGACCTCCAATCTTTGATGGAACCAATTTTGCTTACTAGAAAGTAAGGATGATTGCTTTCATTCAAGGAACTTTGGGAGATGATGTCTGGGACATTGTGGAAAATGGTTATACTTTTCCTACTAAACCAGCCAACGAAGGAAGTAATGGGAGGGTTAAGAAAACTCTAAGTGAGTTCACTCAAGAAGAGAAACAAGTTTCTCGAAATAATAATAAAGGAAAGAATGCTATATTTATGTCTATAAATGAACATGAGTTCAAAAGAATCTCATCCTGTACCACTTCTAAGGAAGCTTGGGACTCCTTAGCCACTGCTCATGAAGGAGACACTAGAGTTAAGGCTGCTAAAACCCAAATGCTTATCCAGCAGTATAACTCCCTAATTATGTCTGAGACTAAATCATTTGATGACTTCTATATGAACCTGACTGATATTGTGACCAAGCTGCATTCTAACGGGACAACCTATGATAGACAAGAAATTGTATCTAAAATTCTGAGATCATTACCACAGAAGTTTGATAACAAAAGATATGCTATTGAGGAAATGTGTGATATAAATCTCACTCCTGAATTACTCAGTAGAAAATTCAGAATTGTGGAAATGGAACTGGAATTTAAGAAACAATTAACCCAATCCCATAGGAAACAGACTAGCTCCAATCTAAGCTTCTCTTCTAAATTGATTAAGCCTGAGTTTAATACTTCCAATGATGAATCTGATGAGGACTGCGATATAGATAGTTTGGACAATCATATTGCCTTAATGACAAAACAGTTCAAGAAAATCATTAAGTTTAGAAACAAAGTGGCAAATAAACAAGGCAAGTCAAATTATCCAACTCCTTCTAGTCACAGACCTCATGAGAAAAACACTCAAAACAAACACACTAGAGATAACATCTGCAAAACATGGGATGATTCAAGTGACTCTGAAAATGAGGAACCTGAGTCATCAAATGCTTTTGATCCTTGCATGTCTTTCTTTGGCAAGATTATTTATAATAATGACATGCCTATGTTTGTTAATGAGGATGAACCAAATAATTCTATGACTGATACTTCGAATGTGGTTATTACTGGTTTAGATGCTTTGATTACTAAGAATGTTGCATGTTCTACCTCGGGGTGTGTGAGTCAAAGGGCTGGCGATAATGACGATGTCAATGGGTGTGTGAGTTTAACAAATGAATCATTAGGGGTCACTCCACACACCACACTTAGTGACTCGGACAATGAAGATCTCCCATACATTCACACACTTTACACTAAGACTCTCAAGAAAAGCGCTAGACTAGAGAAGACTGTTAAAGATCTTACCAAGAAATTGGAAGATTTAAGCCTGATGGTTAAACTGAATGCTGACGAGTACACTACCCAATGTTTAACTCATGAAAGTGAAATTAAAGTTTTTGTTGAAAAAATGAAAAATTTGACCGAAACAAATGAAATTCTGGAGAAAAATTACAAAGGGACATTGTTAGAATTGGAACAAACCAAAGAAAAGACAACTACTATTTTCAAAAAATTTACAAAATTTAAAAATAATTCTAACTGTTTTGATGAATTTGTTGCTGAATCTAAAACCAATTCTGATGATCGAACTGGCATAGGATTTTGTCCCAATTTGAAAACACAAACAAAATCTTTTGAAACTATCAAGTTTGTGTCAGGAGGCAAAAGACCTATTGAAACATGCCCAGACTTTCATTCTCTAAAAACTAAGTTTGATTTAAAAAATCAAAGTTTTAACATTGGGGAATCTAGTTACTCTAAACATGAAAGTTCACCTAAGGCTAAATACTTATGTCCTTCTATTAGGAAGAGTGAGTCTCCATTCAAGACTGTCACACCCAGGAATAGAGTTCAGCCTCAAAACTCTATAAAACCTTTGTTTAGAGACTTTCCTAAGGAGACCCCCATCTTGAGCAATCTTTATTGCTCCTACTGTGACATATATGGTCACTCTTTCGATGGTTGCTATGCTAGGAGACTTGTTAAACCTATCTATAATCCTCGTACTTACCAGAACTTTAACTATTCTAGGAGGAGTCAAAACAATTATATCCTTCCTAGACAGCCAGATAAAAACTCTAACTATAGAAAGAGAAAGACCAAACCTAAAAGAACATTTCCTAGAAGGAATCCTAAACACTTTCCTAAATCAAATGCTCAAGTCTTTCACAAAATTCAAAATCATGCGCAAAACATTTTTCAACAAAAATCTAATGCTCACAAATTTTATGAGTTGAGAGCTAATAAGCGCAAGATGAAAACTAGAGCAATTTGGATTAGAAAAGATGATATATTACCTCAGATGAAGTGTAATATTGTTGTTAATGCTTTAA
Organism: Sambucus nigra; assembly: GCA_949130495.1. NCBI lineage: Eukaryota > Viridiplantae > Streptophyta > Magnoliopsida > Dipsacales > Adoxaceae > Sambucus > Sambucus nigra. Next base: position 15,321,379 of record OX422217.1, on the reverse strand, counting down.
AAGCCGAACACACATCATCTGGTTGGTATTTAGACTCTGGATGTTCTAAGCACATGACTAGAGATGAATCTAAACTTTTAAACAAAACCATATTTGCTGGTGGTAAAGTCATTTTTGGTGATGGAGTTTCATCTCAAATCATAGGCAAAGGAACTCTCCAAGAAGATGGGCTTCCTATTCTTAAACATGTTCTTCTAGTTAAAGGTCTAAAGGCCAATTTACTTAGTATTTCGCAATTTTGTGACTCAGACCATACTGTTACCTTTTCAAAGAACAATTGTAAGATTTTAAATGAAAAAGGTGAATGCATAATTACAGGATTTAGAACTCCTGACAACTGTTACACTCTCAAGAACAATTCTGAAATTTGATATGTTGCCAGAATGGATGACAACGAAATATGGCATAACAGAATGGGTCACATAAATTACGATAATCTTAGTAAATTGTCTACTCAATACATAGTAAGAGGAATTCCAAAAATTAAACCCATTCATAATATTGTTTGTGGTTCCTATCAAGAAGGTAAAATTTTTAAGGCCCTCATAAGAAAGTCAAAGATATTCTCACCTCTAATCCCTTAAAACTCATCTATATGGACCTAATGGGTCATTCCCAAACTGTTAGCCTTTGTGGACATAGTTATATTCAAGTTATGGTTGATGACTTCACCAGATTTACTTGGGTAGCCTTTTTAAAAAAAAGTCTGACACTTTTCAAACCTTCCTAAAAATTCTTCTTAGGATTGAAAATGGAAAGGACATTCAAGTAAATCTAATCCATAGTGATAGAGGTGGTGAATTCAAAGACACTGGTATTGTAGAATACTGTGACTATGATGGTTACAAACACGAGTTCAGTGCTCCTAAAACTCCTCAACAAAACGGTATCGCCGAGAGAAATAATCGTACCTTGCAAGAGATGGCACGTGTCATGGTACATGCCAAGAATTTACCTAAATATTTTTGGGTAGAATCTATTCGTACTGCGTGTCACATCATTAATAGGGTCTATCTTAGAAATAATTCCAAACAAACCCCTTATGAACTTTGGTATAATCAGAAGCCTAATCTCAAATACCTTAGAACCTTTGGCAGTACTTGTTATGTATGCAAAGATAGGGAACACTTATCTAATTTTGAGAGCAGGGGAGATAAATCCATATTTCTAGGATACTCGCCTAACATTAGAGCTTATTGAGTGTATAATCTTCGCACTAAAACCATGATGGAATCCATAAATGTAATTGTTAGTGACACTACTGTAGAAAGCAAGACTGGTGAATTAACTATTGAAGAAGAGTCTTCAAATATTTTAAAAAATGACCCTTTTGAAATAGATAATTCATTACCTATTGAGACACCTGAAGTACCTAACTGGGTTTCTAAAGATCATCCCATAAACAACATTATTGGCAACCCTAGTGAGCCAGTGCGTATAAGATCCCAACTTAGAAATTATGCACATTATGCATGTTTTGTTTCCCTTGTGGAACCAAAGAATTTAAATGAGGCATTGAATGACACTCACTGGATTTCTGCTATGCAGGATGAACTTTTACAATTTGTCATTCATGATGTATGGTATCTTGTTTCCCGTCCTGATCACAAAAAGGTTGTTGGTACTCGTTGGATTTTCAAAAATAAAACAGATGAAAATGGGATAATAATTAGAAATAAATCTAGATTAGTTGCTCAAGGATATTCCCAAATAGAAGGAATTGATTTTAACGAGACCTTTACCCCTGTTACTCGTTTAGAATAGCTTGTCACATGCGTTTTACATTATATCAAATGGACGTCAAATCTGCGTTCCTTAATGGAATACTGGCTGAGGAAACCTATGTAGAACAACCTAAAGGGTTCATTGACCCTAAGCATCCAAATTATGTATTTCGTCTGAAAAAGGCTTTATATGGCCTTAAACAGGCTCCTAGAGCTTGGTATGAGCGTCTTTCCAGTTTTCATTTAGATAAAGGTTTCAAAAGAGGTGGAAATGACGAAACTTTATTTGTCAAACATTTTGAGAAACACATTAATATTGCACAAGTATATGTAGACGATATTATATTTGGATCAACTTCTTACTCAAAAGTAAAATCCTTTTCTGAAAATATGAGTAAGGAATTTCAGATGTCCCTTACGGGGGAGTTGCAGTTCTTCCTAGGTCTCCAAGTCAAACAAAATCCAGAAGAATTATTTGTTTCGCAATCTAAGTACGCTTTAGAGATGGTTAAGAAATTTGACCTTGAGAGTGCTAAAAATGCTAAAACGCCCATGAGTACTACGCTAAAACTTTTTAAAGATGAAAATGGAACATCTGTATATCCTACTCTATATCGTAGTATGATAGGCACTTTACTATACCTTACTTCCTCGCGTCCTGATATTATGTATGCTTTATGTATATGTGCTCGATATCAAAGTAACCCTAAAGAGAGCCACTTGAATGCTGTTAAACGTATCATTAAATATGTAAATGGAACTCTAAATCTAGGACTTTGGTACACTAATGACACACCAAGCACTATAATTGGGTACACTGATGCTGATTGGGCTGGGTGTACTGATGATAGTAAAAGCACTTCAGGAGCATGTTATTATATAGGTAATAACTTGGTAGGATGGAGTAGTAAAAAACAAAACTGCACATCACTCTCAACAGCTGAATCTGAATACATAGCTGCTGGCAGCTGTTGTGCTCAATTAATGTGGCTTAAAAAAATGCTAAGTGATTATGGTATTCATGAAAACCAATTGCATCTCTATTGTGATAATCAAAGTGCGATGGATATTTCTAAAAATCTTGTTTAACACTCGCGAACAAAGCATATAAAAATAAGACATCATTTTATATGAGAATTAGTTGAATATAAGGAATTAGAAATCATTTATCTTCCTACTGATCTACAACTCGCAGATATGTTTACCAAACCTCTAGATTATAATAGATTCATTTCATTACGAAAATCTATTGGTATGGTTTATGCCGACTAATCTTTTTGCTGTTTATCCAAGTTTTTCCCTTTGTCCATTGGAGACAAAATAAGGGAGAAATTTGAGTCTATTCAACTCTTACATATTCTAAACACCTTGATCTTAGTGAATTATTGCAGGTCCTTTTTTGTACAGTTACTCTCAATAGTTGTAATAGGGTATTCAAATGTACTTAGTTGATTTATGTACTTTTCGATTTCTTGGTTTTGGGTAGATAGAATCTTGATAGGAATAAGTTTTTCTTATTTATTTGTTGCCCTACGAGTCCAAGATGACTCAAAGAAGATTTTGTCTCATATTTCCAAAGGGGGAGATTGAAGCCCTTATACTTTTGACTCACTTGAGTCTATATTGTATAAGTGCTCATCTAGTTTGGAAATTGTGACAAAATTGTGTCTACCTAGAAACCAAAGAGCCTCAGAAGTTGGATTGCCTATTCATCTCTCTTTCTTGCTTTGATCAATAACCTATTGCCAACACTCACACACAGTAGAATTCATGTCTTACATGTCATATTGCATAAGTATGTGTCTACATGTGTTGAGTGTGTTTAAATCCCTAAGTTTGATTTTTAATAATTTTTTGGGATTTTTTAAACAATTTTTAAACCATGTTTTAATAATTAAAATTCTATTTAAAAAGTTTTGGGGTCAATCTCCAAATATTATTTGTTGAGTTTTATGGACTAATGTTACCTTGGGTAGAATCCGAAAGCGGCAGAGACTTCACGGTAGTCTTTGTAATTAGTTAGGACGCGCGTTTTACATCCCTTAACTGGCCAACACCTGTCTGCCCCTGATTGGTTAGATTTGTGTTTCTTTACTGAGACAATAGTCACGTGTGTTATCAGCCCTTGGATCATTTCTTATCAATGGTCTGCATGTTGCCTTGATGAATCCCCGTGTAACTTTTTAATCCAATCAGTGCTCATTTAAGCACCGCCTTGTGTGAGCCCTTAGATTCAAGTCAATCTAAATTGATTCGATCTCAACCCTTGGTTTTAATCAGATATCTCGAACCTTCTCCTCTCACTATAAAAAGGCCTCTATTCTCAGACTTCGAAGACTTTTTGCCATTTTATTTCCACAAAGAATTGTGAGAGAAGAGAGAGAAGAGAGAAAAAAAGTTAGAAACCCTAACTTCTTCCAAATCCTCTTCAAACCTAACCCAAACACTTCTTCAAAACACCATATCCAAAAACACCATCCTGAGTGTTCTTGAGTGTTTGAGAGTTTGAGTTGAGTTATTTTGGTTGCTGTAACCTTGTGTTCGTGAGATCTTGTTTCTAACTTAGACTTCTACTTAGATCTAGTTTCTGTTTACATAGAAATCTCAGATCTGAGTTATTCATGTTACATTACACTTAGTTTCATTTTATTTCTCATCTTGAGAAATATATTGTTGATTATTTTTGTCTAAAACGTTTTCTTACTTTAAAATCAATAATAAATGCATTATGTTTCTTGTTTTTGTAAAACTAAACCTTTGACCTAGTTTGGAATCTCACATGGAGGTTTTCAATCTCAAAAATTTTTTGTTTTAAATTCTTGATTAAGACCTTGTCTGTCTTCCTAGAAAGGTATCTGTGGATTCTGGGATAGATTGAAAGGTCAAATAAGGTTCAAAGTTTTCTAAGAAGTAAGAAAAAGAAAAGATCACTGCATATAGTGTAACTGTAATTTTTTAGGACTGTTTGTACTTAATAAGTGTGTGTGTGTGTGCATGCATGTGTTAGAAAGCACCTTCACAAACACTTACACCTACAACACGAAAAGTGTTGGAAAGAAGATCTTGAGAACATAAGTCGACGTAAAGTGCTGGAACAAATCAGAAGTTGACAAACTGGGATAACTACATCTACAATCAGAAGTACAGAGAAGTTTAAGGATACCAGAGGGTAAATTCCTAAACTTATATAGGTCTGAGTTGTCTGCATGTTAGTTATATAGTTTGTAACTCATATATTTATTTTAGTGGATTTTTCGTTTTACTCCGTAGAGGGAGTCGTGGATGTTTCCACAATTGGTGAGGTTTTACCACGTAAAAAATTGTGAACAGAAGTCTTCTTCGTTTATGATCTCATTCTTGGTTGTGCTGTGTTTAAAACTTGTTTAAATTATCTTTTAAACTTGTTGCCTAAATCTTGAATAAGATCTCGTACATACTGTTTTATTAAACACGTCTTGTGATTAATCCTTTTTGATTTAAGAAAAGAGTTTCTTCAAAAAACAACTCGGAGTTACTTAAATAGTTTATTTTCAATAAATGGCTTTAGTAACACATTTTTTCATCAAATTGCTCAGATGGGACTCCTCCTTACTCGATTTGATGACTAAATCGTCCACATAAAATTCTACAAATTTGTGGAAGAAGTCATGAAAAATGGACATCATTATTCTCCAGTAAGTATCCCCAGCGTTCTTGAGTCCACACGGCATCACTCTGTACATGAAGTTGCCCAACGGAGTTTTGAATGCCGTTTTCTAAGCATTTGTGGGGTCCATCTTAATCTGGTTGTACCCTACATACCCATCCATGAAGCTATACATATCATGACCAGCCGTGGCATCTATCAAGCAGTCGATGGAGGGTATAGGGAACTCATCCTTGGGACAACCCCTATTCAAATCTTTGAAGTTCACACAGATCCTTATTTGGTTCTTGTCTTTCATTCCCACCGGCATAATGCTAGACAGACAAAGAGGATGTTGTATTTGCTTGATGAACCCTGCTTCCAACAAACGTTGAACCTCTTCCTTAATCTTCAAGTCCATCTCAGGTTTGTAAGTCCTCGTTTCCTTCTACACCGGAATGGATGCAAGCATCATGTTTAACTTGTGGCAACTCAGTTCCTCATCCAGCCCTTCCATTTCAGTGTATTTCCATGCAAAGGCGTCTATCAATTCCCGAATCAACTCAACCAAGGCTTCTCGCTTCTCCCTACTGAAATATTTTGAGATGAAGATGGGCCTTGGATCTTCCCCTTCTCTCGCCAGGTTCAACTGCTCCAACTCTTGTGCCCGAGGCTTTGGTTTATCTGCCATGTAGTCTAGTTCTTTGGAGACATCTTCTATAAACTCCTGTATGTTGGAGTTGTATATCACCATGCACTGCCCCTATTGATCTACCAAAAAACACTCATATATAGGGTTAGTTTGATCCTCAGTATCTTCGTCCGCTTGTTCACACCATTATAAGCGGTACACCACTTTTCCCTCTTCAGTGATAACTTTCTTGCACTGCCTGCCGGTAGCTGTTGCCACGACCTTCCTCTTCTTCTCTCTATAAGACTCAGCAATTCTTTCCCCTAAAAAATAACTCAGCACGCTTTGCCGTTGGACCTCATGATCCACTGGATCTACTCTAGACCTCATCCTGTCTTTGAGTTGCTTTGAGATATTTTGGGGTCGAGGGATCACCTGCTGGGTTTCTTCGGCCCTCACTCCTTATCTACTTGTAACCTCTTTATTTTGCTCGTTCAATGGCCATATTCTTTCTCTAATCGAGGGAACCCATGCTCCCTCCATTTTTCTTGTCAGGACCCAGACATCCTCCTCCAGCTCTATATAAAATGCCACATCTACCAAGTGGGATTCTTCGATAGCGAAAGGCCTCTTCGTAGCCCTAATGGTCACTTCAGTTACCTTGATATTTGCCTTGGCGCATTGGTGATATGTTGAAGGGACTAACCCTTGGTTTTGCATCCACACTCTTCCTATTAGTAAATGATAGGAAGTTGCATTTTCTATTATATTGAACTTGATGTGGGAACTCAGATTTCCCATCACAATCCCAACATTCACATACCCGATAGATTTGGAAGATTGGTTGTCATACCCCGAAATTACCAAAGGCATGGGGACCCACCTTTCTTCTAGAATATTAGATGCGTGGAAGGAGTTGATTGGTATAATGTTGATTGAAGCACCCCCATCCATAAGAGTGCTTGCAAAACTAATCCCGTTGACACTAGCAGTCACATACAAAGGCCTGTTATACAGGAACCTTACAGCCCTATCTGCATCACTGAAGGTTATTTCTGACAGAAATTATTTTACCAACCTATCCATGGGCTCCCTCCCTCTCAGCGAAGGGGTTGCGTTCCTCCTCGTAATGTCTAAGATCACCTGAGTTATTTCCAGTCTTCTCTCCTTCGAGATCCCCACTTGATTGAAGAACCAAGTGAACTTTGGAGATTTTGAAACTACACTATACCCTATGATCGGGTTTGTTTCCTTTTTTCAACGCTGTATACGTCTTCCAAGTCTTTAGCGCTTGCTTCATCATAGGCTAAAACTACGTTAGCCATTACCGTGGTGCAATGTTCCATAGCTTCTTCGAACTCCCTCTCCTTTATCGTTAACCCTCCTCCTTCTCTTTCTGCCTCCTCATCATAGGCCATCACCAGGTTGGCCTTGTGTGCTATAAGTGGATTGTTGTTAATGTTCTGTGGGGGGATTTACAACGTTCCTGCTTTTATGTACTTTTTAATGATTATTCTCAGTGTGAAGAAGCTCTCTGTTGGATGCTGGATCTTCCAATTAATCTGACAATATTTAGGATCCGCCCTCGTTGCAGCATCGGGTTCTTGCACCGGAACGCCTTTTGGTTCATAGACCGTTCCACCTTGGACCATTGTGTTATAACAGATCACAGCCTTTTCTATCGTGCAAGGTAACGGTGGTGGGTCTTCTATGTCTCTTCCAAACTTCCTCTTGTTGTCTTTCTTCGGCGTCTTGCCCCCATATGTTCTTTCGGTGTACCCCAATCCTGGGGGCTAAGGCCTTACTCCCCCAGGTTGCATCGACTGCCTGAACATCATAGGCACCACCATCGGGTTTGGTCGTACAACCAATGAGATGCTCCTTGCAGATTTTAGGAACGCTGAAAAAATTCCCTCGCGCATCTCGTTGATAAGGTGGCATATGTACTCAGGGAGCAGCCCTTCTGCACAGATCTGTAATTGTTTAGACTCTTTGGCCTCCTCTCTTACATCGAGGTACCTTTCCTGGAACCTTCGAATGTATGCCACCCCATCTTCTCCCGGCCGTTGCTTCTCTCTCCCTAATTGGGTCAGAGTAAACTCATCCTCTGCGAGAAAGAACTTCTGGACGAACAACACATGCATCTCTTCCCATGTGGAAACACTCTTAGGGGCCAAATGAGAATACAAGGTGTATGATTTATCGGTTAGGGATTTGGAGAACTCCCTCAACCTGAGCTTCTTATTGTTGCAATGCGCCCCCAAGTGCTCGATAAAACGTTTAATATGCTCCTTCGAATTTCCCCCCTTCCCTGTGTATTTTTCAAAGATAGGAGGAATATAATCCTTTGGGTAAGGCTTGTCATTGTATTCCTGAGGGTAAGGTGTCCAAAAGTAATCATAGACCGAAGCTACCTCGCCCACCGATTGCGAGGAAGCCTGAATGAACTTCAACATCTCCTTTTGCATCTCCCTTCTCATTTCTTCCTTGGGCGATGTGGCAACGACCAATGGGGTCATAGACTGAATGCCCGTTATAGCTGGAGCCATCGTTACAGCTGACATCATTGATACTCCTGAGGTTCCCCCGCTGGACTCACAACGGAGGGTCTGCATACTAGGACTGTTACCATTGTACCTGCACCTGGTGGGGCTGCTCCCGGTGTTACGAAGGAATTGGCTTCAAATCTTGCCAGCACCGTTGAAGCTACGGGGGTCTGTAAAAACTCATAAAACTTACTCATGAGGAGGGTCACCTGAGCAGGTCCCAGCCCAGCGCTCGTGGAAGCTTATGTTACCCCTGCATCGCCTGTTGTTGTCGGTACTGGAGGCACTTCTATTTGAGGAGCCTCATCCCTTAAGGCCTCCAGTTCTCTCGTTGCTTGCTCTTCACTGTGTTGAATGTCATCAAAGTTGAGCCTTCGATTAACGTTATCTTGCGCCATACTCCTTGTTTAGAAGAATGCCTCCCTAGCATAGTCGCCAAATGTAAGAGAGTAGTTTAGATAAGATGGAGGCGTAACCCTTTTTGAGTATGGTAATGCTAGGATTAATCAGCAACACTATTGATTATCCACAAGATATGTAAATGCAACTTGAAGAATGTAACATTAGTTAAAACTCACAAATCTCTCGTGTATAACTCAGAATGTAGTGATGAACTAATAAATAACTTAGCTAGAGGGAGAGAGAAGTGAGCACCCTAGATACACCCTGGCAGGCAGCCAAAAAACACCTTAACCACCCTCAAGAGAATCTATCAAGTTATTAAAGCTCCTTAATAAATGACAATGGTGGATGAGTGAAAAACTCTCTCTGGTTTGTAATAATTCTATCTAGCAATAACTCTTTGATACTCAAAAGAACATCCTTTCCTTAGAGGTGGTTGGGATCCTTATATAGCCCCCGCGCCACCCCCGAGGCAACTCATTCATCAATGCCTGTGAAAGACATCATTCATACTTTAAGTCACCAACATTAAATACCTGATGCACTAGTTGTTTCTACATCATAGAAATTAAATTCCAAGCTATGCCTTTTGCCTAACCACTGTGTGTCAGGGGGCTATCGCCCTAGGGATTTCTTACCAACTGGCTGACAACCCCAAATACCACGGTGGTTTATTCAAGTGCAGATTTGACATTGTCTAGCTGGCTAGTGACATCACCTACAGTAGATTGGACATTAAGTAGAGGGCTATTTCGTTCACAACTAAACGCTCGATGGAACTCGAAGCTGCTCCGCTCGAGGTTATACGGTGAGGGTCCTTCAGTGTTTTACTAGGTGTATCTAAGATGGTCAGGACAAGAACCAACGGTGCCCCACTTCTCAATCCTCCAAACCAAATCCCTCTAAATTTTCCACGATGAGGTCGTTCGATAGAGCATTAAAGCTCTCCCAGGACCTGCCAAGCCTGGTCTCTCGCGAGTACCGTTCGACCTCACATAGATCCTTTATTCTCATTTCATCATTACAATCATTATAGCTCATAGACAATATAAACAAAGATACAATATGACTAAGTAACAACAAGCTAAAGTATTAGTTGCCACGCCAAGATGCCACGCTGAGATACTTCTCTTGAGCTGCCTCGTTGAGCTACATCGCTTGAGCTGCCTCGGTGAGCTACTTCGCTTGAGATGCCTCGAGCTCGAGCGGCCAAGCTGTCTTAATCCCAAACACTGTTGCTAATAGGTGGATTATCCCTAATCTCAGGATTACCTCCAAGCCCCCTCTACAGAGAGAGAGAGAGAGAGAGAGAGAGAGAGAGATAAATATTATATTATAGTATATAGGTCGGTAGGTAAATAATATGGGCATCTCAGATATGTAAACAATATGGCTAATACACTCATACACTTCCAGTATTATTTGTGTGGCACGCGGTACACATAAATATATACATATGAGAGGTTTGAATATTATGAAAATTTTATGTATGATGGACTCTCCCAAAAGTAAGTGTGTAGATTAATAAAAAAAAAGTTTATATATTTTGAAAAGATTTCTAGGTGCGAGTGTAATGTGTATTTCAAAAAGAATATAAAATATTTTGACAAATACTAGTTCTAATTTAAAAGATTTTTGTGTTTGTTTAACATCTCTCTCTCTCTCTCTCTCTCTCTATATATATATATATATATATATATATATATATATAACATGAATAGTTATTTGAAAATATACAAAAGTGGAAATATACAACTATAAAATTACATATATAACTAAATAAATAAAACATGTATTTATAGATATATAGCTATATAACTTACTAAATATCTATATATTAAGAAATATTTACATAATACTTAATAAACATTAGTTTGGAAATATATTACATTAGACTATGATATACACAACTTAATTCATGGAGATATAATACAATATATAAAAAATAACATATATAGAGACCAACAAAGATAATTAAATAAGTAACATATAAATGTAAAAGAAAAATGTTTTTGAATATATTATGTAAAAATCAATAACTATGTAGCTAACTAAAATATATAGAACTGACAACATATATATATATATATATATATATATGTGTGTGTGTGTGTGTGTGTGTGTGTGTGTGTGTGTGTGTGCAACTTAATGAATCTTATGACTAAAAAATGTACACATAAATAGAATAATAACTATACTAAAAATAGCATAACTAATATCATTATTCAAATAATAAATATAATGTATATTAAGAAAAATATTAACATAGTATTTAATAAAAGTTAATAGAAGTGTAAACAACACATATTTATATAAATGTATGAAATAAAATATATGTATTATAAGTTAAGAAATAATTACATAAAATTCAATAAATATTTGTTTGGAATCATCAAAATAAATATATTACATCAAACTAAAATCTAAATTAATTATAATTAGGATAATTAAATATTAATTAAAGCGTTAATTATATTTTCGTTTAACATTCCCCCCCTTTCTGATGATGACAAATAATGATTCACAATGATCCATTAAATTTATAAATTATGCATAATTAGTAACTCATACGTATTTCTCCCCCTTTGACATTATCAAAAATATATTTTATGTAAATCGAGTGGCAACGGGAAAAATGAAGCTTACTTATTAATTTTTTTTTGCATGGAATACAACCATAAATCACAAGAGAGAGAGAGAGAGAGATGAATATTATAAATTTTCAATTGGCACAAATTTATACAAAAATTCTTTCAAAGAATGTATTTGAATCTTTATATAGACAAGAATATCATCAAATATTGCACAACTCATCAAGATGATAAGATCAATAGTTTCAAGCACATAATGGTGAATATATCACAACTATATTTTTAAATAATTTTAATGAAGCACATAACATGAGGTAAATGATAGCAGGATATATGAAGATATAACAATTTGTCAATTTTTTCATGAGTTGTCGTCTTTAAGATACGACCACAAAATTCTAGGAATTATCAATAATATCCATAATAATGCATTAAGTTTATGATCAAGCATTTTTTCCAATACAAAAATTTTGTATAAACATCAATCTCCCCTTAAGGGATACCAATGAGGGCATATATGCATATAACAAATAATGTGCATCTTTTTCAAGAGATAATATTTTTAACATTTACTTCCATAAAGCCATTGTTGTATGTAAAACTTACTCTCCTACTTGGACTAATGAAGAATAGACACATGTACTCCTATGTGGTTATTCGGATACCTTAATCGACATCAGTACTCTTAATCGGTTGGCATGTCGACCAACTCTAGAAGGCAAACCAACAGGAATATTGAAAGTTACCCGGATGGGATACAAAACAACACTGAATTCCAAGAGTCTCATTTATTGTACATAGATGTAAACACCTAGAAATATGAAGGCATTCCATCTATAGGGTTTCACACCACTATAAATATGACATATTCCCAAAGATAAAGGGGTCAAGAGTCACACACTCGATTGATCTATTGTAAACCCTGAGAAATAATAACAAACAGTGTGCATAGGCTATTTTACAACTGAACCACTCTAAAAATCTCTTCTCTTGTGTGTGTGTGATTTGAGTACTTCTTATATTTTATCAGTGATTATAAATTTGGATTAAGTCCATTTTTAGACATCAACAGATTGGCACCATCAGGGGGAATGACTGCTTGTCATCGTTCTCTACCTTTTATCATTGTTTTGTTCATCCCTTGCCTTAGAGGTTGACTAACATTCTAGAGAGCAGTCTTGCTGCTGTACCTAACCTCCCATAGCCATCTGCTCCTCCTAATGAAATGGATCTTCTACGAATTTTGTTAAATCTAGCTAAAGTACAAGAAGTCATGCAAGATTCAGTCAGGCAGTTAGCTCGCACAATGCAAGACATGTCCCTTAATTCCAGGAGGGATATGCCACCCCCACCAGATAGAAATGGGAGGAGTCATCTTTCTAATTTTTTCGTGATCGATCATACCATCCTGGTTCAACTTCCTTATTCTGTTCAACGGATTAATATGATGACATATCCTTTTTCCAAAGAAAGGCCAGGTGTGTTGCAAAGGCTAAGTAAGGAATCCTCTTTTGAGCGGCTAGGTCCCCGAGTAACCAAAGGTCATCTCCAGGAGCATGAGCGTCATCATAAAGGTTCCCAAAGATCAATATCTAGTAGAAGAGGCTCGGTGCGCACCGAGCACACTTTTTCATAAGGGAGCTTAGCATATAGACACAATAAAGCTTCAAAAGCTACTTCGGCTAAATCTAAACCAAGAGAATAGTTCTAAAAGGGATCCATTTAACGCCTGGAAGATCAGTTGGGTGAAATGGACAAAACTAAGAACCCATTGCAGTGGAGCTTCATCAAAGGATCACCTTTCGTTTAGGCCATTGTGGATTACCCAACACCTCTTAAGTTCAAACCTCCAGTGATCACTCCCAAGTATGATGGGAAAATTGATCTAGTACTAAACATAGAGTAGTATAAAGTTGCTATCGACATCTACTCAGTCCCCGAGGAGATAATATGCTATCTTTTTTCCAGTTCCATCACAGAGCCAACCAAAATTTGGTATAATAATCTCCCAAGAGGTAAAATTTCTAGCTTCATTCAACTAGACGAATAGTTCATTAATAGTTTTGTTTTGGGGCTAAGACGATCAAGATTGTCACTCATCTCTTGACCGTGCATCAAAATCCTGGAGACAGTACTCAGGATTACATCACCCGATTCAACAACTAGAAGTTTGAAGTTGTGGACTATGAGGAGAAGCTTTTCAAACTTTTCCAACTTCAAAAAAGTTATTCATCAAATTTCATGTATATCTTCATCTTTTACAAGTCAAGATAAAGAAGTTCGTAAAACTTCATGCATAAACATAAGAAGTTTCACCCGACTGGGTTAAAATACAGGAATACATATACATTCATACTACACTTGGTCACCACTGATAACTAATGTTATAACTTACCACGGCAAAACTAGTTATAGTTTTATCTAAGACCAACATTAGTAGAATCTATGGCATTGCAATCAAACACTTCACATTTAACCAAATTGAGTAGTTAATAAGTCAACTAACTAATCTTCATACAAGCTACCTAGTCGGCAATAAGATTAATAACAATTATAATCTTGAATAAAGAATACAAAATAATTCAGTCTATAAACCAATTAACTAATCATTAAAGATTACCTAGTCGGCAAAAAGATTAAACAACAATCACAAGCTTAAATAAGGGAAAATCAATACACCAAAATTTCTTACTTGTTAAGATCTTTGACCATGACAAGTTTGGGGGTGACCACTGACCTTATCACGGACTTGTCACGGTTAATGTCCGTGACAATTCTGAGCAGAATTTAAACAATAACAGTTGGGCAGTATTGCCACTGCCCATCAGTATAATTGTACCCGTTATAGCAAAATTGTACCTATCCAAACAACATATATCCAAATAAAATAGAAATAATGTACCAAATTAGGGCATATATAATCCATATCTAAATAAAACAGAAATACAAATAAAATATCCATATTCAAACCAACATGTACTAAATCAAAAAAATACAAATATAATTCAATATACAAATAAAATATATATAAATAATGTCATGGCATAGGGTCTTGAGAAGGTCGGAGGAGGAAGTAAGGCCACACGACATATTCATTGACATACCCCTCAATATGCATCACGTCGCATTGTTCGCACAACCACAAAGGTGAGTTCTCCTTTCTAGACACCACATGTGTGACGAGCACCCATGCCTCAATGTCTGGGAGGGGACGTCCATAAACCACCATAACTGGGAGGAAGCCCGGGTCCCCCCTCTCTATCGGTTCCCCATAATATATGTATATTAAAAACATGCTCGGACAACATATTGTTGACATAGGCCGTTCGCCGGGAGTCACGATGGGAAATGGATCATATGACGGTGAGTTCGTGCATATCGGTGATGAAGTAATGACGTCCTCATCTACCTCTAACTCCTTCTCCTTCCCCTTCCCCTTTCCCTTTCCCTTGCCCTCATCATAGGTGGACCCCAACTGACGCTTCATGAAGCCGTACATATCTAGGACCATTGCCTCTAACTTTGATAGCTTCTCGTCATGGGTCTCCACCTTATGAGCCAAATCGGTGTGCTTCGTTTCCATTCCAATGATCCTAGACTTCCCCACCCATGATATCATCCCCTAGTCCTCCCCTTGTGATCCTCCCTGAGCACTTTACTGAGTGTATCCATAGCCAAAGATACTTTGTCGGCATCAGACTGGGACTCATGCACTTCCTTAAGCTTTGACTGAAACGACAAAAAGTACACAATTAGTTAATTAAGTAAATAAAAAATTATAACATAATTAAAACAATTAAACATTTATAACTTACAATCGTGGTTGCGATGCTCAGGGAAACATCCTTGTCCTTGCCCTTCTTCGTTCGAATTTCCATATAGGCATCGAGCCTATGTGGCCTACCCCAGGGCCACTCCCCGTCTCCTAAAATAAAATAATGCAGAATTAGTAAGTAACGCAAAATAAAATAATGCAGAAAAACAAAAAAACTAAAATTAAAGAAAAATAAAAACTTACCATCCTGTGCTCCACCTCAGCGTAAGACGTCTGCCCAGAGTAGTGCACGTCCAACTGTTTTTCTCGGTTTTCCCTCCCCGATTGGCGATATGCCAATTTGTGCTCATCAATATCATTGTCAATAAACTTTTTCCACTGTTCCAATGAGATCGACTCCTTCTGGGGAACAGTCTCACGTACTCTAAGAATGGACTCCCGAGTCTTCCTAAAGTATCGTGCCCGCATATTCTTCATTCACATCTTATGTTGATCCCTCAACTGTTCCAATGTGGAGTCGCGAACATGTGGGGCATGCCGAATTGTTCCTGTCCAAAAAATAAAAACTAAAAATAAAGTAAGTGTTAGTTGGTGATAAATATAAATATAAATTAAAATTGAAATTAAATATAAATACATTACCCTGTAGTGCCTCCCAAATGGCCAACTTGAGCTCATTTGGCACGCCCCTCCAATCAGTGTCCCCGGGCCGATGATCGTCTTCACTAACTCTAGGTATCTAGCCATTAATGTCGTCTTATTATCGATGATGGATCCTAATTTGCCCCATTTTGGGGGCCGAGGAGCCCTCGTTGCCTCCGCTACCGCCATGTCCGAATGAAGACATTTTTTGTAAAAATTGTTATTATTAGTACAAATCCAAATGAATTAGAAGAATACAAATCTCTAGAAGAATACAAAACACTAACCATATTATAACAAAGCACTAGAATATTACAAGTTATCGACATTATAAATCTAAATATTGTTTCAATATCGGGTCATGTCATGGACTTTGAATTAATACTTAAGAAATAAATCTAAATATTACATGCATTAAACTGATTAAGTACAAATGAATAAAAAGCATTAAATTGGAATACCTATTACAGCCACTGGTCATTAAAAATAATTGGAATACTTATTGAAAATCTAAAAGTTGTTTCAAATTCGGGTTATCATAAAAAATGAATTGATATTTGGTAGGAGTAGCCAAGTCATCCACACTACCGTTTAGACGCTTTGTCACGTGTAGGACAATTGCCCACAACTCTTTGTTGATATACTCTAAGTAAAACACTTACTTGACCTTTTTAAAAGCACAAACAATCGGCTCATCGCTCACGTGTTCATTGTTCTTTAACTTGAATAAGTTAACCATGTTCAAATTGGTGTCAGGATCAACTTTACAAGCATTTTTATCCTCAACTCTTACCCAATCACAGTAAAATACAACCTCTTTGAAGCTTACATAGTCCAATTCAAATATATTTCGAATTACACCATAGTAAGTCATTTAAACTTCAACGAGGCTTTTATCTTTCACGCTCGCTCGAAAGAAAGTAAGAGCCTTGTATGAAATGCCCGAGTTATGTACATTTTTGTATTTTTCTCATACACCCTTGCCCCCAAATACGTAACCGTTCAATCAATATTTTTTGTAATTGTGTGCCATGAACGAGGGTCCAGTGGCTAGATGAGCAAGCCTTGATGTCGCATCACCCATCTTTAAGAGCTGAGAATATAGATAAATTAATTAAGTCAGTTATAAAGCTTTCTTATAATGTGACATTTAATAACAATCATTTTCATTATAATTACTTGGTGTGACAACCACAACCTAAATTCATTGTCTGATTGTGCCATTATTTTTCGTCCTTTATTATTCTCATAGGCTTCATATTTTTGTCATAGATCGTGACGAACGTATTACAAAATTAATCAAGTATAAAATAATTTAAAATAATGTAAAAGTTAAAATAATTTAAACTTACTGTGGGTACCTCGTCAGTCTTCAAAGGCCCAAAGAAGTAGTTGGATCAAGCCTTATTGAAAATAGGGAGAACCCGACCCAAACTACAAAGCCTCACAAGCGATTAGTTAGTAACAACCCATTCTGTTCCTAAAATATCTCATGAGATATTCTAGGGATAGTGTGCTAGCATGGGAGTGCCCAGTACTCCCACTCTCCAGAGTTTGATTGTATATATGATATCCCTGGCCCAAGGCAAAGGGTATGTAATTTAAAACACTCCCATGGATAAAATAAATCCAAATAAAGAGCACCACCGTGGACGTAGGCAATTTGTCGAATCACGTATATTTTGTGTTGTTTGTGATTGTGATCATTATTATTTCTATTCTATACTTTTTTTCTGGTCATTGCCTTTACTTATAATTTGTGTTGAGATTTATTGTCACCACAATTGGCGCCGTCTGTAGGAAGCGATTGTTCTTTTTTTAAGCAAGCCTTCACCAATAAGAACCTAGAATGTCTGGTCATAGCAGCAATGCCTCTCAGGCAGGGGATATTCCAGAGAAAACCATTCCTCGTAGGGTTAGATCTTAAGTTCGATGCTCAAACCCAAGGCCTCGCCCAAAATAGCAGGCATCAGAAGAAAGCCAAGGACCAGCTTGGCCCACGCAAGTCTCCAGGCTGATCGACGCCTATGAGGCCAGGCCCCAAGAGAAGTAGGAGGCCACTCGCAAGCAAGAACCTTAGAACGCTCACCTCAAAAGGAGACTGGAGAAAATGGAGATAGCAATCCATCGCAATATAAGGCAACGTCATTATCGAACTCCTAGCCCTGAGGCGAGCAGGTCTCGTAGCCGAGGAAGGAGCCCAGGATGTGGATCTCAAAGATTTGAGGGACACAAGTTAGATAACGAATGGTCCGAGAAACAACAACCAACTCATCATTATAGGAGCCTAGGCCGAGGAAACAACGATATAAAAAATTTAGTCCGGAGAGACATGGACCAACACCCAGGACATCGGGGTGACAAATCAATAAGAGAGCTAGCCAGGCGAGATCTCACTGAAGGGAAATAGAGGAAGAGGAAGCCCCCAAGAAGTTTGCAATGCCCAGGTTCAAGATCTATGATGGAAAAACTAATCCCATCGACCATGTCAGACAGTACAGACAGGACATGACCCTTTGGAACCACAAGGATGCACTGATGTGCCAAATTTTTCCATCTAGCTTGCACGACGTAGCTCAAAAGTGGTTCGAGTCCCTAGCAGAGCTCTTCACATCTCACTTCATCACCAGCATCTCCCATTTTAAGAGAATGGATTCTTTGTTGGCAATAAAGAAAAATCCCCAAGAGAGACTTAGAGACTACGTCAAGAGGTATTAGTAGTTGTTTAACGAGGTCGATGACTGCTCAGAGCAGGTCGTAGTGGAATCCTTTAAGATTGGCTTACCCAACTCCTGCCTCTTACACTAATCCCTCACGAAGAAGGAGGCCACAACCCTCGACGACCTGATAGCTCGTATTGAAAAATATGACAAAGTCAAAGACGTGATCCATCTTAGTGTAGGAGAAAATGGTTGCGCCAAGATCACTGTCAAAGGGAGAGACAAGAATGAAGGTCAAAAGAAAAGGAGTAAGAGTGGGGGGAATAATGGACCTAAGAATAGGAGAAAGAGTGATGCCTATAAGGCTTTCAAACAGTAAATTCAGTTTTCAGATAATCGATCTATAAGATTCTAGCAAAGATCAATGATGAGTCGTTCATTAAATGACCCAGGAAAATGGGTGGAGACCCTTCAAAGAGGAACAATGCACTAAAACATTAAGATGTTCTTTACATAAAGAGGGCGGGCACAAAACCGAGCACTACAAAGCCCTCAAGTCTCACCTTGAAGAGTTAGCTCAAGTTGGACACTTGAGCGAAATTGTCAAAAAAAGGCAGAGAAGGTAGCTACCAATGGAGATCAAAGCCTCGACAACGTGATCGAGGAAGACATCGACCATGAGTTCGCATTAATTCATGGAGCGTCCTACCTCAAACAGATTCAAGAAAATATGGCTCCGATGGAGGTAAAAAATATTATAGTAGTAATGCAAGATTTTCAAATCGATCCATCCAAAACGCAAGCTGGGAAGTGCCGACAAGCACAGGATGTCGACTAAAGTAAGCACATTTTGTTCACAGATGAAGACCTAGTGGGAGTAAGAACCCCACATCAAGATGCACTTATCATTACACTCAGGATAGCTAATAATGATGTCAACATGTTTCTCGTCGAACAAGGTAGCTCATTCGAAGTAATGTACCTCGACCTGTTCAGGAAGTTGAAGTTAAGTGTCCCCGACCTAAAGGAATCCAACGTTCCTCGAGTTGGCTTCGCTGGAAAAATAACCATCCAATTGGGAAAGATCGTCGTGGCAGTAAGGGAAGGAAATATCTCAAAAATGATCGAGTTTCTCGTGGTCGATATTGATTCTCCCTACCAAGCCATCCTCGGCAGAGGATGGCTGCACATGATGAATGTCGTTCCATCTACCTACCATCAGAAGCTCAAGTGTGTGATCGAACGACGAGTGGTGGAAATCCATGGAGGTCAGACGATGGAGATGAAGTGATTTATAGCAGCCATTCATCCCAAACTAGAGAATAAGGTTGAAGAAGTTAAGATCAAGGATGAGGAACATGAGAGGCTAATTCCCTCTAAATAGCAACTAAGATATGGGAGACCTGGAGTGGAGGACACCAGGCTCCTCCCCTGTGAAAGAGTCATTGAGGACCTGGAGGAAGTCACAGCCAGTAGTAGTTGAAGTGAAAGAAAGTTCTTAATTGGAACCTCACCCACCGACGACGAAAAGAGGGATTTGATCACCCTACTTCGAAGAAACTTAGATGTCTTTGCATGGGAGCCTTAAGAGATTCTTGGGATTGATCCGAACATCACTAGTCATCGACTACATGTCGATCCATCTTGCGAACTAATAGCATAAAAAGCTCACCGAACTACTTCAAAAAAAGCCAAGGCAGTTGAGAATGAAGTGAAAAAAATTGTTGGACACAGGATCCATACGGGAAGTCCACTTCCCCAAATGGATATCCAACCAAGTGGTTGTCCCTAAGAGCAACATAAAGTGGAGAGTATGCATCGATTTCACCGATCTGAACAATTCATGCCCTAAAGACAGCTTCCCCCTCCCAAAGATTGATCAACTGGTGGATACCATTGCAGTACATGAAAGGATGAGCTTCCTATACGCATACTCCGAGTATCACCAGATCCCTCTGTATGAGCCAGATCAAGATAAAACAACATTTATAATCACATTTGGGTTATATTTCTTCAAGGTTATTCCCTTTGGGATAAAAAATGCAGGAGAAACTTATTAGCGGTTGGTCACCAATATGTTCACAGACCAAATGGGAAGCACTATGGAAGTCTACATCAATGACATGCTTGTTAAGAGCAGGCTCAGATAAGACCACCTCTATGACCTATCAAGGACCTTTAAAATCCTCAAGAAGTACCGAATGAAGCTCAACGCAAGTAAGTGTTCCTTCGGTGTCCATTTGGAAAATTCCTTGGGTACTTGGTCAGCAAGAGAGGTATTGAGGCCAACCCATACCAAATTGATGCCATTAATAGGGTGCAGCTCCCCTGTACGATAAGAGACATGCAGAAGCTCATGGGGATGCTCTCTGCCCTAAATCAGTTCATCTCAAAGTCTTTCGAAAGGTTCCACCCGTTCTTCCAGTTATTGAAGAAGAGAAAAGATGTGGAGTGGAACGATGATTTCTTGAGGGCATTATAGGGGATCAAAGTTTACCTCAACAACCGCCCTTTCTCATAATCCCTCAAGAGAATGATTCTCTATAACTCTACCTTGCAGTATCCAGTCATGATGTAAGTTCTGCACTGGTATGTAAGAAAATGGGGATCCAGCACCAAGTCTATTACGTGACCAAGACTCTTTTGGATGCCGAACAGCAATACCTACCACTAGAAAAACTCGCCTTTGTGCTAGTGTTAGCCCCAAAGAAATTAAAACACTATTTAAAAGTCCAATCCATCATCGTACTTACATACCATCCTCTTAAAGCATTCCAGAGAAAAGCAGACCTTTTCGGAAGACTATAAAAATGGTCGATCGATCTTGGGCGATTTGACACTCAATTCCAGCCGAGGAATGCCATCAAAGGGGAGGCCCTCACCGATTTCATCGCAGAGTTTATAGGAGAACATCCTTGTGACCAGCCCCAAACTATTCATCAGAATGAAGTTCCCCAAGCGTTAGGTGTCTGGAGACTATTCGTTGATGGATCCTCTAATTCTAAAGGGAAAGGAGTAAGCATCGTGTTAATTACCCCTAAAGATGCAATACTCGAGCAAGGAATCAGGCTTGGATTTGAAGCCTACAATAACGATGGAGAATATGAAGCACTAATCGTGGGCCTATAAAAAGCGTGAATGCTCGGAGCAAAGCGACTCCAAGTGTTCGGCGACTCATAGTTGGTCTCCAACGAGATAAGGGGTGATTTCAACGCTAGAGATGAGAGGATGGCAGCATATCTCGCCACTATAAAAGAATTAATGGAAAACTTTAAACACATCAGCGTCCAGTAGTTTCCCAGAGGACAGAACAACCATGCTGATGCCCTAGCAGCACTAAGCTCAGTGATCCACTCCGACTTGAAGAGGACAATTTTGATTAATTTCCTTGCCCAGCAAATTATCAACCAAATCAATGAACTATCGAGCATAGAATGTTCTCCAGATCGAGATAGCCCCCGGTTGAATGGATCTCATTATGGATTATTTAAAGGATGGTGTACTACCAGCAGATAAGAAGATCGCCTATCAAATAGGAGTCAAAGTTGCCCGCTTTCACTTATCTCCTGAGGGCAAGTTGTACAAGAGATCTTTCACTGGCCCTTACCTCTAGTGTGTTCATCCAAAAGATGTCGAGCGATTATTGCATGAACTCCATGAGGGAATCGGTGGGAGTCATATTGGGGGCAGTCCGCTAGCGTTTCAAGTAATGAAAGAAGGGTATTGGTGGCCATACATGCAGAAACATGGTAGAATCTACGCTCAAAAGTGCAAAAAGTGACAACTTCACGCACCCATGGTTCACCAGCCGTCCAGAGACCAAAAGTCACTTACTAGCACGTGGCCCTTTGCCTAATGGGGACTGGACATCGTGGGGCCTCTACCAACTATAGCTGGTAATCGCTAGTATCTATTATTTGCAACAGACTATTTCACCAACTAGATAGAGGAAGAGCCACTGGTGAACATTATAGACGCAGACATGACAAGATTGATATGGAAAAACATTATCACTCGCTTTGGGATCCCCAGGACTATCATCACTGACAACGGAACCTAGTTCGCGAGTGGCCTCTTCCAAGGTTTCTGCAGTGACTATGGGATCAGACACTACTTCAGCTTTGTGGCATAACCTCAGAGCAACGGACAAGCAGAGGCTTCCAACAAAATGGTGATCGATGGGATAAAAAAATGTTTAGAGCAAGCCTAGGGAGCATGGGTAAATGAACTACCCAATCTCCTATGGGCTTACTGTACCACCCTAAGGCGAGAAAACGGAGAGACACCATTCTCACTTACGTATGGGATGGAGGAAATTATCCCTTTGGAAGCTGGCCTCCCTACCATGAGGTCCACTCTGGTCGACAAAGGCCAAAATGATGCAGCATTTCTCACTGAACTTGACTTAGCCGATGAGTGAAGGGAATTGGCTCTAGTGAAACGAGCAGCTTACCAACAACAGCTAGCAAAGCACTATAACAAAAAAGTCAACCCGAGAAAATTCCAAGTTGAGGAGTACGTCCTGAGGAAAGTTCTTGGCAGCGCTGTAAAACCATCAGATGGCAAGCTAGGACCAAATTAGGAGGGGCCATTCAGGGTAATAAAAGACGACCTGCAAGGAGCCTATCACTTAGAAACGCTGGAGGGCAGAGAGATACCTAGAGCTTGGAATCCAGTCAATTTGAAGAAATTATACTTATAGTTTTCTTTTTTCTTTTTGAACTCAATGTTGAATTTGAAATTCATTTCTGATTAATAAGATTTGTTTGGCAGTGGGATTTTTTGAAGTGTTGGTTTAATCGCACTTACATTATAATTCATGCACCCTTTCCATGTTACAGGCTCCCCTCTTAACATACAAAACTAAGATCACGAGAAACTTATTAAAGCAGGGTCATTGTATAACGACCTTCCTCAGACATTCGTCAACGAACACGAATGACCTCCTAGCTTGCCCCTTGCAATATATGAATCCCTACAGGGGACACTTAGGCAACATGGTCAACCCAGGTTAGTCTCCAACATTATTTGGCTCAGAAATCCTGCTCGGATAGAATATCCGATACCAGGTATATCCTCGCCATTGCCTCACTTAGGCCTAAGGCAGTGTGACGACACGACCTAAAAGGTAAAGTAAGGAAGAATGGTACACTTAAATCATACTGGACTGGGGGTATATTCACTCAACAACTAACCCTACCCAAGTCATATCTAGTCAGCTAAAAAAGCCCAAGATAACTGAGCAAGAGATCAATGAAGTAAAAAATAACACAACATATGTTTAGTCAGCAAATTGCCCAAAACATAACTATTTTATTACATCATTACATGTACAAAGAGTAACATATACTAAGTAATTCAAACCCTAATGAGGACAAGGTCACTGAGCAAGGTAGTCAGCTACTTGCGCCCTTCGCCCATCATCTTGGTGAGGAAAGAATTCCTCCTCGACTTCGTCTGAATTTGATTCCAAGAGCTATCTTGGGATCGCATCTATAGGAACCCGTCAATCATCCCTTCTGAATGGGTTCGTCATCAAAGTTGTGACCAGGGGCTATCACATACGCCCTGCGAACATCCCCCACACTTCAGGGATGAAGAGGAACCATGTAAAACTTGAGGAGCAATGCTCGGCGCATTCTCCCTAAGGCGAGAGACCTCCCTCCTTAATATCATTCTCCTGTTGAATGATATCTTTAACGTGATTGATCTAAGAAGCATCCAGAAGCTTAGCCTTTAGAGAATCCATCTATTCTTGAATGGAAGCGCCTACCTCCTCTATCTCCTCAAGCCTATCTTTTAGCTTGGCAACAAGCTCTGACAGGTCTTTATAGTCTTGATTCCTTGATCTAAGAGACTTGCAGATTTTTACAAAGGCACGGCGAACTCGGTTGCTCACGTCAGGACCAAGAATTTTTCCTAAGCGAGAGGTAGCATAAATATATTCCTCAACATCGAAAAGCTATAAACCATGCAAGCATCGAGGATAAATAAATCAGTACACGAAAGGGAAAAAGAACTTCATTTCTTTAAATCAAAAGTAGTTAAAGTACATCAATGCAAGAAAAAGAGAATAACAGAATACAAGAAATATAAAGGCCCCCTAAGAAGACTAGTTGGCAACCTCGGTCTTCTCTGGGCATGCTGGTTGCTTCTTCTTATCCGCAGCAGCCTCATGTGCATCTCCCTCAGTTGGAACAGCTGACATTCCTTGATTAAGGGGAACATCAACAGCAGTAGATGGAATGACTGGGACACCTTCATTGGTAGAGGGAGGGTTAACTCCATCCACAATGGGCTTGGGGCCAGGGTCGTTCTCATCAAAGAGGGGGGAACCTACATCCAACTCAGTAGCGAGCAAAGCCCCATCCCAACCCTTCTTAAAGTTGAAACGGTTGATGTAGCAAATCTGAGCCTCAACATCCTCATATGCTGCAATCCATCCAGCATTGTAAGATCTCTCCTTGAGGGTGGCGGCCTCA
Source organism: Sambucus nigra (assembly GCA_949130495.1). Taxonomy (NCBI): domain Eukaryota; kingdom Viridiplantae; phylum Streptophyta; class Magnoliopsida; order Dipsacales; family Adoxaceae; genus Sambucus; species Sambucus nigra. Next base: position 15,296,301 of record OX422217.1, on the reverse strand, counting down.
GATTACAGCTTCTTTGTCTTCTCGCAAGATCTTTATTTTCCTCAACAACCGATATCTTACTCGTGCAGACCAAGTCATAGGATTGCCTAAGATCCTCCAGTTCCTTAGATGTTGCCTCTTTTGCTTTATTATCTTTTGCCAAGGAAAGGTCAGAAGACTTCTGAGTAGCACTTGCAGCCTTTAGGCTGGCCTCTAACTTAGCATTTTTCCTCGCCATCTCATCATGACTACGATAGAGGATGGTGAAATCAGACACAAACTGCAGAGAGAAATAAAACATTAGCGAAGAAGGTATTAGAAAGAAACTTGCAAGAGCAGAGAAGTAAAAATACACTTACCAAGGCTAACTGCCCCGTCAAATCTCCTAGGCTTAATAACTAGGACAACGCAATCGAAATAGACCCGTAAACACCATCACCAAAGCAAAGTAACGCGTCAACTCGAGTGAGTTCAATTCAAGCACAACCTAATTTAGATTAGCTAGAAAGCATGTTAAAAACGGGATAAATGGAAAGCGGGAATAAATGCTATAAATCTATACTGAAGAAAGCATGTGAATCTAATTAAGAAAACATGTAAATAAAACTATCAAAGTAAGAAAGAAGGAAATACAAACTATGTAAATGGAGGGGATGATGAATAGTGCAACAATCAATCCAAAAGGGTGTCAATCCAAGAACAACTCTTCAAAACCCTCAAAACCTAAGCTATTATAACCTAAAATCATTTTGTCTATTGAGTATGTTCTTATTACAACAAAAATTGGCTTAAGTAGTAAGTTGGAATAAAAGAAAAGAAGAAAGAAAAGAGAAGAAAATATCTGCAGGAAAAAATAGAGCATCGATCGATCGACCCCTAGACTCGATCGATCGATCAAGGAGGGCAGCCTGTAGAATCCCCTGTTTTGGCATGCTTTCCATCACCGCTCAATTCGCTGTAACTTTTTCATATGAACTCGGAATCACGTACCGTTCACGGACACACAAAGCTAGCGAGGAGAGCTACAACTTCCGTGTGGATTTCAGGCCAGGTTCCCAAGTTGTTAAATGATCGGATTGCCCTTGAACGTGCGGTTGCGTACAAAAATTGCACGGAATGCATCCGAATCCCATTCTTGGTACCTAAATACCTACAAAAGCCCAATTATACTTCATATAGCATGTTAACAATATAAACAGAGGTTGTCTAGTTAACGGGCTTAAATATAGAGATTAAGGCACCCGAGGAGGGTAAAATGCGTAGGTTCGACGGATGAAATACGCAATATTTGCGTATTATCACACCCCCTAACTTACACATTGCTTGTCCCTTGAAATGAAATAGGATGAAACAAGAAGAACAAGTAAACCAAAACAAGAGAAGTACAAAAATATGGTATAAAAGAAATAAAAAGATAAGGCCACTTTCGCGGGCGATTCGATTGCATTTAGCATATGCAATAAGCCGTTAAACCCCTAGGTTACCCTAGTGGACGGGTGTCGTCTCGTGAGGGTTTTCAGTGATGGTTCCCACAAACATCATAAAGTTTCCTCAAAATATGCCCAATCAAGTAAGACAAACCCATCAGTGCGAACAAGATTTCAACATATTATCAGCATGGCAAACGAATTCGCGTGAGTAGTCTGTAGTTATTAGCATTATCGAATGCACCTCAATGAATTGAACTCTAACATGTGGGAGGGGAGTGAGCATATGCAAAGTATGATTTGGCAAAAAACTTAAATAACTCGGATACTAAATATCAAAGCATGCATAAAAGTCAATCCTCATGGGCATTACACTCATCAAATGAAATCACTTGAAACAGGGAGGTAACACATGGGACATGCGGGCATAAGGAGTAAATGTAAATGGAAACTAGGCCGCACACATGTCACAAAAGAAGAACGCTATATAGGAAATAAAATTTGCAATCTCAGTGAAAGGATACCGCACATATAAAAGAGGCGAAATGCATTTTCACAGATTGTCAACACTATTTAAACCTTTGAATTACATCAACCTAAGATCACATAGGACTTTAATAGGGTTATGATGTAGGTTTGACTAGGGTACGAGATGAAAGGGATGTATATACGGGTTCAAAGTGCTTAGGGATGAAACTCGGAATAATGGAAAAAGTGGGCAATTTCAAAATTGGACAAACATGTCCAAACGAGCATTAGATATAACAATCGAGAGAGTAATAAAAGCTTATTGAAACACTACAAACAATATAAACAACTTTCTCTTTCATTTTCTTTTCTTCCTTTTTCTCACTTTTTCTCTTTTGTTTTCTTTTGTTTTCTACTTTCTCTTTTTCACTCTTTTTCACTCTTTTTCTTTACACTTCTTACTCTTTTCATACTCAAATTGCAACCACAATACCCAACAATATCATTCAATCCAAAGCAACAATCCAAACAAGGGTATGTAAGGTAATATATATGGTATAAAACTCCAATTTGGAGTTAGTTATGGGATTTTGGGTAATGAAAAGAAAGGCTAGTATTTAGGCTCAAGTGGGCTGACTAGGGAACATATAAAGGGTGAGGTCAAGGTCATATGGGTGATATATCAAAAATGGCCTATGATTATTTCAAAAAGTATACGCAATTCTCGAGTCAAACAACATATGAAAATCATGCTCAAGTAACACATTTCAAGTATGAACTCAATTAATGAACGGTCAATGAAAGAATAAAGAGATTACCAACGACTGTAACGTTTTCAAAGAGGAAAGAAAAGTGTATACACTCACAAATGAAGATAAGTCTCTAATCTCACTCGGTGTAAGTATATAAAATGCAATAAAAGCATACCGAGTTATAAAAATATTAAACCACATCAATATAACAAGAATGGTGCATGTGCTCACGGATTAAAGTTTAATTCATGAAGTTATTCATAATATCAATGATTTAGGGACTAAAATCTAATAACTTCTAAAATCGAGAACATGCATCGTTGAATTGTCTGTTTGATAGGGCAATTATTAAAATTTATTATCGGAAACAAGGGCAAAATGCCCAATAAAGGAGAAAAAAGAAAGAAAATATTTTTGAAAATTTTCAAATTTTTAACAAAAGCATGCTTTGTAACTAAATTGTAATCAAATCCAAGGACTAAACAGCAAAATGGATAGAATATCATACACCCCCTAACTTAAATGTTGCATTGTCCCCAATGCATCCATTAAAGAACACAACACAAAGCTAGGAAAAGAATGATATTACCCACATGTGGAGCGATCTCCATAAGTACAAGTCCAAATGAAGCTGCAAAACAAGTTAGTATAAAGCATATGAAGAATATGTACAGATGTATTAAGTTAAGAGAATCTATGTCACAAGTCACAATAATATAGAGGGGCTGAAGTGCAAATACTAGATAAATGGATGGTGAACTTTTTGATTTTATAAAATGGAAGGTCACACACATCAAAATCCAATAAACAACCACAAACTACATTTCATTTCTCATTTCATAAGTTCAATACAAAATCACTTAATACATTACAACTACTGAAATAAAAGAAAAACAAATACAAATAAAAATAAAAAGTACAATATAATATCCGATCCCAGAATACAAAAATAACCCAGTACAACAGCAGCCTAGTGGACGGAACCACTAGGATCGGAAGGGTCTTGAAAATGAGGAGGCAACGGTGTGTCGGAATCACTGCGCTGCAGATAAAGATCTCTCATCATCCGCTGCATCATCCGATAGTCCTGTCTATGTTGTGCCCTCGCTTGCCTCTGCATGGCCCACTCCTGCCGCTGCTCGGCATGAAACTGCTCCTGCTGAGCCTGCTGCTGTGCCCACTGCTGCCGCTGCTCGGCCTGTAACTAGTCCAGCCGGGACTCCCATGTAGCCCACCTGAGTTGGGTCTCCTCCCAGCACTGGTCCTGCACGGCCGGGAATGCCGCAAAGAGGGCATCATCATCAGTGTGTGGCGCGTGAGAACCCTCACCCATCTCCATCTCTCGAATCTCGGCCTCCTCATCGTCTGGATCATCAGCCACCTCCGCCCTCTGTCTCTTGCCTCCCGGTTGCCCCCACTCGTGCTTAAGCATTTTTGATATATTGTCCATGGAGAGAAGCCCGAGTGGGTCGTGCTTACGGTCAGCGTCCAACACAGGGCAACCGTACGAAATACATATCCTCGTAATGAGGGCAGGAAAGGGAAGGGAAAATCTCCAGGCGATCTTTTTAGCTGTCGCGCACATCATGTCAAGAAAGATACTGGGCAATCTGATATTGCCCAAACCATTAATCATCATGTAGATCAATGCGGCATGCTTGTGATGAACCTCTGACCGGTTGTTCGTCACCATGAAAGAGTGGACATTAATATAGTGCAATAACCTCGGTAAGTCCTCCATTGCAGCCGAGCGGAAAGCACCCTTTTTCCACGCCTCGCCCGGTGCAAGAGCCTCTATCAATGTCCCCCTACCGAAGATGGTCCCATCCAAAAAACTAACCGAGTCCGCGGGGTGTGGCACACCCATGTAGGCTGCCAAATCTGAAATGATGAATGGAATACTCACCCCACGGACCATCGCCTCGTATGTAGTCGGCCCACTTCCCTTTACCTCCACTAACGTCGCATAAAATATTCGGACCAACTCTTCATTGATGCGCTCGTTAGTAGCAAGAAAGGGCTCCCACCCCTGACGGCGCAACAGAACACGCCCCTCCCGCGGTATATCCTCAATTGTCCATGCAAAATGATATCCAAGTGGTCGCTTGGATGTGTGAAAGTGGGAGCGGAACCAATCCCGCTCCTGGTCGCAGCGGAAACCATCAACTCCCCCGGCGGACATACACCTAGTAGAGGAGTATTTCTTTGGTGCCATTTCAACCTACAAAACAAGAATAAGGCAATACAAAAAAAATTGTAAGCACAATTAATGGTTAGTTAGTGTACAAGTTGAAATGGAGGTGCAAGTGCGCAAAACCGAGGTAAAAAATTGCAACATTGCGATGAAAAATGTCGGAATGTGACAAGGAATGAAAAACACCCAAGTGTGCATCAAAAATTGGATTGAAAACTGTTTTAGGCATTTTGACGAACACTTGGCGTGCGCAACGTGCGTCAAGGTTGAAATATACCATTTTGAACCAACGAAATCTCCCCACTCATGAACAAAACAACAATGCAGCAATATATATGTGTTCATGAGTGGATTTACATCAATAATCACAAGAAAATTCGATTGGAACAACAAAAATCAGTGGGAAAAACAACCACATTCAAACAATGTCAACTTAGGGTTTAAACATGAAATTCATGACAAATAAGCAGCAAAATCTACAAAAACAATGTAAAGTAAGAATGATTATACCTTTGTAGTGTAGAGATTGGAAGAAATTGAAGAAATGTGGTGTGGAAATTTTCTAGGGCACGAAACTGTTTAGTAGAAGAGGAGAGGAAATAAGGAAATGCGGAAAAAAACAAGGCAGCCTCGGGCTTTAACTTCTCGATCGATCGATCGAGCCTGGGCCTTCGATCGATCGATCAAGCAGGTCCAGGCACAATGCTTTCCTTTTTTAAATGGGGGGGGGGGAATGGAATTCAGGGATATTGGGGGGTTTAAATATAAATATAAATAAATATATATATATAAATATGAAATAAAAATAAAAAAATAAAAATAAAAATAAAATTAATTACACATAGATACACATAAAAAGGCCTATGCTAACCAAAAAAAAATATGTACAATGAGCAACACACACGCATGGTCACGACAAAAAATGAAAAATAAAAGAAAATAAAAAGAAAAACAAATGCAAATGCGTGAGAATGCGTGTGTGAAAAATAAAGGAAAAAATGTTTTGGGGGCTTTTTTGATCATTTTCTTAAGAAATGTGTGCCGGGATGCATAGTATCCGCAAATTCAAGTGCGTTGAACCTACAAAAGAGTTAGAACCAAGCATACAAAAAGAAATAAAAAGAGATTAATTCATTACACTAGGCCAATATTAAGAAAAACCAAAATGAAGAAGTTAGTATATACAACCTACACTTAGGATGTGCAATTAACTATATACTAAAAGTTGAAACTTTTGAGGGTCCATCCAAAACACAATTTGAATTTGGCGGATCAACGGTGGACCCTCCCGAACATGCATGCCTCCCGAAAAATAGGAATTCCGTTCGAACGACGGAAGGCATGTGTAAGGCGGTAAAAGTGAACCATCCCCAATTGAAACTTTGGGAGGGAGGATGGGGGATTTGGATAGGATGGGCAACAAATACACATGCGGGCCGAGAAAACATGAATCAACTCCCGAGTATTTTAAAGTTGGAATGGGAGGCGGGGCACATGAGGGCAAAGATTCCGTTATGGAAAGCAGCTCGAGCGAGTACTCCTCGTCGGTGAAAAAGTTTGGAACTAAAAAGTTTTGAACCGATTCATCGGGTACTCGAATTGGTACGACAGTATATAATGAAGACGGGGATGAAAGAAATTCAATCTCAGGCGATGCGTGATCATCGCTTGAAAATTGAATTTCAGAAGAAATAAGATCGTTTACAATGAAACTTTCTTCTTTGAAAATCAAAGAAGAAACGAATTCATTGCAAATAGATACTATGCCCTTTTCATCCTCATTTTCAGTCTCTACTATACCGTGGGTTAAGTCAAGGATGATTTGTTCCAACGTAGGAATGAAGTCCTCATTTGGTTCAAAATAGTCCTCGACTTCGGCAGTCTCCGAAGAAAAGTCGTCGTCGAATTCAAATAGTAAATCCAACTCTTGTTCCCAACAACAATTTTCTTCCAGATAACGTTCTTCAATCCTCTCATTTTCAAGCATACGCAATCCCTCACCAAAAGTCATCGGGTGAGGAGTGGATTCTTGGAAATGGGAAGTTTGAAAATTATTCTCGGGACTACGATCAAAATAATTAACATAAGAATTTTGAAAATGATTACAATTGGTTTCAAAATTCTTATCATAAGGATCTTGCGACCCAAAATCAGAATGATCATGCACAAAATTGTTGTAATCCAAACTTTGACTTTTGTAATACTCACCCAATGTCATTTTAGATGTTGCAACTTTTTGGGATTGCAATTATTGACCAAAAGTCAAAGGTTTACCGGAATTTTGAGAATTATCATTACGATTCCCAGAAAAGTTAGAATAAGACATGCTTACCCCAACGAAGGCTTGAGAGGACGGCTTCCACAAAGAAGATGTGCGGCGATGAATTCAAGCATTCCTAGGCGCTCAAATGTAGAAGTCCTGTAAAAAAGGGTTAAAAGAAAGAATACAAATACAAAGAAAATAATACTACGAACTAATAAGTCAATTACAATCTATAATAAAACAGTCCCCGGCAACGGCGCCATTTTGATTAAGGGTGAAAAGCGACGCGAGTCAGGCGCCGATCGTTGTTTTCGTTTCACCTCCTCAATACAAAAACCTAAGTTACGACTACACTCAACTGGTGAGTACATAGGTAAGTCGGGTATCGAATCCATAGAGAGTGTTTGACAGATTGCAACAGATTATTAATTCAGGAATAAAAGTGTAAAAGGTGTTTAGAAACTAAAAAGGGAAAGATGCATAAAAGGGAAAGTTTAATATAGGCGAGTGTATTGAAACTAGATTATGAAAGCGAGTAAAACTATAGGTTGCGTAGAATATCCCTCAACCGAGTTAATTTGTATAAAATGGTTCCATGGGTCGACGGGTTATTACACGTGCGTCTCGACAGTTAATGAAATCAAGGGTTGTCACGCCCTAAATCATCATAAAAGCCTAATAAGATTTTGGCATCAACAAATATCCCGAACATTACGCGCGAAAGGTCGTAAGCACGGAACATACATGATATGCCCCATCAAATCTCCTAGGCGTAATAACTAGGACAACGCACCCAAAATAGACCCGTAAACACCATCACCAAAGCAAAGCAACGCGTCAACTCGAGTGAGTTCAATTCAAGCACAACCTAATTTAGATTAGCTAGAAAGCATGTTAAAAATGCGGTAAATGAAAAGCGGGAATAAATGCGATAAATCTATACTACAAAGCAAGTGAAGAAAGCATGTGAATCTAATTAAGAAAGCATGTAAATAAAACTATCAAAGCAAGAAAGAAGGAAATACAACCTATATAAATGGAGGGGATGATGAATAGTGCAACAATCAATCCAAAAGGGTGTCAATCCAAGAACAATTGAAGAAAAACTCTTCAAAACCCTCAAAACCTAAGCTATTATAACCTAAAATCGTTTTGTCTACTGAGTATGTTCTCATTACAACAAAAATTGGCTTAAGTAGTAAGTTGGAATAAAAGAAAAGAAGAAAGAAAAGAGAAGAAAATATCTGCAGGAAAAAATAGAGCATCAATCGATCGACCCCTGTGGTCGATCGATCGACTATTAAAATCGTGGAAAAAATACAAAGGCTCGATCGATCGACCCCCAGACTTGATCGATCGATCAAGCAGGGCAGCCTACAGAATCCCCTGTTTTGGCATGCTTTCCATCGCCTCTCAATTCACCGTAACTTTGTCATACGAACTCGAAATCAGGCACCATTCACGGACACGCAAAGCTAGCGAGGAGAGGTACAACTTCCGTGTGGATGTCGGGCCAGGTGCCCAAGCTGTTAAATGATCGAATTGCCCTTGAATGTGCGGTTGCATACAAAAATTGCGCGGAATGCATCCGAATCCCATTCTTGGTACCTAAATACCTACAAAAGCCCAATTATACCTCATATAGCATGTTAACAATATAAACATAGGTTGTCTGGTTAACGGGCTTAAATATAGAGATTAAGGAACCCGAGGAGGCTAAAATGCGTAGGTTCGAAGGATGAAATACGCAATATTTGCGTATTATCACTAACCCTTGACTCAACTTTAGGTCTAACTGGTCTGTCCCTATACTTGACGACCTCTGGAGATCAGCTAGAAAAACTACTCTCTCGAGCACCGTCGGAGCCAACTGAGGGGCAAGAGAAATAGAAGCCCCCTCAACTAGGGCAGACACGGGCACAAAAGACTGTCCCATCTTCATCCTCAGTTCTTCTCTCCTCCTTTATTCCTCTCTCTATTTCTTCTCTCTCTCAACCTTATTCCTCTCCTCTTCCTTCTCCCTTTCTCTCCCTCACCAACACCTCCTCTTTGTTCTTTATCTCCATTTCATGAGCCACAGTCTGGGAGCCAGTGGCAGTATCCCCACTCCCAAACTTCTTCTTCTTCAGCCTGCAAGAAAGAGCTACATTTTCATCATCATCGTCCTGGATTAAATTATTTTTAGGAGGAGCCATAGTCTCTTCGCTGGAGTTATTCGAATCCTCTAAACTTTTTGAACCCTAAACCCTCCTCTGAACTGGAAGATCCTTCACCACTTGAACTCTCCTCACTAGAATCACCTTCAATTCCACCTCTGTCAGCCCCCACGCTATCTTCACCAGAGCTTCTCTCCTCTTCATCTAACTATATTGGCTCAGCAGCAACCTCTTCTATGATATCGGGGTGGGGAATACTATCAAGAGCTCGGACGATGAAGATGGACCCAATGTTCTTATACTCTAAAAGGAACGCAGTTGATCACGGATGATCACCATCAGCCAAGTATTCCCTGATCTTCCAATCCTTGATTAGCTCAGCCACTCGAATCTCGTGTAGTGCAGGTTCTGAGTTCTTTATCTTCGCTGAAAAAGGAATAAAGTAAAACATATGAAATACAATACCTTAATAGAGGATCAATTAACAGAGCAAGAAAAATATCTACCTATATACTCCTCCCCATAGAAGTGAATCGTAGGTCCTTTGTACCTAGTCCCCTCAGTCTGGGGAGGGAACTGCCAATTCCTGGAAATAAAGCCTTCATCCCAATAATCTTTATGGGAATCAGGTAGATTAACTACCAACACCCTAACAGGATTCCTAGATTTCAAATAGAGGAGACCAGAACTCGTTAGAGAAAAGGTATAACAGTAACAAATTTCAGCAAGAATTAAATTGGTGCCATGGAGCTTATTGATCCTATGTACGCCATTCATAATTTTACCAAACGACTAGAGAACATTGGGCAGGAACTATATTGAAATAACTAAAGAAATGAAAAAAAAAGCGATTTGGGGGAAATCTCAGACCCCTTGAGACAATAGAAGAACATGAATCCAATGTTCGTCCTCAATATCTCGAACAATGCGAGGGACAGGGGCACATTCAATGTCCACCCAGTTAGGGATATTGTAAAAATCCCTAAACTCAGCTATTGACCTATTACCTATTCTTGCCATCAGAAGAAAAAGCCCAAGCAGTGATAAAGAAGAAATTTCAACAAAAAAGAAAGGAGAAGGAGTTTGGAGAACTTACGAAGTAAAAATCAGCTTGAAACTACATAAAGCCAGAAGCAAGGAAGATGGAAAGACAAGTAAAAGCTCATAGATGAAGGATTAAACCTGGAAGTGCAAAGACGGGGTGAGAAGCAAAAAATATCTAGAGTGTGCAAAAACTTGTGAAGCGACGTCCAATGGCTTCTTCACACAGATTTTAAACCCTCTCAATGATGACACACAAAAAATAAAGTTGATCTGCCACCTAAATCTATGAGGAAAAGACGTTTCACTCCACAGATCATTGCTCAATTCTCAAAAATGCCATCAGAGCTAGTATTTAAAATTATTGAGAACAAATTGTGACCCAAAAATTTCAGGGACAATTGTGAGTACCTCGTCAGTCTTTATAGTCACAAAGAAGTAGTCGGATCAAGCCCTCTTGAAAATAGGGAGAACCCGGCCCAAACTATAAAGCCTCACAAGGGATTAGTTAGTAAAAACCCATTTTGTTCCTAAAATCTCTCATGAGATATTCTAAGGATAGTGGGCTAGCGTTGGAGTGCCCAGTACTCCCACTCTCAATAGTTTGATTGTATATATGATATACCTAGCCCAGGGCAAAGGGTATGTAATTTAAAACACTCCCATAGATAAAATAAATCCAAACGAAGAGCACCACCGTGGATGTAGGCAATTTGCCGAACCACGTATATCTTGTGTTGTGTGTGATCGTGATCATTCTTATTTATGTTCTTTACTCTTTTTCTGGTGATTGCCTTTACTTATAATTTGTGTTGAGATTTATTGTCACATCATTTACTTTTTCCATTCTTCGACATCTTCATGTGTGTAAAATAGATAACGAGCTACTTGTTCATGTTGCAAACTCATTAATTTCACTCGTTTGCCCATCACATGACCACCCTCATTGGAAAACTCATGAATGTTATCCACGCTGGTCGATTCAAGCATAAATTCTCGAGTCTAGATTGATGACTCCACAATGATGTATTCCTCTGCAATTGATCCTTCAATGTATCATTTATTCTTGACATAATCTTTTAAAACTTTCATCAATCTTTAAAATGGATACATCGATCGATATCTAATTGGGCCGCAAAGAAGTGCCTCATCGCCTAGGTATACCAACATGTGAACACTTATGTCAAAGAATGATGGGGGAGTACTTATCCAACACACAAATTTCTTTGTTCATCGCCAATTTTGTGGCCACTATGTGATCTCGATTGACTACCTTCTCATATAAAAATGAGAAGTAGATACTAATTTACATAATAGCCCTCTGCAAATCCTTCTGCTTGGAGAAACAGTGCTTAAACATAGAGGAACCAACTGGGGTCTTCTTATGCTTGACATTCTTAAATTTCATTCCCCGTTAGGGTCTTCTTATGCTTGACATTCTTAAATTTAGGATTCTTATCTAGAATATTAGGTCAACAATCAGAAGATTTACTTTCAATTTCCGAACCTAAAAGTTTTCTTGGAGATATCCTATGTTCAACCCCGCTCGATAAAAAAAAGAACCTTTCTCAAATCTAAAACTATGAGCGGGGGTAAAAACCTCTTATGGAAATGGTATACATTTTTTGAGATATCGGGGAGACGAAGAGATTCATTCTCCTATACACAAATAGCACACCCTAAATAACCATGTACTACAAAACCGGATTGATATGCCCAAAGTGCACCTGAAGGCTTCGAGACCTAAACCTCGACCTAGATGTCAGCTGAGGTAATAGAAGTTTAAGAATACCCATCAGCAACATCGTTCTGTGTGGGTTGGCCACAGCCGATGTCCCCTCAACTACGAACATCATCTCGACTTGGAAGTAGCTGAGGTCAGCTAGAACCTTGGAGCTCAACCTTCAGGGGGTCGGCCACAGCCGACGTTATCAGTACCACATGGGGTCGGCCACAGCCGACGTTATAAGTATTACTCCAGAACAAGCCAAAAGCCTCATTAGGCTCGAACAACAAACATCATTGTCAACATTGGCCCAAGCCGACGTCATACGCTAACCAAATCTCGACCAACTCCATGACCGAGGTCCTCATAACCTGCACTTCAAACAAGGCAAGGGTCATACCCCACCAACCTCGTACTCATCCAGTCCGAGGTTGGTACTATATTAAGACAGTTGAGCATTTACACGAACATGTATGGCTTGGAACGCATGGACAAGTCTGTTATAACTAAATCATTCCCTACACGTGAGGGAATATTGATGTCATCATTACTTAGTTGAGATCAGCAAGGTGTCATATATATACACTGGTTAGATCTTCATGAACATGCACATTTCATGCTTGGGGGGTATACTAAACCCTCGAAGAACTATATATAGGGGCCATCCCCTACCTTGCAAAGGATCCAAAAAAGATAACCCTAGCTCAAACTCTGTCAATTTGAATAAAAGAGAGAGAAAGTTTGAGAGAGTGTATCCATGGCCATTAGTGCCTTATTTTAGTGAGATTACACACACACGCAGTGGACGTAGTCCAATTTAGGGGGAACCACTTATATTCTGGTATTCATCCTCTTCTCCTCACCTAATTCTTTTACATTTAATGCAACTGTGCTGCCATTGTTGTCACTAGATTGAGCTTACAAACACCTTACATGGTGGTGCTAATCCTAGCATCATTAATTTGGCGCCGTTTGTGGGAAACGAAGATAGTCACCTTCTTCCTGTCCTAGCTTAACCTCACCGGAGACTCTGGTGGTGAACCAGGCCTCACCCCCTGCATGGTGCTGTTTCACCATCGAAAGAGGTCCCTTAAGGTATTAAGCTCTCAACATTTTTAGTAAAAGCTCCTTAGTTTTAACATATGGCACCGGAGTTACCACCACCTCCACCACCATCTGGTGTTGGAGGACCTAGTTCCAGCGAAGTACCCCATTCAGAAATGGCTGAGGTGGCAGCCGCCTTGAAGTCCTTGGCTGTAACCCAACAATCAATGAAGGACCAATTTGCCCAGCTGAGTCAAAATATGATGAGCCCACCTGGAGTCTCACTAGAAATGATTTCTCCGGTAGCTACTTAGCCCCATCCAGAAGCTAGGGGACCACCCCAGGTACAGCAAAAAGAACAACCTGCTCCTCAGCGAAGGAGGGACGTTGCTGACCCTAGGTATCTACGCCTGGGGAGGCAAGGAAACCCTTGAACTGAGGATAGGTATGATGATGTGGAGGCAAAAGGTGCTGCAGAAGACTGCTGGGAACCGTATAAGGTTTTGAACAACATTGTACGTCCTATCCAGCAAAGTCGAGGTTGTGGGGGCAGAAGAGAGGGCAGTGCCCAACAGAGAGGATCAACTTTTGATTATTTGAGAAGAGGGTCGGCCTTTGAAAGGCTTGGCCCAGTTAATGACCTAATGAAGAGATTATCCAGGTCCAGAAGTATGGCAGGTTCAAAGAGGGAATATGTTGCACAAAGGCTCCACCAAGGCCGACCCTAGTAAGGCCGAGGTAGGGAGTAAGAAGAGGTCAACAGCCAACATTGTTCTGTGGCTGGGTAACCATCAGTACACCCCTTGGAGGTGGCTGGGGATAACCTCGACCAGGCCGACATTGTAAAGCCATGGAATGATTCTATCCAACGTCTTGAGGAGAAGTTAGGGGACCTCATCAAAGTCCAAGACCCATTACAAAGAGGGTTCTCAAATGGCTCCCCATTGGTGTCACGAATTGGGACCTACCCCACTCCCGCTAAATTCAAACCTCCCGTGGTGTCTCCAAAGTATGATGGTAGCACTAACCCTGTGCATCATATTGAGATGTACTAGTCTGTTGCTGATATCTACTCAATCCCACTCTGACAGGAGCCGCACATATTTGGTTCACTTCCCTGCCGAAGGGCTCCATTAAGAACTTTAAGGGCTTGGATAAACAGTTCATTCACAACTTCTTCTTTGGGGTAAGACCTCAGAAGAAGACTACCCATCTTCTATACATCCAACAGGATAAGAACGAGAGCCTAAGAGACTAAAAAGCAAGGTTTACTAAAGAGAATCTAGAGGTGGAGGATTATGAAGAGAATATAGCTATGACAACCCTTATAGGAGGACATCAGAAAGGGAAGCTATTGTGGAAGCTCCCTGAAGACCCTCCCAAGTCCATGGAAGAATTATTGGCAACTGCACGAAGGGTCATGAAAAAAGAAAAAGCTATGGATGCGAAGTATGAGGATGAAAATGGAAGCGGCAGCAGAAAATTCCAGAAGAAAGATGGAAAGAAGAGGATTATGTAATACCCCGTCATTTTATATATTTTATTTAATGGGATTAATTAAATTAAATGGAAATTAATCCGGATATGAATACTAGCGAGATATGATTTAGTATTTGATTATGAAGATAAGGATGAATATCATTGGGTAAATATTATGAGATATGATTATTGAAATGATTGAAGTTGTTGCAAGACATAAAAATGACAATTCGTGAAATTTAGTTGGGACGCAAGCATATGCGCCAGAAATCAATTTTGTGGAATCTAAAAGTAAAATAAAATTCTATCATACATATGATCGTTTTGAGTGCCCCAGTGTGTCCGGAAGGGTCGATATAGTCAAAAAACACTAGTCGGGGGTTTAGTTTGGGTCTCGGGGCATTTTTAGGCCACTCTGGCAACCCGGGAGGGTATTTTGGTAATTTCCATTTTTAGGGAATAGTGACCCACGAAAATTGGGTCTTGCAATCAGCCTATATTAGAGCCCTTTGGGGGTCATTCATTGTCACACCAAGCCTTGATCAAAGAGAGAAGAGAGGAGAAGTTTTAATGGGTTTCAAAAACCACAACCACCATCCGCCGCCGCGATCGCCAAAATTGTGACCGGAAGGAGAAGAAGAAACCAACCTAGATCATCATCAAAGGATCAGAACTTCTTAACTAAGGCAAGTGGTTTAATCCATTAATATTCAGCAAATAAATTATCCATGTTAGAGTAAGGATTTGATGACTATCCTTGAAATTCCGAAAAACTTATGAAATTGGAGATGAAAACCTTAATTAATTGGTTGGATGTTTATGAAACTTTGATTCTAGATGAACACCACATATTAGATCATATACCATGTGCAATTAATTTCGAATTATGAAGAAATCATGATGATTCTTGAAGAAAATTTGGGAGAAAAGACTTTTATGAAATTTTGATGATTAATCCAAGAATAGATCAATTGATGATGAATTTTAAGTTATGGAACCTAGAGAATCATGTAGGTAGGTTGTATAATGATCCTAGATGTTTACTTTGGAGTTTAAAACCTTGGATTGATGAATTAAAGCAAGAATTGGGCATAAAAATAAGCAAACCCGTAGCTTGCCCTGCTTGATCGATCGATCGACATTCATGATCGATCGATCGACATTCAAAGGGTCGATCGATCGACATTCAAGGTCGATCGATCGATCTCCCCCGAATGAGTAAAAATTTTCCTTTTTCAGATTTAATCGATTATGGACTTTTGAAATATGAACGAGGGGACTATGTAAAGACGTTATGACTTACAAGAAACCAGTAGGGACATAATTTAAAGCCCCATAACATATTAGAATCAATTGGGAATATAGTGATTTAATTTAAGAGGGTTAGACAAATAATCTCATATAATTCGATATGGAACATGATTTATAGTATTAAGAGTGATAAGTAGGATATGAGATACAAATAAAGAGCTAAGGGTACTTAATTAATATTTGGAAGAGTTTGGAGACTTAGTGATTTCTTCGGTTAAGATTAAGTACTCGAAATTTACGACGTGAGACATATCGACAAAAGATATTATATATCATCCAGAATAATCATATGGAATGAACTTTGACTAATGATATAGGGATGAAATATACCCTTAATAATATAACCAATTATTTAAGTTGTGTGAATGCTTAATATATGGATTTTTATGTGTATGACATACCTACCATACTTGCTATCACCGGAGGTGGGTTATTAATAAGGGCCATCTAATCTTTGTGTGCCTACGGTGGGGAATTTTATTGGTACTTCAAGAACATAAGATCTTTGAATGGCTTATTTTGAGTTAATAAGTTCTGCAGATCATGGGAGCGTAGGTATGTACGTGACTCGTGTGTCCGAGAATTATGTTCGCCTCCAATATGTGTGATTTTCGCTTATTGAAACGATTCATGAGATGTTCGGAATACGTAGTCCTTATGTACGTGATGTACCGGAATTCGATAGCAGAGTATGTGTGCACCTCACCTTAAGCCTGGTGGTGCTATATTTATATATTTATGCTAAATGGTTTACTTGCACTTACAACTGGCTCATGGATAAATTGAGAATACGAATATTTGAATATATTTGAATGGGATTTACAAATGTGATAATTCATATCGAAATTGATGTAATAATTCTGATAAATGAAAAGGTGAGTTACATGGAATAATACAAATAAGACCCCGATATTATAATGAGAAGACAGGAAATTATTACAGACTAGTTAGTTAGCAACATAACTAGGATAGGTTAAGGAAAAACGCTAAGAGTGCACATTAGTTGAGGGGTTAAGGACTCCTGTGAGAACACGCGA
Organism: Sambucus nigra; assembly: GCA_949130495.1. Classification (NCBI taxonomy): domain Eukaryota; kingdom Viridiplantae; phylum Streptophyta; class Magnoliopsida; order Dipsacales; family Adoxaceae; genus Sambucus; species Sambucus nigra. Next base: position 15,279,424 of record OX422217.1, on the reverse strand, counting down.
TCAACACGTATAAAATATTTATTGTTTAATGTAATTAAACACTTGCTATAATTTAAACTGTTTTCACGTCGGGCTCTGACCCGTTTGCTTTCAAATCGATTTTTCTTGTAAAACCTTTTTAGGTGCCCCGCCACAGGGACACCAAGCATAGGAGTTCCATTCGATAAATGTACTGTAGCTACTGTGGAAGTTATAGGATTTCAGTATTAGCCGCCTCCACTTTCTGCATTTGATTCTATTTAAGATCATTTATCATTGAGGGCATGTCGCCCTTTCATTTAGAGATATCACTATCGGACTATCGGTTTTAAATTCTGTTTAAATTTATCTAGTTATTCAGACTTCATTTTGGTTTTTATTCAGAAATTGTAATATTCGGGGGAGTGTTACTCCAGACTCAGTTTATCATTTTATTATTATTCGGTTGTGTTATGGATGTGATATAGTTAACTTCTAATTTGATCGCATGTTAATTTAATTTAATAAAATTGGCAACTCACTTTTTAAATATTAGGTGGCTAGTAATTGTTTAAAAAGGTTTTCGACAGTGATGTTAGGAACTGAACCAACTCGACATTTTGTATTAATTGGAATAAAGGAGTAGCTACCCGGTATTTAATTAAGCAGGGTGTCACATGTGGTATCAGAGCATCAGGTTCTAGTGTCTTTAGGATCTGTACGGCTTATTATGTTTATGCATAGCGTCCTTTGATATAGAGCCCTATATTTTAGGATTGTTGTATTCTTTTATGTAACCCACGATCTTTAGTTATTTTAAAAATATAAGTTGAGTACTTATAAAACTTATCTCAAATTTTAGATGACTCCTCGACGTGCCAACCGCGTTCCCAGGGGTGCCCAGCCCGAGCCACAACCTGCACCAGTTCAGGGTTACATGAACGCCGCAGAGGTTGCAGCCATAGTATCCCAAGCGGTAAATGCCGCTTTAGCAGTTGTGTAGCAAGCACAGCCACAAGAATCGGTGGCAGCCCCAGTTCGGGCCCAGGCATTCCCTTCTGATTGGGAACGTGTTCGTGATGCTTTTCAGAAGGCACACCCTCCATAGTTTACAGGTAGCTCCGACATCATTGTGTCCAGTCAATGGAAGAAGGACATCAAAAGACACTTGCGGATGTATGAGTGTACGGATGTGCAGAGCCAGATACTGACTACTTTCAAGATGGTAGGAGCAGCATTGCAATGGTGGGAATTTATAACCACTGCAGAGGAGAGGGATGTTCTTACCATTCAGGAGTTTTGGGTGCGGTTCGACCGCAAGTATTTTCCCTCAGCCGTTCACACATAGATGAGGAGAAAATTGATGAATCTTAAATAGGAGGGAAGAACAGTAGCAAAATATGAGACGAAATTCACTAATCCTCTGAATATCGTCTCAGATGAGATCCCCATGGAAGAGAGGAAAATCCAGCGATTCACAGATGGGTTGACATGGAGAATTTGTCAACACTTATTGGGAAACCTCTCGTTGGCCACCTATTCTGATGTGGTTAAAGTAGCATTACTGCACTACCAAGACCATCGCTTTCACTTATCCGAGGGTAAGCGAGTAGGAGGGTCAAGGAAATAGGGTAAGATAGGAGGAAATGGTGCTAACGGGGCACAACCAATTCAGGGGCAACATAGGTAAAGCGACCAGGGTCCCCAACAAGGGGATTTTAAAAGATTTCGATTGGGAGGATTCAGGCACGGCCAAGGAGGTTTCAAGCTTGGCCAAGAGGTCCAACACGGTCATGAGGGCCATCAGGGCCATCAGCAGTTTCAACAGGGCCAGTATGGCCAGGGAAGGGGTGGTAACGACCATTAGGGCCGCGTGCAGCAAGGTCATAGAGGGGGAAACTTTATGGGGAAATGTTTCTAATGTGGCAAGACTGGCCACAAATGTTAGGATTGTCTTAAAGGGGCAGGGCCCCGCAGAGGCAGCAGTAGCAGGGTGCCCGAAATGAGCCCCAGAGGCCAATGTTTCCCGCCGCCCTCCCAGCTCCACCACAGATGCCGGCATTACCACCAATCCCAGCGGTCCCCATCCAGTAGGGACAACTTCAGTACGATCGGGTTTACCAGTTCTAGTAGGCCCTAGTCCCATAGGAACCACCCGCGATTTAGGGTATGTTTTCTATTCAGGGGACTATGGGACGCATTTTATTTGATACGGGGGCCATACACAGTTTTATTGCCACAAGATTTGCATACGCTATGGGGTTATTAGAGACAGCGGAGAGTACTGATACTTGTGTAGATTCACCATTGAGTAGGGGTTCTATCATTTCTTTTATATATAGAGGTGTGGGCATAGAGATGGGGAGGCTTACTTTGACTGCCGACATGTTAGTATTAGATATTACTGAGTATGATGCTATTATTAGTATGGATTGGTTGATTGTGTATCGAGCCATGATTGATTGTTACAGTAGGAGTATTATTTTTTCCATACCTGGGCAGGACATGTTTCTAGTAGCGATGTCTCGTCCCGAGGGAGGATCGTCTACACACTTATATTATATAGAGAAAAAGACCTCTAGGGAGGTGGTAATACCACTTGATTCGATCCCAGTTGTTAGGGAGTTCGCAGATGTATTCCAGGATATTCCTGGATTTCCGTCGAGTAGAGAAATAGACTTCGTTATAGATTTATCACCGGGCACACAGTCGATAGCCCGCGCACCATACCGAATGGCTCCAACAGAGATATGAGAGTTACGGGATCAGATAGAACAACTGTTAGGTCAGGGGTTTATCCATAGGACTACTTCGCTATGGGGTGCTCCAGTGTTGTTCGTTAAGAAAAGGGATGGATCTCTGAGGCTGTGTATCGATTACCGAGAATTGAATAAAGTCACAATACGGAATAAATATCCGTTACCCTGAATTAATGACTTATTTGATCAGTTGAGAGGAGCATCCTTCTTCTCAAATATTGACTTAAAATCGGGATACCATCAATTGCGAATTAAGGAATAGGATATCTCAAAGACTGCCTTCCTGATGAGATATGGTTCCTACGAGTTTAGGGTTATGCCTTTTGGCCTGACCAACGACCCAGATGTGTTTATGGACTTGATAAATAGGGTGTTCAGAGAATTTCTGGCCCAGTTCATCATCATCTTTATTGATGACATTCTGGTTTACTCCCAAATCGAGGAAGAGCATGCAGACCACTTAAAACAAGTTTTACAGACACTACGTCAGAACAAGTTGTACGCAAAATATGAGAAGTGTGGGTTTTGGTTGAAGGAGGTCCAGTTTTTGGGTCATATCATCTCGGACAGGGGATTATCTGGTAATCCAGGGAAGGTATCCACGGTGAGGGAGTGGGGACAACCCATGACACCAACAGAGATACGTAGTTTCTTGGGCTTAGCAGGATACTACAGGAGGTTTATTTGGGGATTCTCGAGAATAGCAGGTCCTTTGACAGATCTCACTTGTAAGGGTGTGCCATTTATCTGGAGCGATGCCTGTCAATTGGCATTCGACGAGTTGAACGACAAGTTAACCTTAGCACCAGTGTTAGCATTACCTAGATCGGGAGTGGAATACCTAGTCTACACTGATGAATCGTTATTAGGACTTGGGGGAGTTTTGCAACAGGAAAATCAAGCCATAACTTATGCTTCCCATAATCTTAAAACTCACAAGAAGAATTACCCCACTCACGACTTGGAGCTAGAAGCAGTAGTATTTGCTCTTAGAATTTGGAGACATTATCTCCTGGGGGATAAATTTTGCTTATTCACAGACTACGAGTCTCTTCCGTACCTCTTCACCCAGAAGGAGTTGAATATGCGTAAACATCGTTGGCTCGAGTTTGTGAAGGATTATCAGTTCGATATCCAATACCTCCCAGGAAAGCCTAATGTGGTAGCAGGCGCATTGAGCCGTAGGCTAGTAGGTGAGGTGGCTGAGGTGTGGAAAGCAAAATGTAAGGAGTTGGGGCACCGAGATGTAGTTGCCCGATCATTCATGTCTGTAATGATAGTTATGCCCCAGATTATTGCTAAGGTAATACATGCCCAGGCAATAGACCCATTTTGTCACGAGCAAATAGTCCAACTCTTAGCAGAAGGAGTCGAGTCTTATTCCGTTAGTTCAGACGGGGGCTTACGCTTCAATGGAAGGTTAGTTGTTCCTGAAGGGGGGGACTTGCGACACGAGGTAATGAAAGAGTCCCACGGGTTGCGATTCGTGGTGCATCCTGGTGGGGATAAAATGTACCATGATATGAGGTGACAGTACTGGTGGAGCGGGATGAAAAGAGATATTGTTGAGTTTGTATTGAAATGTGCCATATGTCAGCTCGTAAAAGTGGACCATAAAAAACCAGCAGGACTTTTACAACCGTTAGAGATCCCTATGTGGAAATGGGAGAGCATTTCCATGGACTTTATTATGGGATTACCTACATCGCTGAGGGGTCACGACTCCATATGGGTGATCGTAGATCGATTGATAAAGGTTGCTCACTTTCTGCCAGCCCAGAAAGACTACACTGCAGGACAATATTGCCAGATCTTCATAACTGAGATAGTGAGACTCCATGGGGTTCCTCTTAATATCGTTCCTGATAGGGACAAAATATTTGTATCACGATTTTGGGAAAGTTTCTAGGAAGCTATGGGAACAGAGTTACGGTTGAGTACAGCCTATCATCCGCAAACCGATGGGCAGATCGAACAGACGAATTAGATGTTGGAGGACATGTTACGTATGTGTATCCTAGACTTTGGAGGTGGTTGGGAGCAGTATCTTCCACTGGTGGAGTTTGTCAACAATAACTCCTACCAATTCATTATTGGTATGGCTCCATTCAAGGCGTTATACGGAAGACCTTGTCGTTCCCCGTCATACCGGCTAGAGGTGGGGGATAACAAACTCCTTGGGCCAGAAATTATTCAGGATACTTCAACGAGAATAGAGATGATACGGAGCCGTATTCGGGTAGCTCAAGACCGCCAGAAGAGCTATGCCGATGCCAAGAGGTTCTTTCGAGAGTTCACTGTGGGGGACCAGGTGCTACTCAAAGTATCTCCTATGAAGGGGATTATGCATTTTGGGAAAAAGGGAAAGTTGGCACCTAGGTATGTGGGGTCATTCCCTATCATCGAACGAATTGGGCCAGTCGCATACAGACTTGGATTACCGGAACACTTACATAGGGTCCATGACGTGTTCCACATTTCCTCACTGAGGAGATATCTTCGAGACGAATTGGCCCATACTCACATTACTTTATAAGATATTGATCTTCAGCCTAATAGCTCCTATGAAGAGGGGCCTGTTGCTATTCTAGACCCTACCGAGAGGAAATTGCGGTCAAAGATAGTACCGTTAGTACGTGTCCAGTGTCGACATCATAATGCCGAGGAGTCTACCTGGGAGCGCGAAGATGAGATGCGTGAGCGTTATGCAGATTTATTTTTTCCAGGTATAAATTAATTCCAAATTTCGGGACGAAATTCAGTTATTAGGGGGGGAGTATGCAATACCCAGTAATTTTATAGATTTTATTTAACGGGATTAATTAAATTAAATGGAAATTAATTAGAAATTAATCCGGATATAAATACTAGCGAGATATGATTTAGTATTTGTTTATGATGATAAGGATGAATATCATTGGGTAAATATTATCAGATATGATTAGTGAAATGATTAAAATTGTTGCAAGACATAAAAATGAAAATTCGGGAAATTTAGTTGGGACGCACGCATACGCGTCAGAAATCAATTTAATGGAATCTAAAAGTAAAATAAAATTCTATCATCCATATGATTGTTTTGACTGCGCCAGTGTGTCCGGAAGGGTCGAGATAGTCAAAAAATAATAGTCGGGGGTTTAGTTTGGGTCCCTGGGCATTTTTAGGCCACACTGGCAACCCGGGAGGGTATTTTGGTATTTTCCTTTTTTAGGGAATAGTAACCCACGAAAATTGGGTCTTGCAATCATCCTATATTAGAGCCCTTTGGGGGTCATTCATTGTCACACCAAGCCTTGATCAAAGAGAGAAGAGAGGAGAAGTTTTAAGGGGTTTCCAAAACCACAACCACCATCCGCCGCCGCGATCGCCGAAATTGTGACCGGAAGGAGAAGAAGAAACCAACCTAGATCATCATCAAAGGATCAAAACTTCTTAACTAAAGAAAGTGATTTAATCCATTAAGATTCAGAAAATAAATTATCCATGTTAGAGTAAGGCTTTGATGACTATCCTTGAAATTCTGAAAAACTTATGAAATTGGAGATGAAAACCTTAATTAATTGGTTGGATGTTTATGAAACTTTGATTCTAGATGAACAGCACATATTAGATCATATACCATGTGCAATTAATTTTGGATTATGAACAAATCATGATGATTCTTGAAGAAAATTTGGAAGAAAAAACTTTTATGAAATTTCGATGATTAATCCAAGAATAGATCAATTGATGATGAATTTTAAGTTATGGAACCTTGAGAATCATGTAGGTAGGTTGTATAATGATCCTAGATGTTTACTTTGGAGTTTAAGACCTTGGATTGATGAATTAAAGCAATAATTGGGCATAAAAACAAGCAAACCTGTAGCATGCCCGGCTTGATCGATCGATCGACATTCAAAGGGTCGATCGATCGACATTTAAGGTCGATCGATCGATCTCCCCAGAATGAGTAAAAATTTCCCTTTTTCAAATTTAACCGATTACGGCCTTTTGAAAGATGAACGAGGGGACTATGTAAAGACGTTATGACTTAGAAGAAACCAGTAGGGACATCATTTAAAGCCCCATAACATATTAGAATCAATTGGGAATATAGTGATTTAATTTAAGAGGGTTAGACAAATAATCTCCTATAATTCGATATAGAACATGATTTATAGTATTAAGAGTGATAAGTAGGATATGAGATATAAATAAAGAGCTAAGGGTACTGAATTAATATTTGGAAGAGTTTGGAGACTTTGTGATCTCTTCGGTTAAGATTAAGTACTCGAAATTTACGACGTGAGACATATCGACAAAAGATATTATAAATCATCCGGAATAATCATATGGAATGAACTTTGACTAATGATATAGGGATGAAATATACCCTTAATAATATAACCAATTATTTAAGTTATGTGAATGCTTAATATATGGATTTTTACGTGTATGACATACCTACCATACTTGCTATCACCGGAGGTGGGTTATTAATAAGGGTCATCTAATCTTTGTGTACCTACGGTGGGGAATTTTATTGGTACTTCAAGAACATAAGATCTTTGAATGGCTTATTTTGAGTTAATAAGTTCTGCAGACCATGGGAGCGTAGGTATGTACGTGACTCGTGTGTCCGGGAATTATGTTCGCCTCCAATATGTGTGATTTTGGCTTATTGAAATGATTCATGAGATGTTCGGAATACATAGTCCTTATGTACGTGATGTACCAGGATTCGATAGCAGAGTATGTGTGCAGCTCACCTTAAGCCTGGTGGTGCTATATTTATATATTTATGCTAAATGGTTTACTTGCACTTACAACTGGCTCATGGATAAATTGAGAATACTAATATTTGAATATATTTGAATGGGATTTACAAATGTGATAATTCATATCGAAATTGATGTAATAATTCTGATAAATGAAAACGTGAGTTACATGGAATAATACAAATAAGACCCCGATATTATAATGAGAAGACAGGAAGTTATTACAAACTAGTTAATTAGCAACATAACTAGGATAGGTTAAGGAAATACGCTAAGCGTGCACATTAGTTGAGGGGTTAAGGACTCCTGTGAGAACACGTGATCAACATGTATAAAATATATACTATTTAATGTAATTAAACACTTGCTATAATTTAAACTGTTTTCACGTCAGGCTCTAACCCGTTTGCTTTCAAATCTATTTTTCTTGTAAAACCTTTTTAGTTGCCTTGCCACAGGGACGCCAAGCATAGGAGTTCCATTCCATAAACGTACTGTAGCTGCTGTGGAAGTTACAGGATTTCAGTATTAGCCGCCTCCAATTTCTGCATTTGATTCTATTTAAGATCATTTATCATTTAGGGCATGTCGCCCTTTCGTTTAAAGATATCACTATCAGACTCTCGATTTTAAATTCAGTTTAAATTTATCTAGTTATTCAAACTTCATTTGGGTTTTTATTCAGAAATTGTAATATTCAGGGGAGTGTTACTCCAGACTCAGTTTATCATTTTATTATTATTTGGTTGTGTTATGGATGTGATATAGTTAACTTCTAATTCATTTGATCACATGTTAATTTAATTTAATAAAATTGGCAACTCACTTTTTAAATATTAGGTGGCTAGTAATTGTTTAAAAAGGTTTTCAACAGTGATGTTTGGAACTGAACCAACTGGAAATTTTGTATTAATTGGAATAAAGGAGTAGCTACCCGGTATTTAATTAAGCGGGGTGTCACAGATTGCAGACGATAAGTTTGCACATTACACCCCTCTAACGGTGAACTGCGAGCACATCCGCAATGAGATTAAAAATGATAGGTCCTTAAGGTGGCCGGAGATTAAGGCTCCTCCACATAAGAGGAACAAAAATCTATGGTGTGAATTCCACCAGGATCACAGCCATGTGACCAACAAATGCTTCCCCTTAAGGGATGAGATTTAGAAGATGTTAAAATTTGGGAAGCTTAGAAAATACGTGTATGGAAGATATTCCAAGGGGGGAAAAGATGAGCCCAAGAAGAAGAGGAAGGACAGATGTTGGGAAGACCTCCCTCCAAAGGATGACAACGCCCTAGTAAAGAGGGTAGGCCTGATCTCTTTCGGTGTCAACACCATCTGTGGGGGTTTAGCAGGGGGAGTTTCAAACGTGGCCAATCGTAAGGCTCACGTAGCGGAGGCCAAGTCAGTGATCAAAGCCAATGTAGTGAACCTAGTATCTTTAGAGGGTAAATGCAAGAAGAGAAAAAATGTAGACATGGATACCCTCATAGTTGGTTTCTCAAGACTTGATTTTAAGGGTATCTTCGCTCCGCATGATGACCCTCTGGTAATCACTACGAGGGTTCATGGGTGTAAAGTCAAGAGAAATCTTGTCGATGGCGAAAACTCAGTGGATGTCATGTTCTGGCCCTGCTTCAAGAGCCTAGGCTAAACAGAGCTAGGCTCGTACCTTACCATCATCCGTTCATTGGCTTCAATGGAGAGAAGGTTCATCCCTTAGGCATGTATGAGATGGATGTGTGTATGGGAGATGAGTGGCCTAAGAGGTTGACAAGAAAAATTAATTTCTTCATAATGGGCAAAAACATCTTCTCTGCCTACAACCTCATCATCGGATGAGTGGCCCTTAAGGAATTTGAGGTCGTGCCTTCAACAGCCCACCAAATGCTAAAATTACCGACCTCCTATGGGGTAGGGGAAGTGTAAGGTGACCAGACCTCGACATGTGAATTCTACTTCAACTCTGTGGAAGAGAGAGAGGCACATAAGAGGGCAACAACAACTTATAACATTGATACACTTGATCCTAGCGATAAGATAAAGTCGAAGAAGGGAGGGCCACCGAAGAGGTAGAATCCATCACCCTCAATGAGGATGAGCCAAAAAAAACTATACAGGTCGGTAAAACCCTTAGACCCAAGATCAAGGAAGAGATCGTAAAGCTTTTGAAGAAGAGAGAGAGTCTATTCGCTTGGATCCACGCAGACATGCCTGGAATTGACCCAGAGATTATGTGCCACAAGCTCAACGTGGCAAGAAATGCCAAACCCATCAAGCAAAGAAGAGGAGTTTACTCCAGGGATAAGTATGACATCGTCAGGGAAGAGGTCAGGAAACTAGAAGATTCCAAGTTCATCAGAGAGGTAATATACCCTGAATGGTTATCCATTTTCTTCATTGTGACAAAAGCTAATGGGAAGTGGAGGATGTGCGTAGACTTGCCCAAAGGACAGGTTTCCCTTACCCCGAATAGATCATATGGTAGATGCCAGGGCAGGGCATGAACTTATGAGCTTCATGGATGCATATTCAGGGTATAATCAGATCTTCATGGATGATGAAGACTCAAAAAATATAGCATTCATCACAGATAAGGGGACCTATTATTATAAGGTTATGTCCTTGGGTTTGTAGAACACAGGAGCCACTTATCAACGCCTTGTAAATAAGATGTTTGAAGATCAAATCAGCAAGACCATAGAGGTGTATGTAGATGACATGTTAACTAAGATCTTGAAGGTCGACACTCATGTGGCCGACCTAGAAATGACCTTTGACACCATGGACATGTACAGGATGAAGCTCAACCCAGCGAAATGTGTCTTCGGGGTGGGAGAGGGAAAGTTTCTTGGGTTCATCGTCAATAAAAGAGGTATAGAAGCCAACCTCAAAAAGATCAAGGAACTACTTGAAATGAAAACACTGAGGACTATAAAAGACGTTCAGAGATTAACAGGAAGAGTTGTTGCACTCAATAGGTTTGTCTCCAAAGCCACAAACAAGTGTCTTCCTTTTTTCAAGGTGCTCAGAAAGGCCTTCGAATGGTATGAGGAGTGCGACAAGGCTTTTAAGGAGCTGAAGTCCTACCTCGGATCCCCCTTACTCTTATCTCGTCCCATCCTGGGGGAGAAATTATATGTATATCTAGCAGTCTCAAAGTTAGCTATTAGTGCTGCGATAGTAAGAGAAGACGTTGGAGTACAGAGACCGGAATACTTTAATAGTAAAGCTCTTCGAGGGTCTGAACAAAACTGCCCCAGGATGGAAAAGTTGGCATATGATCTGATACACACTTCCAGGAATATGAATCCTTACTTCCAAACCCACTCCATGATAATCCTCATTGATTCCCCACTTAGACAGGTCCTTCATAAGCCTGAAAAGTCAGGCAGGATGATGACCTGGGCCATTGAGCTGGGAGAGTATGACATTATTTATCAACCTAGGGTTGCCATCAAAGGGCATGACCTTGCATACTTTGTAGCATAATTCACATAGGAAGAGGTTGAGATCGAGATTAGCCAAGAGGTTGCAGATGAGACCTGTAGCAACGTCTTCCAAAATTAGGAAGAGGTTGTGCGCAGCAGATTTAGAAGAGGAGTAGATGAGAATGAGGAAGACAGGTACCTCTTCAAATAAGGGACACTATCAGAGGGAAAATTATCTTCAGATGAAGACGTTTGGAACCTCTTCGTTGACAGATCATCATGTGATAACGCATGTGGAGCAGGGTTGATAGTGTGAGCACCAGATGGTACCAATATCAAATATGCACTGAGATTAAACTTTAAGGAATCGAACAATGAATCGGAGTATGAGGACTTGATACAAGGCCTCTCCTTAGTAAAAGCTCTTAGTGCTGACCAACTCCTAGTCCACAATGTCTCGAGGCTAGTTGTCAACCAAATTTTGGGTGTGTATGAGGCCAAAGACGAAAGGATGGCCAAATACCTGAAGAAGGTAAGAACGATGCTAGATGGATTCAAAGAAGTGAAGATAAAGAGTATACCTCGGTTATATAATATCCATGCAGATGCATTGGCAAGGTTAGCTTCATCAACAAGGACAGGCATCAGAAGGTCGGTACCGATCAAAATCCTACTCAGACCAACCATTGAAGAAGAAGAAGAGGTTACCACACCTTGCTTTAATTTGAACCGAGGAGCCTCATGGATGGACCCTCTGAATATATATATCATACACAGAGAGCTTCCGAAATCAAAATTGGAAAAGAGAAATCTGAGGTATAGGGCTGCCAAGTTCTCGATTATAGGAGACGTCCTTTATAAAAAGGGTTTCCTCCTCCATCTCCTCAGATGTGTCCATCCCACAGAGGTTCCACACATCTTGCAAGATGTACATGAAGGATATTTCTCCAGTCACATAGGAGGAAGACCTTTGGCTAAATGAATAATTACACAGGGTTACTGGTGGCTAACCTTGGCCAAAGACGCCGCTGCCTATGTGAAGAAGTGCGATAAGTGCCATAGATTATCCACTATCCCTTATCAACCTCATTAACCTATGACGTCAATTATCTCTCCTTGTCCATTCGTAGTATGGGGAATTGATCTAGTAGGACCATTACCAAGAGCAGCTAATAACTACAGATTATTTATAGTAGTAATTGATTACTTCTCCAAGTGGATAGAGGTTGATCTAATGATCACCATCACTGAGAAAAAGACATTTCAGTTCATCTGGAATAACATCATATGCATGTATGCTATGCCAAACACTCTCATATCGGACAACGGAACACAGTTCAAGAACTCTTGCTTGGAGAAATACTGCGAAAGTGTCGGGATCAAACAGTTATTCTCTTCTCCTGGATGACCCCAAGAAAATGGTCAGACTGAGGTCACGAACCGGACAATCCTTGATGGGATTAAGAAGAGGTTGGAAGATACCAAGGGGAGATGGATAAAAGAGGTGTATGCAGTATTATGGGCTTACAGGACGACAACAAGGACACCAACAGGGGAGCCCCATTTATGTTGGCTCACGACTCATAAGCTGTCATCCCTACAGAGGTAAGACTTCCCACTCATAGAGTTCAGACCTATGAACCTGAGAGAAATGGAGAAGAAAGAAGGCTTGATTTATAATTGATCAAAGAAAGAAGAGAAGACGCACAGATTAGACAAGCAGCCTACCAACAGAAAACTACAAAGTTCTACAACCAAAGGGTGAAGTCAAGACCCATTGCCGTGGGAGATCTGGTCCTAAAGATGACGTGACAGAAGGCCAACAAGCTCCACCCAAACTGGCACGGCCCTTACAAAGTAGCCAAAGAGGTTGTACCTAGCACTTAGAGGCTGGAAAACCTTGAAGGGGAACCTTTCTCCAACCCTTGGAATGTTGACCACTTGAAGAAATATTACATATGATGTTGCAATCGCCTTTTTGTAATACATGTACAGTTTTATAAAGAGGATATTAATGAGAAAATCAATCCGTGTCAATATTCTATTTTATTATGCTTCAGTGAAAATTTTGAGGGTAATATCTTAGTTTGATGACCTCAGACCTGTAAACATCATTATTTTGGTGAAAGGTCTGAGGTGGAGCATCATATTTTGATGACTTCAGACCTTGAACATCATTAGTTTGGTGAAAATTATGAGGGTAACATCTTTGTTTGATGACCTCAGACCTGTAAAACATCATTATTTTGGTGAAATGTCTGAAGTGGGACATCATGTTTGGATGACCTCAAGCCTTAAACACCATTAAATTGATGAAATGTCTAAGGTGAAACATCATATTTGGATGACCTCAGACCTTAAACATCATTAAATTGGTTAAATGTCTGAGGTGAAACATCATATTTGAATGACCTCGGACCTTGAATATCATTGTTTTGGTGAAAGGTCTGAGGCAAAACATCAGGTTCTGATGACCTCAGACCTTAAACATCATTAAGTTGGTGAAAATTATGAGGATAACATCATATTTGGATGACCTCAGACCTTGAACATCATTAGTTTGGTGAAAATTATGAGGTGAAACATCATATTTGGATGACCTCAGACCTTGAACATCATTATTTTGGTGAAAGGTCTGAGATGAAACATCAGGTTTGGATGACCTCAGAACTTAAACATCATTAAGTTGATGAAAATTATGAGGATAACATCATATTTGGATGACCTCAGACCTTGAACATCATTAATTCGATGAAAATTATGAGGTGAAACATCAGGTTTAGATGACCTCAGACCTTAAACATCATTAAGTTGGTGAAAATAATAAGGATAACATCATATTTGGATGACCTCAGACCCTGAACATCATTATTTTGGTGAAATGTCTGAGGTGAAACATCATATTTGGATGACCTTAGACCTTGAACATCATTATTTTGGTGAAAGGTCTGAGTTGGAACACCATATTTGGATGACCTCGGGCCTTAAACATCATTAAGTTGGTGAAAATTATGAGGATAACATCATAGTTGGATGACCTTAGACCTTGAACATCATTAGTTTGATGAAAATTCTGAGGATAACATCATATTTGGATGAGCTCAGACCTTGAACATCATTATTTTGGTGAAATGTCTGAGATGAAACATCTTGTTTGAATGACCTCAGACCTTAAACATCATTAATTTGGTGAAATTTATGAGGATAACACCATATTCGGATGACCTCTGACCTTAAAACATCATTAATTTGGTAAAATTTATGAGGTGAAACATCATATTATGGTGACCTTAGACCTTAAACATCATTAATTTGGTGAAAGGTCTGAGGTGAAACATCATATTTGGATGACCTCAAACCTTAAAACATCATTGATTTGGTGAAATTCATGAGGTGAAACATCATATTATGGTAACCTCAAACCATAAACATCATTAATTTGGTGAAAGGTCTGAGGTGAAACATCATATTTGGATGACCTCAGACCTTAAATGATGAAGATATACGAGGAAACATACAAACACCATTATTTATTAACTATTCAAAGGAGCATTCACCAGAATAAGCAGAATCCTCTGAAGAGGATGGTATAACATAAAGAAGTTAGGATTACAAATTGAGAAAGAATGATCTCAGAGTTCACAAAAAGTACAAGTACAGACTTCACAAAAGAAAATCTAGGGGTCTGTGTTCGCAGAGGTACCCCCTTGACCAATGTTAGTAACCTCAGTCCCATCATCCCCAACATTAGCTTCCTCAGTCTCTGCAGCCTCTGTTGGTAACGTCTCTGCATGTGAAGCACCTTCAACCTCCTCCTCTAGCTCCTCTAAGGCCTGAGCAAACTGAGGATTGGAAAAACCAAGACCAATGAAGTCTGAGGATTTCAAACTCCCTGACTCCTTATCTTTCATGGCCGCCCACTTACCATTAGCCTTAACACCTCTCTCGAGGTATTCAAAGCCGAAGCTCACAAATTGGTCAAAGGCTTTATAGTCATCTAGTATCTTCTCAGAGGCATCTTCAAGAGCAACTTTCATTGCAGCATAAACCATATATTGAAGAACGTCATACTTGACCTTCAGGGCAAAGGTGTGGTCCTTCTTAAGCTTGGAAATTTCTTTCTCCTGCTGCTTAACCTTCTTGTCAGACCCTTCAAAGGCAGTCTTCAGATGGTCCACTTCAGCATTCAGAGAGTCTTGCACTTTCTCGGCCTCTTTACCTTTCTCGATGAGGGGCAACTTCTTCAAAGTCCAGTTAACAAACTGGTGCATAGCAAGGATGCCCTGCAAATCAAGAATCAGATGTATGAGTTCAAATTCAAAGCAGAGGTTACACTAGATCAAATTCAAATTTAAATTCAAATTTAAGTCTTACCTGGATAGACTTATGAAGGAGAAACTCATCCAGCAGGGGAGTATCCATTGAGCAACAGAAGCATTTGTCAGCATCGATCATAGTAGAGTCGATGGCATCCAATGCCTGCATACTGTGGCCTATTAGGCTGTCACTGATTTTTAGCTGCTCCAGACGAGCATCTAGTGCGTCATCAGAGGATATTGGGATGTCTTTTTGGACTTTGCTTTGCCTCTGATCCTTAGGGGCAGCAGTGGTGGTTTTCCTCTTCCTTGTAGCATCGGCCTTAGACGTGCTGACATTTTGTTTTGGTAGAGGAGGAGGAGGTGCATTCAAACCTTCTTTCTTCACCAACTTTGTGAGACTTGGGGCTGACATCTCCCAGATATCATCTGAAATGCCTTCGGGACGTTATGCAAAATTAAAGTTCTGAGTTAGAAGATCAGAGGTTTTATATAATCAGAGGTAAAACTTATGGAAAAATAATCACTTACGGATCTCAGCCAGAGGACTCCTCCCAAGGCCAGTCTCAGAGAGGTAGTATGGGGTCATCAAATGTTCGTATTTGACCAACCAACCATGGACCTCCTGCTCTTGAAGATCTTTAACCTTATATAAGTTCTCTTGACTCAGCCCAGGGTCGTCCTTGGCAGCAAGGGACAATTTTCCCCACCTCAGGGTTATCCTCGGATCAGACGAGGAAGAGGAGGCATGTGCCCCAAATTCCCAAGCCCCTGAGATAAAGAATTATCGTGGCTTCCAGTTGTGGTATGAGGTCTGGGTAACCAGAAACATCTTCTTGTCAGACTTCCTAGCTAGGAAATGGAAGTAGCCGAGGTGGTTCCTCGCAGAGGAAGGGATATAGCACCGCATGAAGACCCTAAATGGGAGGTCTGAGTGATGGACTTCCTTCCAGAGGGAAATAGCCCCAATTATCACCCTCCAACCATTGGGGGATAACTGCGAAGGGGATAAGTTTATATGGGACAGGATGGACCTGATTGTTGGATGGATGGGGAGACAACATCCTAACTTAAACATCTGCTCATACATGCAGACCTCCCCATCTCGGCCGCTAAAGGCCCTCTCATCTTTCTGAGGCGTCCTAAGTTTGACAGAAGGACATATGGAATACAGGTGCTTAAAGGCTAAGAGGTTATACTCAGTGACAGTGCTCTCTATCTCGGCTGCCTCTGAGGTGTGTATGTCACTCTCATGACCATCATCCTCATCCCTGGCAACATCGGCCTGGGCAGGTGTAGAACCACCACTAGGGAACCTCTGAGCAAACTCATCCTCTGTAGCGGCCGATAGAGGTATGGCATCAGTGGTGGGTAGAAAATCCACACTCGGCACTACAATCTCAACATCAAAACAAGTGCGAAGAGAGCTAGTGCCATTATTAGACGAGGCACGGCTAGAGACCTCAGCTTGGTCAGGGGCCTGATCTTGCCTTAGAGAGAAATCCATAGCCTCTTGAAAGGAATCCACAAACATAGGGTCTGAGGTGGATGACTCCGACTCAGACATTGGAGAGGGGTCAATTGGACCCTGGGATGTCTCAGCAACCTCGATTGGATCAGGGTAAATTATCTTCAGATGAGGAGGAAATATAGGTCTGAGGGGGAAGGCCTCAGCCCTACGATCTTCCTCTTGGGCACGGTCTATCTGCCTAATTTTTGCAAAGTTCGTCTCTCTAAGCGAGGGAAATTCTTCTAAAAGCTGATATAAGAGTCTGAGCATAAGAATATGACCTTACACTTGGGACACAACCAAGAATAAACAACTTGACTATACCTACTTAAGGATCAAAACTAGGGCTTAAAATAGAGAACAAAAAACATTCAAGAATAGACTCGCCGGAAAACTCAAAGTCCCACTAGAAAACCCAAAAAACTCGCCGAAAAATGAAAAGACAAGAATAAAAGGGGCTGAAAATGGCAGAGTAAGATGGAGACGATACCTGCTGACTTGCGAAATGAAGGAGAAAAGATGAAAAAGAAGAAACCCTTGAAAGTGCAGCAGCCAAGCTCTTGTAGAGAGAGAGATAGTTGCAAAAATGAACAAGGCGTGAAAGGGAGAAGTGAAGAAGAAAGTGGTAAAATGAGATTTTAAACCTTATAAGTGATCACACGCGTCCCAAGGCCTAACATTGTATTGGGAGCCCAAAGGACAATCATCATCATCACACTTGACAAACACGCTACCCACTTAAGTTCTTGACACTTGTCAAAGGAATATTGGCACACAAGGAAGAAAGACATCAGAGCTACATACCTCCTAGTCACCTATTTACACATATAAATAAGGGCTAGGGGTGATTGATATTCCCAAAGTGCACTTGAAGGCTCAGAGACCTAAACCTCGGCGTAGATGTCAGCCGAGGTAATAGAAGTCCAAGAATACCCATCAGCAACGTCAGCTACGTCGTCCTGCGTGGGTCGGCCACAGCCGACGTCCCCTTAACTACGAACATCATCTCGACTTGAAAGTATTTGAGGTCAGCTAGAACCATGGAGCTCAACCTTCAGGGGGTCGGCCACAGCCGACGTTACCAGTACCATATGGGGTCGGCCACAACTAACGTTATAAGTAGTACTCTAGAACTATCCAAAAGCCTCATTAGGCTCGAATAACAACCATCAATGTCAACATTGGCCCGGGCCGACATCATACGCTAACCAAACCTTGACCAACTCCTTGACCGAGGTCCTCATAACCTCCACTTTAAATAAGGCAAGGGTCATACCCCACCAACCTCGTACTCATCTAGGCCGAGGTTGGTACTATATTAAGACAGCCGAGCATTTACACGCACATGTATGGCTTGGAATGCATGGACAAGTCTGCTATAACTGAATCATTCCCTCCACGTGAGGGAATATTGATGTCATCATTACTTATTTGAGATCATCCAGGTGTCATCTATACACTGGTTAGATCTTCATGCACATGCACATGCACATTGCATACTTGGGGGGTATACTACACCCCCTAAGCACTATATATAGGGGCCATCCCCTACCTTGCAAAAGATCCAAAAAAGATATCCCTAGCTGAAACTCTGTCAATTTGCATAGAAAAGAGATAAATCTTGAGAGATTGTATCCATGTCCATTAGTGCCTTATTTCAGTGAAATTACACACACACACACACACAGTGGATGTAGGCCAATTTAGGCTGAACCACTTATATTCTGGTATTCATCCTCTTCTCCTCACCTAATTCCCTTACATTTAATGCAATTGTTCTACCATTGTTGTCACTAAATTGAGCTTACAAACACCTTACCTGGCGGTGCTAATCCTAGCATCATCACGGATAATGCCCCTTAAACAGGAAAATCATGAATTTCCCACATCAACATAGCTTTCAGTGTAAACTCTTCTTTTCTTAAAGTGTCAAATTCTTGCTCACCCTCTTCCCACAACTCATTTAATTCTTCTACCAAAGGAGCCAGGTTGACATCGATATCCTCACTCGGTGCCTTTGGCCCAGGTATCAATAAAGACAGCATCGAAAGTTTAAGTCTCATACATTGTGAAAGTGGAAGGTTAAGTGGGGATAGGATCACTGGCCATACACTCTGATTGGCGCTTAGATTTTCAAATGGATTGAAACCATATGTTGATATTGCCAAATGAATGTTGTGCTATTCTCTAGCAAAATCGGGATACTCAAAACTCATCCTCTTCCAAGCTGTAGAATTAATAGGATGACGCATGAGATTATCCCCTGCTTGTTCCCTAGTATGCCAAGTCATTACCTCAGTTATCCATGGTACTGTGAAAAAATGCTTTAATCTTGGCCCAAAGGGAAACTATTTCAACACTTTTTTAAGAACTTTTGAGCTTGTGCCTTCCTTTCCAGTAGATTGGACATATCTAGGTTCATCGCATACCGGACAACGATCGAGATTTTCATACTCCTTTCGGTATAGTATGCAGTCATACACACAAGCATGAATTCATTTGTATTTGATTCCAAAACCTTTAAAAAAAAAATTCATAGTAGGATAGCTATTTGGATGCGTATTTTTCTTGGGTAGCAAGCCCTTCACCCAATTCAAAATTCCTGTCACGCTATTGCCAGACAAACCATATCGGGTCTTCAAATTATGAAAACCGACCAAGGCATGTAAAGTTATTTGATCTTTCTAACAGCCAGAGTATAACGGATGGGTCGCCTTGAATTTTAAACTTTGATAGTCATCGTCAAGGTTTATTTTGATGTCTTCATGAGCACCTAAACCTTGTACATAGTCAGTGACCTCACTCTTCCACTTCATAAACTCCATACGCGTCATCAACTAAATCCTCTAGCATATTATGATCTACATTGGCATCCTCCCTTTGTACATCTATCCTACTTGTTGAAGGTTATTGTTAAGGTTGCTTAGGGACAAAAGAAACTTTCGGTTCCCCGTGAAAAACCCAAATTCGATAACTATCTTGCATACCCCATCTTAACAAATATAGTTCAATTGTTTTCTACTCAAACACCTTACAATTCTTACACCTAGCACACGAACACAGAAATTCTTCATCATTATGACATCTCTTTGCTTATTTCATATATTCATTAGCACCTCTGCGAAACACATCCCCTAATCTATTTGTCTCACCCATCCACTCTTTGTATTTAGGATATTCCATCACAACTACTACAAACAATCACCTATTATGGGTAAGAATCATATATTCATGGATTAGTATAAACAAAAGTGTGAACATTTAGTTCCCATTAGTATAAACCATCGCCTATTGAATGCGTACGCATAAGAACAAGAAGGCTAGTTTTTATGCGCACTAAATGTAATTTAAATTAGTTATAAATGTTACATAATCGTTATTTGTGCATTCAAATTAAAATTGACTTAATGTAAATTTACACATGGGCTATCTATTGCGGTTCCTGTTAATACCTATTATTTGTTGTATAAAATTACTAGTATGTTTTATTTAATTATGTCTTGTTTATATTCGATTTTTACATTGTTATGTTTCATTTCACATCACAACCCTAAATGTTAGAGAAGGTCTACAACAATTCAAGAATTTAAAAGAACAATGCAAATAATAATGTCGTTTATTAGAAATTCCTAGGGCCAACCAACTCAATGGCCATCTAAATGATCAAATCCACCAGTCAATAATAATTTAAGATTCCCAAACAATTAAACAAACTTTGTGTGTGTGTGTGTGTGTGTGTGTGTGTGTGTATAGAGAGAGAGAGAGAGAGAGAGAGAGAGAGAGAGAGAGAGAGATGTGTGTAAATAGAGAGAGAGATGGCGGTTTCTGTTGCAATTAGAGAGAGAAACCAAATTTCAATTTCAGAATTGAATACCAAAAATCAAATAGGCACTATACCAAAAAACAAATACCAAATACCAATTTCAATTATAATTTCAATTTAAATTTCTAATACTAATTTCAATTTCATTTTCAACTTAAAATACCAATTTCAATTTCAAATTCATATTCAAATTTAATTTTAATTTGAAATTGAAATTAAAATTCAATTTATAATATTAATTCCTATCTCCTCCATCTCCTTTAAAGGGTGAGTGGTCCTATCCCATTCAAGCTCGCGTATTTTATATAATATACTTAACAACTCATGCACATTATTACAATTTGAGGAAGTTAGATTCGCAAGTACACGTCATAGATTCGCAAGTGTGGGTGTCATTTCAATTTATCAATTGAAATAACGCTTAACATTGCATAATCTAGTATGTACCCAGAGAACATTAAGATACGAATGCAGAACTTCCCCCAAAACTAACAAGTTTAATCCACTAAGAATATTATTATATAGAAACTATGTAGTCCCAAACTGTCCAAACGGGACAATTCGAGAGATCTCATTACAGGGGTAATGACTCTCGAATGGGTCTAAGTTCTATTGAATGCATATGAATAAGAACTAGAAGGCTAGTATCTATGCGCACTATATGTAATTTAAAGTATGTTTCATTTAATTATGTCTTATCAAAATTCCAGAGATTTCATTTAAATATTTAATATAAAGTATGTTTCATTTAATTTAAAGTACGCATAAAAATTAAAACTTATACCAGTTTCAATGCATACAATATCAATTTCAATTTCAACTAATACCAATACCAATACCAATTTATATCAATTTCAATTTATATCAATACCAATACCAATTTATACCAATTCAAATTCAATTTCAATTTATAGCAGTATCAATACAATTTCAAATTCAATTCAAATTTATACCAATATCAATACCAATACCAATACCAATACCAATACCAATACCAATACCAATACCAATTCAATTTAAATTTATACCAATACCAATACATACGAATTTCAATTTCAAATCAGTTTATACCAATTTCAATTTACAGCACTCCCCGAACACACACAGACCCTCCACCCCCGGCACACTCCCCCCCCCCACACACACACAGCACCCCTCCTCCCCAACATACACACACAGATAGACCCACGCACACACACACACACACACGCAGACCTACACACACACGCACACACATACACACATAAAGGAAATAGAGAGAAAAAAACTGATCTGAAAACCTAGAGAGAGAGAGAATAGTCGCACACGAGAGACAGAAAATGGACAAAAAGGAAATGGTGGGGAAAAAAGAGGTGTCTAGAGTTTTAGTTAAAAGATTTGTCACGGACCTGTCAATGTCTTTGATCGTGACAACTTTCTAATGTTGTCACGGTCATAGACCGTGATAAGTCCATGACAATTGTACTTGTCACGGTCAATGACCGTGATAAAAAAATGCATGTTTTTTTATCACGGTCAATGACTGTGACAAGTATGGCCGGCTCAAAGGTGATAATTTAGCCTTTTATGTAGTTAATTCTCAAATAACTTTATTTATTCAAAATTTCATTACAATAGAAACAAAAATAAAAAGTCTATTTTATTGGACGCTTCCCTTGTGCCTTGTCCATCCCAACAGGAGGATCATCGAGGGTATAAGGTGAATTGATGTTATTGAAGTCTCCCAGAATTTGCCTATTGCTGATGCTCGGCCTATCTAGAAAGCGAGGAGGATGAACCATCTCATGCTCATTATGAAGATCATAATCACTCAAGTATTTTCTTATCAAAAACTCGGGAATAACATCAGGTGGAGTTCAGTTGGTGTCCAACTTAAAGGGAGGATTGATTGAATCTAAGAAACCGGGATCATTCCAATGTCATAATTCATTGTTTTGATCATATTTCAACAAGGTAAGCAAATTATCCCATCCCCATTTATATCCCTCATGATTACTCTGGGCAAGCTGATCATCCAAGTGGGTAAGAGCCTCATTATAACCATCCATCCACACTTCCCTTTGTTTTTTATGAAAATGAAAGATCAGCCGATCAACTTTCTCCTGAATTTTCTTGAGGATTATGTCTTTGGATTTTATTAAGGGGGCTTGATCGGCCAGAGCTTTCTTGGTTGTTTCCTTTTCATTACTTGTCCGAATAACTATGCTTTACCCTGAAGGTTGGTCAGACTTAATTTTTCTGTTTCAAAGAATCTAGCGCTTCAAGCATCCTAGCATTCTCTAGCTCCAAAAATGACACACCCTCGTCTAGACCAATAATTGAATTCTTTAGTCTATCCAATTCATCTCTCAACTTAACTTTTTCTTTTCCTAAAATAGCAGCAATCTCTTGGGTATTATTCATTTCCATTTTTAACAAAATTTATCTCTTATTTAAAGCCGAAAACTTATCATCAAAACTAGAGGCAACACTTAATGCTTTATACTTGGCCTCATAGTCGGCATGAAGAAAAGCTCTTGAATTTTTATGATCTCTTTGCAACTGCTCAATCATCTCATAATAAGTGACATTATTTTCTACAGCCTGATCAAGTAGACCTCATAGATAAGAGTAGGCTTCTTTTGCTTGATCTGATGTATTAGCACCGAGCAAGTCTAGTAACTCTTCCTCAGATAAAGTCATGTGCTCGACCTTAAATAAGTTATTATAACACCTCAATAAATCAGATTTGACAGAAGTAATCACTTTCATTCTGGCATCAAGTTAGAAATAAAGAAGAAGAATTCTATGGTGCCGACCAACCGAGTGAGAAAATATGGAAGACTATGAATAGCAAAGAGTCACATTGCAGGGAAAATGAGAAGCAGTTTAGAAAAAGAAATGTTCTTTCATTAATAAAAACAAGGTTACATGGGTCGATTACATCAAAGTAAATAAAAGGAAAAATACATAGAAGGAAAAGGCAAAAAAAATAGGAGTTACACCTTCTCTTTGTCTTTATCTTGCTCTTGGGCCATTACTTGGTCGATAGGCAAATCAAAAGTCTCAACATGCATAATATATGTCTCCCCAGAGTCCTCTTATTCATCATTAAACCCCTCTTCAAGGTTGGGAGGAGTACTAGGGTTTTGCCTTTGAAAAAGATTAGAATCTTCAACCGTGCCAACCACCTTGAGGGCTTCAGACCACCCTTCCTTGAAGGATAACTTTTTCACATACTCGATTTGAGTGGAAGAAACAAAAAGGGCACTCTCCCAACCCTTATCGAAGGAAACTTTTTCCTTATCCTGTCAAAGAAGTGACTTCAGCATTAAGTTCAACCACTTTGGTCTTTAGTAGTTTGGTCCCGAGCTATGGCTTCAAAAATTTTATCCTCGGAAGCCTTAGCCCTGCTTTAAGCATCTTTCACTTTCTTTTCAGCAGCCTTTATTTGTGCATAAGTAATATTTATTTTATCGTTGGCCTTTTTCATCTCATCTTCCCAAAACTATTTCTTTATCTCCAAAGCTTAGTGGGAAGCATTCAAAGATTGCTTTAGGAATTCAAAAGGCTCTTAAACTTATCCAGGAGAGGAACTCAGTTGGTCGTCCTTCTCCATCATTTGGTTAAAATCAACAAAAAACTGTAAGAAGAATGAAATACTAGATGTCAGAACAAGTCAAATCCATCAACAATAAGGAAAAGCCAAAAATAAATGCTTACCAATGCCAAATTTTGGCAAGCCCTTTCAGCTAGCCTAGACCTAGGCGTGGGAGCTAATGTAGCCTGATTTGCAGTGAAGGTACCAGAGTTGATCAAACCCTTAGCCAAACTAGGGTTAACAACAACAGAGGCTGACTGTAATACCCCGCATTTTTCTCTTAAATAATTAGTGGAAAATTATTTTTCTTCTAATAAATAATTAATTTTGGAAATTTACTCTAAATACATATTTTATTCGGATATGTTAAGAGGAATCTTGTTACTTAGTATACTTGTGTGTATTATTCATTTTGTGCTTGAATGTGTTACTTGCATATCATAAAAGAAAATTATATAATTTATGTGCGACACAAAAAAAAGTAATTATTTTGGCATAAATAATTCAGAACCCATTTTGGGGCTTATATGAACTCGTTTAAGTGATTTAAACCCTTAAAAATGGTCTTGGGTCCATAGCATATGGGTTGGGGGAGTTTTTGACTAAATGGAAAAGGAATCGGGGCTCATTTGGGGGTCCAAATGTCCTAGAACCCAACTCGGGATTTGCACTTAATTTAGTGGTTTAATGGGAGTAACCCTCTTTCCCATTATCACAAATCAAAACTTAAGATAACAGCCTTGGGAGAAAGAATAGATAAAAACCAAGAGAAGTTAAAAGGGCAAGAACAAGGAGGTATCAAAGGCTTTCAAGGGTTCTCCTCTACAAAATTTAAAGGCAAGAATTCTCTTGCATAAATTATGTTTCTAATGTATTTTTCAATTTATGATTTATTACCCTTTTTATTTCTGAAAATTAGGGCTTATAATATATTTGATTTGGATGATTAAAAACCCACCTGTAGAGGAAGAATATAATTGAAGAGTTTTTCCAGAAATTAGGGAATCGAAAGCATGTATGTTGATGATTAGATTTCTTTTAAGTTTATTGAGTATGGGAAAATAATGGTAATTAAATGTAGAGACAATTGAGGATCTTTTACGGACAAATTTCTAGATGTAAACTCCCCCAAATATATACTCCTCCTATGAAATAATCCCGAGCAAATACCGTGTTGACAAAGATACACCGGACCAGTAGCAGTGTCAGATCTAAAGGGCGGACCAGTCCAGTGGGAAGGAAAAATGAATTGGTCCGGCTCTTTGAGACTTGTGGTATGCATAGGACCGATCCAATTTTGAGTAAAAACGAATCGGTTCGGTATACCAGACCGATCAGATAGCCCCAGACCGGATCGGTTCGGCATTTTGAAATTTTTTGCCTTGTTTTCTCCTTTAAATTTTTAGTTCTTGAATGTTAATGACTTAATTCCTTAAACACTGGGGTATATCTATGATTACTATTGGGATTGGAATTTATAATTTAATAGAATTTAAATTATGAACAAATGAAGAATAATATTGGTAATTGTAGAAGAAGTTGCCTATAAATATTATAAGGATAAATGATATGTACTACTATGTATTTGGGTGGACATACCATATTAGTGGACCGTCCTCTCAGCTCGGGGGTTGCACGTTCAGGTCGCGTATCACACGTAGGCATAGGTGGGCCTTACGATGTGTAGGCTATATAGGTACTACGTAGAGGCTCCACCCACTAGAGGTAGGGTTGGCCCTGACCGTTCCTGTATTACCATTAGGAATGGGTCGTATACAGTTGTCTTGTGTAGGGACCGCCCCCAATGTATGTGTGTTTGTGTTGTCCGCTTAGGAAAAAGGAATTCCTCCGGACTTACCGATAGAGCACGAATAGACACCAATGGTAGATGCCCTTCTGTGTCAAATATATACGGACATATATTATTAACTGACTAGACTTGATTTGAATAATTTGAATTGTCTAAGAAAGGAAGATAATGTTAATATATGAAATCCTATAATGCATAATAAAGGTTTATGCTCTTATGGAAGGACTATGCCACTAAGATACGTTATTGTCGGGAAATTTAATATTATACTCATTTGATATATTACTATTATCATCGTTTAGAAATTGAGGCATTGTTACCATTAATGATTTGGGAAATTTTTGGGATGCGAATGATATTTTGTTTAGTTGAGGGGAGAGGCGTTATATGCATCTGAGTGTCGGAAAATGGGGATATTTATTGTGCATCGATTGTATTATTACATTCATATTTTATTCAAGTTAATTCTTTCACACCTCGGGCTCTGACCCAAATTTAAATGTTTTCCCCCCAATTTCTCTTAGACATGGATAGTTGGATTATGTTGTGGCAGTACCACGATCTCGCTTATTATCCAGATTTAGTTTCAGTATCCTTCTAGCATAGGTGCATTTCAAATTCAGTTATTTATCATTTGGAATATTTGTAAGGGCATAAGCCCGATACACTCTTATTTCATGTGAGTTAGGATTTATTATGTTTGACTGGATTTTATCATTTATATTATTATGGTAGTTTGGAATTTGGATTATTGTGTACGTATTTTTTTATATACCGATGTTATGGAAAACATTATTTATATTTACTATGGTGCTGATAATGGTATTAATTGACAAGAAAGCCCTATCTTCAGCGTATGGTGTCTGGTCAGCCTTTACGTGAGAAAATAGGGGTTATTACACTGACCCAGTGTCAAGGCAAGCTTGGAATTTCCTCACCAACTCCTTTTGGTCAACCTGGGTCGTCTTTGCAGCCAACCCTGGTTGGTCGGTAGAAATTTTTTTAGCCTGTCTATGGAGATCAGGCAAACCTTTCTTTAATCTCTTGAATCGAGACTCAATATCTTGAGTCTCCTTCACATCAATAGGCCTCTTATCACTGGACTGGGACTTCTTCTCCACTGACTTTTTACCATCCTCAGCATTTTTCTTTAAGGGAGGAGAGAGTGGTACACCCATCAGATTGGGAATTTTTCTCTTTATCATGTCTGGCGAAGGATAAATTGGTAACTCGTATGATGAAGAAGTTCCTCCTTAGGCAAATTCAGCACCAGCAGACTCAGTAGCAGAAGAGGTAGGCACAATATCCTCCTCTAGGTTAATGCCAATTGGGGGCATTTGGGACCAGTGTATGACATTCCCTTAAGTAGGGGAGCATACTTCCAGTTCTTGACAACAACCCCATAATCCCAATAGTCCTTATTATAATTAGGTAGATTGACTACTAAAGCCCTATTGGCTTGCATAGTCTTTAGATAATAGGTGTTATCATCAATGGTCCCCCATTTATAGTAGAACGTCAATTCAGGAATACTGATGTGGGTCCCATAGATATCATTTAACCTATTTACGCCACTTATAATCCCCCAAGTGTTGGGGCTACCCGTGCTGGAACAACATCAAAATATTAACAAAATTGAAGAAACAAAGAATTTGGCGGAAATGTAATCCCACACTCAACAATAGAAAGGGTGGGAATCAAATTTCCCTTAGCTAAAGAATACACATCAATAGGACTACGTGCCATTTTTAACTTCACCGAGTTGGGAATTTTGTATTTTTCTCTAAACTCTTATAGCGTATTTTCGTCTACGGCGTAAACCATTTTGAAAAGAGAGTAAAAATAGATAAAAGATGAGAAAGAGGGCTTACAGAGTTCTAAAAAGGTAACGGTGAAGCAAGCAGCAAGAAATCGTACAATGGTTTGACAAGAAAGGAAAGGTCGAGGGCAAAGAAAACCTAATGTTTAAAGTGAAGAAAATTTGAGGTGAAAAGAAAGGAGGAAAAATTATACCTATTTATAAGTTGCCTCGATAAAAAGGAATGTAATGATTCATCGTACGACGTGTTGAGATATCGCTGTCTGCACGCTTCCCACGGTGCAAAAAAATCAACATACCCTTGGGTTGTTCGAAAATTTTTGAATAATTTACAAAAATGCCATTACTGCCAACACTAGTAAAAAACAATTACAACTACGGGAAGTCGGTTGCCGATTAACTCCCAGATGTTATGCCAAGTAGAATTATAACCCAATACCCCATACTTTCGATTAATCATTAAGCATGGAGCATTAGGGACTTTTATTGTATGTAAAATTTACTCTTCTACTTAGACCAATGAAGAATAGATACATGTCCTCCTATGTTGTCACTCAGCTACCTTGATTGGCATCAATGCTCTTAATCGGCTGGCATGCCGACCAACTCTAGAAGGCAGACCAGCAGGAATATTGAAAGTTTTTCGGATGGGATACCAAACAACACTGAATTCTAAGAGTATTATTTATTGCACATAGATGTAAATGATTGGAAATATGAAGGTGTTTCATCCCTAGGGCTACACATCACTATAAATATGACATATTCAAATAGTTAAAGGGGACGGGAGTCACACACTCAACAGAGCTATTGTAAACCCTAAGAAATAATAACAAATAGTGAACGTAGGCTATTTTACAGCGGAACCACTTTAAAAGTCTCTTCTCTTGTGTGTGAGTGATTTGAGTACCTCTTGTATTTTATCTGTGATTATAAATTTGGATTAAGTCCATTTTAGACATCAATAAACATTTTTAACAAATCTCCATATATTTAGAAATCATTTTTAATAATCATATATGTAGACACCACATTCTAAGACCCCCTAAGTCTCTCCTTAGGCTCCTAGCACTTCCCCTTTCCACCACGAACCTAGGTCGCACTCCGAGTACCGATCTAGAGACCATCACGCGTCCCCAGTCCCCATTTGACTCCGGTAAACTCTTTCGTCAGAGCGAAAAAATTTGAATCTTTAAAGGGATCCGAATACCCTTTCCAACGGTCCACCCCGTGCATGAATAGACATAATGGTTCAAACGATCGAACCATTTTACTACCAAAAACTGATTCAGAGGCCATCGGGCGCCCCTAGGCCCCAAATTTACCCCAATCAACTCCATCGTCAGAGAGAAAGCTCTTTGAATCTTCGAAGGGCACTAAAACCCCTTTCTAACGGTCTTCCACATGTGTGAAACAGCGTAACCAGTCGGACGAACGATTAATTTTCCCCCAAAAATCGATTCGGAGGCCACTAGGCTCTCCAAGACTACGTTTGACCAAAGTCAACTCTTCAGTTCAAATGAGAATGAATGAATATCTGAAGGGAACTGAATACCCTTTCTAGCGATCTGCCCCGTGAATGATTCTGACCTACGGTGCATACGAATGATCGATTTTATTTTGAGAGGTCATCGAGCGCTTTCGAGCCCCGATTGACCAAGTTCAACTTTCTGAACTGAGCGAAACTCTTTGGAATGTCGAAGTACATATCCTAAAATTTCCAACGGTCTGCCCCGTGCGCAATTCTGACTCACCATGCGAACGAACGATCTGTTTGCGTCCAGCGATCCCCCGTCCAAAGGACCGACGTGGGCTTCTGAGCCACATTTGACTGAAAGTCAACTCCCAGACAGGGAGTGGTCCAAAGGACTCTGAAAGTCCTATCAAATACCTTTCTAATGGTATCCCCATGCGCAATTCGGATCAACGTTTTGTTCTCTACAGTCATTTTTCTAGAAAAGTATGCACGAGACTACCAATTGGCTGGCCCAGAACCCTGCCTATCGGAACAGTGTCAAGGGTGACTTGTCGATAAGCACCCCCTGGGGTAGGCCTATCGGCACCCCTCTTTTTCCCTATAAATAAGGGCCATCACCTCACCCCAAAACCGACAGCGAACCCATCAGCATCAGTGATCTCAGTAACATTCTTTGGAAGTCAGCGAAGTTCCACATGAGAAGTTCCATTCAAGCTTAAATACACATCCTTTTCACACCCAATTTGGCAAATATCCTTCTCTCTCATCAACGTCCATCAACAGTTAAAGGAGTTCATCCAAGATCAAAGCTCAAGCTCCAAGGAAGGTCCAATTCCATCTCATCCTCTCTTAAATCTCTTGTTTTTGTATAAATTACTTTAGATTCATAATCTAGTTTCATTTTAGTTCATACATATTAACATCTACGCTTTTATTAGTATATTGCACATACTTTATTTTTCATAAAAAGAACAAAAACAAATAAAATAGGGTTACACCCGTAAATTCTGAACGGAATTATCCACCACACTTTTTCCAAAACCAAAATTACATTTTCTACACATACACACCTAATAAAATTCCGTTCGAATCTATGGGATAAACCCCACCCCTATTCTACATTCTAACTATGTGGACTTTGATGCCTTTATAGGCTACGTAGGCGTCTCGGATTAAAATCCGAGACTCGAGTCCAATTTTCTAATTTTCCAATTTCTATTATTTTTCATAATCCTCAAAATCCCTCATTTTCATAATTATCATAACTACATATATAACATACTCATTCTCATCTCATCCCACTTATATTATCGTTTCCCAATAACGATCAATATCTCGATGAACGCTCATACATTTGTTACTATTTTGAGAATATTCCTATGGATTACCTCACCCTATCTTTTCCATGGTATGGGTCGAACGATTCCAATCTCCATTATATAAACACATGCATACAGTTCTGGAGGATAAAGGAAAATATTAACATTTGCCCATGAGAGATCGAAAGGGAGGGATGGGTGCCTAACACCTTACCATTTCGTAACTTAGCCCCCGGACCTCCAATCTATTGGTTTCGCATACATCAGTTTGTCCTTGATGTTGATCTCTCAAAGGGGCAATATATTCTTCTGCCTGTTTTGAGGAAAATAGGCTGGCGACTCTATCTCTTTACATTCACCCCACACCGACGACGGTCGAATGCCCCTTTTGAAGAGAAGGGTGCGAGACCGCGATGCGGTTCTTCCTCGGGGGGGGGGGGGGAATCCTCTTTCCTTCCCCCTCCGGAACGAACCTCGCGTCGACTAGGATGGACACAATATAATTTCTCAAATTAAGCACATATATCACAAATCTTATTTTTTTTTTAAACTTCATAAAAGACAATAATGTTCAAATAATCGGGCTAATCATGAAAAGTGCCAGAAAGTTAAATTACAAAAGTCAATATGTTAAAATCATTAAAATTAAAGAATGCACATGAAAATATGAATATATATCACACATATAACTGAAAAATGTTACTAAAGCCGTTTATTAAAAATAAACTATTTAAGTAACTCCGATCTGTTTTTTTAAGAAACTCTTTTCATAAAAACCAAACTATTTGAACACAAGATGTGTTTAATAAATCAGTATGTACGAGATCTATTCAAGAATTGAATAAAAAGTTTATAAAGTAGTTTAAAAAATCTTAAACTCAGCACAACCAAGAGTGAGATGAGGAAATGTAGAAAGATTATGTTCACAATATTTTTTACATGGTAAAACCTCACCAATTGAGGAAACATCCACGACTCCCTCTACGGAGTAAAATGAAAAATCCACGAAAACAAATATATGAGTTACAAACTATATAACTAACATGCAAACAACTCAGTCCTATATAAGTTTAGGAATGTACCCTCTGGCGTCCTTAAACTTCGCTGCAGTTCTGATTGTAGATGTAGTTCTCCCAGTTTGTTAACTTCTGATTTGTTCCAGCACTTTACGTCGACTCTTTATTCACAAGATCTTATTACCAACACTTTTCATGTTGTAGGGTGAAAGTGTTTGTGAAGGTGCTTTCTAACACATGCATGCACACACACACACACTTATTAAGTACAAACAGTCCTAACAAATTACAATAACACTATATGCTGTGATCTTTTCTTTTTCTCTCTTCTTACAAAACTTTGAACTTTTTTTGACCTTTAAATCATTCCCAGAATCCACGGATACCTTGCTAGGAAGACAGACAAGGTCTTAATCAATCTCAGAATTTAGAGAAACTTTTCGAGATTGAAAACCTCCAAGTGAGATTCCAAACTAGGTCAAAGGTTTAGTTTTACAAGAACTAGAAATAGAAAGCATTTATTGTT
This sequence comes from Sambucus nigra, assembly GCA_949130495.1. Taxonomy (NCBI): domain Eukaryota; kingdom Viridiplantae; phylum Streptophyta; class Magnoliopsida; order Dipsacales; family Adoxaceae; genus Sambucus; species Sambucus nigra. Next base: position 15,247,318 of record OX422217.1, on the reverse strand, counting down.
GATTTCAAAGTAAGAAAACGTTTTAAAGAAAATAATCAACAATATATTTCTCAAGATGAGAAATAAAATGAAACTTAATGTAATGTAACATGAATAACTCAGATCTGAAAATTCTATGAAATCAGAAAGTAGATCTGAGTAAAACGTTTAAGTTGAAAACAAGATCAAGTGAACACGAGGTTACAGCAACAAAAACAAACTCAACTCAAACTCTCAAGAACACTCCGAGAAGTGTTTTGGATATGGAGGTATTTTGAAGAAGTGTTTGAGTTTGGATGGAAGAGTTTTTGACGAATAGGGTTAGGGTTTCTAACTCTCTCTCTTCTCTCTATTTTTCTCTCTTCTCTCTCAATTTCTTAGAGGAAATGAAAAGGGCAAAAGTCTTCGAAGTCTGAGAGAAGGGTCCCTTTTATAGGGTAAGGAGAAGGTTCGAGAGGCTGGTTCAAAACCAAGGGCCTGGATTAAGTCAAGCCAAGTTGACTTAGATCTAAGGGTTCTAATAAGGCAGTGATTAAACGAGTTCTGATTGGTCTAAAGAGTTTTACTTGGATTCACCAAGACAACATGCAGAGCGTTGATAACTAATGATCCAAGGGCTAGGAATGAACGATGTTTTAACTCAGTAAAGAAACACAACTTTAGCCAATCAGACGAGGACAGCTGCTGGTCAATAACAGGATAATAAACGCGCGTCCAAAGTTAATTAAAACCACACCCTCAAGTTTACTTCTCTTTCAAATTCTACCCAAGGTAACATTAGGCTAATATAATCAACAAATGATATTTACAAATTAACCCCAGAAACTTTTAAATCAAGTTTTAATTAAGAAAACCTTATTTTAAAAATGTTTAAAAAATCCCAAAAAATTATTAAAATTCCAATATAGGGATTTAAACACAGTCAACATATGTACACACATAATTATGCAATATGATATACAAAAAATGAATTCTACTGTATGTGTGTGTTGGCAATAGGTTCTTGATCACTACAAGATAGAGAGATGAAGTAGCAAACCAACTTCTGAGGTTCTTTGAATTCTAGGGAGGACACAATTTTGTCACAATTTCCAAACTAGATGAGCACTTATACAATATAGACTCAAGTGAGTCAAAAGTATAAGGGCTTCAATCTCCCCCTTTGGAAATATGAGACAAAATCTCCTTTGAGTCATCTTGGACTCGTAGGGTAACAAGAAAATAAGAAAAACTTATTCCTATCAAAATTCTATCTACCCAATACCTAGAAATCAAAAAGTACATAACTCAACTAAGTACATTTGAATACCCTATTACAATTGTTGAGAGTAACTGTACAAAAAGAACCTGTAATAAATCATTAAGATCAAGTTGTTTAGAATATGTAAGATTTGAATAGACTCAAATTTCTCCCCCATTTTGTCTCAAATGGACAAAGGGAAAAACATGGATAAACAGCAAAAATATTAGTCATCATAAACCATACCAATAGATTTTCGTAATGAAATGAATCTATTATAATCTAGAGGTTTGGTAAATATATCTGCGAGTTGTAGATCAGTAGGAAGATAAATGATTTCTAATTCCTTAGATTCAACCAATTCACGTATAAAATGATGTCTTATTTTAATATGCTTTGTTCACGAGTGTTAAACAGGGTTCTTAGAAATATTAATCGCACTTTGATTATCACAATAGAGATGTAATTGGTTTTCTTGAATACCATAATCACTGAGCATTTGTTTAAGCCACATTAATTGAGCACAACAGCTGCCAGCGGCTATGTATTCAGATTCAGCTGTTGAGAGTGATGTGCAGTTTTGTTTTTTACTACTCCATCCTGCCAAGTTATTACCTCTATAATAACAAGCTCCTGATGTGCTTTTACTATCATCAGTACACCCAGCCCAGTCAGCATCAGTGTACCCAATTATAGTGCTTGGTGTGTCATTAGTGTACCAAAGTCCTAGATTTAGAGTGCCTTTTACATATTTAATGATAAGTTTAACAGTATTCAAGTGGCTCTCTTTAGGGTTACTTTGATATCGAGCACATACACACACAGCATACATAATATCAGGACGTGAGGCAGTAAGATATAATAAAGTGCCTATCATACTACGATACAAAGTAGGATCTACAGATGTTCCCTTTTCATCTTTAAAAAGTTTTAGCGTAGTACTCATGGGAGTTTTAGCATCTTTAACACTCTCAAGGCCAAATTTCTATACTATCTCTAAAGCGTACTTGGATTGCGATACAAATAATCCATCTGAATTTTATTTGACTTGAAGGCCTAAGAAGAATTGTAGCTCCCCCATAAGGGACATTTGAAATTCCTTATGCATAGTTTCAGAGAAGGATTTGACTTCTGAGGGAGAATTTGATCCAAATATAATATCGTCAACATAAACTTGAGAAATAGTGATGTGTTTGTCAAAATGTTTCACAAAAAGGGTTTGGTCATTTTCGCCTCTTTTAAAACCTTTATCTAAAAGAAAACTGGAAAGACGCTCATACCAAGCTCTAGGAGCCTGTTTAAGTCCATACAAAGCCTTTTTCAGACGAAATACATGATTTGGATGTTTAGGGTGAATGAACCCTTTAGGTTGTTCTACATAGGTTTCTTCAGCCAGAATTCCATTAAGGAACGCAGATTTGACATCCATTTGGTACAGTGTAAAGTGCATGTGGCAAGCTATAGCAAAAAGCAGACGAACAGATTCTAAACGAGTAACAGGAGCAAAAGTCTCATTAAAGTCTAATCCTTCTATTTGAGAGTATCCTTGAGCAACTAATATAGCTTTATTTCTAATTATTATCCCATTTTCATCAGTCTTATTTTTGAAAATCCAACGTGTGCCAACAACCTTTTTGTGATCAGGACGTGGAACAAGATACCAAACATTATGAATGACAAATTGTAAAAGTTCTTCCTACATAGCAGAAATCCAGTAAGAGTCATTCAATGCCTCATTAATATTCTTTGATTCCATAAGGGAAACAAAACATGCATAATGTGCATAGTTTCTGAGTTGGGATGTTGTACGCACTGGCTCATTAGGGTTACCAACTACGTTATTTATGGGATGATCTTTAGAAACCCAGTTAGTTACCTCAAGTGTCTCAATAGGTAATGAATTATCCATTGTAGAGGAGTCATTTTCTAAAATATTTGTAGACTCTTCCTCAATAGTAAATTCACCAGTCTTTTTTTCTACAGTAGTGTCACTTACAATTACATTTATGGATTACATCAAAGTTTTAGTGCGAAGATTATACACATGATAAGCTCTACTGTTAGGCGAATATCCTAAAAATATAGCTTTATCTCCTCGGCTCTCAAATTTGGACAAGTGTTCCCTATCTTTGCATACATAACAAGTACTGCCAAAGGTTCTAAGGTATTTGAGATTAGGCTTTTTATTGTACCAAAGTTTGTAAGGGGTTTGTTTGGAATTCTTTCTAAGATAGACCCTATTAATAATATGACAAGCAGTACGAATGGACTCTACCCAAAAATATTTAGGTAAATTCTTGGCATGTAACATAACACGTGCCATCTCCTGAAGGGTACGATTATTTCTCTCCGCAATACCATTCTGTTGAGGGGTCTTAGGAGCACTGAACTCGTGTTTATAACCATTATAGTCACAGTATTCTACAATACCAGTGTCTTTGAATTCACCACCTCTATCACTAAGAATTCTATTCACTTGAGTATCCTTCTCAATTTCAATCCTAAGAAGAATTTTTAGGAAGGTTTGAAATGTTTCAGACTTTTGTTTTAAGAAGGCTACCCAGGTAAATCTAGTGAAGTCATCAACCATAACTAGGATGTAACTGTGTCCACAAAGACTAACAGTTTGGGAGGGACCCATTAGGTCCATATGGATGAGTTCTAAGGGATTAGAGGTAAGAATATCTTTGACTTTCTTATGAGGTGCCTTAACAATTTTACCTTCTTGACAGGAACCACAAATAAGATTGGGTATAAGTTTGATTTTAGGAAATCCTCTAACTATTTCCTGAGAGGTCAGTCTACTAAGATTATCATAATTTATATGACCCATTCTGTTATGCCATATATCATTGTCATCCATTCTGGCAACATTACAGATTTCAGAATTATTCATGACAGTGTAGCAATTGTCAGGAGTTCTGAATCCAGTAATTATGCATTCACCTTTTTCATTTAAAATTTTGCAATTTTTCTTTGAAAAGGTAACAGTATGATCTGAGTCACAAAATTGCGATATGCTAAGTAGATTTGCCTTAAGACCTTTGACTAGAAGAACATCTTGAAGAATAAAAAGCCCATATTCTTGGAGAGTTCCTTTGCCTATGATTTGAGATGAAACTCCATCACCAAAAATGACTTTACCACCAGCAAAGCTGGTTTTGTTTAAAAGTTTAGTTTCATCACCAGTCATATGCTTAGAACATCCAGAGTCTAAATACCAACCAGATGATGTGTGTCCAGCTTTTAAAGCAGTAACAACAACATTACACTTCATCTGAGGTAGAAGATCATCTTTTCTAACCCAAATTGCCTTAGTTTTCATCTTGCGCTTATTAGCTCTTAATTGATAAAATTTGCGAGCTTTGGATTTTTGCTGAAAAACATTTTGCGCATGATTTTGAATTTTCTTAAAGACTTGGGCATTTGGTTTAGGAAAGTGCTTAGGATTCCTTCTAGTAAATGTTCTTTTAGGTTTGGTCTTTCTCTTTCTATAATTAGAATTTCTATTTGGCTGTCTAGGAAGTACATAATTGTTACGGCTCCTCCTAGAATAGTTAAAGTTTTGATAGATATAAGGATTATAGGTAGGTTTAACGAGTCTCCTAGCATAACAATTATCAAAAGAGTGACCATATATGTCGCAGTAGGAGCAATAAATATTGCTCAGAATTGGGGTATCCTTAGGAAAGTCTCTAAACAAAGGTTTTGTAGAGTTTTGAGGCTGAACTCTATTCCTAGGTGTGACAGTCTTGAATGCAGACTCACTCTTCCTAATAGAAGGACAGACGTATTTAGCCTTAGGTGAACTTTCATGTTTAGAGCAACTTGATTCACCGATGTTAAAATTTTGATTTTTTGAATCAAACTCAATTTTTAGAGAATGAAAGTCTGGGCATGTTTCAATAGGTTTTTTGCCTCCTGACACAAACTTAACATTTTCAAAAGATTTTGTTTGTGTTTTCAAATTGGGGAAAAACCCTATTCATGTTCGATCATCAGAATTGATTTTTCATTCAGCAACAAATTCATCAAAACATTTTGAATTATTTTCAAATTTAGTAAATTTTTTGAAGATAGTTGCTGTCTTTTCTTTAGTTTGCTCCAATTCTAACAATGTCCCTTTGTATTTTTCTCCAGAGTTTCATTTGTTTCTTTTAAATCTCTGAGTTTTTCATCAAACATTTTGATTTCGCTTTTATGAGTTAAACATTGGGTAGTATACTCTTCAGCATTTAGTTTAACCATTAGGCTTAGATCTTCTAACTTCTTAGTGAGATCTTTCACAATCTTTTCTAGTCTAGTACTTTTCTTGAGAGTTTTAGCATAAAGTGTGTGAATGTCAGGGAGGTCTTCATTGTCCGAGTCACTAAGTGTGGTGTGTGGAGTGACCCCTAAAGATTCATTTATTAAACTCACACACCCATTGACATCGTCATTATCGCTATCCCTTTGACTCACACACCCCGAGGTAGAACATGCAACATTCTCAGTAATCAAAGCATCTAAACCAGTATAAACATGATTCTCAATAGCAGGAGTAGAGTTACTAGAAGCATTCTCATACACAGGCATAAGCACATCATCATTATATATGATCTTAGAAAAAAAGGACATGCAATGATAAAAAACATCAGATGACTCAGGTTCCTCCTTTTCAGAGTCACTTGAATCATCCCATATTTTGCAAATGTTGGCTCTAGTGTTTTTGTTTTGAGTGTTCAAGTTAACTCTACAGTCTTATGCAATGTGCCCCAGTTTACCACATCTATAGCATTCAGTTTTCTTAAGGTCTCTATTAGGTCTAGTGTGAGAGTCCTTATGATTTTTGTCATGGTTTTTCTCATGAGGCCTGTGTTTAGAGGAAGTCGGATAATTTGAATTGCCTTGTTTACTTTCCACTTTGTTTCTAAACTTAATAATTTTCTTAAACTGTTTAGTAATTAAGGAAATTTGATTTTCCAAACTCTCTATATTGCATTCCTCATTAGAATCATAAGTGGGGAATATAAGTTCAGGCTTAGTTGTTTTAGAAGAGAAGCTAAGATTGGAACTAGTCTATTTCCTATTGGTTTGAGTCCATTGTTTCTCAAATTCTAGTTCCATTTCCACAGTTCTTAGTTTACTACTAAGTAATTCAGGAGTGAGATTTTGATCACACATTTCCTCAATAGCATATCTTTTGTTATCAAATTTCTGTGATAATGATCTTAGAATTTTAGATACAATTTCATGTCTGTCATAAGTCACCCCATTAGCATGCAGTTTGGTCACAATATCAGTCAAGTTCATATAGAAGTCATCAAATGACTCAGTCTCAGACATAATTAAGGAGTTATATTGCTGAATAAGCATTTGGGTTTTAGCAGCCTTAACTCTAGTGTCTCCTTCATGAGCAGTGACTAAGGTGTCCCAAGCTCCCTTAGAAGTGGTACAGGATGAGATTCTTTTGAACTCATGTTCATTTATAGACATAAATATGGCATTCTTTCCTTTATTATTATTTCGAGAAACTTGTTTCTCTTCTTGAGTGAACTCACTTAAAGCTTTCTTAACCCTCTCATTACGTCCTTCGTTGGCTGGTTTAGTAGGAAAAATATAACCATTTTCAACAATGTCCTAGACATCATCTCCCAAAGTTCCTTGAATGAAAGCAATCATTCTTACTTTCCAGTAAGCAAAATTGGTTCTGTCAAAGATTGGAGGTCTGGTCAAGTTACCAAATCTTTCATTTTTCTCGTCCATAATTGATTTTCAGAAAACAATTTCAGAAACACAGGATCTCCTTTGAAAGCAGTTTACAAAGCTCTGATACCAATTGAAAAATGTTACTAAAGTCGTTTATTAAAAATAAACTATTTAAGTAACTCCGATCTGTTTTTTTAAGAAACTCTTTTCATAAAAACCAAACTATTTGAACACAAGATATGTTTAATAAATCAGTATGTACGAGATCTATTCAAGAATTGAATAACAAGTTTATAAAGTAGTTTAAAAAATCTTAAACTCAGCACAACCAAGAGTGAGATGAGGAAATGTAGAAAGATTATGTTCACAATATTTTTTTACGTGGTAAAACCTCACCAATTGAGGAAACATCCACGACTCCTTCTACGGAGTAAAATGAAAAATCCACTAAAACAAATATATGAGTTACAAACTATATAACTAACATGCAAAAAACTCAGTCCTATATAAGTTTAGGAATGTACCCTCCGGTGTCCTTAAACTTCTCTGCAGTTCTGATTGTAGATGTAGTTCTCCCAGTTTGTTAACTTCTGATTTGTTCCAGCACTTTACGTCGACTCTTTATTCACAAGATCTTATTGCCAACACTTTTCGTGTTGTAGGGTTAAAGTGTTTGTGAAGGTGCTTTTTAACACATGCATGCACACACACACACTTATTAAGTACAAACAGTCCTAACAAATTACAATAACACTATATGATGTGATCTTTTCTTTTTCACTCTTCTTACAAAACTCTGAACCTTATTTGACCTTTAAATCATTCCCAGAATCCACAGATACCTTGCTAGGAAGACAGACAAGGTCTTAATCAATCTCAGAATTTAGAGAAACTTTTCGAGATTGAAAACCTCCAAGTGAGATTCCAAACTAGGTCAAAGGTTTATTTTTACAAGAACTAGAAATAGAAAGCATTTAGTGTTGATTTCAATGTAAGAAAACATTTTAAAGAAAATAATCAACAATATATTTCTCAAGATGAGAAATAAAATGAAACTAAGTGTAATGTAACATGAATAACTCACATCTGAAAATTCTATGAAATCAGAAAGTAGATCTGAGTAAAACGTTTAAGTTGAAAACAAGATCAAGTGAACACGAGGTTACAGCAACAAAAACAAACTCAACTCAAACTCTCAAGAACACTCAGAGAAGTGTATTGGATATGGAGGTATTTTGAAGAAGTGTTTGAGTTTGGATGGAAGAGTTTTTTATGAATAGGGTTAGGGTTTCTAACTCTCTCTCTTCTCTCTGTTTTTCTCTCTTCTCTCTCTTCTCTCTCAATTTCTCAGAGGAAATGAAAATGGCAAAAGTATTCAAAGTCTGAGAGAAGGGTCCCTTTTATAGGGTAAGGAGAAGGTTCGAGAGGCTGATTCAAAACCAAGGGCCTGGATTAAGTCAAGCTAAGTTGACTTAGATCTAAGGGTTCTAATAAGGCGGTGATTGAACGAGTTCTGATTGGTCTAAAGAGTTGTACTGGGATTCACCAAGACAACATGCAGAGCGTTGATAGATAATGATCCAAGGGCTAGGAACGAACACTGTTTTAACTCAATAAAGAAACACAACTTCAGCCAATCAGACGAGGACAGCTGTTGGTCAATAACAGGATAACAAACGCGCGTCCAAAGTTAATTAAAACCACACCCTCAAGTTTACTCCGCTTTCGGATTCTACCCAAGGTAACATTAGGCTAATATAATCAACAAATGATATTTACAAATTAACCCCAGAAACTTTTAAATCAAGTTTTAATTAAGAAAACCTTATTTTAAAAATGTTTAAAAAATCCCAAAAAATTATTAAAATTCCAATATAGGGATTTAAACACACTCAACATATGTACACACATAATTATGCAATATGATATGCAAAAAATGAATTCTACGGTGTGTGTGTGTTGGCAATAGGTTCTTGATAACTACAAGATAGAGAGATGAAGTAGCAAACCAACTTCTGAGGTTCTTTGGATTCTAGGGAGGACACAATTTTGTCACAATTTCCAAACTAGATGAGCACTTATACAATATAGACTCAAGTGAGTCAAAAGTATTTGGGCTTCAATAACTAGTAACTTTACACATGACATTTTTGTTTCGAATTAATATACAATAAAATCATAAATTGATCCAATATCATTAACAATGACTACATGTCAAGATGTAACATAAAAAATTATGAATTTTTATCTACAAAATTTATCATCAAAATCAAGTGCATGTCTCACAACATACAATCATCAAGAATAATTAATGTACAAATTTACATGTGAAGGTTAACTTATCAACGACAAACTCATATGCTTTATCAAAAAAAAAAATCTAAGCATGCAATATTATCAATTAAGATCATATTTCAAATTATCAGTAAATATCTGATATTTAAAATTCAAGAAATTTGTTTCTTACAACCTTACCAATACCAGTGATATTTCCCTGAAGTTTTCCAAGTGTGGCATTTTCAGTTTTGGAAAAGATACTTGTAATGTCAACTTTGCTTTCCATACCAAATCACAGGCTTTCAAAATCCACAACTCATTTCAAAATGCAACCTACACAACTTTGAAGATTCTATCTTTGATACCAACAACGTGCTAGGTCCATAAGCAATATTAAAGCACAAATTTCAGAAAATTTGTTATCTTATCAATTTTAAAATTTCAGGCATAGTCATAATAAATGATAATCATCAAGATCAATAATGACACACTATAACATAATCATAAATGTCAACATCATATTAAAAAATAGATTATTCATCATTATGTATTTAAAAATTAATTTATCATCCTTAATATGCTTTGACTTATACAAAAATAAACGTATTCACATTTTCAAGCATTTAAGATTAATATGAAATAAATCAAATTACAAATCATCAATCATTGAAGTATTTTCAAGTAAATAATGGTGTTTAACTTAATCAAACTTATAAGCATAAAAATAACATTTCACAATAGCTATATCAAATAATAAACACAAACAAAAAAAACACAAATACGAGTTCTTAATCACATTTTTTTGTTCAAGTACCAACACTAATCTTGAACCTAAACAATTTATCTTTTGGAATCCAAAATGTGTGTGGATGTTTAGCGTTAGCATGTATAATTGTTTCTTTTGGAATCCAAGATAGTATAGTATTGTTATACCTTCTTTTTTCTAAAATAACAAGATTTACAATAGTGTTTATGTCTACCACAATAAGTGCACAAGGATTTAGAAAAACTACATGAGCAATTATTTTGAAATAAATTGGAATAACTCTTTTTTTCATTTTCTTCATTATATCCAATGCCATTTTTACAAAACTGAATTCTTTCATTTTCTACGATATTATGAAAATAATCATTTCCTCTAGTAAATGTATCTAAAGATTTCCTTAAATAAACAATCTCTTTTTTTAATTCACTATTTTCACATTCAAGAGGGTTAGTGACAATTATAGATCTTTTTTTCAAGGCTTTAATTTCATTTTTCAAAGATTCATTTTCTAATTTTAGATTATCAAAATCTTTTGATATAAAATCACATTTACCATGACTCATTTTAAGTGCAACAAACTTCTTTCTAAGATCATAATATTTTTCAAATAATTCATTAAGGGCATCTTGTAATTCATCATAGTCATCATCAATATCATGATGATTTGAACTATGGGTAGAATATTATTCATTATCATTAAAGCTAGGGTTAGAGTGTACCTCCTCATTGTTATTAGCCATGAAAAAATGAACATTAGTCTCCTCACTGCTTGATTCCTCAATGTGAGAAAATAGGCAATAATTGCATATATATCTATTTTGTGCATCAACATCCAAGCTTTCATTGAAGTCTTTCTTTGAAATACAACTTGAAATATAACGTTGAATACTTGGTCATTTTCTTCTCATGAAATAAAATAGTGAGTAGCTACAAGATATCAAACATTTAAGTATACACATAATAAAAACGTAAAGTGCCACATTTAAAATAAAGAGAGGAAAGTTTGCCATGATCTTTAACTCAAGGATTGTTAAATTAAAAAATAATTAGAGCGATAGCTCTTATACGAATTGTTACCCAAATAAATACCCAAGAGGTGGGTGAATTGGGATTTTACAAACTTTTTGGGTCAAATTAAAATTTTAGAAAATATTTAATTTGAGAATACTTAACCAAATTTCAATTTAATAAAACATCAATGATTAAAACAGTGAATACCAAATTTTATCAATAATATCAACTAACAAAACAAGATTAATTTCAGATTATATTCTCCCAAAATAATTATTTCAACTTTAAAGTAATTTCACCAAATTTCGTAATTGATTTATTTGCTAATTTATGTTATTAAAATATTAAGACAAGCAATGAAGAATAAATAAGCAAATAAACTGGGAAAAAATAAAGAACAAGAATTTTAACGTGGTTCGGCCAAATTTTGGCCTACGTCCACTCTCCTCCTCTGTGAAACAGGGTGGTCCCTAAATGCCAGTGTTTCAAATCAAACCAATTTATTACCAAAAAAATTATCCAACTTTTATTGTGCACCAAACCAAGTTGTGAAAACCCAATTCTTACTTTAAACCAATTTTATCTTGATTAATCCTAAACACGCATCTAGTGATTAAAGCAAGTAAAGTAAAGTAGAGAATACTCACAACGCCGGATGTACGAGGAAAAAACCCAAAACGGGAAAACAACCTCGGACGGCCCAAGCCAGACAATCACTATGAACAAAGGTTTTACAAAGACAGATTAGCCTTACTCAATGACTCGATCCCCACGGGTATTGACGCTCCTTCTTATCTTATACCATTATTTAATAGTGCCCACGCATAAATTCTGTCTTCCATGATACTCGTCCACAACACACGCGTCCACGTATGTCTCGGTGTGCACTGAATGGCTTTGATTCGTCTACGATGTCGAACAAGAAGTCCCTCTCTTTTCTTCACCACAAAACCTTGATGTTCAATAGTAGAACAAATCTTCTTGGGGCAGCAAGATCATGTAAACATATAAGAATGATAACTTGGATCTTTGCAAACTCTAAGGATGTGCTTAAGCTTTTTAAACCTTAGAAAACATGTGCAAAACTCGTACTGGAACGTAAACTATTTTTTCAGTTGTACACTTACGAAATTCTGATGCAAACATGCTATAAATAGGAATTAAGTGCCACCTCAAAAACTATGTCGTTCTAACGACATAAGGTTGTCGTTCGCGCGACATAGCCATCTCGTTTTAACGAGATTGGTTGTCGTTTGAACGAGCCAGCGTGTCAGTTTGACTTTTTGCCTTTTTGTTTAAAACGTCTCTTCTAAAAGAGATCCAAATAAGTCAAACTCCTTTTCGAGCTTATTAGAATAAAAACGTAGTGTAATCAATTAAAACACTTATAAAAACATTTTAAACATTTTTTTGTATAAAAAATACATCCTTATCTTTTATAAAAACAATTTCGAGCACCATTAATTATACGCATTCATACCTGAGTGATCTCGGAATGCAATTAACTTTGAAGACGAATAAAATTGCACCAATTAAACTTCGACATGATTAATTCTTTGAAGCTTTTCCGCAACGTCTTCAATTTCTTCAATACGTCATAGACCAAGTGGGATCATGACAAAATAAAATCTCCCTATAACATATTACAAACACAGTTTTGTTCACGGAATTAAGTCAAAACAATACAGGGACTCAATTGGAAATTTATGTCCTTACAAATCTCCCCCTTTGACTGTTCCGGGACAAAACTAAACCAGTGAAATGCCTAAGCCGAGCCGTCAAGCCGTATGGCGCCTAAATCCCATCCCATAAACCCAAAGTCAAAAATTACAGGACACGGACTAGAATATGTAGCACCGGAAAGCATGAACTGTCTGAATGTGATGTAGACTTGAAATCTCGAATCGCTGAAGCATACCTGCACACATGAAATAGACAAACAAATACCTAGTGAAGTATGGAGGAACAAATGAAACCAATATATATATATATATATCAAATGATATCAAACGACAATAGATACCAATATCAATAAACTCTGAAAAATCATTTGTTAAAAAATTTGAGCAATAAAATGATACCAAATTTAAACTACCAATTTGTAAAATATGAAATAAAAAACATGCTCAAATCTCCCCCTACATCACCTATATATCTATCCCTTTTTGTATCGAATAGACAATCCGGTGAAAAGATAAACCAACGAAAGTATTTGGCATGAGGATATACCAATTTGAATCAATTTGAAGTTGCTAACGAGCTAAATAGGATCATGTAATGACAACTCTGTAGCAGTAAACCAATGAATCACACAAAAATATAGCAATATAATCAGGTGTGATAAACGGACTACATGCAAAATATCAATACAAGACAATATAAGCTACATATAAACCAGTCAGTCCAGAAAAACTTCCAACAGTACCAAAAATATCCCCAAAATAAACCAGTGGACTGCAAACCAATCAAAAGCAAGAAATCAGGTTGTCGTTCGAATGAGCTAGGGATGTCTCTCAAACGAGATGAGGATGTCGCTCGAACGAAGGACAAATGTCGTTCGAGCGACATAGATATTTCATTTGAACGACTTCTCGTGACCTGCCAAATTTTCCCAGATTCCCAAAAATATTATAAATAATTGCCCAGTGAAAAAAATTTCCACAAAAAAATTCCACGAAGGGGTTGACAGCAGCGAAACAGTGCTAAAACAGTAGGTTTTTAACACAAAACGCAAAAACTCATAAAAATACCCATTGCGAGTTACATGCAAATATAGTACTGATGTTCTCAAACATGGATACGGAATAAATAGGCGTGAAACTACAACAAATGAGTCACAATTCCAACACATCGAAACGATCACGAAGCTCTAATCAATAGCGATAAATCATCAAACTTTATCATATCCATAAGACAATTAAAGTGTGAGCTTAATGAATTCAACATACTACATGCACACAAATCCAGAATTTTGATGATTCTATAAATAATAACGTCAAATTGCAATGCTTCAACATTAGGATTAGTTGTGCAAACCCGTTTAAATTTTCTCCAACTAAACTCCCTCGTAAATATATACTTTTTCAAGTTTTTTTTAGGTTTCTAGCATTCTCAACATAGAGAAAATCTTATTGGCCCTTTTCTTAGCATTTTCTTTTGGGTTCTTTTAAACGATGGCTTTCACGACAAGTAAATTTTGAACTCTCGTAGCCCTTTCCCATGAATCACTCATCATTTTTTCAATTAAGTACCAATTCAAATCCTCACGGTAAATGGTTCTTACATGCACACTTCTCCTTAAGTCTACTTACGCATAGATGACAAGATTGAGATAAGAACGCCTCACCAAATTCAAATATGCAAGAGAAGTCAAACATTTATATAAACTCGTGCATGTGTGCAATGATGACATATATATAAAGTCGAATCAAAATGAATATGAACTTCGAAAAGACCCCATATAAACAATGGTTAATATCATTCTAAGAATCAATAATAATGACCAAATGTCCTAGCCATATGGATAATGAAACGATGGGGGGGGGGGGGCAAGCACACCAATATGCCACATCAAGAATGTAAACTCAAAAACAAAAAACTGAAAATCTTTTTGACTTTTCAAACAAATTTTGACTCAAAAAGAAAAATCTTTTTGGATTTTCAAAAGTTTTCTCAAAAACAAAATCTTTTTGTATTTTTCAATAGGACAAAAACAAATGAAAACTATAATATAAAATGATACACATGTCACTATGCTAACAATGAATATATTGTGAAGAAAACTAGCATATGACAAACATGGCAGCACTATCATCCTTTAGATTTATCATGGGAAGAATCAAGTGCAACCAAACGAGAATCATGAAGTTTTATTCCTAAAGCCACTAAATTCGATTTCCTAACCCAAGTAAGTGTAAAACAACGCATGGGGGTTTGGGGAATCGGGGAAAATTTATTCCTAATCTTCCTAGGAGCTTGTCTAAGGTCGTAATAATAACTCCTAAGGTGACATTTCCTACCACAAAACGTAAAAGAGTAGCGATGGTGGGAATGATTACCTATATGTGGACCTTTTCTAACCTTCCTAGTGTTTCTCACACGTGCGGGAGGGATGGGAACAATTCTCTCATTAAAACCTATACCTCCCCTATCTCCTTTAATTTAGACGGTGCCTATGATCTTATTTAACTTCTCCGACCTAGCCTCCAAATCAAACTTGACTCTAGACGAGTCTTTCACCTTCTCCTCCAACTCGTGAATCCTAGACTCGAGCAAACGCCTAGACTCCTCAAACACTAAAATCTTCTTTTTTAAGGACTCCATCAAACCTCGGAGATTATCTCTCTCTTTCTCCACAAACTCTAATTTTTCCCTAAACTTTTTTCCTCGTGCACTGAGATCCTCAATCAAACTATCATTATTTTCTATGGCACGTTCATTCAACTTAGCTTGAAATTTAGAGTTAGCCTTTTTCACCTTCACCGTTTCGGTATATAACTCATTAAATGCAACTTGCAACTCTTTCACATCTACATCCTCTTCCTCACTCTCTTCTCCCTCACTACCATGGGATTCACTCAAAACCTCCTCGGAAGTGTCATTCACATGAGAATCGTTGTCTCTCACATGACATGCCATAAACCGAAAAAAGTTACGATCAATGGGGGAACTCTCTCCCTCTTCCGGATCACTATCACTTAAGGTGGCACTATAAACAATGGGTTGCTTGCCCTCTTTCTTAAGTCTAGTGGGACAGCCCTTAACTTTGTGACCGTACCCCTCACACCCAAAACACTTATCTGACTCATCTCTCTTAGGCTTCTCAAACTTATCCTCAGAGGTGGGATCTACTTTGTTTTTCTTGAATTTTTCAAATTTCTTGGCATCATTCGATTGTTTTTTAAACTTAATAAATTTTTTAAATTTCTTTGCCAATAAAGCGACATCCTCAAAATCAAAATCGGAATCAGAATTCGAAAATTTAATTTCCTCCTTTCAGGATTTCCAAGCAATACCCTTTTCTTTCTTAGGCACTTTTTTGGAGGTAATCATGTCGATTTCATAGGTTTGTAAGTCGCCTACAATCTCTTCTAGTTTCGTCGATTCTAACTTACCTAGGGAGTTTAAGATATTCACTTTCGCATCAAACCTACTAGGCAACGACCTAAGGATTTCCTTAATGACACGGTTTTCGGGAATTTTTTCACCTAGGTTAAACGACGAGTTGACAATATTGGACAACCTAGCATAAAACTCATCAAAAGTCTTACTCTCTAACATCCTAATGGTCTCAAACTGTGTAGTAATATTTTGAAGTTTTGACGCCCTAACCATGCTAGTGCCCTCGTGAGTGAGTGCCAAAATATCCCAAGCCTCTTTTGAAGTTTCACAAGTCATAATTCTATTATATTCTTCCTGTGTGACATGTGAAGAAATAACGTGCAGACCCCTAGAATTATATTGTGAAAGTCTTTGTTCAGTTTCAGTCCATGACTCAACAGGCTATAAACTAGTGACCTCACCTATAATAGTGACATGGGGTGTCCAACCTTTCTCAACAGCTAGCCACACACACTCATCAATAGATTTTAATGAACACCTCATTCTCATATTCCAATAAGTATAATTAGTGCCATAAAAAATAGGAGTTCGAGAAAATTCGTAATATCCAAAATTCATCTTTAAAAACATACGGGATCACAAAATAATTAAAATATGTTTTCTAGCTCTGATAGCAATTTGTGAAACGGGGTGGTCCCTAAATGTGTGTGTTTCAAATCAAAGAAATTTGTTACCAAAAGAATTATCCAACTTTTAATGTGCACCAAATCAAGTTGTGAAACCCCAATTCTTACTTTAAACCAATTTTATCTTGATTAATCCTAAACACGCATGTAGTGATTAAATCAAGTAAAGTATAGTAAAGAATACTCACAACGCCGGATGTACGAGGAAAAAACCCAAAATGGGAAAGCAACCTCGGACGGCCCAAGCTAGACAATCACTCTGAACAAAGTTTTTACAAAGACAGATTAGCCTTAATCAATGACTCGATCCCCACGGGTCTTGACGGTCCTTCTGATCTTTTACTGTTCTTTAATAGTGCCCATGCAGAAACTCCATCTTCGATGATACTCGTCGACAGCACACGCGTCTACGTATGTCTCGGTGTCCATCGAATGGCTTTAATTCGTCTACGATATTGAACAATAAGTCCTTCTCTTCTCTTCACCGCCAAACCCTGATGTTCAATTGTAGAACAAACCTTCTTGGTGCATCAAAATCACATAAATATATAAGAATGATAACTAGGATCTTTGCAAACTCTAAGGATGTGTTTAAGCTTTTTAAACCTTATAATACATGTGCAAAACTCGTACTGGAACGTAAACTGTTTTTCCAGTTGCACACTTACGAAATTTTGATGCAAACACGCTATAAATAGGAATTAAGCACCGCCTCAAAGATTGTGTCGTTCGAACAACATAGGGTTATCGTTCGTGTGACATAGCCATCTCGTTTGAACGAGACTGGTTGTCGTTTGAACGAGCCCGCGTGTCAGTTTGACTTTTTGACTTTTTGTTTAAAACATCTCTTCTAAAAGAGATCCAAATAAGTCAAACTCCTTTTCGAGCTTATCAGAATAAAAACGTAGTGTAAACAATTAAAACACTTCTAAAAACATTTTAAACATTTTTCTTTATAAAAAATACATCCTTATCTTTTATAAAAACAATTCCGAGCACCATTAATTATACGCATTCGTACCTGAGTGATCTCGGAATGCAATTAACTTTGAAGACGAATAAACTTGCACCAATTAAACTTCGGCATGATTAATTCTTTGAAGCTTTGCCGCAACGTCTTCAATTTCTTCAATACATCATAGACCAAGTGGGGTCGTGACAAATAAAATCTCCCTATGACATATTATAAACACAGTTTTGTTCACGGAATTAAGTCAAAACATTACAAGGACTCAATTGCAAATTTATGTCCTTACATCCTACGTTCGCTTCACTACCGTGATCCAGTAAGGTAGGATCAAACCTCCAACGTACAATTGAGCAGCTGAACCGAGCTACTTGTACTACCAAAGCTAATCACCGAGCTTCAAATCCCTGGTCCACTTACGGATAGGAACCAATCACCGTTACGAATTCGTAGCTAATATCCGAACTACTAAATATAACCCAAAGTGTCAATACAGCTTCAAAATGATTCTAAATTTGAGTACAAAGTTGAGTTACTGAAACTTCTGAAAAGTACAATTTAAGTCCGAGTTTCTTCTTCAATTAGACACTAAAAATAAATTTGATTCGGTCTTTTCACGAAAATATGACTGTTGAGATGTAAAAGTGAAAAGCATATCTCCTGATATATTTTTTGTGAAGATTGAGTTCTCAAAGTAAATATTATTTATCTGAGTAGAAAAGATAATTTTGTTTCTACAAAATAAAATTTAGTAGAAAGAGAGAGAGAGAGAAACTGATATGCATATTAAAAGAAAGTACTCTGCCAAATAAAATTGATTCTCATCGTTCAATATGGTTACAATTTAAACACTGAGAAAATATATATACAAGATATATGGCATTGACAAAATGTACAAGAAACATGAAATTTATGGGGCGTAATGTCCATGGCATTTCTAAAAACAACTTGCAAGATATATTCTCAAACAAGAGGGCTGCTAATGCAACCGGGTGAATCAACCGGATAACTCTACCGGCTGATGTGGCCACATGAGCTGGCCACATGAGTTGGCCACATATATATACATGCTATTTTCTAAAAAAAAAAAAAGATAAAGAAAATTCTTTTACAAAAAAAACAGTTTTAACACAAAAAAAATCACACAAAATATTTTTTTAGTATCAGACAATTTTTAAACTAGTTTTAATACACAACATATTAGAAAAAATGGTGCGCGTCAGTGATATGTATAGATGATCGGACTGCTTATACATATTACGGGGCAAACTATTTTTTTAAATATAGTAAAACGATTGTTTTTAAATAGTAAAAAATGGTCAGCGCCAACGGTATAAAAAAGTACGACTCAATGTTACGTCACATTTTAATTTGGATCGTTAACGTGTTTGTTAAAAAATAAAGATTCATAATCGTATTGTGTAATTTTTTAATTGGTTCGTGTTAAGTAAAAAAACAGTTTGATCGAAAAATAAAAAAACATAAATGCACAAAACTGGTGCAATTATTATTTTTCAAATAAAAAAGGTTTTAATCAAAAAAATAAAATTTTAACATGTTCAACAACAGTATTTTTCATAAAATGAAATTTGATTGGAAAAACAAAAATAACTTTTTTATGTCGACTCATGATTTTTATGTGTCGATCGCGACACTGGTTATTATTGCTGACCAATCTCAATACGGATCCACGTACATACCGGTGGCGCCGACCAATTTTTATATATAGCGTGTATTTAACGTATAGATTTTAGCAAAAAAAAATATATTTTTTAAATATTTTTAAAATTGATTTGTCAATGCCGCTGGCGCGGACCCACATCCGTTAAATGTTGCGGAGCCGTGCCAGCGACAATAACCGAACGTTGATCTATATTTTGACGTATATTTTTTGACATATATTTATATATTGCGTGTATTTAACGTATTGAGTTTAGCAAAAATAATATCGCAGCGCTTTTTGTGTGGCCAATATCACAGCTCTTTTGTGTGGTCAATAGCATTGAGTTGTATTTTTTTTCATACGCGACATTAAAAAAAACTATTTACTACATTAAAAAAAATTGTTTGCGCAAGCGGTATAAATAAGCAGTCCGACCAGCTATAAATACTGTTGGTGCGGACCATTTTTTCTAATATGTTGGTCCGCGTCAGCGGTATGCATAGGGAGTCCGACCATATTGTGTTACACAAAAAAAAATAAAACAAGTTTTAAACATGTTAACGTCAATTTTTTTTTTTTCAGAAAATGACATTTGATTGGAAAAATAATTTTTTTATGCCGATTCATGATTTTTATGTGTCGATTACGACACTGGTTATTGTTGCTATCGCGGAACCACATTCATAAGACAGTAACCACATTATTGTCACTGGCGCGGACCAACATATTAAAAAAATGGTCAGCGATCAGTTATTGTCACTGGCGCGGATCCGTATCACTTAATGGATGTGGGTCGCGCTAGCAGCGCTAACAAATCGATTTTAAAACTTTTTTTTATTTTGCAAGAGGCGTTTTTTATTTTTCCGCATAACATTTTTTTTGTGCTAAAATCTATTTTTTTGCATTAAAACTAGTTTTAAAATATTTTTTTACTAAAAAATACATTGATCATTGAAAAAATCTTTTGTTTTTGTCACAAAAGAGCAGTCTTATTGGCCACACAAAAAGAGCAGTACTATTGTTTTTACTATTTCACAAAAAAATATTTTTTTTACTATTTTTAGAATAGTAAAAAATGGTCCGTCCCAACGTTATGAAAAATATATGACTCAATGTCACGTACCGTTTTTATTTGGATCGTGATCGTGTTTGTTAAAAAATAAAAGATTCATAATCGCATTGTTTAGTTTTTTAATTAGTTTGTGTTAAGTAAAAAAAATGATTTTGTGTTTTATCTTGTTGTATTTTAACAAATTATAATTTTAACATATATTTTTTACATATATTTATATATAGTGTGTATTTATATTTTTTGGTTGGACTGATTTTTTTTAACTTCAAAGTTATATTTTGCAAAAACAAAAAAAATCTATAAGGACAAAGTAAATTTTAATGATGTGGGTCAAAGCATTTCTGTTACAGCAAGAGATTAAGTTGTTTTGTGTTGGTGGGTGCCACTGCCAGCTGGTGGCCACATCACCCTGTTGATAAAACCGGTGCAAACCCCCTGTACCAAAAGCATTTCTCTCTCAAACAAAAACCATACACAGTTGTTGAAATAATTTTCCGTGCGTGGCCAATGGCTATATAATATCAGTGGGTTTGTATTTAAATTTTTTTTGTTCGTAACAGGGATTTGAAAAATGACAACAAAACAAAAGTTAAAAGATGCATACATATTCCAACAGTCAAATAGTACTATGTCTTAGCAGGTATGATTTAGACTACACAAAGTTTGGTTTGTGGAGCCTAAGGAGATAAAGAGCCTTACACTCCATTTGACAATGAAAAGGAAGGTTTGCGTGGGCTGATGCATAAACAAGACTATATGACAACTGAAATTATATTGAACTTCCAAGGCTGTTGGCACAAAAACCAACTATGAAAATTACTACTGCCCGAGATTTATGAGGTGAAAGGGACAAGTTTAGATAGAGAGAATATAAATATAAACGTTAGAAATGACAAAGCTTTCAACTGCTCATCATATATATATATATATATATATATATATATGAGAGGTTTGAATATTATGAAAATTTTATTTATGATGGAGTCTCCAAAAAGTCGGCGTGTAGATTAATAAAAAAAAGTTTATATATTTTGAAAAGTTTTCGAGGTGTGAGTCTAATGTGTATTTAAAAAAAATAGAAAATATTATGACAAATATTAGTTCTAATTTAAAAGATTTTATATCTGTATAACACACACACACACACACACACACACACACACACACACACATATATATATATATATATATATATATATATATATATATACACACTAAGAATTATTTACATAATGCTCAATAAATATTAGTTTGGAATCATCAAAATAAATATATTACGTTAGACTATAATATACACAACTTAATTCAAGGAGATATAATACAACATATAAAAAATAACATATATAGAGGCCAAAAAATATAATTAAAGTAAGTAACATATAGATATAAAAGAAAAACGTTTTAAAATATATTATGTAAAAATAAATAACTAAGTAGTTAACTAAAATATAGATAACTGACAACATATATATATATATATATATATATATATATATATATATATATATATACACACACACAATACTGCTCTTGTGCGGACCAGTCTGCATTTTAAGAGCGCGAACCGAACATGTGTCACCTGGCGGTGAGCCCAGAAGAGAAAGAGAGTGTGCCTTTAATATAGCCGATAGTCTCTAGGCTCACCGTCAGGTGACACTTGTCCGGTCCGCACTCTTAAAATGTGAATCGGTCCACACAAGAGCATTCTTATATATATATATATATGCAACTTAATAAATATTATGACTAAAATTGTACACATAAATAGAATAATAACTATACTGAAATATAGCATAACTAATAGCATTATTCAAATAAAACAAAATTATGTATATATAATATAAATTAAAAAAAACATTTACATAGTATTTTATAAAAGTTAGTAGAAGTATAAATAACACATATTTATATAAATGTATCAAATAAAATATATGTGTTATAAGTTAAGAAATAATTACATAATATTCAATTAATATATGTTTGGAATCATCAAAATATATATATTACATTAAACTAAAATGTATATTAATTGTAATTAGGATAATTAAATATTAATTAAAGGGTTAATTATATTTTCATTTAACATATACATATATACATAAAATATTAAACATATCATTACTCAAACATATGGAAAAATTTATAATAACTAAAATACTTGTGCTACGCATATATGTATTTTTTATTATAAAGGACATACTCATTTAGTTTTAAAATTTACAGAGCTTCTATTTGTTTCTATAGTAGAATTAATAGGGTTTCCACAATATAAAGACCAGATGGGTGAAAGTTCTAGAGTGGAGCAAGTATACGTTAATGGGGTTAAGGACTTTATGAATTATGCAATAAAGAATCTCAAAACTGATATTATCCCATGCCCGTGCATTCGTGGTAGACTTGGTAAACGTTTGAAAGAAGCGTATGTAAAATTACATTTGATTCAGTGGGGTATGCAAGCTGACAACACGGTTTGAAAATTTTATGGGGAGAGGGACTTTACGTATATTCTAGAAGAAATACTTGTCAAGAAAATGGTTCTCATAGATAGTGATCCGTTACACATGATAGGTTAAACGATCTCATAAATGATACATATGAAGTGCATGTAGCATAAGGAAAACAAGAGATTAGAGGGAATGATTTAGGTTGTGAGGATCATGATAAAAACGATGCTGACCAAGATAGGTATTATATACTGTTAAGAGCAGCAACAATAGAACTATTATACCATAACTCCAACCCCGAGCACATAATGTTACATGTCATGGTTGGAGTGCACAACTTAAAGAGTCAATTTGGTCTGCCGGAAAAAAGTGTGACAGTAATACTCCTTTGGGCAAAAGATTTGCTCCCCAAAGAAAATACACTGCCAGTCAATTATCCAATCATGAAGCGTAATTTGAAAGGTTTGGGTATGAAATACAAATCAATCCATTGTTACAAGTATGATTGCATTTTATAAGGACAAAACAGGCTTATCCTGTATGTAAGGAACCTCTATATGAAAAAAAGATGATTATACATAACAAATATTTGTTCAAAGTAGATACGCAAATACCTAAGACGGTGTTAAAGTATTTCCCTTTAAGTCCTCGATAAAAGAGACTTTACACTATACCTTAGATAGTAGAGGCTATGACTTGGCATGGTCGAGTGTAGGTGGGTGAGAATCTCATGCAATATCCAATTGATTCATTTGTGTGTAAATCATCAAATCAGTGATACCCGGACTTTGCTAAAGAAATACACAACATTCGTCTCGGAATATTAACTAATGGGTTTAACCCATTTGGTAAATTGAGCATAGATAATAGTATATGGCCGGTGTTTACGGCGCCTTTAAATTTTCCCCCTATCGCTGTGTATGAGAAATGAGTTCATAATTTTATCGTTGTTGATACAAGGTCCAAAAGCACCGGGTAGTGACACTAATGTTTTATTAGCGCCACTAATAAATGAATTGAATGAGTTATGGGTTGAAGGTGTAAGAGCATTCGACTCGTAGAAACAGGCGGAATTCAGTTTGAGAGTTATGTTGATATGGACAATTCATGATTTTCTTGTATGGGTGCAATGTACATGGTTACCTGTGTTTCCCTATTTATGGAGAGGAGACTGAAGACAACTATCTTAAGAAAAATGGTAAACATTTTTATCATAGTCATCAAAGATTTCTGCCCAAAGGTCACAAATTCAAGTTAATACAATGTGTGACACCCCGCCTAATTAAAGGTGATCAGGCATTTATTAAATTAAAACAGGTTTCTCAAATGGTTCATTCTTAGCATCACTGTCGAAAACTTTTTAATTAATAATCACCTAAGTGAAAAATAGACTGGTGCAAATTTAATCTTTCTTAAAACAGATAAATCAACCATGCGGAATGTAGTAAAACAATCACCATGTACTAAAACCCAATCCAACAAAGTATAAGTACAACAGAATAAGAGTATTACCGAATAAACCATCGGCTAAAATCCCAAACAACAATAGAACAACTACTAGTCTCAAACTAACATTTGAGACTGATACCGGACCACAAGTCCATACATAGAATAGTGTGAGATCATGTACTAGATTTGAATGAGAGATATCGTCTAGTCAAAATCCTGTAAGCATCCACTGTGCTACATCTTCGAGTTCCTGGGATGAAATCATACATGGCGTCCCTGTGGCTGGACACCTAAAAGGTTTTGAAAATATTTTATAGCAAGAGTTAGTACTCAAAACATTTTGAAAATATTTAGCAAGCATTTATCACAATATAAAATGCTGTATTGATTACACATGTTAGGTTCTCGTACACTCTCTTGAGTTTACTCACCCCTCATATTTTGTGCACACCTAACATTCTACACTTAGTTTACCTACCCATACCTCCCAAGACAACTAAAACTAAAGTAATCAACTGAACTTATCTGTACCTAAGTTCTCGTACCGCCCATACAGTACATTCGTTTCACTAACATCTCGCATATGTTAATTAACTCTCAAGGAACATTTCACCTATGTTATGTTTCAAGACTTCTCATTTAGTTTCACTACTAAATTACTATAATTCTCACAATTGATATCTTCCCACTTGTGTAATTAAGTTTCACTACTTAAATTACTAATTAGATATTCTCTATCTAAAGGTACATTTCATAATTAAGTTTCACTACTTAACTTACCAATTTGATATGTATGTCTAAATACATCACATAACAATCTACTATTTCACAGAAGTAGAATATCACTGTTTCTAAATGATATATAGACCCCAACTATTAATATTCACATATTCTGGTTCAGAACTCTTTCATCACGATACCAGTTCTAAGGTTTGGTTCAGCATTTTACATCGACCCCAAACATATAATAGCCCTATGTTAGTTCGGAATATCTCATCGACCCTAACATAGTTAATTTAGGTATACTTCTCTTAACCTAAAAGTTCATACAATTCAGTAGGTACACACCCGACCTATCAATCATGTTTGTACGTAATATTTTGTTCTCTTACATTTACCGTACAATATTCATTTTATGATTTATCTCATTAATCGCATTTATTCGAGTATTCACACAACTCTAAGGGCCCTAGTTACCCCTCACATATAATTTTAGTAGTTATTTCTTACCCTACTAGTCTATCACTTGAATTGACTTTACCTCGCTCCGTAACTAAATTCCAATTCCCCCGATGCTCTACTCAATCGATTTATTCTCATCGGTCCACAATCTAAGTCGTACTCCCAATGGCCCTACCGGACCTCAACAATATACCTACTGGTCTTATTCTCATTCCCATATAAGTATAATATAAATCCTAGGATTCCCATTCATTACCGGAAATTAAAGAAACCTTAAACAAGGAAGGATTTGAGAAAAATAGCTTACGTCGATCGATCGACTCCTGGATTCGATCGATCGACATTAAAGGTCGATCGATCGATCGAGCAAGGATAGCATCTGTTTGTCTACTTTGTTAATCTTCTTCCTCCATTAACAAATCTCCAAACTTCATTATAGTATACCAAACTTCGACCCAATGATCCTAACATGTTCCCACATATACTAGGACAATTTCTAACGTTTCAAATACATCAAAACCTCAATCCATTTAAAGAAATTATGGATAAAACCCAAAATTTCTTGAAAACCCTAGTTATGGTGTTCTTCCCATATTTTCATTCAAAGCCCAGATTTTATTCTGAAATAATTATGAAGTCAGCTCTGAATATTATTCCTCTATATATGCTAAATCATTCTACACGCAATTCCTATCCCAACATGCATAAATATCATTCGTTTCTTTCCAAAATATTGATTTAACAAAATTATTCAAAAACCCTACACATGGGTATTATAACTTTATAATTTTTGTAATAAACAACTTGCCTTGATAGAGGGGTTCTGATTTCGTGATTGTTGTTGATGATTGATTGTTTTTCTCCTTCAATCTTCCTTCCCAACAAGTTTGTGGTGAAAGTCTCCTTTGAATCCTTCTCAATTCTTCCTTTTGCCTTTCACTCTTCTCTCTAATGGCTATGGTGTGTTTTTTTTCTTTTCTCTAACCTTAGCCTCCAACTCTTATAATCTGACTTAGAGTTATTAAATTCGTAGGTCTTCTCACTCCTACATTTTAAAAGAGTAAAATGCCCCTGAACGGTCCCGGCTTAGCCCAAAAACGTCCCGGGACCCAACTAGTACCCCTGGGTATACTATTTTGACTATTTCGACCCTTTCGGGGTTAACCGTGACCTCTAAATTATCATTTGAGTCACTTAAAAATATACTACTCGTTCTCACCCCAAAACGATCTACACGCGTTAAGTAACTATTTACTACTCGTACCAAGTGAATATAATGTGGCAATATTAATCAGTATATATATCTCGATTAATATTACATGATCACAATTATTAATAAATCTCACTAAATTATTTCTCTTGCGTAATTGAAATTAAACCGTATTTTCTCATTTAATTCTCCAATTTAATTAAATAGAAATATTCAGAAATACGGGGTGTTACACAAAGCAATTTTATCCCAGAAGGCACCGAAACCTATTGGGTTTGCCAATAGGTGGCAAGAATCCTTTGAAATCTCGAGCCTTGTCTTTGTTAAAATCATGTACCGACTTAAAATATGAGAGTTGGGATAAGGTTGAGCATGAAAAAAAGATGACTTGTGGGATACACTCATTAAAATAGTTTAATCTTTCGATCGACCAGAAGGAGGGGTCCATGAAATCCTATGGTATTCAATTGAAGACATTTACAAGTAACCTTCGCTCGGCTTATTTTAAGGGATTGGTCAGTGATGGGATAAAGGCCCTAAAGAATCGAGTACCGGGGAAAGAGTTTATCCCCGTCCATGAGTGGAATGAATTACCTAGAGTGGTATACAAATAAAATTTAATTAAAACCTGCAATGTTGAAAAAATAAAAGAAAAAAAAGTTTTACTAGAATGTCAACATAAACTTTTGATGAAAAAAATATAAACACAATAAGATAACAAAAAAAAAAAAACAGAAAGATGGAAAAATTAGGAGAATAAGAAAAAGCTTTATTATTAAACAATGGAGTTTTTGTTGGGAGTTTTATACATATGTAGAGGCATAAATGAATTTTTTTGGAGGGAAATTGGGCTTTGTAAGGGGAGGAAAAAAAAGATTGAAAGTTCTTTGTACGTAAATATTCAATGCATCTTCCCAATGTATATAAAATAGTGATAATTAAGAGGTCTTCCTAATTCAGTCACGTGAGTGACTTAAACTCCATCACGTGTATAAGTTTAACCCTAATCCGTGTTTTTTTAATTTTTGCAGGAGGTCCTTTTTGGGGTTATGGTGGCTACGTTTTGAAATTTGTTTACCGTTTTGCCCCCCTTCAACCTTCGATTCAGAGCCCTTTTGCTACTTTTGGTGTGATCAATGAGTTATTTTTAAAATCAAAGATAATTGGAAGAGTTTGAAGCTACATTCATTGTCGGTTTGTGACAATTGATTCAAGGTATGGAGTGTTTGTATGATCAATCTGTTATCTTTGAAAACGAAGATAATTGAAGCTTATTCGAATCTTTTTTTTCAAATTGAATGCACATTGTGTAGCGGGTTTTAATAATTGAAGCAATTCAAAGTTGTTTTTCTACAAATTGAAGGAAGGTCGTGTGTATCTTTGTAATAATTGATTTAAGGTTATGCAAATATATGTCAATTTTATTGGTTTTTTCATTTCGAGTGTATATTTAGGTTACTAAGATGTAATTTGATTTGTTTTGTTTGAAATGACTATATTTTTCATTTTTTATTTGCAATTGTATAGTTGATTTGATATATTTGTTCGTAAGCCCTAATTTCACGTACTTAGCTTCGCAAGTACTAATTAGATACATGTATGATGCAATTTTTTTTTGTTCTATTATTTTTGTAAATTGTATATTGAAACTTTTTTAGATTATTTTATGACTGAATTTGTAGGTGACAGATAAATTTAAGCTTTATGTATTAATGGTTATTATAAATATCAATTGTTTCATTTGTTCACATTTATTTGTTAATAAGATTTGTGTAATGTATTGAATTTATCTGATTTAAACCATATGCCATATGAAATCATATCAGATAACATAGTGAATTTATCTGTTTGGAAGTCCACATAGGAGGAGGTTTTTGTTTTCTTTTTGTTAACACTTTTTGTAGTTTGCACGCTGAAATTATTAAATGTAAATTAAATATGTTTCATTTTTTAGTTCATATGTGATGATACACTTTTCTTATTATTTTATAGGTGTTATGGATTTTCTCGTGTTGTTGATGTTCAAATTTGGAGAGAAAAGTTAGTTGATGAAGTGTGGGAGGAATACGCAATTTGATGATTTAATTTATCATACATGCACAAAATGGAAGGAGTTATCTACTAACATTATTGGTGTGCGTTATAATCTTCATGGGCATCCATTTTGTGAATTGGATGGTGAGTCGGATTTGCAGAATTTGATATTTTATTATGAGTCTCATTCAATTCGTAGTATCGATGTTTCTGTGTCAAGTAAGATAGTGGTTGAAGGGCCTGATCAATTATCAAGTGGAAGTGGCAGCGGTGTTCAGTCTTATGTTGAGAATGAGAGTGATTATGAAGTTAGTTGGGTTCATTATTTTTCGAAATATGGAGAGAAGGTTTTGATGTCTGCTGGTCGATCGAAAGGTTTGTGTCATGTTGGTCAAAGGTTTCAACGAGGTATTAGTGAATTTTGGAGAGTTTTGTATATGTTTTCAATTGAGAACGGATTTAAGTTTCATTATGTAAAGAATGACAATGATAGGATAACGGTTGAATGTTTTTACAAGGGAAGTATTGGGTGTGCATGGTATTTTCATGGTCATGTAGAGAAGGGCAATTCATTTTTTTCTATAAAGGGTCTTGTAAATGAACATATGTGTGGGTATACATACAAGATAATGAAACATCTAAGAATTAGTTCAGACCATATATCATCTCTTATTGTTGAGGAGATTAAATAACGGTGGCTTACACGCCTCGTGGATATCATTTACCATGTGCAAAGCAACTATGGATTGATTATCAATTATCATCTTTCATGGTGGGTTGTTGAGAGAGCTAAGCAACAAACATATGGAGATCAATCTTTGTCATTTTATAGGATTCGATTATAGGGAAGCTTTATTGCCTTCTAATATGAGTAACATAGTTGAGATTGATTAAGATGATGATTCAGGGCGATTTAAAACGTTGTTTGTGTCATTCCATGCAGCATTGAAGGATTTATGTTTTTTCGTCATCTATTGTTTCTTGATGGGATATTTCTGAAATCCCAAAATAAAGGAATTCTTCTTGCGGCTACAGGAAAGAACGAAAATCAAGGTATACACTATTTTGTTTTGTACATAGTAAATTTATCTATTTTAGTATATGTTCTCTTTTAATATAATTTTTATAATTTTTTGGTTCAGGAATACTTCCGTTGGCATTTGTTATTGTTGATTCTGAAACAGAAGAAAATTGGGAATGGTTTTTGGAGAAGCTGTCACATGTTACTTCTTCACGTGTTTTTAGTTTTATATCGGATAGGATTGAAAGACTTTTGAAGTCGGTTTCGAACGTTTTTCCAAATTCTTACCCCTTTTATTGTTTGCAGCATTTGAAGAACAGCGTTAGAGACCACCTATCCGGTTCATTTTCAAAGCCCGTGGGGGACAATCTTGTGAATATGTTTTGGAATTGTGAATATGAATAAAACCAATTCAAATTTCACCAAAAAATGTATTTGTTGCTTACGGAAGGATCTGATCCAATTTAAAATTTGTTGCAAAGTTTAAGGAGGGAAAATTGGACAAGTTCGTATTTAGAAGGTGAGAAATATGGTGAAATGTATTCAGACATTGCGGAGTCTTTTAATTCATGGATTCGTGAAGCTCGTCATTTTTTGATAATGGAGTTAATTGATTATATTAGAGGCCATATTATGAAGATGATGGCTGAGCGTAGGGAGATGGCCAATCGATGGAATGGATGTTTATGTCCTAAAATCGACAATCGAATTGCTAGTTTGTTAAAAGAAAGCAGGGGTTGGAGAGTTAGTAAAGCATCTGAATTTTTGTTTGAGGTTCATTCGAAGGAAAGTGTTATGGATGATCTCTTGAAAAGAACTTGTTTCTATTTTGAATATCAAGTCAATGGATTTTTGTGTGCTCATGTTAATGTTGCCATTCAAAAGTCCTGGAAGGATTTGAATATGTTCATTGATAATTTTTTCAACAAGGAGTATTTTGTTCAATATTATGCAGAAATGATTTATCTTGTTCCTACATTTGGAAGGGATGATGAATTTGATACGAAAATAATCATTAGTTCGCCTAGTGCGATGCGGATGGCTGCGAGGTCAAGAAAGAGAGGATTGCTTCTCATGGTGAAGAAAAGAGAGAATTTAAGTGTGGCACTTGTCGAAAAGTTGGACATAACAGAAAAAGTTGTTTCCGGAAATGTGTAGATAGGGAGAGTTTTATATTACTTTTACGAAATTTTGTGTAGTTAATTGGATTATATATGTTTTCATATTTTGAAATGTGAATAATAATATATTACTGATTTCTTATATTGGTTTTATATGCCTGCTTGGTTTGTTTAAATGTCTTGTATCAAATTTCAATTATTTAATTTGTAGATTTATTACTTGAGTATGTAGATTATAGTAATTTATTTTGTTGTCATACAAAATGTGAATTTGCCTATTTTTGCAAGTAAGTTGGTTTATGTCTTTTAGCTAGTGTGTTATGTTTGTTGGTATCAAATTGAATTTTTCTCTTCAATATAAGCCTAGTTGTTTATTATAACAAATAAAAAAGACTCAACATCCCCCAAAACATGATAGTTTGCAAAAGAAAATCTGAAAATTATTAGCCTTGTTAGAAATATGAGGAAATAATTGAAATAAGGAAAATGAATTTGAGATTGAAAATTAAACATTTCAAAAGAAGATTTTGGGTAGTAATACTAATAGTAGTTGGTGATGTCTTTATATTCACAAAATAAGTTGAATAGTTTTTCAGTTATACTGGTCATTCTCTTTGAAGCTTAGAAGACTCTAAGAAGACGTGAAGAACTAGAACAGGTCCACCTTTAAAGATATTTTCCAAAATGTGAAAGACTTTGAAGATGAAGTGCTGATAAGGAAAAATATTTTTGATATGGGTCCTTTTCCTCAGCATAGAATAAAGATGCAGGAAACTAGAGATAGGGTCAACACTTCCATGGATCAAGAGGAAATTTAATGGTAGCAGAAGCCCAACATTAAATGGCTTAAATAAGGGGATCAAAATACCAAATTTTTTCACTTTGTTGTCAAGGCCAATCAGGCTTCTATAGCAATTCATAGAATTAGAGATGGGAATGATCATTGGAAAGACACTAAAGAGGATGTTCAAAGATCTTTTGTAGAGCACTTTCAACAAAAGATGGCACGTAGAAACAATAGGAATAAGTCAAATTTATCAGTGTGAGAATATTACAGTAAATTTATCAGTATGAGATTAATATAGTGAATTTATCTCAGCTACATTAGGAATAATTGATCATTACATGGAAATGAAACAATCGTTGAATTGTAACAATGTTCATTTTTATAGGCAACCCTAACTATGAACATGTTGCAATTTTGTGAACTTGGCAAAATATAAATATCAAATAATGAAAATATTTAATTTTTCATATGTTTTTGTAATAATTTTGAAATATAAAATACTATTTTACTCAAATAAGTTGCACTAACATTCAAAATATCCATTAAATATTAATATTCAAAATGTTTCCATTCAATATTGATCTTCAAAACATCCAAAATGAAATTCTTCATTTTTAACATAACTTGTGGACATATGACAAAAATTGTTGCTACTAATAAACTTACAATGCAACATTCCATCTTCAATCCAAAACAGTTGTACTTGAGTTCATACTATACCTAATACATTCATTAAGTACAAGTAAGGAAGACAAAAATTTGTTTTCATTCAACATTGAAATTGACTTCATCCATTTACAGATCATCAATCTTTTGACCATGCGCTAGAAGTTGCTTGATCATCAATGACCGTATTAAGCACATGTGGTTTTTCTTGATGTTAGATAACATTGATTTTCTCTTGGACATATTCTTCACGATGTAGCAAACAATGACTCCATAATCAACCCTATAAAAAGAAAATAGTTCATTAATTAGTAATATAGCGTCAATTTAATGGACCAAAAGATTAATAGCATAACACCAAATTATTTTTATTTTCCTCTGCCCATATCAATCAAAGAATAAGGAACCCCCTTATACCACCTCAACATAAAGGAGTTAATCAAAGTTTGGGAGCTAATTAGGCTTTTAGTTTCAGGTGGTGAGCACCTCTCGATCTTCCTCCTTCCTCCTTCCTAGTTCCTCCTTGAAAATAAGAATTCTACTAGCAGCTTCATAACCCGCTAGGTAGATATTGTACCTGAAGTTCATATTCCTTCCATAAGGGACGGGGTCTTTCATTTCGTCCTCCTTCGAGTCCTTGAATGTCGAATCCATACCCATAACTGAGGAATAAATAGTGGCTCATAAGAGGAGAATTTTTCTAGTTGATGATAATGATTTCGATCCTACCTCCCATAAGGCTAAGGTTCCAAAGAGAATCGAGAGAGGGAGTCCATGTGCCCCCTTACCCATATCAGACTCTTCAGTATAAGAGAAAAATAAGAATGAGAAATCCCCCTATAATTTAGTTTCCACGTTGCTCTCCAGGAAGGGTGATACTTAGGACCTTGGAAGGGTCCACCAAGTGATGTCGGTGGCAAAAAACTCTTCAGTCTGGCGTCGTCTATGGGAATGAGGATATCCATCTCTTCCCTATTTTTATCTTATACTCATCAGGGTCTCTGGTGGTGAACCAGTCCTCCCTCATTGTGGAGGTGTGTCACCATTAAAGGAACTCTTGTTGAGCATTTAATCTCTCTTTCTCCAGCTCATAGCTCAAACAGCCTATACCAATGGCAATGGATCCACCTCCTTCACCTGAGAATCAACTGGCACCACCTCAGGGATGTGGTTCAAGCTCCATCCAAGTGCCACCCTAGTCATAAATGGATGAAGGGGTGATGGTTCTCCTCTCCCTCATAGCTAGCCAACCGCAAATGCAAAACTAGTTTGCTATGCTTGGACAGAATTTTGTGGCAGGGACTGGCAGCGCATGAGCAGAATTTATAACTCCGGCCGCCAAGGAAGGTGTAATAGTCAGAAGGCCATAGGACCATCCCAGGCTCCAGAAAAAGACCTTCCACTGTGTCAGAGACGGA
Source organism: Sambucus nigra (assembly GCA_949130495.1). Taxonomy (NCBI): domain Eukaryota; kingdom Viridiplantae; phylum Streptophyta; class Magnoliopsida; order Dipsacales; family Adoxaceae; genus Sambucus; species Sambucus nigra. The sequence goes on along the minus strand of OX422217.1, from coordinate 15,213,576 downwards.
GAGATGTGGCTGAACCTAAGCGTTTATGCCTGGGGAGGCAAGGTCAAGAACTCCGTGATGACTTGGTTAGGGATGACCTTGATGACGAAGAGGTAGAGTTAGAATGTTGGGAACCTCATGAGATATCCAGAGGAACTGTGTGTCCTATTCAATAATGAAGGGAACAAGGACGGAGGCCCATTTAAGAGCATAGACCCAGCCGAGATTATGGACCAAGGCGATCAGTCTTAGACAGGCTAAGCAGAGGGTCGGCCCTTCATAGGCTCGGCCCATAGGGAGACCAGAGGAATCATTTATCCAAGTTATGGAATGTTGGAGGTTCAAGAAGAAATGAGAGGAGAGATGACTGCAGACCTCCAGAAGATCGAGAGGAGCAAAGGGAGGTCATCAGTTGACCAAGGTGTCCAGAGAGGGAACCCTCAGCCCGTCTAGCTATTAGAGAATGATCAACTCAGCCAGACAATAGAGAAGGGGCCGGGGAAAATGTTGTCCCTGCAAAAGCCGATGTTGCAGAAAAAAAGCCTTGGAATGAATCCATACAGAGGTTAGAGAACAAGATAGGAGATATCATTAAAAGCCGAGACCCCTTGCAGAGGGGATATTTTGAAGGATCCCCATTCATGGTGAAGATATTGATTTATCCAACCCCATCCAAGTTCAAGCCACCGGTAGTTACTCCGAAGTATGATGGGAGCACGAATTCGGTGCATTATGTGGAGATTATCTATCGACCTCCGACATCTATTCAATATCAGATGAGATGAGATACCGAGCATTCTCAAGCATGTTGACAGGGGCAGCCCACGTATGGTTCACCTCCCTTCCTAAGAACTCTATAGGAAGTTTTAAGCAACTAGTCGATATTTCTGTCCACAAAATCTGCTTTGGGGTCAAACCTAGGAAGAAGACGACCCACCCATTGTACGTCAAACAGGTGAAGGACGAGACTCTGAGGGAGTATATAGCTCATTTTAATAAGTAAAAGATAGAATCCAAAGACTACGAAGAGAGTATCACGATGACAGCCCTTATGGGAGGTCTGCAGAAAGGAAAGCTACTTTGGAAGCTGGTTGAGGATCCTCCAAAGTCCATGGCTGAACTCCTGGATACGATCGGGAAAGTCATGGATGTAGAAAAGGCAATGGCCGCAAAAATGATGATGAAAAAAGAGCCCACGGTGATGGAAAGGGTCAGAAGTTCAAAGGGAAGGATAGAAAGAAAAGGTTGATAGACGACAAGTTTATAGACTATACGCCTCGAACAGTTAGTTGTGAGCATATCCTAAATGAGATAAAAAATGACTGGTCTCTTAAGTGGCTAGAAAAGTTGAAGATAACCCCTCATAAGAGGAATATAAATCTTTGATGTGAGTTTCACCAAGATTATGGGCACATTACAGATAAATGCTTCGCCCTCAAAGATGAGATCAAAAAAATATTGAAATATAGAAACTTGAGGAAGTATGTTGATAAGAACGGTTCAGGGCGAGGCCGAGACTATAGAGGCCGAGACGACCCTAGGAAGACGAAAAATGGTAAAAGTAGAGAAGACGCTTCAGCAAAGCAAGACAACTCCTTAGATGACGATAATGATGATTCGGACCTCCCACCTAAAGACGATGTTGTTCCAGTGAAGAGGCTCAACAAGATTTCATTTGGGGTAGGCATGATTTATAGTGGCCTAGCAGGAGGAGGCTCTGAGGATACCAATTGATAAGCTTATGTGGCCGAAGTAAAGGCCATAACTAAGGCTGAGGTTGTGAACTCGACCTCCATTGATGCTAAGCCCGTGAAAGGGAAAATAGTGGATATGGAAACCCTCATAGTAAGCTTTTCAAGACTAGACTTTAAGGGTATCTTATCTTCGCATGAAGACCCGCTCGTTATAATGACCAGGGTACATGGATCTGAAGTACCAAGAATCTTAGTTGATGGAGGAGGCTCTGCATATGTTATATTTTGGTCATGCTTAAAAGGCTTAGGACTTAGCAAGGCCAAGCTTGTCCCGTATTATCATCCTCTAATAGGATTCAGTGGAGAGAAGGTTCACCCACTAGGGATGTATGAAATGGATGTCAGAATGGAAGACGAATGTTCGAAGAGGCTCACCAAGAAGACCAACTTTGTTGTGATGGATTATAACATCTTCTCGGCCTATAACCTAATATTAGGACGGGTGGCCCTCAAAGAGTTTAAGGTCATGCCTTCGACGGTCCACCAAATGATAAAATAATCCACTCTCTATGGGGTAGGGTAAGTTCAAGGGGACCAAACATTGGCGCGAGAGTTATACTTTAACTCAGCTACGGAGAGGGAAGCACACAAGAAAGCAACAACTACATACAACATTGATGCCCTTGATCCTAGAGATGAGATGAAGCTTAAGTAAGGGGAAGTCACGAAAGAGGTAGAATCAATCGTCCTCAATGAGGATGAGCCGAAAAAAACCATCCAGGTCGATAAAGACCTAAGGCCAGAGATCAAAGACGAGCTGATCAAACTGTTGAAAAGAAGGCAAAGCATCTTTGCTTGGAGTCATGCTAATATTCCAGGCATTAACCGGTATATAATGTGTCATAAAATTAATGTGGAGGAAGGTGCTAACCCAATAAAGCAGAGAAGAAGAATTTACTCTCGTGAGAAGTACGAGGTTATAAGGGATGAGGTTAACAAGTTATAAGAGGCCGAGTTTATCGGGAGGTCATCTACCCTGAAAGGTTATCAAATGCAGTCATAGTGCCCAAGGCCAATGCAAAGTGGAGAATGTGTGTGGACTTCACTAATTTGAACAACTTTTACCCCAAGGGCTACTTCCCTCTCCCTCGTATTGATCAGATCTTAGACTCTATGGCAGGGCATGAATTGATAAGCTTCATGGACGAATACTCTGACTATAATCAAATTTTTATGGACCCGGTCAACACAGAGAAAATGGCATTCATCACCAATAAGGTGACGTACTGTTATAAGGTTATGCCCTTTGGCTTGAAGAACGTCGGGGCTACCTATCAGTGGTTGGCGAACAAGATGTTTGAAGACCAGATTGGAAAGTCTATGGAAGCTTATGTAGATGATATGTTGGAAAAGAGTATAAAGGCCGACACTCACACGGTCGACCTTGAAAAAACCTTCAACACCATGTACAAGTACAAGATGCAGCTCAACCAAGCAAAATGCATTTTTTGTGTCGGAGCTGGTAAATTCTTGGGTTTTATCGTCAATCAAATGGGTATAGAAGCCAACACAGAGAAGATAAAATCCCTCTTAGAGATGAAGACCCCAAAGACCATCAAGGACGTTCAGAGGCTCACCGGGCGAGTGGCTTATCTAAACAAGTTTGTCTCTAGAGCCACTGATAAGTGTCTTCCATTTTTTAAGATTCTTAGAAAATCTTTTGCGTGGGACGAGGAATGCAGAAAGCCTTTTTAGAGATAAAGTTGTATCTCGGCTCACCACTCTTACTATCTCGTCCGGTCCAATGAGAGAAGATTTACCTTTACTTGGTCGTGTCTAAGTCGACTATTAGCGTAGTGATAGTACGAGATGATGAGGATATATAAAGACCAATGTATTTCAATAGCAAGGCCCTCCAAGGGGCTAAGCATAGATATCATTGGATGGAAAAATTGGCCTATGCCCTCATCCACACTTTAAGAAAGATGAAACCTTATTTCTAAGCTCATACAATGGTTGTCTTGACAAACTCTCCCCTTAGGCAAGTCATCTATAAATCTGAGAAATCAGGTAGATTGATGACCTGGGCCATTGAGCTAGGAGAGTATGACATAGTCTATTAGTCGAGGGTTACAATCAAGGGGCACACTAAAAGAGACTTTGTGGCAGAGTTCACCTGGGATGATGTCGATAGTGAAAAAGTCGACGGCCTTGAAGGGTCAGCCAAACCTGTACCGAGCCAGCAAAGGCCGAGACAAGAGTGGCGAGACATCCAATGGACAAGACTGACAATTTTTTGCTCAGAAATGGTGCTATTAAAGAGGGGCCATTTTCAGAAGGGGCAGTATGGAAATTTTCCATTGATGGTTCATCCTGTGAAAATGGGAGTGGATTCAGTTTGATTGTGTCGACCCCAGACGGAACAGATATATAGTATGCGCTGAGGTTCGATTTCAAGGCTTCTAACAACAAGTCAAAGTATGAGGCCCTCATAGTCGGAATCTCCCTTGCTAGAGATCTCAATGTCGGCCAACTTCTAGTCCATAACGACTCTCAACTCATGGTTAACCAGGTCCTGGGGATTTATGAAGCCAAAGACGACAGAATGGCAAGATACCTAGAAAAGGTGAAAAGAATGTTGATGGACCTTAGTGAGATCAAAGTTAAAAGGGTGCCTTGACTAGATAATAGCCGAGTCGATGACCTGTCAAGGTTAGCCTCGGTAACACAGATAGAGATTTAGAGAATGGTGCCAATAGAAATTCATCCTCAACCGACGATAGAGGAGGATGACGCGAAACAAAAATTTTGCTTCAACTTAAACATGGGACCAATTTGGATGAACCCCCTTATTCAGTATATCAAAGAGGGTAGCTTGTCGAAGTCTAAGGTCGAGAGGAGGAAGTTGAGATACAAAGCAGCTAAGTTCTCTATCCTAGGGGACGTGTTGTACAAAAAGTGGTTTCTTTTGCCTCTGCTCAGATATGTCCACCCAGCCAAGGTAGATTACATTTTGAAGGATATTCATAAAGGATCTTGCTCAAGCCATATTAGGGGAAGGTCATTGGCAAAGCGGATCGTCACTCAAGGATATTAGTGGCCGACCCTCGCCAAGGATTCAGCCGAGTATGTAAAGAAGTGCGACAGATGCCAGTGATTTGCCACCATCCCTCACGAGCCCCATTAACCTCTGACGTCTATCACCTCACCATGACAATTTGTAGAATGGGGGATTAATTTGGTTGGACCTCTTTCAAGGGCCATGGGAAACTACAGATATCTTATTATGGCGATAGACTAATTTTCAAAGTGGGTAGAGGCCGAGGCTATGATCAAAATAATGAGAAATAAGACCTTTCAGTTCATTTGAAAGAACATCATTTACAGGTGCGGCTTACCTAACACATTCATCTTATACAATGGTACCTAGTTCAAAAACATTTTCCTAGAAAAATATTATAGAAGGGTCGACATCAAACAGTTCTTCTCGTAGCTTGGCCGACCCCAGGCCAATGGTCAGACTGAGGTCACCAATAGAACTATTCTTGATGGAATCAAGAAAATGTTGGAAGAGGATAATGGAAAATGGACTGAAGAGGTACATGTTATACTATGGGCTTACAGGACGACATCCAAGACACCGATAGGGGAGACCCCCTTTATGTTAGCATATGTCTCAAAGGTAGTAGTCCCTATCGAGATTGATATGCCTACACACAAAGTTCAGACGTATGACCCTCAGAGAAATCTGGAAGAGAGAAGACTTGACCCAGATCTGATTGAGGAAAGAAGAGAGGATGCTGAGGTAAGAGTGGATTCCTATCAGTAGAGGACGGCCAAGTTTTATAATAAGAGGACAAAGTCGAGGCCGATAGTAGTTCGAGACCTTATTTTGAAGAAGACTTGGCAAAATCCGAACAAGCTTCATGCCAACTGGCATGGTCCGTACAGGGTTACTGATGAGGTAGTCCCGGGCACCTATCGGCTGGAGAACCTAAAGGGGGAGCCATTCTCTAATACTTGGAACACCGACCACTTAAAAAGGTACTACCAATATATGATTGTATAAGAGCTTTTTCAATATGAATCATTATTAAAGGGCTTATTATGAATGAGAAAAATGAAAATGGATTATTCCCTCACCTATTATATAATTTGTTTTGGGTGGTTTATTTAAAGTACCCTTAAAAGATATAAAACATCATTCGTGGTGAGATAGCAACAAACCCAACATTGGTGAAAGGATAAACTGGAAAGGGGGCCGACCCCATCCATGGACTTTCAATAACACCAAGAAGGATCAGCTTAATCCTCAAACATCATTAATTTGGTGAATGAGAGATAAAACATCATTAGTTTGGTGATCTTAGACCTTAAACGTCATTAATTTGGTGAATTATTGGTGAAAAATAAAAACCTCTCTCAGCCGAGATGACAGTGTATGGACGAGACGATACTCAACCACGCACTCTCAAAATGACGAGAGGGGGTACGGAATAACACCAAAATTTGGTGAGTCCAAATTGAAAATCACTTGGGTGTGGTTCATTACTTAAACATAATTAATTTGGTGAATTATTGGTGAAAAATAAAAACCTCTCTCGGCCGAGACGATAGTGCATGAACGAGACGATACTCAACCATCCACTCTCAAAATGACGAGAGGGGCTACGACATAACACCATAATTTGGTGAGTACAAATTGAAAAACACTTGGGTGCGGTTCATTACTTAAACATCATTAAGTTGGTGAATTATTGGTAGAAAATAAAAACCTCTCTCGACCGAGACGATAATGCATGGACGAGACGATGCTCAAACGATGCACTCTCAAAATGATGAGAGGGGGTATGGCATAACACCATAATTTGGTGAGTTTGAATTGTGAAATTGGGTGTTGACATTACTGTAATACCCCGTACTTTTATGGATAATTAAATTACATAAGTGGGTGTAATTTGAAAATTTGAGGAATTATTGTGAATAGTAATTTTAGAAATTATGAGTGTAATTTAATTAGTGAATTTTAGTTTAAATGACTCGGATGGATATTTTAAGTGCATGGTTGGTTTCGGAATGGCCGAGATAGTCAGAATAGAGTATTCGGGGGTAATGTTTAGGCTCCGAGAATTTTTGGACCAGTAGGGACTCACAATTGAGTAAACGAGTCATTTTTGGGTTTATAAGGAAGAAACCCTTATTGTCTCTTATAAAGGCACGAGAGAGAGAGAGAGAGAGAGAGAGAGAGAGAGAGAGAGAGAGAGAGAGAGAGAGAGAGAGAGAAGGAAAGAAAAGAGATAAAGAAAGAAGATAAGAAAGGAAGCAAAAGAGGAGGAAAAAGGGATTTTCGACCAACCTCTGATGGCTCGTGGCACGGGGACATCGGATTTTATCCCACGAGGCAAGTGTTTATGTTTCTTTAACTATTTGAGTGTGTTTTTCTCATAGTATAGTTGGTATAAACCATGTGATTTTGAGTTCGATTCTTGAAATAAAATGGGACTTTGTTGACTAATCTCATATAATTTGATGTGTTATTAACTCCATATAAATTTTGAGTAAGAATCCATGTTAATGGTGTAATTGTTGGTGAGAAAATGGAAGATTGGTAAAAATGGATTTAGGGTTTGAAATCTTGATTTAATTAGTGTGTTGGTTATATCATAGTTAGTAGATGATATTTATGTTGGTTGATGATGTAGAAACCTTAAGGGATTGGTTGGTTGAATGTTGGATTAAAGAGAAAATTAGAGAAGATGATGAATAGTAACTCAGTGTCATTTCCGAATCGATTCGGCCAGTAAGCGAATCGATTCGGATCTTGGTCAAAAAATGAAATTTGTATATATTTTCGATACGGTTGTGTGGGCGTTGATCGCGTATTTTTTTGATTTTTTTGCATTCATAATGATTTTTCTATGGAAGGCTGTCCGAGATCGAAATCGTTAGTTAGAAATTAAACCTGATATTGGGAGAATTAAGGCTAAAATTGTTTGGAGATTATTTTAGGGGATTCTAGAAGTAATATTAGGACTCCTAGATAATGGTATTGAGGGTGAGTAAACCTTGGATCGAAAGAGGGAACCTCGAGTTAATTTAGTGAACAATGCGGGATATGGATTTAATGAATGTATGAATAACATTAACGGGAAGTATTCGACAAGTGCGTTTAGATATATTTATGCGTTTAGAATAAATATGGGCCGATTGTATTTGAGAAAATCCTAGGATGTGATTAGGATGGAAGTTGGGATATGGGCTAAAGAGAATTGAGCGGTTATCATATACATCTATTGACGACTACTATTATAGGTGATGCGATACCTATGGAATTAAGATATGTAGTGCGTATGCTATTTAATTATTATGAATTGGTATATTCGGGATTATATATAAATCCTTAAAAGTGATTAAGGTGAGAGTTATATTTTAAGTAAGATAATACTTATATGATTAGTATTTCAAGTGGGTAAATACTCATATACTATTACGAATGGGAACATTCGGGGTTTGGGGCTATCACTATAAGAGTTTGGCAATTATAGCCATAATATATTGAGAGGTGATATAGATTATATATACGATGTTGTTACAGTATATATATAATATGATACGAATAAATATATATGTGTATGATTGGTATATTTATAATTGGAGGCTGGTTCCATAGGCTTCCCCAGGCTTCCTCACGCATAGGGATGGACAGCCAGGTTATATATTTTCTCTAGTGCTATCTAGGGAGGTTGCGCGATGTGGGTGAGTCCCCTGGCTTGAGGAGCAGGGTGAGTATATCCCCAGGTCATATCGTCCCGCATACGAGTCCGAGATTTTATTCCACTTTCAGGAGGGAATATGACCGCCTCAACCGTTTAGTTTTCTACCATGATCATGAGTGAGTCTGGCTTGGTACCATGGTTGATTGAGTAAACCCAGATGTGGATAGGCACTTGAGTCTGCATCCTTGAGTTATAGCTCGGTGGGATGGTTATTATACTTATGATTATAATTGGTATAATTATAATTGTTGCGTATAGTATATTGCCTGTATATGAAAATTAGATATCATATACAGTAGACTTGTGTAAAGGGAAAAAAATGAACAAGGTGTTATTCTCCTTCCGATAGATTTATATCCGGATTTATATGAATGTGAATCATAGGTTCTAGTGAGAATTATATATATATATATATATGGGATTTTTTTATATGTGCTATGTACTAAGGACCTAATGGATCTTGACGATCAACATTGTCATGTAGTAGTGTATCGAGGGGGTTCCTAGTTTGGATTTTTCTTCGCAAGACACCCCACGCACGAAACGTAGCACAATGTTGGGAATGGGGAGAACTGTAATCCTTAGTACTCGGGTTTATGAAGATTTTTAGAAGATGGGTGAAATAGATTAGTTAGGCAGGGTAGCTTAACTAAGTTGTTTAAAAGGTATGTGCTAGGTGTGAACTATTAGAAGAGGGGTGAGGTGTATCTCATGAGAGTTCGATACCAGTTTAAATATGAGAGATTTCATATTTTAAAGTATGGCATTTATGCACTTGCTAAATATTTTCAAAACTCGGGCTCTGACCCATTTCTCTATTTTCCCCTCTCTTGCTATATATATATGTATATATATATTAGGTGTCCAGACACAAGGACGCCTGGATGATGATTATTTCGAGTCAGACATTTGCTGCAGCAGCTGTGGATGCAAGCAGGTTATTATAGATGCTTCTATCCTTGAGATCTATATAGGAGTTATTGTAGAAACATTCGGGATGATGGTCCAACTGTATTCATGCATTCTTTTACCGAATTTTAGTTTGCAGCATTTCGATTTGGTTGTATTATATTGCACCGAGAGTCCGATTATTTTATTTCGTCTCAGTTGTTGTAAATAAACTGTTGTGATTGTTTTACTTGGTTGGTTTGGTTAAAAAGATTAGTTAAATAAAATTTTGACGCCAGCCTAATAAGTTATTAGTAATTAAATTTGTTTTCGACAGTGATGCTGAGAATGAACCATATGAGACTCCTGTTTTAATTTGGTATAGGATTAATCACCCGGTATTTTATTAGGCGGGGTGTCACAATTACTACCGAAACACATCATGTAATAGAAGAAACAAACAAATATTTAAACAAGCAAATATCCAAGCAAGTAGGCATTTGTATTTCCATAACTGATCAAAAGAAAGGAAGATAAAAATGTTATCTTGTTACATCGGAAAGAGGGCAATAGGTCACAGACGATCGCCCTGACAAAAAGAAAAAACTTTATGTTGCATTCACTGATCAAGTGTAGTTTCGACATCTTCGAGGGCCGACCCGTCAGCAGCTGAAGCCTTGACCGGATCAACAACCTCGGTCCTCTCAGCATCGGCATCCAACTTAGTCGTCTCTTTGTGATCCTTATGATCGTTAAGGTTGACATCGACACCTCCACCTGGCATATCCACCCCAGCAAGAGCAGTATCGAGGAGAGGGTCACTAAAGTCCATACCCACTAAGTCTCTAAAGGTTAGGCTCCCAGTTTTTTCCTCCCTCAAGGCAACCCATCAGTAAAAAGTCCTTATGCCCCTCTCTAGGTACTCGAAGGCATGATCATTGTACTTCTATGACTCCTTGTAGTCATCAAAAGAAACCTTAACTACAACGTTGATCTCGGCCTTTTTATCGTCAGAGAGATTTTTCAAAGATTTGGCATGCTCAGCCTCGAGGTTGGTTACCTCGTCCTAAGATTACTTGAGGGCCCTCTGGGAATCCTTAAGCTCCTTTTTCAGATTTCGTTCAGTCGTATCGGCTTCTCTCCCCTTCTGGATCAATGGGATATTCTTGTTAATCCAATCCCCCAGCCGATAAAGGGAAACAAGACCCTGCAACCAGAGAAGAGTTAATTAGTATATGAAGAAAAATATGAGAGAACACTTGGCAACTTTTAAGTGAATTTTAGAAAATATACCTTAACGGCCCTGTGGATGGAAAACTCGATGAGAAAGGAGATGTCAGTGGCTTGCAGAAAGCATTTTTCAACCTCGGATATCAAAGAGCTGACACCATCACATGCTTTCCTAGGGTTGCCGATGACACTCTCATCATCTAATTTCAGCTGGGACAGACGAGTTGTAAGAGCCTCGTCTGTGGAAATTGGAATGGCCTGATCAGACCGACTCTTCTTTGACTGATGAATGGAAATTATTTTTTCCTCTCGGCTCTTCCTCTTCTTCGTGGCCTTAGTACTTTATCCAGGACCGCCTGCAGTAGTCTTAGGGGTAGTAGCAGTAGAGGGGTTGGATCCCTTGCCATGCTTTCTAACAAGCTTGCTTAAATTTTTAGCCACCATCTCCCAAAGATAATCTGACACATCGTCTGGACGATCTGCAAAAAGAATACGAGGTTAGTATTGAAATTTTTAAAAAATATGACACATCAGTTCAACATAAGATTCCACTCACGTATCCCGATTAAAGGGTCAACCCCTAAACCTATCTGAGATAGGTAGTAAGGGGTCATCAACTGCTCAAATTTTAAGAGACGACCATGGTGCCCCTGACCCCTAAGCTTCTTGACTTTCTCAGCAGCATCAGGGCTCAAGCCCGAATCAAGCTCGGCTGACATAGAAACTTTGGCCCACCTTTGAGGATCCCTGGGCTCAGAGGTACCACAAGCTTCAGTGGGGACGAATTCCCAAACTCCCTAAATAAAGAAATATCGGGGTTTCCAGTCATGATTGGAAGTCTGGGTAACCAACAAGACCTTTTTAGAAGATTTCTTGGCTACGAGATGATAGTAGTCAGGCTGAGTTTTGGTAGACAATAGGGTATAACAAGCCATAAAAATACCAACTCGAAGGTCGGTTTGATGAACTATCTTCCAGAGAGAGACAAAGTAGAGGATAACCCTCCAGGCATTGGGGGAAAGTTGGGATAGGGAAACTCCTAGGCGGGCTAGAATTTTGGGTACAATGGGGTGGATAGGAAGTCAAAATCCAAACTTGAACATCTTCTCATAAACACACAGTTCACCCTCTCGGCTATCATAGGCTTTCTCATCTGCAGATGGTTTCCTCATTGAAATAGATGGCCTGATGCCAAATAAATGTCTCCAAGTTAACAAATTGACCTCGATTACAGAACTCTCATATGACTCGGCTATGGACAAACCTAGAATGCTCTCTTCACTATCATTGTCAGTCTCTTCAGTCTAGGGTTGGTTGGGATCACCACTTGAAAAATGTTGAATAAACCCATCCCTCGTTACGGCCGATAGAGGAATGGAATCAAGTGGATGAGGGATGGAAAAATTAGGCTCATCAACCTCAATGGAGTCGTCAGACTGATTTGATGACTCGACCCTCTGAGAAGACAATGCGCGAGAGGAAACCTCATCGGCCTTAGACCCTTCCTCATGGTATGAGGATTGGTCCATAGAATCGTCAGAAGAGTCAGCACTATCAGACGGTTCAAAGATGGACATACTCTCATCTTAAGATGAAACCAACACAAGAATGGGATCACTTGGTTCGGTAGGTATAGGAGGGACGACAACTAATGGGGTTGGAAATATAGGTCGGATGGGAAAAGTCTCAGCCTTTTTTTTCTCGACTTCCTCAAGTTAAATCCTCATAATCTCCTAAGAATAACTCTCCCTAAGGTTTGGGAACTCTTCAGCAAGTTTGTATAAACATTTTAACATGAACAAGATGAGGTTACACTTAACCAAATTGTGAATGAGGATAAACAAATATAAGGGCTGACTTTCATTGACCATAAGATCAAAGGCAAGAATATCAACCGTGCTTGATGAAGAATAACTAAGAAACTCACCAAAAAAGGTGACCGGAGATCACCTGCAAAGCCTAAAACTGGTGGTTTGGTGCCAGAATCCACCAATAACCAACCCTACCACTACAAACTAGATGATGGAGGCAAGAAACATAACATTTCAAACCCTAAAAGCTACCCTAGTGCCTCACCGAAAAGCTGAGCAGTCGCCAAAAAAATCAAATGCAAGAAATCCTAACTGAAAATGGAAAGAGAAGTTAATAAAAGAAGGATACCTGGAAGAAGATGAACCTTGGGAAGAAGAAGGGAACTGAGCGAAGTCTAGAAAGTAAGCTAATGAGGAATAGGTGAGGTTTGTCTATGGAGGTTCTAGAAAATACAGGCAGGAATGTTTGGAAAATGGAAAGAAGGAGACAAAGGCTTGATTTGATGGTTTAAATACCACCTAATGATTAGGCGCAATTCCCTAATACACATCATCAACTAGGTCACAAGGCCCAAAACACTCAGCCATCAACTCATGCTTGGGGGAGACGCTAACCAATCAAAATTAAGACACATGTCAATTGCCTATACCCTGTAATGGACCCTGCTAACTCGTATATCCCAGTCACCTCTTCACATAGATGGCTGAGGGATAGGGGTGATTGATATACCCAAGTATGACCTCGTCCATTTATGAGGCCACCTGACAACAGACAGCCGACCCTCTCAGAAGGGGTTAGCAAGATGTGGCTAAGACTCGTCCAGTTATAGGATCGGCCACATATCCATATGAGCAACCTCGGCCACTGCATAGGCCGATACATTAGCTGAAAGTCCCAGGCGTCAAGACCATCACACATACTCTAGTATGGATAGGGATGAGCCTTCAACCTTGGGCAGAGGCACTCAGCAGAGGACGCGCTTACTAATTTCCCACATTGGAGCATCCGTTATTTTGGCAACGTCATACCCATCCAAGCCGATGCTCTACAATATGATGACTACTATACAATCAAAATAAGGTTCCAATATGGAAGGTCTCACATGAGGAAAACCATTGCAACAATATCATCCCCTCACGTGAGGGAATATTACCTCATCATTGCATCCATGCACTAGGGACATGTGTCCCCTCCTAATTGGGGGCCTCCTTATGTGCATGTTGATTTCATGCTTGGGTGGTACACTACACCCCCCAAGCCCTATATATGCACTTCATCTTCTCCATGAGAAGGCATCGAATATTAAAAACTTTAGAAGAACTCTATCAAACTGATTGTAAGAGAAGGAAAAACTTGAGTGATTGTATCTACGGTCATTAGAGCCCTTATTTAGTAGATCAGACACACACACAGAGAGAGTGGATGTAGGCCTGACTAGCTGAACCCCTTAAATTAATGTCATATCTTCTCGTTGCCTCATCTCATTCTCTTACAGCTATATTGCTTGTTCCTTTTTGCCCTTGCTATACTTGTTTGAGTGCATTAACACGTTGACCTGATGGTGCTATTTCCAGCATCATCAATATCTAAATAAAATATATTGGATAGATGTTTATGTATTGGGGTCTTATTGTGGAAAATTTTCTATTATAGTCACTCGCATTTCAATCTTTTCCTGGTCAAACCATTTTCCATTAACTTATTAAATTTGCCTTCATCAATAAGCAGGGTCCTTCTCCAATGTTCCTCGACATAGTCTCGCTAACATAACGAAAAACAAATTATTAGAATTTCTAATTAGTGTAGTACAATTAGAAACTACTAAAATAGTTTCAGAATATGTTAACAAGTGAAGTAAAAAGTGAAAATAAACACCGAAGAGTAAACAATCAAATCTTTGGTAGCCGAAGTGAACTAGAACAAAAGAAAGAGGGTCAAAGAAAAAAATGAATCGAATATTTATAATGTTTAGGGGACTGAGAGGCACCCAAAATGAACTACGACAAAACAAATTGGGGCCAAAGTTCATATCACAAAAGATATAATATATAGTTTATGAAAAAGGGATTTGTTTTACAACTCATAGTTCTTGAAATTCTACTTATTTTTCCAAGTATAACATATAAATGTGATGATTGCTCACAACCAACTACCCACAGAAACTGCCATTTTCTACCCCCATCTTACTTCTAAATTTACATCTCTAAGTGTTGGACTGGATGATTTTAAATGTGAACTAAAATTGGAATTTAATATTCTAATACAACTATCCAAATCTCGTAATAGAAATCTCTCTTCACCCCACATTATTAAGTTCGTGGTGAAGAATAAAAGAATCAACCCTTTCAAAAGAGACTATAACTTGTATTAACAGATTAAGAGCCTCAAGAATTATTGTAACGGGCTCAGACATAGTCCTCAAAGAAGCAAAAATTATGAAAATAGTGCCAACATCTAATGTTTATGATAAGCTAAAAATTTCGAGTGTTAATCATAAATAAATTATTTAATTATATGTACTTACCAACACAAATGCATCATCCATGTAATGGTCTTGGTTTGAATTTCTTGGAAGCATCGAATTGAAGTGCATCCATTGACCTTCCTCTGTGTCCAACACAAGAAGAGTATAATGGAATGGAATGTTGTCATTTTTATTCTTTCCTGAATTTATGGGAAAGAACAAGTACATGAAATGATATTATGTCATATATCATTAGCAACAAATAAATAAAAGTATTTAGAAAAGATATACATATAAGTAGTAAATTAAGGTACATATTTGCAATTTGTCACTTCATTCAATATATCATCAACTAAATATTACGTTGAAGTCATTTTATCTCGTATCAAAGGCTGTTAATACGAGTTTGAAAAAATTATAAGAAGTTAGTCCAATAGCTCAAGATATATTCTTAAGAAATGAAAATAGATATATACCCAAGCCATTGAATTAAAAAAATGGTCCCGTTCTCCGAATGGCTTTTATGAAGGTGATAATTGAGTTATAGCTTCCATAATTCTTTGATCATGTTCTAAGACTAGCATGTATGCATCAATGACCTGAAATTACAGTTCAAATGAAATGATCAATTATGTACAAATATAGTAGATCTCAAGTGTAGTTTATAAATATTGATAAATTAATCTTTTCCTTATATTGTGAGGATGCTGAAAATAATACCACCAGATAAGGTGTTGGCAAGATCAAGCTAGTGATAATAATGGCAGCACCAGAGTGAATATATAGTAGAATGAGGTGAGAAGAAGAGGAGAGACAATAGTATATAAGTGTTCAACTAATCTCGCCTACATCCACTATCAGTGTGTGAGGATTACACTAGATGAAGGCACTAATGGACATAAGTACAATCTCTCAAGCTTTCTCTCTATTGTGTATATAAATAGAGTTTCAGCTAGGGTTATAATTATCGATCCCCTTCCAAGGTTGGGGATGACATGTATTTATAGTGCTTGGGGGGTGTAGTGTACCCCCCAAGCATGCCATGAGCATGTGTGAGTTGAGTACACTAATCATAGATGGACACCTGGTTGTTCCATATGTAAGGAATGATGACCAAATATTTCCCCACATGAGGGGAATGATTCGGTTATAACTTAATTACCATGTTCTCCAAGTCCTCCATGTGCTTACGTATGCTCGAACTTGTGATGTCACTAGTTGTAACCTCGGCGTGGTCGAGTATGAGGTTGATGGAGACTGATGGTTGCTTTGTTGTGTCAATCATCAGTACAACCTCAGTCTAGGAGATTGACTGAGGTTTGGTATAAGGTAGGATGTAACGTCGACTGAGGCAGAGTACGGCGTTGGCATAGTTTGATCCCATGAGACGCCATTAGCCTTGGCTGTTGGCCAGCCGAGGTTGGTCTATGAAGAGCCGACCTTGCAGAAGATGACCTTTCTGGTGGATGTCATGAGCTTCCTATCAACTTGGTTGTACGAGGGTGCACTTTAGGCATATCAATAACACTCTATCCCTCAGTCTCCTATGTGAGATGGTGAATGAGGGGTATGTAGGTTAGGCCGAGGCTGAGTCTCTTTGGGTGTCTAGGGTCATGAAGTGATTCCTTTACACATGTCATTCACTGAAGTGGCTTGCATTTTCCCCAAGGCATGATTGTTTTAGGCGTTACCTTTTGCATTTTCTAGGGTAATAATGAGGGTATTGGGAATCTTGTCGCGTCATTGCGAAGGTTTAAATACATTTTCTCTTTCCTCATTCCCCTTCTTCTCTCATTTTCGTGCCTAAGTTTTTGCTGCCAATTTTTTTCCCAAATCTTCCATTAATTTTCCCATGAGTCAAGGTTCTTGCTTATAATTTCTTCTTCCTTACTTCGAACTCTACCCGGTATTATTTCTCAACTTCAAGCTTTTCATTTCTGGGTATTGCTTTACATTTTTTATTTTTCGGGGACTTTTCCTTTTTTCGGCAAGGGTTTCCACCATTGTCAAGTGGTTATAAGGTTAGACTCGCAGCGGTTAGGTAGTCATGGGGCCATACAAGGATATTCTGATGTTGTTTCATCCACAAGCCTCCTTCTTTTAGGTTTTTCGGTGACCTTTCGATCATCTTCTTCGGTGATCCAGATTAGGGTGTTCTTGTTAGAAACCCTTTGGATTCCTTGTTTGATCTTTAGTTCAAATTGAACAAGTTGTTTTTATGTTTGTAGTTTGATTCCTTCTCATAAGTGTAGTGTCATCTTCCATATGCTCATACGCTTGTACCAACTTATAGAAGAGTTCCCATCTCTGCATGAGAAGACCTTTAAAAATATAAGGCAGATAGAGTTAGAGCAAGAGTAAGCTCATAGGGCTGAGGCCTTGCCCCTTAGACTAATATTTCCTCCTGCTCTAAAGGTTATATAACCTGAGCCTGCAGAGCCTACTGATCCTGCAGAGGTTCCTGAACCAGTGTCTGAGGATAACGCTTCTTCAGACCCAATGTCAACGTCTAAGGCAAGCGAATCTGTAAACTCTTTTCAAGAGACTATGGATTATTCCCCAAAATAAGGTGAGGTTTCAGAGGAAGCCGAGGTTTCAAGTCGTGCCTCATCCCACCAAGGTGCCCTCACTTCACGTAGATCTTCCTCTGTTGAAATCATAGGGCCCAATGTGGCAATTCCCCCTATTATTGATGCCATTCCTGTGTCGGCTGCCACCGAGGTTGAGTTTGCGAAGAGGTTTCCTAGTGGTGTCCCTTTAAGCCCCCAAGTCGACGTTGTTGGGGATGGTGATGATGATGAAGGGATCGAACTTGATACCTCTGAATCATCAGAGTATGAGAGTATCGTTAACGAGTACAAACTTCTTTCTTTTAGACACCTCTATTCCATATATTCTTCAATTATCCTTAGGAAACCTCTGAAGGATGATAGGCCCTTCGATGGACGAGATGGGGAAATCTATGTTTATGAGAAAATGTTTAAGTTGGGCTTTCATCTTCCTATTCACCCAACCATCAGAGCTATACTCTCACACATTAATATTGCCCCTTCCTAACTATCCGCAAATGCCTGGAGGGTTATGATTGGGGCCATCATCCTTTGGAAGTCTATTCACCATTCAAACCTTCCAGTTAGAGTTTTCACTGGTTGTTATGTTCCCTCGTATGCCAAAAATCATCCCAGCTACTATCACTTCTTAGCCAGGAAATTAGAGATGAAAAGGCTTTTGGTTACCCAAACATCGAACCAGAATTGGAAACCTCGGTATTTCTTTATTTCCGGGGCATGATATTTTGGTTCAGACGAGGCTTCTGGAACGTCGGTTCCAAGGACCCCTCTGAGATGGGGGAAGTTCTCCTTTGCTGCTAAAGCCGACCCTTATCTTAGCCAGGACAATTACAAGAACGTTGAGGACCTTTGCAATCAAGGCGAGAACGGTCATCTCGTTAAGTATGAACATCTGATGACCCCCTATTACCTTTCTCAGACAGGTTTGGGGGTGGTCCCTTCGAAGATATTTATAAGTCTTCATTTTTATTACCCAAGTTATGCCTCTTATATTTTTTTATCTCTGACTGACCAACTCAGAGACTCGTCTTTTACAAAGCATCCAATAGGCATACCAGATGAGTTTTAGGAAATATCGACACCCAGTTTAGTGATGCTCATGGAAAATCAAGGCGGTTAGAGTGCACCACCACCGGCATCGAAAAAGAACATCGGCCCCTCCGAGGCCGATGCTACCAAAAAGAGAAATTCCACGGCTGACCCGGCGCATAGGAGGCCGACCAAGACTCAGTCCAAAGATCGTGCCATACCTATTTCTACAGACGATGCCCTGGCTGCTCGTCCATATCATCTCAAAATCGGAGATAGTTTGATCGGCCACAGTCTGAAGGTTTCCTATGTTATTGGCACAATAATGACTGAGGAAGATAAGAATTTTCTACACACATTAGATGTCCCTTTATTGGCCGAGTTTGCTCTCCACAAGTTAATCCATGTATCAGTTTTTTGCTCATTTACTCAAGTGTAACATCGAATTTTTAGAAATTATAACTAATATTTTCATATGTCTGATCTTCTTCTGTTGGGTGTCTTGTCTTTTCATAGTCTTGTTGATAGGACTTTGAAGAAGATCACCCTTATAGATAAGGGTAAGGAAGTTGAGAAGGTTGAGGCCCTCTGTATGCAGAGTTTGAAAGGTTGAATGAAGTCATTAAGGAGAGGGACGACCAACTATCACAGCTCAAGAAGGATCATGTAATACCCCGTATTTTTATGCTATATTAATTTGGGGATTTATTAAAATTAATGTGAGTTAATTATTTAATAAAAATCCGAAAATTAATTATGTTATAATTATTAACGTGACGAGAGTTAGCAATTATCGGAAATTTGTTGAATATTACTAATGAGAAAAGTAATAAATAATATTGGTTATATTGAATGTCATGAGAGAATAAAATGACAATTTTGAAAATTGAGTCGGGACGCCCCCGTGTCGCGTCGGGACTAATTATTGATAAATAAAAGTGAATATTTTATAAATCATTCATATGGTCATTTTGAGTGCGCCAACGCGTCCAAAAGGGTAGCGATAGTCAGAAAAGTGTACCCAGGGGTTTAGTTTGGGTCTCGGGGCGTTTTTAGGCCTAAGTGGTACCCCGGGAGGGCATTTTGGACATTTCACATTTATGGGTAATTAAACCCACGAAAATCAGAAACCTATATCAGCCATTTAGGTTAGTCAGCTAAGGTTAGAAAACTCAAACACAAGTGACGGCCATAGGAGAGGGAAGAAGAAAGCTTCCAAGGCAATCTAAGGCCCCAAAAGTCATCCGTTTGCACCGCCACCACCACCAACGCGTAGATCGCGCAACGGACTACGCAACCACACCAAAATCATCTGCAAACCATAACGTCGAAAATCCCAGGCAAGTGTTTAGCTTGCTTATTTCATTGATGCATCTTTCATATTAGTGTAGGAATGATTAGGATGAGTTTTATGGAAGAAAACTTAAGATTTGAGATAGGAATCGCATGTAGTTATGGTTTAAATGATAATTCTGGAAACCTTTGCCATGTAGAGGAATTTACCACGAAATTATGATGTTTATAAGAAGTAATTTCTGGAAAAACAGATTGGAACCATGATTTAGAGATTTCTAGGGTTCTTGAATATTTTAATGAATTATGGCATGATTAATCCATGTTTAGTGACATAAATTGACATGTTTTACGTAGGAAATGTATGATATCATGTTAGGATGTTAGTAGTACAAATTTTGAGATGTTTGGGATTGTAAAATATGGATTTGGTGTAAGATAGAAGATGAAACCCGTAACTGCAATTCTGCAGATTTCGCAGACCTGCTTGATCGATCGATCGAGCCCAGAGCTTCGATCGATCGAAGGTTCGATCGATCGAGCCCCAGACCTCGATCGATCGACCCCTCCTGGCAGACTCCTATTTCTCTTTTTAAATGAGTTAAATTCAATTTATTGTGAGATAATTCTTGGGCATCCTTAATAAATGTTTTGGGAGATAGGGAAGACCAGTAGGACATGTGAATAGATTTTGGGACCCTTGATGTCGGGCAAAGATTGTATTTTGGGAGAATTACATAAGGGTTGGTAAATTTATGATTTAAAGAGAGAGACACGTAAGAAAGTTACTTTGGGACAAATGTGTATACCTACTGAATTTTATAATTGGGAGGATAGAATCCATGAAGCGTTATGTAGTAAGTGGAAAAGTTTCTCAAATTAAAGTAAGAGGTGAGTGGTTATACGTGATAACTATATAATGTGAAATAAATGCGAATGACATAATTATGGGAATTGAGAATTTACCCAGTATTGATACGGTAATATTAGTATAGTTATATGATTGTGTATGCATATACTATCTATGTGTGAAAATCATGCCCATGCTACTTGCTATCCCTGAGGTTTTCGCGCTGGGACAGTCTTATCTCGATGGGACCTTTATGGGGGATATTGACTTGTACCCTAGAAGATAGATATCCTAGGTACAGGCTATCGGAATGATAGTTCAGACGGTCCTAAGAGATGCGGGTATGTGCTTTCCTCTTAGATACTTGGAATCTATGCTTCGCCTCATATTGTTTGTGTATAGGTATCCTTGGTACAGGCTATCGCAGTGATAGTTCAGACGGTCTTAAGAGGCTTGGAATCTATACTTCGCCTCAATATTGTTTGAGTATGTGTTAATACAATTCAAGAGTGATTCCGAATTTGTATTTCCCTTAATGTGAGTGATATGGGGTTTGGATAGTAGAGTATGCCCACACCATAGTTATTATTTGGGGTGCTGTTATGATATATATATTTTTGAGTAGTTAATATATATATATGAAATTCTGAAATCTGGAACTGCCTACTGTGATTTGATATGTAGGACATGGTTGATGACTCAAATTGTAAATACTTGTTTTGAGAGAGTATAATATGAAATTGGAAAACTTTATTGATTAATAAAGCTAAAATGAGAACGTTGGTTACTAATTGAAATATTCTTTTCAAACAATTGAATCGTTAAATTTTGAATCTTATGAGTAATCTAAGATAAGTTAAATCATTGGTAAGATTAGTGCGATAAATGACAAAACAAACCGTTGGGAAGGTTAGTGCCATAGGTGTGCACATTAGAAGAGAGGTGAGAATTTCTCAAGGGAGTGTCGCACTAATATGTTGTTGCATTGGCCTGTATCAATTTAAATACTTGCTAAACATATTTTAAATCAAACACACTATCAAGCTCTGACCCGCTTCTTTTTCTCTTTCTCTCTCTTGTATATATATGTATGTATTACAGGTGCCCAGCCACAGGGGCGTCTTGCTTAGGATCCCTTGAAAGGAACGTGTTGCAGCTTAGGTGGGAGTTGCTGGCCACTTGCATAGACGACTTCGTTTACTTGATTACACATCTATCATACTCATTTATTGGGCATGTGTCGCCCTTTCCACTATTTATCTGTTTTATTGGGACATTTGTATTTCAGTTATTTCTAGTACTGTTACTGTGGGATTTATTTCAGTATGGATGTTTTACTTTAAGTTTTAAATGTTGGGACTTTGAATGTTGAATGTTTAAAGTAATTGGATTATGTTCCAGGATTATTGTTGTATGATTCTCACTTATTGAAAATGTTGTTACTAATTAAATAAATAATTTTTCTTTAAAATAAAATTGGTCAGAAATGTTGAAAAATGGTTTTGACACTTAGCTTAATTAAGTAGGGTGTTAATTTGGAAAAGAGTTTATTTTTACGACAGTGATGCTAAGAATGAACCAAATGTTCACCTTGATTTTAATTTAATAAAGGAGTGATCGCCCGGTATTTAATTAGGCGGGGTGTCACAGATCATAACAAGGCTCTGAAGGCCAAAGATGATGTTCTTCAGTCGAAGGTTGATGCCGCAGTCAAGACTGCTTTGGAAGGTGCTGCTGAGAAGGCCATCGAAGACTATAAGGTCTCTGATGAATTTGTCAGCTTTGGTTTTGAGTACCTAGAGAGGGGTATAAAAGGGACTGACAAATGGGTAGCCATGAAGGAGAGTGAGTCTGGGAACCTGACTGCTGAAGACTTTGTTGGTCTGGCTTTGGAGATCCTCGGTTCGCTCAGGCCTTGAAGGAAGTTGAAAAGGGTGATGCTGCTCCAGCCCATACTGCTCCTCTCGAGGTTACAGAGATAGAAGACACTACTCATCATGATAATGGAATTGAAGTCACAAACATCGGCCTTGACCAGACGACTGCAGATGTTGGTGGGTCGGCTCCTGCCGAGACATAGGCTCTTTTGCTGCTCGAATTTTCCTGTGAAGCTTTTCAATAGTTGTAATTTTGATGAACTTTTATCTGTAACCCTAGTTTTTATGTACTCTGATGACGGATCTAGATATTTTGTTTTGTAATTTTGAACCCTCTTGATGATATGATCATAAGTAGCTTGGTTTTTTCTGATTCTATTGATTTGTATGATGTTTTATTGTTCTATAACTGCATGTTTTACCTCTTATATTTTCACCAAACTAATGATGTTAAAGGTTTGAGGTCACCAAATTATGGTGTTTACCCTCACTATTCACCAATTTAATGATGTTTAAGGTCTGAGGTCACCAAATTATGATGTTTATCCTCACTATTCACCAATTTAATGATGTTTATGGTCTGAGGTCACCAAGCTAATGACGTTTACCCTCACTATTCACCAATTTAATGATGTTTAAGGTCTGAGGTCACCAAATTATGATTTTTCACCTCATTTTTCAACAATTTAATAAGGTTTAAGGTATGAGGTCAACAAGCTAATGATATTTACCCTCACTATTCACCAATTTAATTTTGTTTAAGGTTCGAGGTCACCAAATTATGATGCTTACCCTCACTATTCACCAATTTACTGATGTTTAAGGTCTGAGGTCACCAAATTATGATGTTTACCCTCACTATTTTTCAATTTAATGATGTTTAAGATCTAAGGTCACCAAATTATGATGTTCACCCTCATATTTTCACCAAAGTAATGATGTTTAAGGTCTGAGGTCACCAAGCTAATGATGTTTACCCTCATATTTTCACCAAACGAATGATGTTTAAGGTCTGAGGTCACCAAGCTAATGATGTTTCACCTCATATTGCACCAAATTAATGATGTTTAAAGGGTCTGAGGTCACCAAATTATGATGTTTCACCTCATTTTCACCAATTTAATGATGTTTAAGGTTTGAGGTCACCCACCTCGTATTTCACTAAATAAATGATGTTAAAAAGGTCTGAGGTCACCAAATTATGATATTTCACCTCGTATTTCACCAAATAAATGATGTTTCAAGGGTCTGAGGTCACCAAATTAATGACGTTTCACCTCATTTTTCACCAATTTAATGACGTTTAAAACATATATAATAAAAATACCAGAACAACATTGTTATCTTTTAATTAACATCCTCTGTATAAACTGATACATATATTACCAAAAGATAAGAACAACTGCAACATCATATGTAATATTTCTTTAGGTGATCGGCATTCCAAGGGTTAGAGAAAGGTTCTCCTTCAAGATTTTCTAGACGGTAGGTACCAGGTACAGCCTCATCAATTACCGTATAAGGACCATACTAATTAAGGTGTAGCTTATTTATCTTTTGCCACATCTTCTTCGGGACTAAGTCTCCCGCAGCTATAGGCCTTGACTTCACCCTCTGATTGTATAATCTCACAGTTCTATGCTGATAGGTTGCCGATCTTATCTCTGTATCCTCTCTTCTTTCCTCAATCAAATCAAGATCAAGTCTTATTTTTTCCCCATTCCTTTGAGGTTCGTATGTCTGAACTTTATGTGTAGAAAGTCCTACATCTATTGGGATGATATCCTGTGAGCCATGGACTAATATAAATGGAGTTTCTCCTGTTGGTGTCCTCAATGTCATCCTGTAGGCCCATAACACATCATATACCTCCTATATCCATCTTCCTTTGGCCTCTTCTAGCCTATTTTTTATCCCATCAAGGATTTTTCAATTTGTGACCTCGGTCTGACCGTTTGCTTAGGGTCGGCCAGGAGAAGAGAAAAACTGATTGATCCCTACTCTTTAAAAGTATTTTTCTAAGGAAACATTCTTGAACTGAGTTCCATTATCTGAGATGAGGGTATTTAGAAGGCCATACCTGCATATGATGTTTTTCCAGATGAACTGGAAGGTCTTTTGCTCAGTGATTATGATCATTGCCTCGGCCTCCACCCATTTGGAGAAATAATTAATTGCCACTATTAAGAATCGATAATTGTTTACATCTCTTGGCAAAGGTCCTACCAAGTCAACGCCCCATATTGAAAATGGACAAGGGTAGCTGATTGAAGTCATAGGTTGGTGTGGCCGATGAGGGACCTCTGACACTTATCACACTTCTTCACACACGCAGCTGCATCTTTGTCCAAAGTCAGCCACCAGTACCCCTGAGTGATTATACTCTTAGCCAATGGCCTCCATCCTATGTGACTTGAACAAGAGCCCTCATGAACATCGTGCAGGATGTGTGGAACCTCTTAAGGATGGACACATCTAAGCAGAGGGAGTAGGAATCCATTTTTGTATAAGACATCTCCTATAATTGAGAATTTAGCAGCTCTGAACCTCAACTTTCTTCATTCCAACTTTGACTCTGGCAGCTCTCCCTCTCTGATGTATCTGATAAGAGGATCCATCCATGAGGCTCCCATACTCAGATTTAGGCAAGGTCTAGCAACCTCATCCTCTTCGATGGTCATCTTGAGAAGAATCTCAACTCGTACTGTTCTCCTTATGTGAGTCCTTGTTGCTGAGGCCAACCTTGTGAGTGTATCAGTTTGGCTATTATCTAGCCGAGGTATCCTCTCCATCTTTACTTACTTGAATCTTTCTAGCATCGATCTCACCCTCTTCAGATATCTGGCCATTCTTTCGTCCTTGGCTTCATATACCCCCAAGATTTTATTCATGACCAATCTTGAGTCACTGTGGAATAGGACTTGGCCAACACTAAGGGCTTTTGCTAAAGAGAGACCTGCTATTAATGCCTCATACTCTAACTCATTGTTGGAAGCTTTAAAGTTGAACCTCAAAGCATATTTAATAGCTGTACCATATGTTGCCAACACTATCAGCCCTGCTCCACTTCCACTTTCACAAGACGACCCATCAACGAAAAGGATCCAAATGGTTGCATTCGAAGAGAAGTATCCCTCTGATAGGTTCCCCTTCTTGAAGAGGTATCTCTCTTCCTGATTCTCAACTATTCTTTGCCTGGATATACTTGACTCAACCTCATCCAAGTCTTGGTCTACGCTTCTATCGTCTGGCTCATGTACAGCCTCTTGGCTAATATCAACCTCGACCTCATCCCAGGTAAACTCAGACATAAAATTCGCGAGTTCTTGTCCCTTGATGGAAACCCTGGGTTGATAGATAATATCGTATTCCCCTAACTTGATTGGCCAGGTCATTAGTCTGCCTGATTTCTCAGGCTTATAGATGACCTGTCTGAGTGGGGAGTCAGTGAGGATGACCATAGAGTGGGCTTGGAAGTATGGCTTTATTTTCCTAGAAGCATGTATCAAAGAATATGCTAACTTTTCAATCCGAGGGTACTTCTGCTCAGACCCTTGGAGTGCTTTGCTATTAAAGTACACTGGCCTCTACACTCCATACTCTTCTCTTACTATTGCAGCACTGAGGCTTGACTCTGAGACGGCTAAATGTATGTACAGCTTCTCTACTTGAACTGATCGAGATAGGAGTAAAGGGGATCTGAGGTAGGACTTGAGCTGTTTAAAATCTTTGTTACATTCCTCATTCCATTCGAAGGCCTTTCTAAGAACTTTGAAAAAAGGAAGACATTTATCTGTGGCTCTTGAGACAAACTTGTTAAGTGCTGCAACTCATCTAGTTAGCCTCTAAATGTCTTTGATGGTTCTGGGTGTTTTTATTTCCAATAAAGCCTTGATCTTCTCAGGGTTAGCCTATATTCCCCCTTGGTTGACATTGAAGCCTAAAAATTTCCATGCTCCTACCCCGAATACACATTTGGCAGGGTTGAGCTTCATTCTGTATTTGTTCATAGTGTCAAAAGTTCTTTCAAGTTCGGCCACATGAGTGTCGGCCTTCAGACTCTTTGTCATCATGTCGTCCACATAAACTTCCATGAATTTTCCTATTTGATCTTCGAAAATCTTATTTACAAGATGTTAGTAGGTGGCCCCTGTATTCTTCAGGCCGAAGGGCATGACCTTGTAGCAATAGGTCCCCTTATCTATAATAAATGATGTATTCTCTGAGTCTGCTGAGTCCATGAAGATCTGGTTATACCTAGAATATGCATCCATGAAGCTCATGAGCTCATGTCCTGCGGTGGCATCCACCATCTGATCTATACGAGGTAAGGGAAAGTTGTCCTTTGGTCAATACTTGTTTAAATCTCTGAAGTCTACTCACATCCTCCATTTCCCATTAGCTTTAGGCACTATGACAGCATTAGACAGCCACTCAGGGTATATGACCTCTATGCTTGATGGTCCTAGCATCCTCTACAACATTGAGTTTATGGCACATAATCTTAGGATCAACACCTGGCATGTCTTCATGGCTCCAGGCAAAGATACTATGTCTCTTACTTAATAGCTTCACTAGATCCCCCTTGATCTCGTGCCTTAGGGTCTTACCAACATGGATGCTTTTTTTTGGCTCGTACTCATTGAGGACGATGGATTCTACCTCTTCAATGGCCTCTCCCTTTTTGAGTTATGTTTCATCTCTAGGATCAAGTGTGTCGATGTTATACGTGGTTATTTCCCTCTTATTAGCCTCTCTTTCTTCTACAGAGTTGAAGTAGCATTCTCGTGATGACGTTTGGTTACCTTGCACTTACCCTGTTCTATAGGGAGTCAAGAATTTTAACATTTAGTGGACTGTTAAAGGCATGGCCTCAAACTCCTTGAGGGATACTCCTCCCTTTATGAGGTTGTAGGCTGAGAAGACATTTTCATCCATCACAAAGAAATTGATTTTTCTGGTCAACCTCTTAGGCCATTCATCTCCCATTCTCACATCCATTTCATACATACCTAATGGATGAACCTTTTCACCACCGAATCCAATCAAGGGATGATGATAAGGGACAAGCCTAGCTCTGCTGAGGCCCAAGCTCTTGAAATAAGGCCAAAACATAACGTCTGCAGAACTTCCCCCATCAACTAGGATCCTCTGAACTTCACACCCATGCACCCTTGTGGTGATGACTAAGGGTTCATCGTGGGGAGCTAAGATAACTTTGAAATCAAGTCATGAGAAGCCGACCACGAGGGTGTCCATATCTACCTTCTCTCTCTTCTCACCTTTAACCTTTTTAGATTCCAAGTTCACAACCTCAGCTTTAGTCACTAATTTGGCCTCTGCCACATGAGCCTTTCGATCATCTACCTCTGAGCCGCCCCCTTCTAGTACTCCACATATAGTGTTCACACCGAAAGAGATCATACCGACCCTCTTCATTGGGACATTATCGTCTTTTGATGGGAGGTCAGGGTCATCGTCATCATCATCTGAGTCATCAGCTCTTTTGGCAGGGGCATCTTCTCGGAACTTATCATTTCTTTTCTTTTTAGGGTCATATCTTCCCCCCTTAGTAGCTCTACCATCCACGTACTTTCTGAGCTTTCCAGACTTCAATATTTTCTCTATCTCGTCCTTCAGGGCGAAACACTTATCACTTAGATAGTCGTGATCTTGATGGAACTCGTACCATAGATTCTTGTTTCTCTAATGTGGAGGAGCCTTCAGCTTCTCCGGCCATCTCAGTGATCTATCATTCTTTATTTCATTTAGAATGTGTCCGCAGCTCACAGTTAGATGAGTATAGTGTGCAAACTTGTCGTCTGCAATCCTCTTCTTTCCATCCTTTTTCCTTTAAAATTTCCCAGTGCTACTTCAATTCTCATCCTCATACTTTGCAACCATTGCTTCTTCTGCATTCATGACCTTTCCAGTTATTTCTAATAGCTCGGCTATAGATTAGGAGGTTATTCAGCAAGCTTCCAGAGTAGCTTTCCCTTCTGAAGTCCTCCTATAAGAGCTGTCATGGCTATACTCTCTTCGTATTCTTCTACCTCCAACTTTTCCTTGTTGAACCTTGTGATGTAGTCTCTAACGCTTTCATTCTTCCCTTGCTTTACATAGAGCAGATAGATCGTCTTATTCAGAGGTCTTACCCCAAAAGAGAAGTTGTGAATGAACCTCTCGGCCAAGACTTTAAAACTCTCAACTGAATTTTAGTAAGAGAAGTGAAATAAATATGTGCAGCCCTAGTTAGAGTGCTTGAGAAAGCTCGGCACCTCATGTCATCAGAGATTGAATAAATGTCTGCTACAGATTGATACATTTTAATATAATGGACTGGGTTGGTACTTCCATCATACTTTGGAGACACCATTGGAGGTTTAAATTTGGCAGGGGTTGGGAAGTTGACAATCCTTGCCAGCCCTCTAAGTATCCCCTCTATAATAGGTCTCATCTTTTTATGAGATCCCCTATCTTCTCTTCCAATCTTTGTATAGAGTCGTTCAATGGTTTAGCAATGTTAGCATGGCCGAGGTTATCCATATCCACCTCCAAAAGGGTGAATCGAGGGTTCCCCAGTTGTAGCACAACATCAGCTATTGACCTCCCCCTGACCATAGTCTCGGCTATGCTGGGGTCGTTCATTACGGGGACGACAGTCACCTATTTCTCTTATAGAGCCGACGATGATTCTTGATCTGCACAGCCTTTCCCTCAGATCATTAGTCGGGCTGAGCCTTTCAAAGGATGACCCTCTACTCAGGCGATCAAAAGCTGATCCTCTTTGGCGTGCATCATAATCTCATCTTTCACACTGACGCCGACTCTGCTGGATAGGACGTACAATGTTGTTTAAAACCTCATACGACTCCCAACAGTCTGCCTGAGCATCCTCTGCCTCAATGTCATCATACCTATCCTCATGGCACGACGTAAATACCTAGGGTCAGCAACATCCCTCCTCCGCTGAGGAGTAGGTTGGTCCTTTCGCGGTGCCTGGGGTGGTCCCCTGGCCTCATGAAGTGGCTTAGCAGCTCTCGGAGTAATCATCTACGGTGAGACCCCAGGTAGTCTCATTATTATGTTCTAGCTTAGTTGGGCAAATTTCTCTTGCATCGCTTGTTGGGTTGCAGCTAAGGACTTCAAAGCTGCTGCCACCTCAGCCATCTCGGACTGGGGTGGTGCTTGGCTGGAACTGGGTCCTCCAACACCAGATGGTGGCGGTGGTAACTATGGTGCCATCGAAAGAGATTAGCGAGATTGTAAATGAACACACTCGAAAAGCTTTATACCTTTAAGGATCTCTTCCAATGGTGACACAACTCCACGCAAAGGGTGAGGCATGGTCCATCACTAGAGTCACCGGTGAGGTTAAGCAGAAAAAGAGGAAGAGATGATAATTCTCGTTCCCACAGACGGCGGCAAAATGATGATGCTAAAAATAGAACCACCAGATAAGGTGTTGACAAGCTCAAGCTAGTGATAATAAATGCAGCACAATAGTGAATATATAGTAGAATGAGGTGAGGAGAAGAGGATAGACAATAGTATATAAGTGGTTCAGCCAATCTGGCCTACATCCACTGTGAGTGTGTGAGGATTACACTAGATGAAGGCACTAATGGCCATAGGTACAATCTCTCAAGCCTTCTCTCTCTATTGTGTATACAAACAAAGTTTTATCTAGGGTTCTAATTATCGATCCCCTTCTAAGGTTTGGGAAGACATGTATTTATAGTGATTGGGGGGTGTAGTTGACCCCCCAATCATGCCATGAGCATGTGTGAGTTGAGTACACTAATCATAGAAGGACACCTGGTTGTGCCATATGTAAGGAATGATGACCAAATATTCCCCCACGTGAGGGGAATGATTCGATTATAACTGAATTGCCACGTACTCCAAGTCCTCCATGTGCTTATGTATGCTCGGACTTATAATGTCACTTGTTGTAACCTTATCCTGGTCGAGTACGAGGTTGATGGAGTCCGATGGTTGCTTTGTCCTATCAATCATGAGTACGACCTTGGTTTGGGAGACCGTTCGAGGTTAGGTATGAGGTAGGATGTAACGTCGGTTGAGGCAGAGTACGACGTTGGCATAGTGTTATCCCATGAGACGCCATTAGCCTCGACTTCTAGCCAGCCGAGGTTGGTCTACGAAGAGCTGACCTTGCAGAAGATGACCTTTTTGGTGGCTGTCATGAGCTTCCTATCAACTCGGCTGTGAGTCAGGCCGAGGTATGTGACCTTGAGTAGGAGGGTGCACTTTGGGCATATCACATTGTCCCTTAAAGCCCCCAAGTCTATCAGTTGTTGTATATCATAAAAAGTAACCTCACTCAACTTTGAGTCCTCATAAATGATTGCCCTAAAAATTGAAATAAAATATTATTAGGATTAGTAATGTACATGGTCATTTAATAATCCATCACAAATATTAAAAATAGAATTTCATTAACATTAACTTAGCATGGTCCAGTCTTCTTATACAATAATTCAAGAGTGAAAATAACGGTTGGTCGTAACCATTCAACGACTGGATTATTAGACGAAAAGGTGAGGTTCTTGAATGTTAATTTCAGAGGTGATGGAGAGTTCACAAAGTCGAGATTGATTGGGGGATGTTTGACTTGTTTGGATATCTTTGGCTTTGGATGCCCTTATGACTCTAACAATTGGTTGATATTCGTAATCTTGCACCTCCTTCTTTTTTTGTCTCCGTTGTTTTTTATTTTGACCACCATTGAGTTTGTAGTTTTTTTGCCAAATCCACTTTCATCATATTGAGCAATTTCTTCATGCTTTTGCTTTGTATCCTTCGATTTTTTGCTTCGGTTAGCACTTTCAAAATTAAATGCCATTGGACTTACGTTTTCAATTGGGGTTTCATGTACTGACATCTGCTTGATTCTTTCTTCTTCATCTCTTTTTTCATACAAAAAAATTATATGTTTCTCCAAGTTTGCATACTCCACCTTTTGCTGTTGAAGCTATTTCTTTAAAAGATCAATTTCAATTTTCGTTTTGTGAATCTTCTTTTCTCTGTGTTTTTCTTTCTTCACTTTCATTTTCAAATCTTTCTTCTTCACTTTCAATTTTTCCCTCATATACCTCCTCTCTATCCACATTTTTCTATTTTTTTTCTTTCACATTCTTCAATTCTTCCATCTTTTGTTGAGCATCATCACAGAATTTAATGAGAGATTGAATTTCGGCAGTAGTCAGATGATGATCAGATAAGTAATCTGCTGCAAACTCTTCGGTTAGATCATCTAAATGTCTAGCATCTCTCGTATCAATATCAAGAAGCTGCTCGTTATTGTTTTCAACATGTGCATCAACTGGTGATGCCTCATCTTTTTTAGCAGAATCTTTCTTTGTTGATGCTAGTGCTTTCCATAACAACTTCACTTCTTCTTCTGTTCTAATCAACTCTTCTTTTATGACCTAGATAAACAAAAATACTTTTGTTGACATGTTAAATTATCTTATATATATATATATATATATATAATATAACAAGTTCTTCAAAGAATATATTATTACCTCTGATTAAAGAACTGTTTCAAGAGGGTTGTCTTTTATCGCCTTATTTAATGCACGAAGGTTCCATTTGACAAAGTGAGGTTGTTGAGTTGACTTTTTAGTTTTTAAAAGTGTTGTGTGCTCGCAATACCAATACTACAAAAGTTGAAAATATAAATATTTTAAGCATTTAAGATGTACAAATTTTATAATGAACAAGGATATGAAATATAAAATATATATTACTGTAATTTCTCACTTACAAGTAGTAAAAGAACATAACCACAAACCTTCTCTGGCTCTTTGTCAAAATTTTGATAGATATAAGACATCAATGTATCTAGTATCAGACTTAGCCAATTTAAGTTTCTCATCTCCTCGAGATTTTCTGTGTACTTCACTACAGACCACTTCACAGTATTACCGTTTGATGTGAAGAAAAGAGTTGCAAAACAATATAGGCATAGCAATGTTGCTACATCCCTACAGTCTTCTACTTTATTTCCTTTAACTGCGATCCTCAACTCTTTTTGGATAGCTGTGGCAGTGATGATAGTAACACCTCTAAACCTTCTTCTGATAAATAGTGTTTCAGGCTTGAACCCATATCCCAAATTTACTTCTTCTATTCCGATAGGTATTCCAAATATGAGATACACATCGTTGATTGTCATTCGAATCAACTGTTTTCCAATTTTGAATCCCTTATTTTGAATATCATAAGACTTTATCAACGATATGACACTATGGTCATATTTTCAATAGTCTTCTTTTGTAACAGCTTTGGTAAAAAAAGCATTAAAAATACCCCCCAAATAAATTTTTTTTCAATTCCTTCTTACGGCAAGGCTTGAGTTTAAGCTCTTGCAACAAGCGAGAAATTTCTAACAAATTCGATCGAAATTGAATTAATTTTTTTGTACAGGGCTTTGAGGTTGTTGCAACTTGGTTTCTCTCCTTCTCCTTGTCTATTGGCTTCTTTGCTAGTTTTTTTGGAGTCTGGATGTCCTCAAAGTCATAGTCACTAATAAGTTTGAAAGTTGGTTGGTCAGGTGAATTTCCAACTTTTTCTTTCCCTTTTTTGATTTTTTATAGTTGATGATCTTGAGTTCTTGTACTCATTGATCTTATAGACCTTACACATCAATTAGAAACATCATATAACTAGGAAATATATCTAATTTTGAAATAATTATTAGTATGTAAGATGAAATATGTAGATGAGCGTGTAAGAAAAACTGATAAAATTATGAATATTCAAGCAAAGTTTATCTTGTATATGAGGCCTTACAGTATTATGTAAAGGTAGTTTGTATAGATACTCATAGCAATAGCAAAACAACACATTAGTACTAACTAAGTTCCAACAATTTTTTTCAAATAAAAAATAAGTAACAGAGTACATTGTTTTTAGATAAATACCAAGCATATCAATATCATAGTACAGTGTCTTTTGAGACAATATAGAAGAATATAAAATGTAGTAAATATATCTAAATTGAAAGATAATTTCCTAATTGAGTTCCAACAAATTTTTAGTATGTTAGATGCAAGTTGTATATGAGTCTAGAAAAAACAAATAAATTTATTGCAATATCAAAATAAAGTTATATTTTATTTGTGATTACAACACATTAGTAATTATTTGTAAGAAAGAGATAAAAGTATATTAAACAATATAATTTATCGTGGTTAATTCTAGTATCTTCCCACAATATCTATTCGCAATAAATAAGAGAATATTCAGTATAAGCAACAATTCACAATGCTAATTAACAAAGAGAATAATTGTACCTTGAACTTGATGAAGACAATAGAACTTCCAATTCGTTTGCTTTCCTCTTTAGAGCTTGTCCTTGCGAGAACTTATTATTGTTACCATTTTTCTAATGCTTGCAAAACAGAACCAAACCATTTTATTAAGTGTAAATATATCTAAGTTTAAATATTTATTTAATATTTTGGTATTTCAAACTACTAAACTCGTCTATATTATCTACACAATAAATGAAAAACATAGATAAATTTACTAAAAACTCTAAAAACTGTTATGTGAAAACCTTTAGAATGATTGTATATATATATATATACATTTGCTAATAAGTTAGATGCATACAGTGAATACGGACAAACTGTTTCACATAATCCATTTAACTCTTTTATTTGTTGTGGTCCGTGCCAGCGGTATCCTGTTGGGACGAATCACAACCAATAAAAGAGAAGATTAGTATATGCAACAAAGTGTGACAAGTGTTGAAGGAGTTCAAAATGGACATGATATTGCCTATAGAATAACTCAAACAATGTATTCAAGTCTCTTATTTGTTACTGTATGCGTGAATCAGATTCAATACCAGAATTCATTAGCATAAGTAGGAAACTTCAACAATATTATGCATACTCATTATATTCCTACATATTACACTCCTCTAGCTATGACTTTGTTAACCACATGATATGCACTAAGCGTATGTACAAATGCATACATTATAATTGCGCTGCACATTTGACTAAGAACTTACAAAAATGTAGTAAAAAGTTTAACAAGTATTAATCATAAATTTACTAAAAACTTTAACAAGTGTTATGTGCAAAGCCTTTATAATGCTAATACCTGAAATGGATACAATAAATATAGATAAATTGTTTCACACAATCTACTAACTCTTTTATTTATTGTGGTTTGCACTAGCGGTATACCATTGGAACGAATCGCAACCAATAACGAGGAACATTAGTATATGCAACAAAGTGTGACAAAACACTGAAATATCTAGTAAAATAATCAACTAGTGTTAATGATATTCAAAGTAAAATTTGTATGCACACTCAATGATGAAGATATATATATTACCTAATGTATAAGCAACAAACTTCAACATTATTCTATTTCGTCAAAATATTTGTACATATCATGGATAGCTACATATTGCTTTGTTAACCAAAACATCATAGGCATTAAACTTGTTAACTTATGTATATTTATACATTAAAATAGTATAAAGGATTTTGCACATTCAAGGAAGAACATAGATAAATTTACTAAAATCTTTATCAAGTGTTATGTGCAAAGCCTTTATAACGCTAATAACTTAAATGCATATGGTGAGAATTGATAAATTATTTCACAAAATCTATTCAACTCTTTTATTTGTCGTGGTCCGCACAAGCGGTATCTTGTTGGCACGAATTGCAACCAATAAATAAGAACATTAGTATATGTAACAAAGTTTGACAAAATACAGATAATTCTAATAAAAACTTTCATAACTTTTAATGATGTTCAAAATAAAATTTATATTCAAACTCAATAATGAAGATAGATAGATTACATGATGTATAAGCAACAAACTTCAACATTATTCTATTTCATCAAAATATTTGTACATATCATGGATAGCTACATATTCCTTTGTTAACCAAAACATCATAGGCATTCAACTTATTCTCCTATGTATATTTATACATTTAAACATTATAAATGGTTTTGCACATTCCAGGAAGAAAATAGATAAATTTACTAAAATATTTATCAAGTGTTTTGTACAAAGCCTTTATAATGATAATAACTTAAATGCATATGGTAAAAATAGATAAATTATTTCACAAAATCTATTCAACTCTTTTATTTATTGTGGTCTGCAGCAGCGGTATCTCTTTGGCACGAATTGCAAATAATAATGGGTAACATTAAATTTAATAAAAACTTTTACAACTTTTAATGATGTTCAAAATAAATTTTGTATGCGCATTCAATGATGAATATAGATAGATTACCTAATGTATAAGCAACAAACTTCAACACTATTTTATTTCGTCAAAATATTTGTACATATCATGGATAGGTACAAATTGATTTGTTAACCAAATCATCATATGTATTGAACTTATTAGCCTCTGTATATTTATGCATACAAACAATATAAAACCTTTGTCCATTCAAAGAA
Source organism: Sambucus nigra (assembly GCA_949130495.1). Taxonomy (NCBI): domain Eukaryota; kingdom Viridiplantae; phylum Streptophyta; class Magnoliopsida; order Dipsacales; family Adoxaceae; genus Sambucus; species Sambucus nigra. Next base: position 15,177,637 of record OX422217.1, on the reverse strand, counting down.
GAACATAGATAAATTTACTAAAATTTTTATCAAGTGTTATATGAAAATCCTGTATAATGCTAATAACGTAAATGCATAAGGTGAAAGTAGATTAATTGTTTCACAAAATGTTTCATTATTCTCATACTTCTTCTTTAGCGTCCTTGTCTTCGCTAATAACACATTAGTACTAAGTGAGGTCCAACAATTTTTTTCAAATAAAAATAAGTAAGAGAGTACAGTGTTTTTAGATATATACCAAGCATTTCAATATCATAGCATCATTTCACAATATTAATAAAGAGAAGAATTGTACCTTAAACTTGATGAGGACAATGTAACTTTCAATTCTTTCCCTTTTTTCTACTGATCCTCATCCTTGGCAGACCTTCTTGTACTAACCAATTTTTGAAGCATGCAAAACAATAAGAAACCATTTTATTAAGTGTAAATATATCAAAGTTTATATATATATTTGCTAATAATTTAAATGCATACAGTGAAGATATATCTACATTTGCTAATAGGAGAGAATATTAGTATATGCAATAAAGTGTGACAAAACACAAATAAATTTAATAAAAATTTCACAACTTTTAATGATGTTCAAAATAAAATTTGTATGTATATTCAATGATGAAGATAGATAGATTACCTAATGTATAAGCAACAAACTTCAACATTATTCTTTTTATTCTTGATATTTCTACATATCATGTATAGCTACATATCAGTTCATTAAACATAATATAATATGCTTTCAATTTATTAGATTATGTTTATTTATACAATCAAACATTATTAAGGCTTCGTACATTCAAGGAAGAACATAGATAAATTTACTAAAAACTTTATCAAGTGTTATGTGCAAATCCTTTATAATGGTAATAACTTAAATGCATAATGTGAAAATAGATAAACTGTCTCACAAAGTGTTGCATTGTTCTCATACTTCTTTTTAAGCCTTATTGGTTTTGACAACACATGGTTCTTGTTGACATTAACATGCACTGATTTCTTGATAAAATTATGAAAATACAGCATATTTTCAAATGGGTCACACCCGTTTACTGCGATATACTCAATCATTTCCTTTAAAAGTGCATTCTCATCATCCTCACTCCATGTTCTCTGAAATATTTGTTTTTTTTGTCCCATTTGAATTCTCATTTGGAATTGGGATGGAGACATTTTTCTTAACCCTCTTTGACACCTTAACCTCTTTTTCCACTAGCCTTTTTGTTCTGGTGACGGTTGTAGTGTGTTTGGATCTTGGTTTTTTGGTAGATGGACTATGCATGTTTTTTGTTGATTGAGTAACTTTTAAATTACAGAAAATTTATATAGGAATAACACAAATAAATTTTCTAAAAAGTTTATCCACTCTCAAAGCTCTTCAAAATTTATAGTTGTGAACATAGATAATTTACAGTTATGAACATAGATAAATTTTTTTGATCAATGCATTTTTAAATGCCAAAAAACTATTTTTTGTAAGATAATTTGAAACCTCAAAACACTAATTGAATGAAGCGCTAACAAAAACTAAACATCTACAAAGCATAATCTAAGTAAGAACTTAGTTGAATTTATAACCTAACGTACTATTGTGTGTGTAATAGGAAGTGTAATAGATATTGAATCACTTAAGAAATGATGAAGTTAAAAATTCAAATCCAATATTAGATGAATGATTGCTCAAATTTTCCCGAAATGCACTGATAAAAGGTTATAAACACTAATTTAAACGCTAAGTATATGAAACGCTAACAAATCATAAGCATATGAGACCCTAACTTAAATCTATTTTTTGTAATATGAACTGTAATGTAGCTATTTAGATATTGAATCACATGTAAATGATGAACGTACCAATGTAAATCGAAAAGTACATGAACGATTGCTAAAAAATTTCCCAAATGAACGTACTGATGGTTTCATCTTTTCAATGTCGATGCAGTAGTGATTAAACACATGACATTTGATAATTGTGATCGGATTTGAGAATCAAATTGCACAGAGAATCGAATCGGCGTGCAGATTGGGTGTTTTTATGGTTTTGGGTATTTGCGAGGGTAATTTTGGGCAAAGAAAATAATGTTGTTGTAAACGCCCCCAAGGTGTGTTTTTAAGTCGAATTCAATTTTTCAACAAAAACAATTTTTCTTTCGAAACGCACCAAGTTTGTGAACCAATTTTCAATTAAGACAATTTTATCTTCTTAATCCTAAACATGCATCTATGTAAGATTAAGCAAGATAAAGTAAATCAAGTCCCCAACACCGAATGTATGAAGAAACCACTAAGAGAAAAATCCTCGGATGACCCAAGACAGATAATCACTATGATATGATTTTACAAAGTAAAAATAATAGACTTACTCAACGATTGGATCCCCACAAGCCTTGATGATCTTTTTTTATGCTTCAACCGCTCTTCCACAGTGCAAAGCAGGAGTCCACTTACGCCAGGTCCATAACACACGAGTCCACCTGTGCCTCAGTTTCCACCAATACAACTTGGTAATATCTACGATTCGAAACACAGAGTCCACCGCTTCTTCACCACAAACAAGCACGTACGGAGTCCACCGCACGAAAACAACTCTTCAATATAGGAATATTGAAACCGTGGTGCAAAAAACACTATCTCTAAACACTATGGTTATGAAATTTGGATCTTGTAAACACAAAGGATGTTTTTAACAATGAAAACCTTTGTAAACAAGTGCAGAAAAACATATGGATTGTATTATGTATTTTCAGTTCTGCAGCCCCGAAATTCTGAGAGAAAATTGCCTTAAATAAATAATTAAGTCGGGAGCTCATTCTAACGATATCAGTATGTCGTTTGAATAACTTGTCCTTGTCGTTTAAAGGACTTGCCCACGTCGTTTGAACGACACTGAGATGTCGTTTGAAGTCTCTAAACATATGGAAAGAATTCATACGACTCTAAACAGTGTTTATCTCAGAATAAACGAAGTTAAAAATATTTCAAACTTATTTTTACTAAAACTAATACCCTTAAACAATTTTCGAATATCCATAAACATTACGCATTCATACATGAGAGATCGGAACATGATGAAGACGAGAAATCTGCACTAATAAACACGACGTGATTTATCTTTGAAGCTTGGCCACTACGTTTCAACACAATGTCATGGTCTTATAGGAATCGTGACAAGAAAAATATATCCTATGACTCAAACAGGTTTTATCCAGAATTAAGTCAATTACCTACAAAATGACTCAATTAGAAATTTTGTCCTTACATCTCTTATTTTCTTAGACGGGCGAGACTAATTGACACGTTTTAACGCACGTAGGACTTGATGCAACTCTAAAGGCGCGTGAGGGATCTACGAATATATCCCCTATAAAATATATGGGTAGAGAAAATCTCCCAAAGAAAGTTAAAAAACACATTTGGAAAGTTAAGGGGAAAAAAGTGAAAAAAAAATAGCTTACCCACGTAACTTTAAGAAGACCCAAATTACTCTTCCAAACTCAAGCTTACTCACTCCATAACAATTAACGGGCCTGAGGCAAGTGCCTTAGTTAGCAAGGGCTTGAGCCGGCACTGAACACTATTATTAGTGTTATTATTATTTTGGTCAAATGAAACTATTAATATTTTTGTATGAAGAATAATTTATTTTTATCGCATTAAGTTTTAACGTACTATGATTTTAATTAGAGGTGTTAATGTGCAAGTTGCAATTAATGTCAAAAACCACATTTCTTATTCTCACATCCATTAAGTGACATTTTTAATTCTCCCCTAAAAATATAAAACTTCATATACCTTTTTCCATTCACCTACCCTCCAATTAACTTTTCTGTTCATTCTTTAAAATATATTTTCTCCAAATTATGGTATCTACCAATTCTTCTTGTTATGTCACTCGTCTCTTCTTTGTAAAAAAAATTCGTTTACAATTTTTTAAAAAATTATTTACTTATATTTTAAATTTAAAGAAAAGTTATGAAAAATTATTTTAATAAAAAATATACATAAAAAGGTTCAAAAAATTAAAATTTTAATTAATAAAAAATATTTTTTTATTTATAAAGCGATACTTTGTAATAAAAAACTTATTTATAAGAAAGTCACTTCATAATGAAAATATTTAAAAAAAATTTATTTTTTATATTTATGAAAATAGGTATTTTTTATAAAAAAAATTATTATAACTTTTTTTTCTATTAGTTTTTAATTTAAAAAAACACCCCTTTTAACTTTAAAAAAATTATAATATACTTCTAATACGATAGTATTAGAGTTGTTACTGCACAACTTTGCAATTAATGTCAAAAATCACATTTCTTCTTGTCACATTCATTAACTGGCATTTTTAATCCTCTCGTTAAAAAATAAAACCTCACATACCTTTTCACATTCACCATTTTTTTAGTGAAAGGGAAATTCAATAACTAAAATATAGAGTTGTTATAGACATAAGTGACAAGATCAAACAAACAGGCAACACAACAACAAGGCAAGATGCCAACAACAGGGTACATAACCGATCGATCAAAGCTATTAGATCGAGTCAGAGTCTTCAATCTGGTTCCTATTCTTCTCATCATCGATAATAAGTCGGAGTCGATCAGGTGGGTCCTCCAGCGTGTAGAAGTCATCCGCACGGGATTGGGCATACTTGGCAAGCGAGTCGGCACATTGATTTGCTTCTCTCGGTATGAAGGTCACGTTGGCATTCAGGTCCGTTTTCATATCTCTACAGTCCAAAATGATAGTTGAGTGTGAGTGATTAGTCCAGTCTCCCTCGTTGATCATATCCCCCGCAACTTTACAGTCAGATTCTAGGTTGAAGCTTCTCCAGCCCTTGTCTTTAGCGGTAAGAAGCCCATAGAAAATTCCTTCGAACTCAGCTCTTAGCGGTTCAGCACATATGATATTACCGCAGAAGCCAGTAATCCATTCGCCTCTCTAATCCCGCACAATTCCTCCAAAGGTACCTGCTTTGGTGTTGATATCCAACCCACCATCAGTATTGATTTTTAGCATACCTACACAAGGAAACTTCCAATTAGTCCGAGCATTAGTAATCGGCACCCTATGCTTAACAGGTTTTGTGTAAGCGCCGGAGATCTCACGTGCATATTCTACACTAAACTTGGCAATCATGATGGGCAGGGTAGCTTTAGTCTCTAAAATACGAAGATTTCTAGCCTTCCAGAGATGCCACATTGTGGAGATGAATAAAATATCGCAAGTATTGCCCAACGCAAGTTTTTGGAACCAATCGTCGAAACAATCAGTTTTATCACCTATGGGAATAGCCCAATTATTCATGATGGCCCAAGTATCTCTAGCTATGGGGAAATCCCTGAGCACGTGTTCCATGTCCTCTCTGCCGCCACATCGGTCACAACCGACCTCACTAGTCATATTTCGGAAATAACGATGGTGATTTGTAAGAAGCTTGTCGTGGGATATAGTCAAGAGGAAAGTTTTTAACTTTTGAGGCATTTTCTTTCTCCATAAGTTATTCCAATTGGAGTGTACAAGAATGTTCAGGTCTCTTCCTACTAGCTGAGTGTAACAGGAGTTAATAGAGAATTTACCATTTGGGGTAGGGGACCAAGTCGGTCTGTCCTCCCGCTCCTTGACTCTAGGTAAATCTGTGTTAATGATGGCCTTGGAATCCGAGGGGTTGATCCATCGGTGTATGGCATTATGGTTCCAATGGCCCTGATGGTCCAGAAGCACCTCAACAATTATATCGTTCATATCTCCATCATCAGTTTTAGGTCTTATGAGATCATCACCACACCACCAGTCCTTAAAGATGTTAATTCTTTTCCCATTTCCAATGTTCCACTTTATATTTCTTTGAAGGATCGGCTTAATCTTGAAAATTCCCTTCCAAATGTGGGACGCCTTCTTCTTTTTAGTCCAGGTTCTCGAATTTGGGCTCTTTATATATTTTTTCCTCACGACTTTAGCCCAAAGGGAGTTATCCTCATTACTGAGTCTCCACCCAAGCTTGGCCATAGACGCCAAATTATTTAGTGCGACTTTTCTAATTCCTAGACCACCCATCCTTTTAGGCTGGCATACAGTGTCCCAGTTCACTAGATGGACCTTTTTCTTATCGCCATTATTTCCCCATAGGATGTTCAGATTGATCTTGTCAATTTCTTTGCAGACGCTGGCCGGGAGAGGGATCGTCTGCATGTTTTAACTCGGGATAGCGGTAGTAGTGGATTGAATGAGTGTTGCTCTCCCGGCCATGGAGAGGAGGTTTGTCCTCCATCCCGCAAGTCTTCTTTTAATTTTATCTAGGATTTTGGCAAATTGGCCTTTTCTCACACGCCCATTGAGGAGTGGTGTTCCCAGGTACTTCCCAAGATCGTTAGTGAGGGTCATAGAGCATATATGAGCAAGGTCCAGGGCCTCTTTTTTGGGAATATTAGGAGAGACAAAGAATTTAAATTTGTCAAAGTTTATCGTCTGTCCAAATAACTGACATAAATCCTTTAGCGTTTCCACGACCGTGTAACAAGCTCAACTAGTGGCTTCAGTAAGAGAATCATATCATCAGCAAAGAAAAGATGGGAAATAATGGGGCCCCTAGGGGAAGCTTTAAGCCCCCTCCAATCTTTGCTATCAACCTTCCTAGAAATGGCGCAGGAGAGGTATTCCATGCATAAAATAAAAAGGTACGGGGATAGGGGGTCTCCCTGCCGGAGCCCCCTAGTGGGCTTAAACTGGGTTAGGGGAACTCCATTCCACAATATAGAGGTACTCATGGTAGTAACACAACTCATGATAAGCTTAATCAGATTCGCATGAAATTCGAAGGCGGTGAGGACTTTCTCCAGGAACTCCCAGCTGATTTTGTCATATGCCTTCTCAAGATCGATTTTGAAGATAATCCCTCCCCCCCCCCTCCCCCCCCCCCCCCCCCCCGCCTTCCTTTTGGTATTCTGTAGGGTGTGGAGGATTTCTTGGGTGATGATGATGTTGTCCGTGGTTTGTCTACCCGGGAGGAAACTGGCTTGGTACGGGCTAATAATTTTCATGAGGATGGGGCGGATTCTGTTGACAATGACCTTAGCGAGAATTTTGTAAGTGACATTGCAGAGGGTGATGGGTCTAAATTGACAAATAGTCTCTGGATTATCCACTTTGGGGATAAGGGTAATGTGGCTCAGATTCAAATGGTCTGGAACAACTCCCTCCTCAAAGTTCTTTTTAATCATAGTATCAAGATTGGGGGAAATCATGCTCCAAATGTTTAATAGAACAAAGGTTGAAATCCATCCGGACCGAGGGCTTTAAGCGGTAACATGCTAAACAATGCCCTTTTTACTTCACAAATGCTCACCTCAGATTTAAGTCTACGGGTGTCATCCCTACTCACTTTGGTAATAAGGGTCTGATCAAACCAGGTAATACTATTGATGGGGTTGGGGGCCGAGAAAAGAGTAGTGAAGTAATCATTTATGTGGTTGCCGATAATAACAGCATCGTTCGTCCACTCACCATTGACACTAAGCCTATCAATTTTATTTTTTCTTCTCCTAATAATGGTGGAAGTATGGAAGAATTTGGTGTTTTAATCACCTTCCACAAGCCATTGGACTCTCAAATTTTGTTTCCATAGAATCTCCTCCTCTCGAAGAGTAAAATTATAATCATTTCTAAGGTCAGACTCAAGTTGGTCTAAGTTATGGGAAAAACTGGCTTCTTGACCGATTTGTATCCCTCTTAGTCGATTAAGGAGGCATCTTTTACGATGGAAGATATTACCGTACACCGTTTTATTCCATATTGTGACTTTTTGAGTAACAAAATTTATATTCTGATCAATGCGGTGAAGCGGACTCCAACTAGCCCGGACGAGCTCATCAAAGTCCGCCCTATTGAACCAACTAGCAAGAAGTCTAAAAGGTTTATTAGAGTATATAGGAGCAGATTTACCTTCAATATGGATGATCATCGGGCTGTGATCAGACGCAGTTCTAGGAAGGTTATCCTTAATAGCCTCCGGGAACATAAGTCTCCAGTCTGCATTAGCCATGGCTCTATCGAGTCTAACCATCGAGTTAGCCAAGCCCCGACTACCATTAGTCCAGGTGAGTCTGGGTCCCGTGCTGCTGATCTCCGACAGCTTACAATAATCAAGGTTTCTATCAAAGGAAGAATAATTGTTGCTAGAGTGGTTGTTAGTAAAGCTTTTATTCTCATTACTATCAAGGTGATCATTGAAATCCCCGGCGATCATCCACGGAGTATTGAAATGATCAGCAAGAGTGCAGAGATTATCCCACATCTTTCTCCTAAGGGCGGGGAGAGGCTAGCGTAGACAGTAGTGAGGAGCCAGTCCTCATAGTTTGTTTTGGTGACCACCAGATGGATAGCCTGCCTAGACACTGCAATGGGGGTGATCGAAACAACTGGGTCCTTCCATAAAACCCAAATACCACCAGCCCTCCTAAGGGGGTCAGAGTTCTCCCTCTCATTAAAGCCTAGGTCAATGAAGAAGGTACCCATATCAGCAAGAGGAATTTGAGATTCCAAGAAGATCAAAACCCAGGCGTGTACATGTTATTAAATTCAATAAGCGTGGGTTTAAAGAGGGGTTTGCCCGCTCCCCTAACGTTCCAGACCAGCATCTTCATGTAACAACCCTCGCTTTTAGGAGGCAAGTTTAATATTAATTTACCACATAAGGTAATTATATAAAATGTTGGAACTGGAGTAAATATTAATTTTATGAGATGAAAGCTAATATTTGCTAGATTATAGCATATTTACTGCATGTGAAAGTAAATATCATTCGGTTGCATGTTTTATAGTGTCATATGTTTTAAGTGACATTATGGTTTAATTGAAACCGGAACTCGGAATAGATTATAAAATTACCGAATGCCATTTTAGAGGGCGTAGTTAGTCCCAAAATGTGCAAGATAGTCAAAATAAGTGCCATATTGTATTTTTGGATTCCGACCACTTTTGACTGGTTTAAACTTAAATGCATATTTGTGAGTCATTTTAATGTGGTATTAACCACTTAAGTTAGGAACTTTAAACTTAAGCACCGATTTTTAGTCTTCTAAATTCCCTAATTTCCCTATTTCATGCTTTAAACGTAGAGAGAAAGAGAGAGGAAGAGAACTTGGGAGGAGAAAGAAGAGAGAAATTGGAGATTGAAGATTGTGATTGCGTCTACCACAAAGAAATCGGAGTTTGCAAGCTTAAGGCAAGTTTTCTACTTGCTAATATATGATTTAAGATGAGTATATTGTGTGATAGTTGTTTATTTGCATTTATAGATCAAAAATGGAAATTATGGTGTTTTAGCCCTAATCTTAGTATATGATGATGATATTGTGGGTTAAATTAGTTAATAATCATGTAGGATGAATTGGGATGGAATAATGTTCTTGGTTGTGTGTAAAAATAGAAGAGATTTAGGATTTGGGAAAATTTATGGTTCATAACCCGTATCCCCATTCTTGGCCAAATCGCAGGGGCGAATCGATTCGGTCCTTGGGCGAATCGATTCGCTAAGGGGTCATCCTACAGGTCTGCAAACCCGAATCGATTCGGGTTAAGGCCGAATCAATTCGTCTAAAGAAGAATGTTGGATTTGTCATCCGAATCGATTCGCTGCCTGGGGCAAATCGATTCGGCGCATGGGCTAATCGATTTGGAATCAGGCTGTTTTTGAGTTGTTTTTCTAACTCACTTTTATCCTTTCTCTTTAAGTTTAGGACCTAAGAACCTTCTTGTATGAAGTAAATTTAGAGTCCTAGAGTTCTAGTTGAGTTCGTTTACTAACCTAGAATAGAAATGAAGTATAGGGGGCTTTTTCGGGGTTATGACAATTGATGTTAGGGCATTCTTTCTTCTAGTGGATTATTATGAAACTAGGAGTTGTAGTGTTATGGTTGGGAGACTTAGAGGCTCAATTGAGCCATGTTAGTCTCGATGGTTTACAATAACACCACAAACGAATCTTTGGAGAATAAATTGAAATTTTATTTATTCATCGAGGTTATAACGATAAGATGTGTTAAGTATGGCTCCGGGTATAATATGAAGTACTTACAAAAATGTAAATGATTATGGTTTCGGATAAAATGAAACATGCATATGTAAAATGGAAAGAAAATGAAATGGGAATGGTAATAATGATGGTAAATGATAATTTACTTAATCAAGAATACGATAAATGTTAATTTACTTAAACACACCTCTCTAAATGTCATCATAAGGGAAGTTCGCGCACTTGGTGATGTCCCCTGGCTAGTGAATGCATGGTGGATATAGTCCTAGGCCATATGACCGTTATGTTATGTTTTCTGCGTTGGTGAGGAGATTCCGGGTGTGGTCTTGACTTTCTCGCAGGCATACGGCCGCTTCCCGATATCTTGCGTTATAGGTGCCCAGGTTGTCTTATTTGATTGGCCCTGCAAGATGATGGTCATTTAGGGGCGCGCCCAGTGGGATAACTCGGAGGGGCTGTCTTAGAATCATTATATGTATATAAATATAACTATTCATAATCAAGTGGGACTTGATGTTTGAGATATGCCATAAAGAGCATGATGGAGTGCCATAAAGAGCACAATGAAATGCCACAAAGAGCATTTGATGATGATTATGAGTTCCTAATAAGGAAAATAACAGTAAAAATGGAATATTATCAAATGATGGAAGTCTTTAATCAATGTTAACCTTATTCTTATGTATAGTTTAAATTTTAATTTTATGAACATTTGATTCCCTTAGTTAATGCTTTAACATTGTGTAGTTAGATTTTATTTTCTAGCATGATTACTGTTCATAACTATCATACTTTTTATTCATCTGGTGATCATAGAAAATAGGGCTCTGTCCCGTTCATATTTCTTGTTGTGCATGCATCTTATATCGGTTCAGGTGCTTCGTCGCAAGGACGCCTGTTTTGACTGTCTTATTCCGGTGTTGCTAGGAGCCATGATGCTTTACGGGTATTACGGAATATATTGCATTAGACGCCGTCATCCTTGTACTCTAGTTACGATCAGGTCTTTTAGTCGGGCGTGAGGCCCAAGCTTTTGTAATTGTTTAATGTAATGTATTATATAAATTATTAAATTTGTTTACTACTGTTGTTAAGTTTATTGACCGTCAGCACATATGGTCCTCTTATTGTTTACTTGTCATTCTTGTAATATAAATAATCTTGGGGATTCCACTTTCTTTTTAGTATTGGGTTGTTTATTTTCTTTCTTTAACTTTAAAATAAATTTTTTGGCAACCCGTTTTCTGAAATATTGGGTGGTTAGCCTGCATACTTACTTTTTTTGTTGTGATGCTGAGAATGATTCCATCCATGATTCCTATTATATTGGAGTATCGAGCTGGCCACCCCTTATTTTGGTGAGCGGGTTGTCACAGATGGTATCAGAGCATCAGGTTCTAGAGTCCTTAGGAATCTGTGTGGATGCTTTACGTCTTCAGCGTTGCTTTTGATTTGACATAGAGCCTTAGGATTAAGATCATTGATCTCTTATGAGATTTCGTTCTTCTGCCATAAGGTAGAACCCATAGAATCTTTTACGCGCCCGTGTGAGATTCGTAAGACGATCGAAGAAGGGTGCCAGGGAAGGTCGTTGTGAAGGCGTCATTAGACGGAAGTACTAAGAATTGTAAGTTGTGGTCGGGGATGAGGACTGCTCTGGTGCTCGCTCCCTTTTTAGCATTTCCTTATCTTGCTACTGCGACTACTAAATACAGTAGACATAGTTTTTCCAAGTATCGCTAGAAGCAAAGAGTGGTATTAAGCTTGGGATTCCAAGCGATGTTACATTGAAGTGGAGAATAGCCCACAATAAGGACCACAGGTTGAAGTAAGATGGAAGGGATGCGTCCCCATTTGGTGGATGCATAAGGTCCCGGAGTTTGGCCTAAAGGAGGGGTATAGAAGTGCCCATATTAAAAGCATGGAGGAAAATCCTTCACCCATAGGAGTAGTGTTGAAATGGTGAGAACATAGTCGCAATAATTGTGGGTACAGGATATTTTGCCCATGGAGAATCCCGGTGGACACTTGCAACAGCGAGTTTCTCTGGGATTGCTGGACTGATGAGAAGGTGGATTCTCAAATGTTCACCCAAGATTCGATCAGAGGCCAACAGTGAATAAAGAGTAGTACGGTTAGAGAGGCCGTGCCCCAAAATACGATAGGCATAAGGAAGAAATAGCCCTTCAGTGAAATGATAGGCTCTAGAATAAGTGTTGTTAACACTTTTGAAGGATCAGTGTTCATGAAACCCCATTAGGTGGATATCCGCCCGGGGAGGATTCATTGAACTAAAGAAGGGGAGGCCGGTAGCGTGCTCTCTTTTATTAAAGAAAAAAAAGGGACTGCGTGGACAATTGTTATCAGCCAGGGTCGAAACAATGGCTGTGACGTAGAGTGAAGAACCACTCATTTTGATTCTGTTGATTTGGAGAACAAGGGAAAAGATAAAGTGCCTAGCTGGGGAGTTGATGGAAGTAATATCGATTCGGATAAGACTCGAGTACGGTGTTTGGGAACCGTTAGTATTAACCCGGGGTGATTGGCATGAATGTTGGTGGGAATTCCATCTCTGTAGTGGGTGGTGCATCCCCCACGATAAGATAGAGTATTATTGAGGTTGCTCTAGATTCGGGTGTGTATATATCGAGCTTGTAATGGTATCGATGCTACTGTAAATAGAGTAATTATATGACTTCCGTGGCAGGGAAGTTTTATGTTTTCTTCACTCGTTACGAGGCGAGTGATAATATTTTAAATGTGTATGTGTAGTATATGTTACTTATATTATGGGTATTATGCAAGTAAAGATATTTTGGCTTGATTGGAGTGATAGCAAGCAAATAAATTGCAAGGCAATATCACTTCTAGTTTCAAAATAGAACTAGTTGTTCTATAATATCTCTCCTAGATACAGGTTGAGACTTTATAGAGGTGGATCGAGGTAGGTAGGAGATTTTCGTTATTTGTTTAGTTATCTTGCTTGAGTGATTGATTGTTTGTTTACTTTGTTTGTGTTTGTTATGACTTATCTCCATGGACAACTAGTTAAGTGGACATGTGTCGGAGGGGTTCTTTGTTTGGATTTCGCTTTGCGAGACACTCCGCGCATGAACACTTAACGACGTTGGAAGTGGAGAGATGTTATTCTTTTTCTTATTTTATTTTATTTTATTTTATTTTATTTTATTTTATTTTATTTTATTTAGTTATTAAAAGCTGAATTGGATGAGTTAGTCGAGAATCACGTAATTGAGTGATTAAGGGCTATTATAGTGCGAGATAGAAGCACTGTATATAGTTCTCTCCTCTGATCGATGTGAGGGAGACTGAGATATGAAATCGAATTTAGACTTCTGGTTATGCCTTGATGAGAAGGCCACTATCTTGCATTTGTTGTGTATATATTGGGATAAATATTTGTAAGACTTTACAGAAAGTAAATGTCCGATTTGTTGAAATTCTAAATTTTAGTATGGTAAGACTTAGAAGCAGAATCTTATTAGTAGGGTTGCGAGTTAGAATTTTATGTGTCCCGATTATGTGTCTTATAACGTTATATCTTGATGACCGACTATGCGAGGTAGTAGTGTAACGGGAGGGTTCCTTGTTTGGATTTCACTTCGGCGAGACGTCCCATGCATGAAACCGAGCGAATGTCGAAAGTTGAGTAAGGTCTTGAGCGCTAAGGATATACTTAGTATAATACTTCTATGACTTAGATAGGATTTACATAGATCGACCTTAGGATTATTAGGACGTAAGGCCTTTAGGGAATGTGACGTTGATTTAGGAAGGCTTCAAGGAGTTGACCAGGTATAGGTTGTGGGGTAACTCTAAGAGGGATTAGATCCCTAGGAATGAGAACTATGGAATCTCGAGAGATTTGGAAGCTTAGGACGAATGAGATGAGGCCTTTCCTGGATAGAGAGTTACTTTGGTAACTTAACTTTCGGGGAGTTGAAAGGATGAGTTGAATTTTGCTCCTGAGCCCATGTTGTTAAGCTCGAGGGTAGATTTAATGAATAAGTCTCTGCCAGGAACGGAGAGTAATAATATTAGAGCATGGACTCATTGTTTATGCGTTGCACAAGCTTAAACTTTTTGGAAGGTATTATTCCACGCTTGATTTCAAATTCATTGCGGTAGTGATCACTTTGAAGAGATGAGGCACTACTTCCTGGGCAGGAAAATTGGTTTTTCTCGCGAGCAACAAGTTGTTGCAATTTGTTGTCGGAGGAATCGAGATGTTGTACGAAGTTCACAAAGGACTATCGATTGGAAATTTCCCTTCGCTAAGGGAATGCGATTGGGGTAGTAGATGTGTCGAAGAAATTAGTGGAGGCATGGAAAGCCAAATAGAACGGGCATAACTCGGAAGACTATATATCAAGAGTGTTTATGTCCGTGATTGACCCCTTCACCTACTAGTGTGAAGAGACTAGTAGTGGAACGAAGAAAGGTATATTCATAGACGTCTTCATTAAATTATCGACACTGAACTGGTTATGATCCTATTTGAGAAAATTGTTGATCGTTCGACCAAATCGTTGCTTTTTCGGCCTTATGGACGAACTATGTGTAGAGAGGTATGCCCCGCTCTTTATAAAAGAAATGGTAAAACTGTATGAAGTGCCTATCACTCGTGGTGGACCGAGACTAGATATTCATGTCGAAGGTTTGGTAAATTTTCCATGAAGGTATGGGAACCATATGGAAATGGAGTATATCTTACCTAATGCCGAAAGGCATACCTCGAACGTGCGCCTTAAAATACATAGCGGATGGGAGCAGTAGAGGTATGGAATGGAATTTTCTCGTAAAATAAAATTGGGATTCTTGAATGGCCTTACGGATTATTTCCTAAGGTATGGCACCTTTTTTGGTCTTGTTGTAATCGGGTGAGTAATTCGTATACTCGTTGGATAAAACCGGTGGACAATTTGTTCCTTGGACTGGGAGTAGTCTCGGGACATTTCTTTAAGGATCGGGCTTTTTAAGCTATATGTTTGAAGGGCTATGCCTATGCAAAGAGAAGTTGATTAGAGTTGGGGTTAAGCCATTTAGCGTTGGTGTAAGTATCCCCGAGGAGGGATGTAAAGCGATTTAGGGAGTAAAACGGTTTATGCCGAGTTTGTGGGTATCTCCTTCCGTTATAAGATGGTAGGATTGATAGTTCACGAGGAACGATTTGGTGCTATACTAGAGAACAAAGAATGTAGACTGAGATCAATAGTGACGACCTTAGTCCGAGTCCATTTGGAACGCCGCAATAACGAGGGGTATATAAGGGTGATAGAATGATAGTTTAGAGTAGTATACCTTTTATAAGAGTAGGGTGCGCCTGAATTTTGAGGGAAAAATTCCCTCATAAGGGGGGGGGGGGGGGGAGTATGTAACAACCCTCGCTTTTAGGAGGCAAATTTTATATTAATTTACCGCATAAGGTAATTATATAAAATGTTGGAACTGGAGTAAATATTAATTTTATGAGATGAAAGCTAATATTTGCTAGATTGTAGCATATTTACTGCATGTGAAAGTAAATATCATTCGATTGCATGTTTTATAATGTCATATGTTTTAAGTGACATTATGGTTTAATTGAAACCGGAACTCGAAATAGATTATAAAATTATCAGATGCCATTTTAGAGGGCGTAGTTAGTCCCGGAATGTGCGAGACAGTCAAAATAAGTGCCATATTGTATTTTTGGGTTCCGGGAACTTTCGACTGGTTTTAACTTAAATGCGTATTTGTGAGTCATTTTAATGTGGTATTAACCACTTAAGTTGGGAACTTTAAACTTAAGCCCCGATTTTGTGTCTTCTAAATTCCCTAATTTCCCTATTTCATGCTTTAAACATAGAGAGAAAGAGAGAAGACGAGAACTTGGGAGAAAAGAGGAGAAAGAAGAGAGAAATTGGAGATTGAAGATTGGAGTTGCTTCTACCACAAAGAAATCTGAGTTTGCAAGCTTAAGGCAAGTTTTCTACTTGCTAATATATGATTTAAGATGAGTAAATTGTGTGATAGTTGTGTATTTGCATTTATAGATAAAAAATGGAAATTATGGTGTTTTATCCCTAATCTTAGTATATGATGATGATATTGTGGGTTAAATTAGTTAATAATCATGTAGGATGAATTGGGATAGAATAATGTTCTTGGTTGTGTGTAAAAATAGAAGAGATTTAGGATTTGGGAAAATTTAGGGTTCATAACCGTATCCCCATTCTTGGCCAAATCGCAGGGGCGAATCGATTCGGCCCTTGGGCGAATCGATTCTCTAAGGGGTCATCCTACAGGTCTGCAAAACCGAATTGATTCAGGTTAAGGCCAAATCAATTCGGCTATAGCAGAATGTTGGATTTGTCATCCGAATCGATTCGCTGCCTGGGCGAATCGATTCGGAATCAGGCTGTTTTTGAGTTTTTTTTCTAACTCACTTTTATCCTTTTTCTTTAAGTTTAGTACCTAAGAACCTTCTTGTATGAAGTAAATTTAGAGTCCTAGAGTTCTAGTTGAGTTCGTTTACTACCTTAGAATAGAATTTAGTATAGGGGGCTTTTTCGGGGTTATGACAATTGATGTTAGGGCATTCTTTCTTCTAGTGGATTATTATGAAACTAGGAGTTGTAGTGTTATGGTTGGGAGAATTTAGAAGATGAATTGAGCTATGTTAGTCTTGATGGTTTACAATAACACCACAAATGAATCTTTGGAGAATAAATTAAAATTTTATTTATTCATCGAGGTTATAACGATAAGATGTGTTAAGTATGGCTCCAAGTATAATATGAAGTATTTACAAAAATGTAAATGATTATGGTTTCGGATAAAATGAAATATGCATATGTAAAATGGAAAGAAAATGAAATGGGAATGGTAATAATGATGGTAAATGATAATTTACTTAATCAAGAATACGGTAAATGTTAATTTACTTAAACACACCTCTCTAAATGTCATCATAAGGGAAGTTCGCGCGCTTGGTGATGCCCCTTGGCTAGTGAATGCAGGGTGGATATAGTCCTAGGACATATGAGCGTTATGTTATGTTTTCTGCGCTGGTGAGGAGATTCCGGGTGTGGTATTGACTCTCCCGCAGGCATATGGACGCTTCCCGACGTCTTGCGTTATAGGTGCCCAGGTTGTCTTGTTTGATAGGCCCTGCAAGATGATGGTCATTTAGGGGCGCGCCCAGTGGGGAAACTCGAAGGGGCGATCTTAGAATCGTTATATGTATATAAATATAACTATTCATAATCAAGTGGGACATGATGTATGAGATATGCCATAAAGAGCATAATGGAGTGCCATAAAGAGCACAATGAAATGCCACAAAGAGCATTTGATAATGATTATGAGTTCCTGAAAAGGAAAATAACAGTAAAAATGGAATATTATCAAATGATGGAAGTCTTTAATCCATGTTAACCTTATTCTTATGTATAGTTTAAATTTTAATTATATGAACATTTGATTCCCTTAGTTAATGCTTTAACACTGTGTAGTTAAATTTTATTTTCTAGCATGATTACTGTTCATAATTGTCATACTTTTTATTCATCTGGTGATCATAGAAAACCGGGCCCTGACCCGCTCATATTTCTTATTGTGCATGCATCTTATATCCATTCAGGTGCTTCGCCGCAAGGACGCCTGTTTTGACTATCTTATTCCGGTGTTTCTGGGAGCCGTGATGCTTTGCGGGTATTACGGGATATATTGCATTAGACGTCGTCATCCTTGTACTCTAGTTACGATCAGGTATTTTACTCGGGCGTGAGGCCCAAGCTTTTGTAATTGTTTAATGTAATGTATTATATAAATTATTAATTTTTTTTAATACTGTTGTTAAGTTTGTTGACCGTCAGCACATCCGGTCCTCTTATTATTTACTTGTCATTCTTGTAATATAAATAATCTTGGGGATTCCACTTTGTTTTCAGTATTGGGTTGTTTATTTTCTTTCTTTAACTTTAAAACAAAATTTTTGGCAACCCGTTTTCTGAAATATTGGGTGGTTATCCTGCATACTTACTTTTTTTGTTATGATGTTGAGAATGATTCCATCCATGATTCTTGTTATATTGGAGTATCGGGCTGGCCACCCCTTATTTTGGTGAGTGGGTTGTCACACTTCATGGAGAAAATGTTAGATGGTATCGGTGTCTCTCCTTCTCAGGCCATGGGAGTTGGTTTTTCACCATTCGCATTGTTTCTGTTGTTGATATCGTTGACGTGAGCTTCTCCATCACCTTCCGGTCCTCTCGTGGGAGATACTGCAATAGTTGTATTTTCAGCCTCATTTGTGCAAATTTCCATGCTGTTTGTACAACCACGGCTTCGTCCACCATGGCATCCACCAGAAATTTCACTTCTTCCGTTCTCACCTCCACATGTATCATTTGGGTGTCTCTTATCATGTCCAGAGGGAGTCCGTCTATAATCTTGGTTGTTTCCATTTGGCTTGCTAGATGTACAAACCGAAAGTGGGTTGGCGTTAACAGGAGGGGTGATGTTTAAAGGAGACGTCTTAGTGATAGTCGAATTTAAAGGGCAATTGGTGTGTTGGGAGCAGTCAGGTGGTTGGGAGTTATGAAGAGGAGATAAGGGGGAGTGGTCAGTAATAACATTAGAGCTATTAATATGCATGATTGACGTCTCCTTAGCTGCTACCTGCGCAGCCAACCCAATCTCAGAGTTGAAAGCAATGTTGGTAACGTGTCGAGTGCTTGGGTCATTCTCATTAATTGTTCTAGGGGGACCTACCAACTCACTGCTGTTGACCTGTTGGGTATTGCCCACTTCATGAATTCTTTTGTTGCGATTGGACATCGCGCTGTCCTCCAGGTCGCCCCAGTCCCTTCCATTTTTTGTAGTAACTGTCGTCTTCTTATTCCTTTCATTAAACCTCGTACGGATCATCTGACCACCCAATCCATTGGCTGTCGACATGTTACCAGAATTTCTTTTCTCATTCAGAGCAGTAAAGAGATTTGATGACCTCTGATTTGGAAGTGACCCCATGGGTTGCGTGCTTCCAAAGCTACTGGGTTTGGCAGGAGGTTTACTCTTTCTACGTTGTACCATCATCTAAGGACCGAAGTTAGAGGCCTTGTCAGAATTACAGTCCCTACTAGGTTCCTTGAGTCTGTCCGAGGTACTAGTCGTTGGGTTGTTACTGTTGGAGACGTTCTTCTCTCCAGCTTGGTCATTTTTCGATGGGTTGGCCGGGATATTCACCGGAGAAACAACTGTTGGACATAAATCTTGCCTATGTCCTATCATGCCACAATTAAAACAGAGGGACGGAAGAAACTCATATTCTATATCATATTCCACCCCATTGATGAGATACTTTGGTATGAGGGGTTTTGAGATGTTTACCACCACACAAATCCTAGCAAACTTGCCCCTGTGTGTTTCAGCTGAGTTAGTATCAGTTTTGATGGGCTCACCAATGAGCTTACCAATGTCATGAAGCACCTTTTCGTGGAAGAATTCAAGGGAGAGGCAAGGCAGTCTCACCCACATAGTTGTATGAGTTTCAGATGCTTTTTTTGGGTTGAAGAATGGTTCCCATTTTCTCACAGTAAGGTAGTGATTATTGATAATACATGGCCCATTGGTAAGAACATGGTTATAATCACACTTCATGTCAAACTTGAATAGGTAGTGACCTGCTTCAAGATCAATGACTTCATAATCACCTTGGAGGTTCCACAAAGTTGGAATCTTGTTCATGAGAGCTCTGTATCCAATAACTCTCCCTAACAGCCTCACAATGATACCGTCTTTCCACTTGCATTGAAGTTTTTCGAGGTGTCTAGGAGGGATGATAGTTTCTGGTTTAAGAGGGTTATCAACTTTGGGGTTGGAGTTAAGGTCAAAACCCTGGGTTTCGTTAGCTGTGCTCGTTACCATGCTTTCCTCACCTGACCAGTAGAGTTTGGAATCTTCAAAGAAGACATCTTTGTTATCTCTTCTAATAACAGCATCGCGATATGATGTTTTCTGACTAGGTCTGCTGTCTTCGTCTACCCTGGGTCTAGTTGGCTCGCTGAACTGGTTTCCATCATCATGTTGACCTTTAGAGTCTGTAGTAGTGCAAACTTCTTCATGTGCGTCCATGGTTTCCACATGATTATTTTTCTTCTTCTTGTTACTTTGTATGAAGTCTCCTTCTTCTTCAGTAAAAAGATGTACAATATCATGGGGGGTGTCCATGGCACTGGTTACAATATGGCACTGGTTAGATCTCGTGTGCAAAGTTCAAAATAATGCCTTCTTGTCAAGACATTATTTTTGTCGCTTTTCCCATTCACCTACTCTCCTTTAACTTATCTATTCCTTCTTTAAAAAATATTTTCACCAAATCAAGGTATCTACCAATTCTTTTTGTTATGATACCCTTCTCTTCTTTGTAAAAAAGTCCGTTTACTATTTTTTTTAAATATTTATTTATAAAATTAGATTTAAAGAAAAATTATGAAAAACTGTGTTATAAAAAAATATACATAAAAAATGGTTCAAAGAATTCAGATTTTAATTTATAAAAATAATTTTTTATTTATAAAGAGATGCTTTGTAATAAAAAAAAAAACTTCTTTATAAGAAAGTCACTTCATTATGAAGATAATGTAACACCCGCCCACCCGGGGAGAGCGAACGGAGCGCTAATGCGATAAAATAAATCTAAATCCACAAGTGACAAGGTATAGAGCATCTAAGTCCCACAACAACAAAAGAGAAACTATAAATCTCAATTTCTTCAAATAAATACCAAGTCTCTCGAATTACATACAACATCTAACTCGAAAATAAAATACAAATCTCCAATGCTCTATACAATAAAATAAATAATACAAATCTTTCCCAAACAATCCTCGCTAAAATCAATCTCCATAGCTCCCCAAAATCCGCGCTAACCTGCCACTAAAAGAAAATATGAGGAAGTACACAATACGATAGGAAAGATGCTCAACAAATATATTAGCGGTGAATAAAACGTAACAACACGAGTACGAATATTCAAATCGAAATGCAAATCTCAAATCATTTATCAATATAATTTCTCAACAACACTTTAACCTGGTCACCAGGCCTCACCACATCCGTATATGCTTTATCAAGCCATAGCCCGGGAAACAGGAATTTTGGCGGGTGCCAAACATCCGTGCCATATTAAAATATCATGACAACGTGCTCATCAACAATATAATGATACTACATGAATCAAAATAATTTCAACAATTATTTTCCAGATTTCGATGAATTTATCAATTCAAGTATGAGTTCAATTAAACAAGAATTCAAAGAGAATGGCACTCGCGAGATTTAAGGAGCATATTCTGTAAAACCCCATACCTCAAACCATGATGAGGAACCAATGATCACATCCTCAAGATCAACACAAAAGATCTACAAAAGCTCCTCCAAGAACCTCCAACAAAATAGCCCCAAGAACACCTATAATCTAAGGTTGGAACTCACAAATCTCAAGGGATAATGTGTATATAAAAAGAAGAGGAATATAAAATATATTTGCTACCAAAATTTGTGCCAAAAGTATGTTAAAAGGGTTGCCCACAACTTCCTTTTATAATGCAAAGAAATGAAAAGTTGGAATCCAAAAGACTCCTTTAAATAAGGCAAAGAAATGAAGAGTTGGAAGTCAAAACAACTCCAAGAGTTAAAAATATTTAAAAATCATTTTAAAATCCGTTTTAACTCCGTTTTCGAAACCGTTTGAAATTCTCGCCTTAAAAAATAATAAACAACATATTTGAGCATTAAAAATAATATTATCAAAAAATTTATTTTCCTCCATTTTTCCAGAAATTAATTAAAATAGCCCAAAATTACGCGGGTTGTTACAGATAATTTAAAAAAATCAATTTTTATATTTAGGAAAATTGGTTGTATTTATAAAAAAAAAAGTTTTATCATAATTTTTTATTAGTTTTTTATTTATGAAAAACACCACTTTTAACTTTTTTTTTAATTTTTTATAGAAAAATATATTAATAGATAGTTATAAATAAATCTTATTTAGACTCAACTTCATTGTTTATAAAGTTATAAAGGCACCTTTGATAGTCCGTGAAAGAAACTAGCGGATCTGTAACGTTGTTGAACATTTTAGGCACTGAATTATTTCGCACAAGCGTTAAAATTTTAACTAAAGAGTCCGAATTCACTAGCCGAGTTTGGAGAGTCGATTCGTTTCCTCCTTTTTATAGATTTATCGTCTTTTACAATTACCCCCGTACATCGCGCGAGGTCCATGTTAGTTATACCTATAATACAATTGTATTAGAGGAAATTAATGAGTTTAATGTAACTTCACTATCTCTCTTCTTAAATATAATTTGCATTCTCTCTCCCCTCTTTCATTATCTCTATACGATATGCATTGAATGTCTTTAGTCTCTCTCTCCTCTTAAATATAATTTTCCTTCTCTCTCCTCCATCTTAAGTAATTTTTGTTCTCTTTCTAGGTTCAGTTTCATCTTCTCTTTTTGTTTTGCAAAACAGGTTGTTTACTATTTAAAAAAAAATCATTTATTATCAAATTAAATTTAAATAAAAGTTATAAAAACTGTTTTACAAAAAAATATACGTAACTCAGGTTTAAAAAAAAGTCAGATTTTAATTCGTAAAAAAATTATTTATGAAGAGGTATTATAATAAAAAAAACTTTTTAAATAAAAAGTCACTTCATAATAAAAATATCTTTAAAAATTTGATTTTTATATTTATGAAAAAGGGTTGTATTTAAAAAAAGTTTTATTACAACTAATACTATTAGTTTTTTTTATTTATAAAAAACACTATTTAAAACTTTTTTAATGTTTATTTTTATAAAAATCTGTATTAGAAAATAGTTATAAAGAAATTGTACTTAGACTTAACTCCATTGTTTATAAGATTATAAGGGCACCTTAGACACTGCGTGAAAGACATTAGCGCCAAAATATTTTCCGCAAACATTAAAATTTTAGTTGAAGAGTCCAGATTTAATAGCCGAGTTTGGAGAGAATCGATTTGTTTTCTCCTCTTTATAGATTTATCGTCTTCGACAATTACGTCCGCGAATCGTACCAACTTTATGCTGGTCTTAATAACAACAATGAAACTTCTTATAAATAATTAGTATCATTTAAAATATCTTAAAAATCAGTACTCATACTAAATCAATTGCAAATTCAGTTGTATATCACGTACATAAATTTGAAAAATATAATTATTTATTTAATATGTAGTGAATTTATGAAAATATCTGTATTGATGAAGAATTATCCACTTAAATGTTGCCGACCTCAAGTTGTGGCAAAAAAAAAATTATGAACCAACAAAATCATTGTAGACCACAAAGAAGTACGGGCATTTTTCTAACGAGCCCTTAAAAAAAACCTGTTTATGGTTGAAAGACCAATATACCCTTTGTGCCTAATTACTAAACCCCCCATATTTTATCAAATCAAGAATTCAAAACTAAACTCAAAACAAAACTAAAGTGCCTACGTTTCCTTCAATCTGTCCTCTGTTGAATCTCACAATTCCATCTTAATCCAATTCCTATCTGTCTTGGTCGATTTTTTTGCGCAATCTATAAATACAGAAATTAAATCTATACAGAAATTGATGTATAGTGCATGAAATGGAATAAAAGATGTTGAGGATAATTTTGTAATTTAATAAAATGAGGTTATTAACTGGACATAAAGAGTATTTTGGTCCTTCAACAAAAAAGGAGGCTCTGGCTGTTTCTGATAATGTGTCCAACAAGTGGTTATTTGATTAAGAGACCTATCCAACAAGTGGCTGTTTCAACAAGTGTTTCTGAGAGCATCAACAGTGGGGGAGTCTCGTGAAAGGTAAGAATACAAATCCAAAAGTAGACTTTGCCTTTCGTCAGAATTAACTCTCACAGTGGTGAAAAGTCTGAAATTTGTAAAATCATTCCTACGAACAATAAAAGTTCGTAGGAAACAAAATTAAAACTTCTTACGAACAACAGAAGTTCGTAGGAATTCTAACGAACTTCTGTTGTTCGTAATAACCCAAAAATATGATAAAAATGATTATTTATATTTCTTACGAACTTCATTTGTTCGTATCAATTGCTACGAACAAATGAAGTTCGTAGGAATCCTTACAGAATTTGTAACTGTTCTCTAAACTTGGAGAACGCTTACAAATTCTTCTACAGAATTTGTTCATTTTCATCCACCACTACAAGCCTCAAATTCTGTAAAATTACAAAATCTCTTGTTTTCTTCTTCCCCCATTGTGGATGCTCTGATAATGTTTTCAAACGTACGACTAGCTAAAAATATCCACTGTAGCACGAAGAAAATTGTAACCACAAAAAAGTTGCATCCGTACGATTAGCTAAAAATAATTTCGCTAAAAAATAAAGGATAGCTATCAAATAGTACTATAAATATTTTATAATATACATTTAATATAATTTTTTTATTTATTCAAAAAAGTTTTTTATCACATTTGGAAGTGTCATCGTTGCAAATTTTTAAAAATAAAAAAATATTGAGTAAATGTGTTTTTGAAAGATTAAATGAGTTAAACTAAAATATTTATTCTTTTCAAAAAATATGTATTTATGTTAGAAATTATTCAATAATTGACGTAAAAATAAAATGGTTATTTTGATTTCAACCTTTGTGAGAATAAGATGATAAAAAAATTGACCAGACTAACGAATCGAATCAAACCGGTTCTTTTTTCAATTTTTTTTAATCGGGTCGGTCTGAATTTATTTTTAGGGGTCGATTAATTCGATCTTATCCACGGTTTATAGTTTTAAAAAACTTTGCTAGGACCGACCCGAACCGACTCTTTATAAAATAATATATATATATATATATATTTGAATTTTTTTTCAATTATAGTTTAATCCAATAGTAAGTTTGTTTTTATTGCAAATTTTAATATTTTTTAGTTTAATGTTTGGAAAAAATAGATTTATGTATATTTTTATTTTTATAAATAATGTGAGGACTAATGAATTAGACCAGACTAACCCTTTAAAAAATAAGACGGACTAAGGTCGATTAATCGACACTATCGATTCGGTCTCGTTCCATTTTTTAGAGGACCATTCAAGTTGGTCTGGTTAAAAAAAAAAAAACTCAAAATTGGACTCGACCGGATCAAATATTTGGACTGAATTTAATTAGGTTTGATTGTTGATTTATGATTTGTGTTCTTAGTTTAGGGTTTGGTTTGGGGGATCGAGATGAAACGGGGTAGAAGATGATAAGGGTAATTTGGTATTTTAATAAAATATGGGGGTTATTAATTAGGCATAAAGGGTATTTTGGTGTTTAAAAAAAACAAGGGGTTATGGATAGTTTCTGATAATGTGGGGGGCATTAGTAGTTTTCACATTTTCACAAAAAAAGCTATACAAGTACTAATAAGGAAAAAAACAAAAAACTTCATAACACCCATTCAAGAAAAAAAAACAAAATTTAAAAGAAGATTTTGTTTCAAACGTAAATATATATTTCATAATAAAAGCATGCACTGGACCACAAAGAAAGTTGTGGACCACAAAAGGTTGCATACGTACGATTAGCTAAAAACAGATTCGCGAAAAATAAAAGTTATTTTGATTTAAACCCTATGTTCAAAAAATTGGTTCAAGCGACGAATCGATCAATTTTTTGATTTTTTTTAACCGATCTGGTCCGAGTCTTTTTAAGGGACTGAGCAAGTCGATCCTTTCCACGATTTATAATTTCGAAAACTCTACATGGATCGATCCGGATCAACTCTATATAAAATAATATATTGTTACACATATATGCATATGAATAAGATAAATAAATAGTATAATTATACACTTTAATATTTTTTGTTTAAATTATTGTTTAATCCAATAGTAAGTGAGTATTTAAGTGGGTGTGGGTGTAGGAGGTGGGTCATGCGCATAGTTTCCTCCGTTTAGCTTATACGGAAGATTCCAAATGACTCATTCGTGTAGAGATTTTCGAATATGGAAAGAAAAGACAAAATTGACACAGGTAACTAGAGATGCCCTGTTACACGAGTTTTTCACGTGGCTCGCTGCAACCTAAATGGCACTATTATAAATTTGCGTTCACCTCTAAGCCAAAGAAAACACAAACAACCAACTAGTTACAAGCATAGCAAGATGAGAGTGATAGCAGCAGCAATGTTATACTTATACATTGTAGTTCTCGCAATTTGTAGCGTTGGAATACAAGGGATAGACTATCCCTCCGTCTCCTTCAATTTGGCGGGAGCCAAGTCGGCTACATGGGACTTCCTAAGAATGCCCCATGATCTTGTGGGCGAGGACAACAAATACAATGACGGCGAACCGATCACAGGAAACATCATTGGTCGAGATGGATTGTGCGTGGATGTGAGGAATGGATACGACACCGATGGGACTCCCCTCCAGTTGTGGCCATGTGGAACCCAGAGAAACCAACAATGGACGTTTTACACAGACGATACAATCCGGTCGATGGGTAAATGCATGACTGCAAACGGGTTAAGCAATGGAAGCAATATCATGATATTCAACTGTTCTACGGCTGTTGAGAACGCCATTAAGTGGGAAGTAACTATTGATGGCAGCATCATCAATCCTTCCTCCGGACTGGTTATGACCGCTCCTAGTGCTGCATCCTTTACCATCCTGTTGCTACAGAACAATATCTATGCCGCTAGCCAGGGTTGGACTGTGTCAAATGATGTACAGCCCATCGTTGCTTTGATTGTGGGTTATAATGAAATGTGCTTGCAGTCTAACGGTGAAAACAATGGTGTTTGGATGGAGGATTGTGAGGCCACCAGTTTGCAGCAACAGTGGGCACTCTTTGGTGACCGCACCATCCGAGTAAATAGTGATCGCGGCTTATGCGTCACCACCAATGGGTACAACTCCAAGGATCTCATCATCATCCTTCAATGCCAAGGCTTGCCCAGCCAGAGGTGGTTTTTCAACTCCAACGGCGCCATCGTAAACCCAAATTCTACACTAGTTATGGATGTGAAAGAAAGCGATGTCTCTCTTCGAGAAATCATTATCTTTCCGTACCATGGGGACCCTAATCAGCAATGGGTGACACAAGTCCTTCCAAGTTAGAGATGGTATTATGTTTAGTGACTTATCTTCTATCCACACACGAATAAAACATGATTAATGTTACCATTAACATGCTTATATATTTAAATAAGTGTGGAGATGGGTAAGTGTAACAACTATGCTCAAATATTCAGCAATAAACTAGAGCCTACAAGGCATTTGTCCTTGCTTTTAATGTCCGAAGTCCATACTATCTTCTTCAAATTCATTTCATGCATGGTAACTAAGGGTGTGATTTTAAAAAAACAAATAGAAAAATATAATATTACGGATATTTAGATGAAGAGACTTGCAACTTGTACATCTTTTAAGCGTTAGGGGGCATTTTTTTATTGGAGATGACACGTAGGATACCCAAGTCTTGAGTTGTTTAAGAATAATGTTAAACACGTCCGGATTTAGGAACGATCTAGTATAAACATGGGTTGGTACAATACATGTAAAACACATTTAGTATTGTTCGATACTCTTTATTTAAAGATATAAATGCAGTTCAAGGGCATTCGAAACTTATGGAGATGCACAAGCGAATCCAGGTTTTTTGTTAAGGGGAAGCCGAACTTTCGAATGACACTGGAGTTCGGAGGCGGGTGCCCTAAAGACTATTTTTTTAAGTTTAATTCGAGTTTTATATAAATTTTTAAAGTTATTTTTTTTTCAACAATATTTTACCGCTAATAAATATATACCAAAATTAAGTTAATAACAATAAGTTAATTGTTAGTATTATGCGTAAAAATACGTTTTATAATTATTCTAATCCAAAAACACATTTAATAATATTCTAGCTAAAAATAATATTGTCTCAAAATAGTCCTCTTAAATATTGACATTTAATATTAATTAATAACATTTAACCAATCTATATATTATACCTCTAATACAATAGTATTAGAGGGATTACTTCCCATTAATGTTATTTTTATTGAGTGAAGAAGGTTCCCTCAATAGATAAGATTCGTAAGCCCTCAACAAAACTAAAAAAAGAAATGACTCTTTGCTCTCCATTTTCAATTATCCCGATTGAGTTTGGTTCGATTTCCTGTACACAGTGATAGCCTTTTGCTTCCTTCTCAGTCGCTTCATATCTCACACAATTGAAAAGACATCTTTTCAAAATTGGATGTTATCAAAATCCATATGTACGCCTCCTCCTTCACGTCTTTTTTTTTTGTATCATACTACGTAGTGTCATGCTAGCTTTAAGCGCACCTTGACTAATTTACGCTCGCGGTTCGTGGATTTCGCTGGCCAAGCATTATTTTTATAGTATCGGGAATCGAACTGGGGAACAAATCTAATCCACCTTTAAGACTGTCCCACTGAGAGCCTTAATTCCCGTCTCTTTCTTTTCTGAGGTTAAAAAAATTGTATTTATGTATGTGAATGTGAAGAGAGAGAGGGAGAGAGTCGAATGGATAGCAGTTTAATGCCATAACACAACAGTAGTCAACGTCAAGAAAAGGAGGGTGGCACCCACTTTGGGTGAAGAAATCTGGATATTATTATCTCAAGGGACCCACAAATCTAAAGAGGTGAGTTGTTACTGTTTTGACATCCCTCTATTTTTTCACCCTCTATATTTATTTGACAATAAATGGAGGGGTAGCTTTCACTCATAAATTACACATTAGAATGAGAGGAGAATTGTGATATCTTTTTCTTTTGTTATAAATACCACCGTTTGGTCCATCATTTCGATAGTTTCTAAATTTTAATATGAGTAAGATTTTTTTATTCAATTTAAGAGCACAATGCATTTGAATTTCTTGGTCCAAAAACACGATATATTACCCACACTCAGCATAGTAATTGTCCAGAAAAACAAAGCTTAATAGTTGAAATGCTACGGTCAAATAAACTTTTAAGACAAATAGATTTTTTTAATTCAATTTAAGAGCATAACGCATTTGAATTTGCTGGGCAGGAACATCAATTATTACCCACACTCAACAGACTAATTATCCAGAAAAGCAAAGCATAATAGTTGAAATACTACGGTCAAATAACATTTTAAGACAAATAATTTTTTTTATTCAATTTAAGAGCATAATGCATTTGAATTTGCGGGGTCATTAACATCATATATTACCCACACTCAACATACTAATTGTCCAGAAAAGCAAAGCTTAATAGTTGAAATACTACGGTCAAATAACCTTTTAAGACAAATAATTTTTTTCATTCAATTTAAGAGCATAATGCATTTGAATTTGCAGGCCAGGATCATCATATATTACCCCTACTCAGCATATTAATTATCTAGAAGTGCGGAGTTTAATAGTTGAAATACTTCGGGTCAAATAATTTTTTTATCTATAAAATGTTTTAATTTTTGGTTAGTTACATCTAAAATCAATATGAGGTTCAATTTAGTTAAAGTGAACTTTTTGTTTAATTTAATTAATTTGCTCATAAAAGATTATGCATACACATAATTGGAGATTAAAAAGGAAAATTAATTTTTTTTTAAACTTAAATAACAAAAGTGATAAACTTATCCATATATTACGTAAACATAAAAATTAAAACGGTTACAAACTTACTATAAAGGCCATCTTTATATTATTACATAAAATGATGTTATTTTCCCAGAGCAATGGATAAGACATCTGGAATTGATTGTGCGCGTTAAAGCAGCGAAAGCTAAAGACAAATTGAAAATTAGAGAGGCATATTTTTTTTTTTGGGGGGGGGGGGGGGGAGGGGGGGGGGATTTCGAAAAAAATACATAAAATTGATTGGGATATACTTTGACAAAGTTATTTTAGTCTATCATTAATCTTTGAACACATACATCCTTTAAATATAATGAGTTTGGATTTGAATTATAGGAGAGAAAAATGTAAAAGAACTTATCCAATTCTAATTAATTAAATCTATGAATGCTGTTTTATTTGTTACGTTTCTATTTTGTTATGATTTGAACGCTGGTGTGTGTGTTGAATGTGAGAGGTAGATGGGATTGGTTAATTGTTGTTGTTTCAAGGTAAAAGACTGTGATTTGTGAGCTTTTGATGGGTTGTTTATATATTTTATTATTTACTTTACTTGTTGCTAAAATATGGTTGGTAAGTGTTATGTTTGACAATTGACATTAACGTTGAGTGATTGGCACGGCTTTGGGATTGGTAAACAACAATGATCATTTTCATTCTTACATTTCTTCTCAAAGGCAAATTTGACAAGTTGACAGTGAAACGATTGAAATGTTGAAGACATTTTTAAATTGGAATAATAATTATGTTTTGGGTTTCTGTCACGATAACACACTGAAGGCGATAAAATTTTGCAAATCGACTTTTCGTTATACAATTAATATAGGAATCCATAGGACAATTAGAGATATTGAAATAATTATTTTTTGCGAATATAGTGAAATTTTATTGATCATTTTGAAAAAAATTGTACTATAAATCTACTCCCGCGCATTGCATGGGATGCATGCTAGTATTAGTAATGTTAACATCATTAACTAATGTTTACAACATTTGATCACTACTAGAAATAGACATTTTTATTACGGGGAAAATGGTCATAAAAGGTTATTTATGGCAGTTTTCAAAGCTTTAAAAATGTCATAATGTTGTGTGTCATAATAAAATCGGTGTTGACAAAATCGTCTTAACAACCATCCAATTACGACAGTTTTTCATACAAATCGTCATCAACAATAATGTTGTGTGTCGTAATAAAATCGGTGTTGACAAAACTTTCATAACAAACCATCCTACTATGACAGTTTTACGTACAAACCGTCATAAAAGGTACATATTATGGGAGTTACTTTGTTAATTATAATGGCAGCGTACATAAAACAGTCATAAAACATACTTGTTTTTATATGTGAACTGTAAACAATCATAAAAGTTTTTTTCCTTTCTTTTTTTGCATTGAATTCTCCCAAACATATAATGCATAAAACTACGATTTCATAATTCAACGCACAAATTTTCATACTCAAAGTAGCAAATTCCAAGAACCAATATAACTTGAACAATAAATACAAAAATATATCATTAATATTTGAAATTAAAATAAATAAATATACACCAACAGTTTTCCAATTAACTTCTTGACAACTCACAAATAAAAAGATATCTAAAACTACCTATACTATAGACATACAAACTAACAAATTAAACTGCAATATTAGCTCCATTCGTTTAGCATGAAAACCCAATTTAGCAAGAACTACATTGGATACGCAATAGGTAACAACGGGATTGATATGTGAACAAAAGAAACAAATAGCAGTTAACAACTAAAACAAATTAACCATATAAAGAACATAGCTCAAATAATAATGATATTTAATATAAAATTGAGCGTAAAAAATAAACATTTGCATAATTTTAAAGTTAATTTTTACTTCATTCTTTATTAAGACATGAGAGAGATAAATGGGGAAAGTATCATGAAAATTTCAGCAGAGTTTTGTCTATTTAAAATAATCCAAAATAATATGACATTTTTAACCAACACCCATATAAAGCCCAATATGGGCATTAACCATCAATAGCAATATAAATTCCACCCCGGGATTTCATTATCAACAATAATAACATAAATATCACCCTACGCATTTGTTATCAATAATAATAAAATAAATACCATCCTGGGCATTCACAATCAACAACAATATAAAGGCCCAAACGAACATCACAATTAAGCATCTCAAAGTTAATTTTTACTTTATTCTTTATTAACGCATGGAAGAGATAAATGGAGAAGGTTTTATGAAAATTTCGGAGGAGTTTCCTCTATTTTTTAGTAATCCAAAATTAAACATGACATGTTTAACCAACCACAACAATATAAAGCCCAACTCGGACATTCAACATGATGATCAACAACAACAATATAAATCCCACCGTGAGCAAGCACTATCAATAATGACAATAAAAATATCACCATGCACATTCATTATCAATAATAACAATATAAAGACCACCTTGGGATTCACAATCAACAACAATATAATGGTCACCACGCGCATCACAAAATATTTGCATAATCTTAAAGTTAATTTTTACTTCATTCTTTTTGAAGGGAGGGAGAAGATAAATGGGAAAAGTTTAATGAAAATCTTGACTGAGTTTCCTTTATTTTTTTAATAATCCCAAATTAAATATGACATGTTCAACCAATAATAACAATATAATGCCCAACTCGGGCATCCACCATCAACAAAATAAAGCCCACCCCGGGCATTCACCATCAACAATATAAAGCCCACCTCGGTGATTCACCATCATCAACAACAACAATAATATAAATCTCACCCCGTCCATTCACTAACAACAACATTATTCATGACATCATATTTTCATAGTGTTTTGATAATATGAATTACGATTTTTGTTATATTTTCATATATAGTATTTTGATTCTCTATATTAAACATTATTAACATCAACACAAAGTAATTAATTAGATTGAAGAAAAAAAGGTACCTAAAAAGATATGCCAAAATTGTCCACAACTATAGCTCACTAAAAATAATCTTGAATAAAATCGTTGAACTCACGTTGAACTTCTTCTATCTCATGATTTTCATAGGTTATTTTTTCAGTCAACTCCTTCATCTAACAAATCAAATAACATAAGTTGTATTTAATTTTTCCTTATAAAAGTAATTAGTAGGGAAAAAAATATTATAAAATAAATATTTATTACCTTTAGTTTAGTAGATTGAGATGGATTCTCCATTAGATCTCTCATGAACGTCAAGATGTAAAACCCACATTCGACATTCCCTGATTGTAGAGTGCACTATAGAATGACATATTGAAGATAATAGATATATTAGGATTTAAGATATAAGTCAGTAATATATATTCATTACTATTATCGTACCATAACATTCTCCCAGTTTGAACCTAAAATTCTTCCCCCTTTCGATACCTCCAACGCTTTAAATTCACTTCAAGACAAAGATTGAATTGAAAAACATGTGTACGAAGACAATATAACTAAAGGTATACACACACACACACATGTGTGTGTGTGTGTGTATATATATATATATATATATATATATATATATATCTTAGAAAAAAAACCTAACAACCCATTAATTTTAATTCCTAGGGTGTAATTGGTCCGCACCAACGGCAACGGACACACTTGTGACCCGTAACCCCCTTACCCCCTACTCCCCCTACCCACCCACCCCTACCCCCACCTTAGAAGTCCTGCTATTCTATTGTTTACAAGGTCTGCTCTTTTATTTTTTTTATTGCCGAGAACCTGCTACTTTCTTTATTTAAGTCAAGGTCTGCTTGTCTTTATGCCTTGAAAGCATTCTCTTTTTGTTTAAAAAAAACATCCTCTTCTATTTTTTGTCAAGACATGCTCTAATATTATTTACAAGCAAAGTGTCACATATCGGGAATTACTTCAATTTTCTAGCATAAAGGCTCCATCCATACACCATTTTTCTCCGGAATATTCTAGAGTTATCTTGTATTATGTAGTATCGTCTAGTATGTTATGGGGTAATGTAGGATTTTCTAGAGTAATATAGAGCATACTTGTATTGTATGGAATATTCTAGAGTAATAAGGAAGTGTGTAAGTCTTCTGTAATGACCCCTTAAGGAGGTGGGAACATTCTGAAGAATTAATCTTATCCATTCATGTACTTTGATCTCCATTGTCCATTAAGGAGATGTGATGCCTATAAATAGGTGGGGAGGTCATTTGGCAAATCCATCCAAGTCAAGCATTGTAATCTCTTATCAAGCAATACAAATAGTTTCCTTTGTATTCTACTTGTTCCACTCTTATCCCTTAACTAGAACTTTTGTTATAACTTTGCTAGATTGCTAGGCTTACTTAGTAGCTCATCGGTCATTGGAGTGCTAAGTGCCGCACGGAGGAGTAACTAAAGTCTAACCCCCTAGTGAATCAAAAA
This sequence comes from Sambucus nigra, assembly GCA_949130495.1. Taxonomy (NCBI): domain Eukaryota; kingdom Viridiplantae; phylum Streptophyta; class Magnoliopsida; order Dipsacales; family Adoxaceae; genus Sambucus; species Sambucus nigra. The sequence continues at coordinate 15,143,537 of OX422217.1, read as the reverse complement.
TGACTCATGTTGAGGGTGAGCACCAAGGACGTGGGAAGGAGCGTACGGATGCTGCCGAAAAGTACCGAGGCAAGTACAAGGATGCAAGAACCAACCATGAGGCAAGGATCCATGAAATTGAGGGATCCTTATCCAAAATGACCCAAGATATAGGATTAATCTATGGCTGTCTCGATGAGCTAGAGGCAGAAGATGCAGCTCTGCATGATGTGGTTAAAGGCTTGGTAAACCAGCTAGGTGGAGCCCTTCGACAAGTGCTACATGAACTTCAAGATGATATGCTTATGGAAATTATTGGGATAAAGGCACAATTTGAGGGGGAAATTAAAGACCTCAAGCAATAAGTTGATGAGGTATGTGCCGGCATCTCTCTTTACAAGAATGCTTCCTTAAACGCTATGCCGGTTGTATACCCAACCCCAGTAGTGGACGTTCCTAGGCCAAACTCATATGATGGTACTAGGAATTTTAGAGATTTGGAAAATTTTATTTGGCGTATGGAGCAATACTATGAAGCCGTAGGTGTTTCCGACAATGCTAAGATTTGCATGACTACACTTTACCTTACCGACACGGCTGTCTTATGGTGGAGACAAAAGTTTGGTGATATCGGTAAAGGCTTTTGTGTCATGGATACTTGTGTTGATTTTAAGGGAGAAATAAAATGTTAGTTTTATCCTGAAAATGCGAAGGATGAGGCTCATGGTAGGTTACATCGACTCAAGCAAAAGGGGACGATAAGGGAGTATATTAATAAGTTCACCACTCTCACCTTAGAGATCCCTGACCTGTCCGAGAAGGATTCCTACTTCTACTTTGTTTATGGTCTTCAAGATTTGGCTAAAATAGAGTTGAAGAGACGTGGAGTATGTTATGTCACCAATGTTATAGCCAAAGCAGAATCATTTACCGATCATGGCATAGGGAAGGAGAAGCCTAACCGAGATGCTTCTCCACCAAAGGGACGAATGGATGACGATGGAAAAGGTGTGGGAGATAGGCCTCCCAATGCCAATACGGGAAAATGAGGCCCACCCCTGGGAAAGGATGGGCAGTATTATAATAATCAAGATGAAAGGAAACCCAAACCTGGGTCTTGTATGATATGTGATAGAGCACATTGGGTAAGATTTTGTCCAAAAAAGAAGGCCCTTAACTAGGTTATGGCTAGGTACAAAGTCGCCCAAGTGGAATGGTACTACCCAATAGCTCTTAATACCAACACTAACCTAAGATCGTGAATCACTCCACATCCTAATACCTCAAAGTGGAATGGTACTACCCAATAGCTCTTAATCGTACTCAATAAGCACTCACCTCTAACAGGGCTAATACTATACTACCATCTCGGCATACTTTTCAACTCTATATACTACGTCCCTTCTATCATAGGCGGAATATAAAACCAACTTACTAAGGTTCCCATACACCTTTCTTTTAACCCGTGCCTCTCCGTACAACTAACACAAACATCCGATAGGTACACACTTTTTAAACAATGGACCCTGTTTTCTCGGTGTAATACTCATACATGGGTCTTCCCAACCCAAAAAATCCCATTCTACTCAATGTTAACCAACCAATATTTCTATATCGGCACCACTAACTCCACTGTCTTCACTGCCCAAAAATTCTATGATCAAAGCGTTCCTACCTATGGGAAATAGTACTATCCTGAATTGTGTACCTGGTGCCTAATACCTTTCTCAACTCCCAAAATTTGCTCGATTTCATGCGTGGAACGTCTCATAGAGCGAAATCCATAGAAATAACCCTCCCATTACACTACTCCCTCGCGTCGTCGGTCACCGAGATATAACGGTCTAAAGCACACCAGCGAGGCGTCCTAAATCTTACCTCACTAACCTATTAACGCATTTCTATTATTCTATCCTTCCACCTAGGCGAACAGGAAAGTCTAACTAATCAAGGCTCCCACTCCATGCAAAAGCGTTACAAACATCATACCCAAAACATATTTCCTCCAAAATTTTCCATTTCATTAAGGCCTAGCTACAATCCTCAAATCAATTTCTATAACTTCGACTTTACCCACCTACTCGCGGTGAGAGAACATTTTAGTGCTTCTCCATAGCACTTATATTTCCATAATTATACCATCATCATACGACTCACAGTCTATAGTGTTTCCTCCACACTATATGACTTATCGACAAAACCAACATCCTAACATCCTATAACATATCTCCACTCTCGACGTCGTTAAGGTTCATGCGTGGAGCATCTCGCAAGCAAAATCCAAACAAGAAACCCCTCCAGTACACTACTACTTAACTTTGTCGGTCGTGTAGGTCCGTTAACTTCAAATATGCAACCGGGATAACCCTATCCCCTCTTTTAACATAATGTGGTCTGAACTCATTTCTGTATCCAGGAGCCACACCACCAAGCGCTCGCACTAACACTCAGTCCTTGCGCAATCAATAATGAGCTTAAACTCATAACTGAATAATTAACCCTACATACCTTAAATAACACCTATAAGGTCACCACACACTCAAATCACAATAATGAAACATTTGCTCACCGAAGTTCCATCTATGTACATAATAAAGGCAAACTTAGCCTGTATCCAGGTGAGATATCCCAATAACAACCCTTTCCATCCTGGAACCGCGAACACGATAGTCTTGCTATCATTAGCGTACTATCACTCCGAATAATGAATATCATATTCTACTCAAAATAACACCATACTCGTATAACACACACAAAACGTGTACTGCCGATCTGCTATAAACTTAAAATACTAACACCCGCTCTTCTCAGCGAATGATAGAAAATATATTCTCGCTATCGCGAAAAAGCACATAAACATATACTACATTACGTTATCGATAGTTCTTATAAACTCGAATCACACACAAGAATTTATGTCTCATAAAACACTGTGACTAGATCTCGTCACACAGAACAAGCCACCTTTAACGGAGGTGAAACTAATAACAACAACTTCGCCTATCACCCTAACGACTCCAAAAGTTTCTCGGACTTAATACACTGGTCGCAACTGAACCAAATATTTCTTTAATCAATGCCCCATATCGGGTCAGCCCGACCCTTTCAGGATTATAAGTATCTTGGAATCCATTATCGCGATCTTGAGAATCACTTTAATAGTTCCACTTAAATTCTTCATGAAAAGGAAACTCCACCACCGGCCTCAATAGCCCCGTTTTAACTAATTCCCCGGGTGGATGTCCAGCAATGGGGTCCTTAAACATACACATTCTCCATAAGTGTTAGCAACACTTATCTAGTGAGCCTATCATTCCTCGGAAGGACTCTCTCTTCATTGTACTTACCTTGTCTCAGTACAAAATTTTCTTATTCATAAATTTCTTTATTCATTGTCGGCATCTGACCGAACCTTATGTGACTAATTTAAAACTGGATTCTGCTCATTCCTGCTAAATCATGGGGACTCACGGTTAAAACTATCCATAAGATCCATTTCGAACCTTTAGCTTCACTGGGTAATTCAACTTTAGTACCACTTTATACTACGGCGGTACTGGGGTACTCATAACTACTATTCTTTAGTAGTCGTTGCCATAATTCTTAGCAATTTCCGTAAGGACAATGACCTCTACTACAGTCCTAGTCTCCAACTTCAACTCACTGCTCCAGCTAAGACCCACCTCTTGCTGCCTTCCTCGATCAGCACACGAATCTCGAACGAGCATGCAAAATATTACTATAATCTTATAATATGGAAGGAGAACGAAATATGACAAGAGAAATCAATTATCCTAGTCATAAAGCTCTATAACAAATCGAGAGCAATGCTGAAAGCGTAGAACATCCGCACAGATTCCTAAGCACATTAGAACCTAATGCTCTGATACCATCTGTAACACCCCACCTAATAAAATACCGGGAGATCACTCTTATATCAAATTAAAATAGGAGTCGCATATGGATCATTCTCAGCATCACTGTTGAAAACCAAATTAATCACTAATAACCTATTAGGCTGGCGTCAAAATTTTACTTAACTAATCTTTTTCAACAAACTATACAAATAAAGCATTCACACAGTTTATATAAATGGAACTAAAAAGAAATAAAATAACCAAACACTCGATAACAGTAATACAACCCAATTGAATTACGCACAGAAAGGCGATAAAAGAATAAATAAAAGCAGTTGGGTTATTAGCCCGAATGTTTATACAATACCTCCTATCTAGATTACAAGGATAGAATCGTCTATAAAAAAACCTGCATGCATCCACAGCTTCCGCAGTACACGTCTGTCTCGAAGCAATTATCATCTAGGCGTCTATGTTCCTAGACACCTATATATATACAATATATAGAAAGAGAGGGAAATTATAGAAACGGGTCAGAGTCCGAGTTGTGAAAATATTTTTCAAGTGAAAAAATGCTTTATTTAGAAAAATATTTTTTATCTCATATTTAAATTGGTATCTCACTCCTATGAGATACCCCTCACCTCTCTTCTAATAGTGCACACCCAGCGCATCCCGCTAAACATCCTAGTCAAGCCACGCTGCCTAACTAATCCATCACCCCCAAACTATAGAAATCCTAAACAACCCAAATACTAAGGGCTCAACTTCTCCCTAATCTCAACTCTATGCCATATTCGTTCGTGGGGTGTCTCGCAAAACGAAATCCAAACAAGGAACCCCCTCGATACACTACTACTTGGCAAGGTCGATCGTCGAGATCCATTAGACCCTCAGTACAAGAAAGATATATATATATATATATATATATATATATATATATACACATATAATTATATTCATTATCATACTCATCTTTAACTTTCATACTCATTTTTATATACGTATCATGTTACACTTCCGGATATATCTCCCGGAATGAGAATTCATTATTTTTCATTTTATATTCATTTTATCTCTTTACTCTCATAGAGATATAATATCTAGTTCACATACAAAAGTAATGTACTATCACACAAGTACAATAACCATCCCAACGAGCTATAACTCGAGGATACGGTCTCTCCATGCTATCATCTTCCAGGGCATCACTCACATACAATCCTGGGGACCAGCGGTCGGACCCAATGTCACCGACATCGCGGCCAACACACACACACAATGTCTGGGAAACGGTCACAGTTCTTCCCCGGCAATGAGACGAAGCATAGACACCACATCTCACCCCTAATAAAAAATCACATAATATCACAATGGACTCTATGACATGAGGAATATCCACACCTTGCTCCTCGAGCCAGGGTGATCACCCTCATCACGCAACTTCCCAATGATAGCATTAGAGTGGGTATGCTTCACACACACACACACACACACACACACACACACACACACACATATATATATATATATACCATCCACACATAGATATATATATACATAGCTGTATCATATAATATATACACTTTACTCACATAGTATATATATAATCCACATAGTTCCTTAAACAAATATAAATGGCCATAATTGCCAATCACAAATAGCGATGACTAATAATCCCAAAGATTCTCATAATTAATACTATTCGAGTATTCACACATTCACGATACTAAACCCAAAAGTATCCCCTCGCTTGATAAATAACGTGTACCTTATTTACACTTAAGGATTTATACAATTTCTCCAACTATACCCATTCATACTAAGTAAATACGCGTTTTTCCAAATTCATCCTAATAGTCTCGCGGGAGGTACTCAACCATAATTGTTATGATTATGTTTTCTACGGGCATAATTATATCTATACATGCTTGTCGAATTATTTTCTCGAATGCCTCTTGTCTCAAAACATTAATAAAATCCCTACCCCGGATCGTACTTTATATTAGTCAGAGGTTTTACTTTTATCAAATCATCTTTTAGGAGTCCTAACATCCCATTTAGAAACTCCTATAAAAATCTCCAAAACCATAATTTAAGTCTACCTAAACTTAAAAGGAGAAAATCTCAAAAATATGCCAAGACTGAATCGATTCGGCCTGTCCGAATCTATTTGAAATGGTTCTACTTTCAAACTATCTCTTACCGAATCGATTCGGCTGGTCCAAAATCCCCAAATCTGCTTAGGTTTTATATATATCCCAAAAAACCAAAAACTCAATTCAATCTCCATTTAAATTATAACTCAGATTTATTTCAATGAACCCAAAGTTTTCATATCTCCTCAAGTCCTTTAGATCTCCTAACACTCTTTTTGAGAACCACTAATATTTATCTCCAATTTATTTTAGCCTTAATTTCTGACTAACTATTTCGATCTCAGATAGCTTTCAGTAGAAAAATCACTATAAATCCAAAACAAATCATAAGAATACGCGGTTGGCGCCCACGTGACCGTATCGAAAAGATGTACAATTTTCATTTTTTGACCAAGAGCCGAATCAATTCTTCCTCGCCGAATCGATTTGGATAAGACGCAGGCCACTATTCACCTTCTTCTCAAAAAATCCAAACCTCCATTAATCTCCATTTTAGTTGTTTCTAAACTCATCCAACAACTCAATAAACATCTAATCTATGTTTTAAAACTAACACATCAATTAATTTGGGGTATTAAACTATTTCTCTTAGATTTAAACCCTAAAACCATACAAACCCCAACTTATCATTTTAACCCATTTCAATCCTTTTCTTCACTCCATCTACTTGGATTTAACACTAGAAATCATTAAGAGTTTACATTACATCAATATGTAAACTCATATTCAAATTTTTCCAAATTTATTTTAAGGGTTCTAACCCAAAATCATATAGTTTACCAACTATAATATGAAATAAATGCACAAAATGAAATAATGCAAGTATACACTTGCCTGGAGGATGAAATCCGACGACCTCGAGTCGAATCCGGTAGAGTTTGGACAAAATCCCCCATTTCTCTCTTCTTTTCTCCTCTTCCTTCTTTCTCTCTACCTTTTCTTTTCTTTCTTTCTCTTCCTCTCTCTCGTGACTTATAAGAGAGAAAATAAGGATTTATCCCTTATTGCCCCAAAAATGACTCGTTTACTCAATTGCGAGTCTCTGTCAATCCAAAAATTCTCGAAACTCAATTTCGACACCCGAATACTCAATTCTGACTATCTCGGCCATTCCGAGACTCACCGCGCACTCAAAACTCCATCCGAGGAACTTGACCGCAACTCACTAATTTAACTCACATAACTTAATGCGGTATTCCCGTTAAAATATTATCCTTTGTCGCTTTATCCATCTACAACATATAATTAAAATACTCTGACTTATTTACTTAACCCCAAAAGTAAATATAACACCCATTGAAAATCATTTAATCCTTGAAAACTCAAAAAATTACTATTCATGATAATTCTTGAATTTTCCAAATTACTTTTAATTATTGAATTTAATTTCCCATAAAAGTGCGGGGTATTACAATCATCTCCCTATATATATATATATATATAAAATAAGGTTCTCCAACATAATTCCTAGCAACATTCCTATAAACATGCTTATTTTTTTAAAATAGTAAAAAAATTCATATATACCGAGTTTGGATAAAAATACATATTTTTTACTATTTTAAAAAAATGGGTATCATAGCTATGCTAAGTGAGGTATATTTGAGAGCCTGACTGTATATATATATATATATATAAAAAAGTCATTACTCACGTGCTTGTAAAGAGTTTCAAGTCTCGGTCTGGCACCCTGATAGAAAGAACTTTTGCATGTATTTTACGTCGTTGCTTGAAAAGCTCTTCTAATCAAAATTCTCAAATACCTACAAACTTATAACAATCTCAAGTGTAGCGGTAAGTAAGGGTATCAATGCACTTCCAAGGGGGTAAAGCAAAGGGAACACAATTGTAATTCACTTATTTTCTTTTTGTGCTTTTTCACTTTTCTAATTTTTTTAAAGCTTTTCAAATATTAAAATAATTGCGTGAGGTGATGATTTAAACTAAACTAAACTAAATGTGATATGATAACAACTAACTAGAAAGTTACGAAAATGAAAAATAAAGTCTAAACTAAAATAAGAGATAAAGTGAGGTAAATAATTGTGAGAATAATCAAGGAATGGGATTATTCCACAAATTTTAGTTATTCTAATTAATTAATTTAATTATTTGAATTCTCCTAAATTAATATCAAAATTTGATAAGTGCGACTGTGTGATAATTGATTAAATTAAATTCGCAAGTTTCCAATCAACCTTTATTTAATTCATCCCCGAAACATGCATCTGAAGTGCGTGTGTCAACCCATAAATAAATAAAGCATGTGACACGCAAATATGCTGAGACAATGATTTCAGGAAAAAATCCCTTTCGGGTAAAACCTTTATTTCACTATGAATATATAAATTGCAACTTACAATTACATAGAGAAATCTGCATGCAATGGATCATGCGCAGCCAACCCACAAAGACTCGCAGTCTTGAACTCAGCAAGAGAATACACGCAGCACCCTCCAAGGACTCGCAGGCCAATCTTCAGCAAAGGATCTTCACCGCAGCAAGATCCTCAATGACACGCAGCCATATGGTGTAGAGACGCACTCCACAAAATATAAACAAAAGAAAGATGTTCTAGAACACCTAAACAGTTCACTAAAGAAAAATGGGAGTTTTGTGAATTGTAAACCAAAAAGGGATTAAACCCCTAAAAGGAAGAAGCCTAATGAATTCTGCTTTTGCAGTTTTCTGTCTGTCAAAATTGTGTACTTCTTAATGAAAACGTTACCATTTAATGAGTATTTATAGAAAAACGTACCGCCTCGAAAATAGAGGTCGTTCGAACGAGATCAACATGTCGCTCGAACGAAGGACATCTGTCATTTGAACGAGATCGCGCGACATGCTATATTGCACGAACGACATGCTATGTCGCTCGAATGACTGTTGTGAAAAATCATTATTTTAATGTCCGCTTCAACACTTAGAAAAAATACACATTCTCAAATTTTGACAAAAAAGTCCGCTCCAACACTTAGAAAATATTTTGTAAAAATCTCCCAAAAGCTCTAAGTGTAAAGTAAAGGTATTTAAAACATAACCTTACCAAAGTAAACTTCGTGGAGTTTTGAATGATGGAGAACTTGATTAATTCGGATCCGTCTTTGATGTAGATTGCTCTTGAATGCTCTTCGACGGTGTAGAGGTATATGACATAATAAATTGATAACGGACCTATGTAAATATGTCCTTACAAATCTCTCCTTATGTGTATGCCGGTACATACATAAAAAATCCGAATTATCAAAAACCAAATTGCCTATACAAATCTACCCTCCCATGAATAAATTTGCAAGACTTCAAAATTGTTCTTCAATCATCTTCGTCAAATCTCAAAGATTTTCTCATCAGGGTGTGTAACGTCATGATCTTCAATCTTTGTACCTACACACATGAGATAAAGAAAAATACCTTCGTAACGCATCGAGTTTGAAATGATATAAGAATAAAGCATTAATAAATCAAATCTCCCCCATAATGCGAAAACTCCCCCATAACATGATAATTCTTTCTCCCCCTTTTTATGATGTCCCCAAATAGACAGATAAGAAGAAAAAAATCAAAACATGGAGTATCACGATAAAATGCATAGCAAACAAAGATCAAGCTACGCGCATGCAAAGGTATGTCCCAAAAAAAAAAATTCACAAACTATTTTTGATTTTTTAATTTTTTTTATACAAAAACAGGATAGAAAAAAAATCACACCATGGATTTAAACTCAAACAACCAAGTCATGGAAATGGAATGAATGGCTGTGAAAACATTCGATAGGTAAATCAACTCAATCAAGCATATGTGCACGATGCATATGTGTACCCCTAATGAATGAGCATCAAAAGTATATTTAGGTGTAAAAATTGTTGAATTTAGATGACATCCTCTGATGAAAATCAACAAATCAAAGTCCAAGTGATTTGCACACTAATAACGTCCAAAACTATGTAGCGCATTTTTAAGCATATAGAGGACGTGAAAACCCGTTTAAATTCTCCAACCAAACTCTCTCATATATATATTTTATTTTAGAGGTGAATAAACTAAATTCTCAAACTTTGGAGAATTAGTGCAAAAACCTAAATGGCCCATAATTGGCATGAATTTATCTTTATTGCCTTTAAATTTTTTCGAGCTCTTTTAACCTCTTTGAACCCCGGATAATAAAATTATTCCATTTTTAGGTCCAATTTAACGGTGGCTTAGTATTATCAAAGGCAAAATGAACCTTTCGTAGCCCTTCCCCATTTTTAAATAAAGCACACAAACTCACAAAATGGTTTTTATATGCACAATTTCCTTATGAAAATTTTATCGCGCTTGGTTCATTTTAAGGACAAGATTGAAGTGAAAACACCCAACGAATATGCAATAAGACAAGCACAATAATCAAACAAATCCGTGCATGTGTGCAATAAAAAAAACATGAGTAAAAAATGTAGGAAATAACACTTAATTACATCTTAATGACTTCAAAGATTATAAAGAACAAGGATGAATTGACCTATTGTCTCAAAACACTATCAAATAGTCACAGGAAAATAATGGAATGATGTTGTAACTCGGTCATCCTAAGTCTTCATCCATAAACGGTGCAAAAAAAAATCTTTTTGGATTTTTCAAAAATTTTATCAAAATAAAATCTTTTTGTATTTTTCAAAATATTTTTAAAAAAATAAAACATACAAAAAGTACACATGTCATAACACTAGAAAAAATATAAATCATGAAACCACAACTAGTGTATGACAAACATGCAAACACAATCATCTATATGATATGGCAAGAGAAGAATCATGTGCAAGTAAACGGGAATCAACTTGTCTAAAATCTAGTGTCTCTAAAAGTGATTTCCTAACCCAAATAGATGTGAAACGTCGTATGGGGGATTTAGGAACCAAGGGAACACTAGACATAAACTTCCTAGGACATTTTCTAAGATCAAAACAGAAACGCCTAAGGTGACCTTTCCTACCACAATGTGAACATGTGTAAATGGGTGGAACGACACCTATGGGTTGACCTTTTCTAACATCCTTGAAATTGGTTGACCCTCTAGAACAAATAATGGTTTTGGCTTTATCACTAGAAGCATGAGAACAAGATGAGACATTACCATCACTATCAAACCTACTTGAGTCTGTCAAATCATTTTTTAACTTCAAAATTTTTTACTTAAGCAAAGAATTAGACTCTTCCAATATGAGGGATTTCTTTTTCAAATTATCAATTAAACTTAACAATTTATCGCTCTCCCCCTCAATAAAAACAAACTTATCACTAAGAGTCTTTTCACATGCCGTACAATCATCGATCAATTTTTTATCCTCGATGGCACAAACGGGAACCCTAGAATTTTTTAAGTTCTCTAATTTCTTCTCTAAAACAAGGACTCTCTCATCACTCTTCTTTTTGTTAATTTTCAAAGAATCAAAATCAATACACAAATTGCCAAAGTTCTCATGACAAATATCACTTTGAGTTTTAAACGGTTGCAAATATTCAATCTTACTTTTAAAGAGAGATTTTTCTTTTTCCAAAACTTTAATTCTTTTGCAAAGTTTCAAATTCAAACTTTTAAAATTTTCAGCATGGTCGTGAACTTTTTCAAAAATAGGCTCCTCATTAAATGGGCGTTTCATTGAAAAATTGCGATTTTTCACAAAACTGATTTAAAAAAAAATCAATATCACACAATTTTGCGAAAAACAAAGATCATGCGATAAATTAGCGTAACCCACTCAGATACCAATTTGATAAGTGCGACTATGTGATAATTGATTAAATTAGATTTGCAAGTTTCCAATCAACCTTTATGTAATTCAGCCCCTAAACATGCATCTAAAGTGCATGTGTCAACCCATAAATAAATAAAGCATGTGACACACAAATATGCTGAGACACATATTTCAGGAAAAAAAACCTTTCGGGGAAAACCTTTATTTCACTATGAATATATAAATCGCAACTTACAATTACATAGAGAAATCTTCAATGGATCAACGCGCAGCCAACCCACAAAGACTCGCAGTCTTGAACTTAGCAAGAGATACACGCAACACCCTCCAAGGACTCACAACCCAATCTTCAACAAAGAATCTTCATGCAGTAAGATCCTCAATGACACGCAGCCATACGGTGTAGAGACGCACTCCAAAAAAGATAAACAAAAGCAAGATGTTCTTGAACAACAAAAAAATTCACTAAAGCGAAATGGGAGTTTTGTGAATTGTAAACCAAAAAGGGATTAAACCCCTAAAAGGAAGAAGCCTAATGAATTATGCTTTTGCAGTTTTCTGTCTGTCAAAAACTATGGACTTCTTAATGAAAATGTTACCATTTAATGAGCATTTATAGAAAAACACGCCGCCTCGAAAACAGAGCTCGTTCGAACGAGATCAGCATGTCGCTCGAACGAAGGACATCTGTCATTTGAACGAGATCGCGCGACATGCTATCTTGCGCGAACGACATGCTATGTCGCTCAAACGACTGTTGCGGAAAAAATCATTATTTTAATGTCCGCTTCAACACTTAGAAAAAATACTCATTCTCAAATTTTGACAAAAAAGTCCGCTCCAACATTTAGAAAATATTTTTTAAAAATCTCCCAAAAGCTCTAAGTGTAAAGTAAAGGTATTTAAAACATAAACTCACCAAAGTAAACTTCATGGAGTCTTGAATGATGAAGAACTGGATTAATTTGGATCCATCTTTAATGTGGATTGCTCTTGAATGCTCTTCGATGGTGTAGCGGTATATGACATAATAAATTTATAACGGAATTATGAAAATATGTCCTTACAAAATTACAAACCAACTCTCGTTGTAAGTGTAATTATAATAGTAATCTTTTAAAAAATTAAGTTTAACACCCCACAACTTTAGAAAAATAGATCTACACTCCTTTTAATTAATCAACCACTAGGATCGATCAATAAAAATTTATGTAAATCTTAGAAAATAAATTTAGAGTTGAAATTCAAGTTATAATACCCCACTCAAGAAACCCCTATCTCTAGTTCGAATCTAAAATGGGTATTATAATTAGAATTTCAATTTTCTCTCAAAAATCATTTACCCTCTCTCGAGGCGTATATTTAAGGGTGGGGGGGGGGGTCAAAATTAACATTCAAAGGGAATTTTCAAGTAGTGAAACTAATTAAACTAAAATAACATCAAATAAAGGTTTCCCGCCACCCCTTGAAAGGGGATTTAGCCTAACATGGTATAAGATTTGACAAATTAATAATCAAAGGCATAAATAAATGATAAGAGAAGAGAACAATCAAACCCAATCTCTTGAAGTTAAATTGAACTCTTATTTCCTTGAAATCAAGCACAATCCATCCAATATGAGTATCTAACTATAATCAATTCAATAATCAACTCAATTGAATTTCACACATTTATCACTCACAAATATCTAAAAAAAATAAAAATAAAACTATTTACAAATACTTCTATCTAATTTATTCTAACCTAACTCTCTACTTTTCTCTAGAATTTTCTCTCCATTTGATGATATCCCCCCTTAAATGGGGTCTTGAGTCTTCTTTTATAGTAGATGCATGGCACACATTGGGCTAAGGGGGCTTTTTAGGAAGGTTTAATGTGCATGGAGATGGGGTGTGTACATGAGGTAAGAGAGGTATGAGGGCATGTGGGTTAAATGGGGTGACACAATCAGATTTGGTTTAGAGGGTATAATGGGAAGTTGGGTTTAGTAGGTAGTTGGGGGTAAAATGGGTATTGGGACTAAATAGGTTATTAGGCACATGTGGCATTTTAGTTTTTTTTTGTGAGATTGGATTTGGCAGGTGGAAACACGATTTGGAAGAAATGGTTTTTGGGTCTTTGAGTTGGGTTTCAAATGGGGTGAGGTCGGATGGGTGCAGTGTTCGGGTTATGGGTTTGGATATGGGGCAGCGGGTTGTGATGGTTGCGGCCGGAGGTGGAAGGAAAAAGGGCGACACTGCCGGTGCTAAGAGAGAACGAGGTAGCCAGCGATGAGCTGTATGGGTCGGCAACAAGGTGTCGTCGCTAGCGGTGGTTGAGGTGGTGTTTGGTTTGTGTGGGTTTGGAAGTTGGTTTTGTTGTTTGATGGTTATGGAGGTTGTGGGTGTTTGTGAAAGGCGAGAGAAAGAGGTGTAGGGAAGAAGATGAAGGGGGAGGTATTGGGTGTGTGGGGTGTAGGGTAAAAAGGTGTGGGTGAGGGTTTGGTTTGTGTGTAGGAAAGTTTATGTGTGTGTTTTATTTGGACACCTAGAAATATAAAGACTCAATTAAAATTAATAAAACTAAAACTCAGAAATAAAACAAACTAAAAATAATAAATAAATAAATATTAAAACTAAAAAATCAAATCCTAAGCTTATATAAAAACTGAAATAAAACAAAAGAAATAAAAACATAAAATCTAAATGAAAATTAAAGTCCTAAAAAATATAAAATCTAATAAACTAAAAATTAACTTCTAAAAACTAATCCTAATAAAACAAAAAACTAATAAAAATTAAAATAAAATAAAATTACACTAATAAAATAAAAATAGAAAACAAAACCTAGAAATCCTAAATAAATAAAAAATAAATCCTAAAAATAAAAAAATGACTCAAACTAAAAGTATAAAAATATAAAGTAAAATACAAAAGGGAACAAATTAAAAACGCATGACTCGGGTTGGGGTTTAGGTAGGTTTAGGGATTGGTTTGGGACCGGGTTTGGTTACGGGAGAGGAAATTAGCTCCATTCAACGTGCATTTGCCTTGATATATCGCTTTTGACACCGCAAATGGACGTTTGACCTACAAGATATACAATAAATCGTATAAGACCCAAATTGTCGAGAATTAGCAGCTAAAATACATCTATTCGGGGTATAAAATATACAGTTTTGGGTGCTTATCACACCCTATTTAAAGAATCCAAATAGAATATATTCTTTGAAGATAAATCGACAACGACTAAGGACCAATAAAACCTATAATGTAATGAGTTGTTAACATCAATGATACAAATATATTTTGATATAATTATAACAACTTAAGACAATAAATACACTTACCCTATGTTAATTGGCATAAAATATGTTTGGTTCTCTTTAGCATCTTTCATTTCATTCATAAATAAAAATATAATTTTTTTTCTTCAAATAAGCTTGTTGAGCAGCCCATGGATTAACAAATAAAATAAAATCCTGATTATTTTGAAACTTTTTGTACAAGAATATAAATAAAATAAAAATATATTAGAAAGGAGTAGCTAAAATTAAGATGAAAACAACCTATTCTCGCACCTCATGTATCCGATTAGACAACTGGCATCAAGCTCCTCCATTTTACAAAAATGTACCAACTCATGTTTAAGAATGTAGGTTGATCGAAATTCGTCTCCATATATCTCGATCGGAATTTTTACGGTATCCCTTGTCATTATTGAATCAAGCATGATTGCAAATACGATAAGTGCCCCTCTCACAAAACCATTTTCTCTATCTTCTTCCTGGTTTGCATTGGTTATAAAATAGTTAATTTAAAAATTTTAAGTGAGAGAGAGAGACTAATAAAGAGTGAAAAGAGAGGGCATTTAAAAATATTAACAATGGATTCTTTAATATAAAAGAAAACTACTCACAACTTTTCCTCTATGTCTACTATAACAAATTCTTTAGGCCACGAAACCTATGAATTATGTGCATTCTTAACGTTAATAAATCATCACCACAAGGTACATAAAGGGGGCGTCCAGAGTGTAAACAATATCTACAGACACTCGCACGTAATTTTCTCCCAAATATTTATGGTGCACTTTGTCGTCTAGCCAACCCTTTAAAAAACACAACCCTTAGCAAAAATATTGGTACGTGAATTCAACTTCAATTTACATGGTTTGCCCATGCCATTATGAAATGTGGTATTCGAGATGGCCTGTGAGCAGATCTCATTCCATCATCTTTTAACTATTTATATGTAAAAAATAAAAATAAAAACTCAAATCAGTAACATGTTCTTGTTGTAAAACTCAACAGTAATAATATATAATATTTATTTCATACACTATTATTTTTCTTCTTATTTGTTGTCTTGGAAAGCGAATCACATAATGCACTTACATTTGATGAACTTGTTTTGTGCAATCCATTACCACTTACTGGGGTGTTCAACCTGACTTTCGTCATTTCCCTCTCATACTCTGACACCTTTGCCAGTAATACTTTCATCCGCTCATCTTTTTCTTTTCCTATTTCTCTTTTCGCATGCAGCTTAGACTCCAACTCACTAATGTTCCTCTTTGATCCTCGCTTAGTGAGGTTAAAAAAGGTTGTGGGGGTGACTCCTTGCTCTTTACCCCTAACACGACCGGGGTGCTCAGGTGTCCCTAATGCCAAAGTTAGGACGTTTGAGGTTTCTTTGGTGACTAAGCTCCCAGCTTTAACCTGACTGTTTAGCACATCCTGCAAAAAAAAAAAAAAAATCAATCAAGTGAAGATATATAACATTAACAACAATTCAATTAGATGTATTTGATGTTGAATATTGAGTAAATAAACTCATAAATAGAAACTCACAATTTTGTCCTTTACTTCCCTAGTAGCCTCATCACCAAATTGCCCATTTTTATCTTAGAAATCTTTTTTCCACATATAAGCCCTATCATCGTCATCAAACTTATCACCTGCCTCTTTCTCTTAACATATTAGATATAAAAAATTGGGTGAACTTATAATGTGAAGTTTAATTCAAAAATATCAACATTTGTCAACTAAGAAAAACAAGTACATACAAGTTCTTCGATAAGTCCAGAATAGCCTCTCTTACTCATCCAATGGTTATATATATTCTTCCCTCGTCTTTCATCTTGTTCCGTGCTTAGAAACTTATAAATACATAAGCATTAGAAACTTACACAAATTACTTAGAAAAATATATGCTGACCATTTGCTATATACCTCAAACCCCTTTGAGATTGTCACTTTTACGAATTCCTCCCAATCCTTTCGTTTAATATATCCTTTTTACATCTTTGGCCTATGCTTGAGTTGATCAGGTTCATATCTGAATGGTCGGATGTAAATCCTAGTCAATTCTCCTTTAAGAAATTTTCACTAAACCAACATATTAGATAACAGTTGTTTCTTTGTCTTTGGATCCATATAAAATTTAGAGTGTGAATTAAAAATAAAAATAAATTAAGGAATACAAGATAAAAGTATCTTATTATATATAGGGATGTAATTTTAAAATTTCTTTAATCTCATGTATGAGAGGATTGTCTTTAGATCCATATCAATGTTGTGACTGATGATTTTTTCTTTTATGTTCCCGAATCATTAGATGATGCCCGATTATGGCATGATTAGCCATCTGATCTGAGTCTAGAGACATTTGCTTGCCTATTTTGAGCCACTTGAACTAGGTTATATATATATATATATATATATATATATATATATATATATATATATATATGATAACTCGATTTTTGAAATGTCTACACATTTTAACGTTTAGGAAGAGTGCCACCTCAGTAGACATTTTTCCAAAACAAAGGGCCAAGATCATCACCCCCCATTTATATTTCAAAATTTGAAACTTTTTTCAGCCTTTTGTTCACCCCATACTACTTTTGCCTTTTTCCCCATACACCCGTTCACTTCATCTTTCTCTCTCCCTATTTTCACTGGCCCCCTTATCCTTCACCTAAATCACTTAGCCCTTCCTCCCATACTTCCACTCCGGGCTCCCTCTCCCATGCTGCCGATTATCCATTTTTACATGCCAAGGTATATATTTGTTTTCATTCATATTTAAGCTTTCATTAAACTTTGGTTTATATTCTAGCTGAATAAATTATTTGGGTTTCAACTTATTGTGTAGGGTTCTTTGTTCCGAATTTCAGAGCTTTAATAACGTGTGTTTAATTTTTTTGGGTCAACACACCTACATCTATCAATTATTTTAATATGTTATTTTGCATTTATGTAACTTGCTTTTCTATTTTCTTTTGCAGTTATTGGTAAAATCAGGAACACTCACTTCCTCTCTTTACATCTCACTCTCTCAACTGCATTTTTTTGTTACGATTTTTCTTAAGAGTATCTAGAGATGAGTAATTTTTTTTTTCTGAATATGGATCTTGATTTAAAAATGGGGTTCATAATTTGGAGTTCAAAGTCTATCTCTATCTCTGTATGTGCGCATTTTTTGGGACACCCCGCATATAATAATAACAGGTGGCCAACCCTATACTAAGATAATGCAGGAATCTCAAGTGGATAATCCTTAGCACCAACTGTCGAATAGACAAAAAATAACTAACTACCCAAATCAGAATAAACGGGTGCCAAAATTTATAAAAAACATATAGAACATTCAAACATAAAAAATAACATCAAGTTATCTTACACACACACACACACACACACACACATATATATATATATATATATATATATATATATATATATATATATATATATATATATATACACACACACACACACACACACAACATGTACAATAAAAGAATATACTCAAATAAGCGGTCGAGCAAGAGACTATACAATGTATCAAATCTCAAAAAAGTAAAAGATATACAACACTAAAACCCTTGACTAAATAGTCGAATTACTCTTATGTATTCTTAACTAGATATCCAAAAATGAGAAGTGACTACAACAAAAGTCACGCAACAGTCCGCACATGCTACAACTCCATATACACATGAATGGTAAACTCAACATTGGCGTCCTTATGGTGGGACACCTATAATATAATAAATAAAAGAAAACAAATGGGTCAGAGCCCGAGGTTTGAAAATAGTTTAGCAAGTGAATTAAAATGCATAATAATTATGAATGCACAATTTCATAATATAAAGTGGTGTCGCACTCTCTTGAGATTCAACCTTACACCTCAACTATAGTTCCCACCTAAACGTATGCATTTTAATCTTAATCAAAATACCAATCTCGTCTATGAATGACTCAACCTCAAGTCTACGCATTTACCCCATTCGCGTATCTAGTTTACCCAAAACGTAATCATTTAAATCTCATCCTAATGGATTATATAACAATTCATTACTTAATAAACTTCACTAGTTATTCTCTTAACATACCACACATTATTTTTAAGTCTGTATAATATCAGTATCACTATTATACGAGATAAATCATCTCTACGAATTACACATACATAACACACATAATATATGTATACTAACCATACCTCAAAGCTTTAACTCAATGGATGAAGTCTCTACAATGTTATCATCTTCGAGGGAATTATTCACATACCATCCTGGGTTACCAGCAGTCGAACTCTCACAATGACTTGGTATAAAACAAATCACAAACGTAGAGGAAGTGGTCATAATTCCTCACCAAAAATAAGGCTAATCATACCCAAGACGTATAACTGCTAATAAATTCCACACAATAAATATATGGACGCTATGACCTGGGGACTATACGCTCCCTGCTCCTCAATCAAGGAGCCTCACCTACATCGCGCAAGTTCCCATGAAAGCACTTAAGGGGTATGTACACACAATAGATATATATTATACACACATAATATATATACACAACATATATACAAACCATCTTATATCCGAATATATATATATATTTAATAATCCCGGCTACATGTATAAACCACACCTTACACTAGCTGATAATCCACATAATTCTTCCTAATATGCTTTATTATTCAATCACTCACTTGCACATTTATCATCAATCACACATATGATATAAATAATCACCAATTTAACTCCTCATAAGAGACACAAACTCTCTCAACTATCCCATATCAATACTTAAGAAAAATCCTATCACTAGGAGAATTTACGAAAGAATTCAGCATAACAAACTCTCGACTAAGCCTCCATAATTGACCCGATGTCTCCTCAACCATCACGTCATAACATTATTTCCCCTTTTTAACTCATAAACATGTTTGTCATATTATTTTAGAGGGTTTCCAAACACCAAACCCAAATGAAAAGGAGTTACTAAAAAGTTAGAAATTTGTCACTACCGAACTGAACCGAAGGTTCCCAAAAATGAGTGGTCTGCTACACTGAGAGGAGCAAACCGAACCGAATACCTTTGAAAACAAACCGGTCCGCTGTTAAAACGAACCGATCTGAGGTCCATAACCAAACTGATCCGGCCTGTTCAAATTATTTTCCTACGAGATTTTTCCTACATCTCGGGAACCCATTTCTACCTAATTTTAACATCATAGATCAACCTAAATATAAACCTAACCATTTTACACCATCAAACCCATCCATACTCATCAGATGCTAAATTTCAACACAAAATCTAGGGTTTTTCATATATATATTCAACATCACCATAATTTATCCACAAATTATGAAATAAATCACACACATAAGCATTATCAAGTTTAATCATTTGCCTCAAATTCAAAGAGTCTGAATCTTCCTCAAAATCACGGATTTAATAAATAATTTCCAATGCTCCAAAGGTTTCTTCTCTTTGCTCTTTTTTCTCAACTCTCTCTCTCTCTCAAACGGGTTTTCCCTCACAATGAGATTGTCTAATAAACCATTTTTCTATTAACCCTAACTTTAAATGATAATACTCACTTAAAATGACTCTTATACCCTAATTCAAGTCAAACTATCCCAAAAGACCTTGAAACCCAAATAAAAATCCCTGGACAGTCATTTTGACTATCTCGACCCTTTCCAGATCAACCGTCCACTCAAATTTATCATCCAAGACTCCGAATTGAAAATCATCTCCCAACCTCATATAACTCACTTAAATATGCCCCGGTTGAGAAATAACTAATTCCCACCGCTAATACACTCATGTGATTTAATAACATGGAACATAATTATATTTAGCTTATCACACTAGTAAATATACAATTCGCATAGATATTAATTATTCTTCCCATATTAATATTCATGTTATATTTTCATTTTACTTCCTAATTATATTAAATTACACACACACAAGGTAGTTTAATATAAAAATACATACACAAAACTAAGGGGTATTACATACTCACCCCCCCCCCCCCCTACAGAGGAATTTTGTCCTCGAAATTCAAGCGTACCTTATGGAAAGAAGTAAGGAAACATGGCTCGCATATCATCCTCTCGTTCCTATGTTGAATCATTGGCATTATGGTGCCTCTATTGTACTCAAATTAAAGGCACTAGCTTCGATCGTAGCATACCCTCACTATGGTCTAAAATGGCAACCAATTGTTCTTCATACGAAATATCAAGATGCAACTCAATTTCCTCTAACGGGATAATCCAATGGTCCCTCTCATTGCTTCGATACTTTTTTAAGAACAAAACGTGAAACACATCACGGATTCTCTACAAATGCTTCAGAAAAGCAAGTCTGTAGGCTACAGGACCAATTCTCTCAATAATGGGAAAAGACCCAATATACCTTGACGCAAGTTTGCTTTCTTCCCAAATCTAATTATACCTTTCATCGGGGATACCTTTAGCAACACTTGGTCTCACACTTCTAACTCCACATGTCTACAGTCTGCATTGACATAACTTTTTTTGATCTTGCGCAATGCGTATGCGGTTCCGAACCAACTCAGTTTTTGTCGAAGTGTGTTGGATCACCTCCGATTCAAGAAGTTTATTACACCCGACTTCTAACCAACATGCGGGTGAATGACATGGGTGACCATATAATGCCTCGTAAGGCACCATACCTATGGTTACCTGGTAATAATTATTATAAGCAAATTATGCCAGCGGTAGGTATTGTTCCCAACTTCCCCCAAATCCAATATACACGGTCGGAGCATATATTTCAACATCTTATTTACTCGCTCAGTTTACCCAATGGTTTGGGGATGGTATGCAGTGCTCAATCGTAATTCAGTCCCCATTGCTTCCTAGAAACTCTGCCAAAAATGGGAGACAAAGATTTTACTCGGTCGGACACAATATTGATCGACACTCCATGGAATCTCATAATTTCTACAATAAAGAGCTAGCATACTACGCCGTCGTGAAATTCATTCTCAGAGGTAAAAAGTGTGACTACTTTGTCAAACGATCCACTATAACCCAAATGGAGTCATGACAATGCTGCAACATAGGTAATCCCATGATAAAATCCATTGATATAATTTCCCATTTCTATACTGAAATCTCCAACGGCTGTAACATTCCAGAAGGTTGTTGGTGGTCCACTTTCACTAACTGACAAGTGATGCAATGGGAGATGAACTCAGCTATGTCCCTTTTTATACCTGTCCACTAGTATTGTCGACGCATGTCCTGATAGATCTTATCTCCACCAAGATGGATCATAAATTTGGACCCGTGAGACTCTGACATAACAACAAGCTACAAATCCTTATCATCCAGGACTACCAATCTCCTATTGAGACGTAATCCACCCTCAGCACTGATAGAGTAGCATTCATATCCCTCCGTCAACAATCTGTGCAACCTATCTTGGCAATCCTTATTTTTAGCTTGTGCTTTCACCACCCGTATCACCATCTTAGGTGTAACTGTCAATACTGCTATACATGCTCTGGCCACTGTATCATCCTGGCTAAGTTCCTTCCACTTGGCTTTCCATTCATCCTCTAATTTCCCAGTGGGTCGATGACTCAATGCGTCAGCTACTGAATTAGCTTTCCCCAGATGTTATTGGATATCAAATTGATAATCCTTTACAAATTACAACCACCTACACCGCCTCATATTTAGATCTCTCTGGGTGAACAAATATTGCAGGGACTTGTGATTCGTGAAACGACTGAATTTCTCCCCCAGGAGATAATACCTCCATATTCTTAATGAAAAAACTACTGCATCCAACTCCAGATCATGATTAGGTTAATTCCTTTCATGGGGCTTAAGCTTACGAGATGCATAAGCAGTAGCCTTCTCCTTTTTTTAAGCACCCCCCAATCCTTGGAGAGATGCATCCATAAAGACTAAATACTCCACTCCTGTTTTAGGCAACGCAAGAATGGATGCTTACATCAATCTTCCCTTTAGTTCATCAAATGATAATTGACAAGAATCATCCCACACAAATTGTACCCCCTTCCGAGTCAAATTTGTCAAAGTTCCGACAATCTTTGAAAAGCCCTTAATAAAATGATAATAATAACCCGCCAAACCCAAGAAACTAAGGATCTATGTGAGTGTCGTGGGATGACACCACACCCTCACCACTGCAACTTTACTCGAGTCCACATAAATACCTTTCTCTGACACTATGTGACCCAAAAATTGCACTTCTCGCAACCAAAACCCACATTTCTCAAACTTGGAAGATAGTTGATGGTCTTGTAACGTCTGTAGAACTAATTACAAATGCTCTGCGAGCTCACCCTCTGTCCAAGAGTAACAAGGATAACATCGATTAACACAATCGTATACTAGTCCAAGAAATCTTAAAAGACCTTGTTCATCAGATCCATAAATAATGATGGGACATTGGTTAACCGATATGACATAAATCAAAACTCATAGGATCTGTAAAGGGTAAAAAATGTAGTCTTAGAGACATCCTGCTCTCTAATACGAAATTGGTAATACCCTATACGCAAATATATTTTTGAGAAGTAAGAGGCTCCTCTCAACTGATCAAATAAATCATCGATTTTAGCATACGGGTACTTATTCTGAATTGTTACCTTCTTCAACTCTCGGTGATATATAAAAATTACAGAGAATCGTCCCTCTTATTTACAAAAAACACATGGGCTCCCCATGGTGATGTACTCTGATGAATAAAGACCTGCCCCAAAATTTGCTGAATTTGGTAATGTAACTCCCTTATCTCCAAAGGATCCATATGGTAAGGAGCTCATGCAATTGGCCTAGTCCCAAGCCTTAGATCAATGACAAAATTGATCTCACAACTAGGAGGTAGTCCTGGAATTTCCTAAAAAACATTAGCGAACTCCCTAATCGCCAGAATCAAATCTAAGGAAAGAACCACTTCCTGTAAAGTCTCCTCCTCGATATAATAAAAATGAATACTCGAACCTCTCTCTGAAGAGGCATAGAAATTAAAAACATCTCTTGACATTGAATGGAAAATAAAATTGACCTCCCAAAATAATCCACCGTAGCCCAGTAGTGTGCCAACAGTTCCATACCAAAAATAACATCGTACCCAACCATATATAGCACAAGGAAATCAACAGCAAACACAATCTTCCTACATCTATCTCCACCCCTCTACAAATGGAGTGAATAAGCACCCCATTATCAAAAGGAGAATCTACGGACATCAAAAGACTATCAGTAGACTCTAATAACCCCGCCGCTCATGCAAAATGAATGGCTATAAATGAATGGGATGCTCCAGTATCAAATAACACCCGACCGATACGCCCATGGGTAGGGAACTTACACTCAACTTCTGGTGGAGGATACTACCCCTATGGTGACGCCGCATTCTGGACATTATAAACTCTTTCGTATTGCATTTGTCCCTATTGAGGCTAAACAACTGGAATAGGTGCTGGAGGGGGTAAAGGTTCTTGTTGAATCTGCTAAACTCCAGGTGCGTGTACTCGATTCTACTGTGCGAACTCTGCTCTCTTGTGGCCCTCCTCTCTGCACTAAAAGCAACAACCTACAAAATTATCATGTCTCTATCCTTTCTACCTGAATTTAGGTTTCCCTTGTCGCTGGCCTTGACGACCTCGACCCAGTTGCCCCCTCAATTGTTCCCTCGGTTTGCCTGTCCCTGGGGAACATTTGGATGTTCCTGCTGTAGGGCCCCTTGAAAACTCTGCCTAAAACTACCACCATCAAATCTGAAGCCCCCTGAATACTGCCTCTTAGTTGAATCCCCTAAATGGAGATCCTGCTCCATCTGCCTATTTCCATGTGGTTGAGCCTGCTGTGCCACACTGGCACCATCTACTCCCGACTTACTCAATGAGCCCGACTCCAAAAACTTCTTACTGCCCTTTAAATGTAGACGGTGATCTTGACAATGTAACAACACAACATTCATTACATTTAAAATTTTTAACAAAGTCAGGTTCCCAAACAGATGTTGACGAATTCGCCAATTCAAACCTCCCATAAACTGTAAAATCCTCTTATTCTCCGTATTGACGTCATTCGGTATAAAATTCAACAAGCAGGTAAATTCTTTTTCATACTGAGCCACTGTTCGGTCTCCTTGAGTTACATCCAATAATCTCATTGTCATATCAATCTGAACTGCTGGAGGAAAATACTTACGATCAAAATGTATCCAAAATTCTGTTATAGGCATTGTATCTCTCTTATCAAAGGTATTAACCGACTCCCACCATTGGAGAGCCACACCCACAAATTTAAAAGTGGTGAGTATTTTCTTCTGAACTTCACTGAATTCAACCCATTCGAAGATGCCGTTGAATATCCTTCTTCCATTGACTTGCTACAATCATGTCAGCTCCCCCTGGGAATTCGGGAGGATGTCCCTTCTAAAAAGCATCCCTGTTATGTCTCCCACGTGGATGGCCTCATCTCGGATTGAGCTATTGGAGCTGTAGGTTATTGCTGAGCCTGAGGAAGCTGTTGTGCCATCGCGATCATAGCAGCATTGGCTGCTTGTGCCATAATATTGGCAACTTCTTCTGCATTCATAGTCCCCTGAGGCATTTGGGGTTCCACATTCTAAAGCCCTCTATTTTCCCTAGTCGAGCGACCTCTTTTCGGTGGCACCTGTAATAAGAACAAACTATATCAGTCCGTAGTTTAAATAATTGATCATAGAAGAATATCATCAAAGCATAATGAACACAACAGTCCTAATAATAGAGATCTATCTCAAAATCCTACGGTAGAACGTAGAAAATCCACAGAGATCCTAAGGCTATAGAACCTGATGCGTTGATACCACCTGTTACACCCCGCTTATAGTAATAACGGGTGGCCAACCCTATACTAAGATAAAATTGGAATCTCAAGTGGAACATTCTCATCACTAATTTTCGGATAGACTAAAAGTAACTAACCACCAAGTGATCATATATATATATATATACAATATGTACAACAAAATAATATAACCGAATAAGCTGTTGTGCAACACACTATACAATGTATGAAATCTTAAAAAAGAAAAAGATACACAATACTATAACCCTTGGGTAAACACCCGAATTACTCTTATGTATTCTTAACTAGATATCCAAAAATGAGAAGTGGTAACAACAAAAGTCCTGCAATAGTCCGCACATGTTACAGCTCAATATACACAAGAATGGAAGACATAACATTAGCATTCTTGCGGTGGGACACCTATAATATAAAAAATAAAAGAAAGAGAGAAGAGATATAAACGAGTCAAAGCCCAAGGTTTGAAAATAGTTTAGCAAGTGAATTAAAATGCATAATAATTATGAATGCAGAATTTCATAATATAAAGTGGTGTCGCACTCTCTTGAGATTCAACATTACCCCTCAACTATAGTGCGAACCTAAACGTATACATTTTAATCTTAATTAAGATACCCAAATCGTCTAGGGATGAATCAACCTAAAGTCTATGCATGACTCAACCTCAAGTCTATGCATTTACCCCACTCGCGTATTTAGTTTACCCAAAACGTAATCATTTAAATCTCATCCTAATTTATTATATAACAATTTATTACTCAATAACCTTCACTCGTTATTCTCATAACATACCACACATTATTTTCAAGTATGTATAATATTAGTCTTGCTATTATACGAGATAAATCATCGCTACCAACTACACACACATAACACACATAATATATGTATACTAACCATCTCTCAGATATTTAACTCAATGGATGTAGTGTCTACAATGCTTTCATGTTCCAGGTAATTACTCACATATTATCCTGGGTTACCAACAGTCGAACTCTCACACCAACTTGGTATAAAACAAATCACAAACGCAGGGGAAGCAGTCATAGTTCCTCACCTAAAATAAGGCGAATCATACCCAAGATGTCTTACCCCTGATAAATGCCACACAATAAATAAATGGACGCTATGACGTGGAGACTATACGCTCCCTGTTCCTCAAGCCAAGGCCTCACCCACATCACGCAACTTCCCATGATAGAACTAGAGGGGTATGTCCACACAATATATATATATATATATATATATATATATATATATATATATATATATATATATATATATATATATATATATATATATATCATATACAAAAAAACAATACACATCATATATACAAACCATCTCATATCTGAATGTATATATTTAATAATCTCGACTACATGTATATACCACACCTTACACTAGCCGATAATCCATAGAATTATTCCCAATATGCTTTATTATTCAATCACTCACTTGAACATTTACCATTAATCACACATATGATATAAATAATCACCAATTTAACACCTCACAAGACACACGACCTCTCTCAACTAGCTCGTATCCGTACTTAGGAAAATTCCTATCACTAGGAAAATTTACGAAAGAATTCGGCATAATAAACTCCCGACTATGCCTCTAAAATTGACCCGATGTCTCCTCAACCATCATGTCATAACATTACCCCCCCCCCCCCATTTTAACTCATAAACATGTTTATCGTATTATTCTAGAGGGTTTCTAAACACCAAACCCAAATGGAAAGGAATTACAAAAAATTTAGAAAATTTTCACTACTGAACCGGACCGAAGGTTCCCAAAAACGAACCGGTCCGCTACACAGAGAGGGGCGAATCGAACCGAACCGCACACCTTTGAAAATTAACTGGTCCGCTCTTAAAACATAGCGATCCAAGTTCCACACCCAAACCTATCCGACATGTTCAAATTTTGTTCCTACGAGATTTTCCCTACATCTCGAAAACCCATTTCTACTTAATTTTAACATCATAGATCAACCTAAATATAATCTCAACCATTTTACACCATCAAACCCATACATACTCATCAAATTCTAGATTTTAACACAAAATCTAGGGTTTCTCATATATGTATTCAACATCACCATAATTTTTCTAGAAATTATGAAATAAATCACACATAAGCATTTAACAAGTTTAATCACTTGCTTCAAATTCATAGAGTCTGAATCTTTGACACCCCGCCTAATTAACCCAGGGTGACCAGTCCTAAATTAAATTAGAACAGGTTTCTCAGTTGGTTCATTCTTAACATTACTGTTGCCTTTTTAATTACTAACCACCTAAGTGAGAAAATTAGACTTGTGCCAAGTTTTATCTTTCATTGATTTAATGATATACTCATGAGGAAATAAAATAATTTAAACAATCACAATTAACTAAAATCAACCATTCACATATAAATAACTGACCGAATAAACCATTGGCTCAAATCCAACAAAAGTAAAGACAAGTAATAAATCTCAACAAGTCTGGCATAAGTACTGAATAAAACAGTGAGCGACATGCTCGAGTAACTGATATGAAATCTCTACACTAGAAATGAAAAGATCGAAGCGCCTATAAAACTCCAACAAAATCCACATGTGATGCAAAAATGGATCCCTAGAATGAATCAAGTCTAGCGGCCCTTTGGATGGACACCTAAAAGGTTTTTAAAAGTTTTTATAGCAAGGGTTAGTACCCAAAAAATTTGGAAAATATTTAGCAAATGATTAACTTGCAGTAATAAATATGTATGCATGCTCTTCATATTTTATTTAGTGCCTCACTCCCTTGAGTACCTCCTCTACTGTGCACTATTAATGCCTTAATTAATTTTCCTAGTCATTTATCCCATAACTAGATAACCGATATAATCCCTTGTAACCATCCTACTCTAACCGAGTATGCCAAAATTAGGATTTCTAAGTTATTATTAACACTAACTTAATTAATCATTTCCCTTTTTTTCATATAACTTTCACACCCATTATATATGATACAATTCACAGCCTGTATTAATTTACCCGTATATAATTATTTACCTAATTATATACGTATAGTCATATTACAACATTCACAAATATGCTGAAATACTAATTAATAATTAACATCCTCCTGAGTAATAACTCACCGGATGTATATTCTCTAAAGTACTATCCCTCTAGGTGTATTCACATAACCTAGTTACCTTAAGTCAGAATTGCTCACTAACTTGGTAAAATCACATAATTATTGGAGGCGGTCATATTCCTTCCCTGAAAGTGAGATGCCCCTCACCTATATAATGAACGCTATGACCTGGGGATATACTCACCCTACTCCTCAAGCTAGGGGATTCACCCTCTACGCACAACCTCCCCTGATAGTAATAGAGTATATATAATAATAATATCTAGCCACTGATATTAATGCACACACCATATATATATATATACTATCGCACACCGTATATACATAAAAATAAAACACCCCGGCAATACCGTGTACTAAGTCCATAACACAAGCCTATACAAATTATCATGAGTTTATGGCCCAACCCTGATTATTAATTAATTTCACATTAATTAATTAAATTACTTTTGGTGTCGCTCCAACCAATATATTCGGACTCGCTCTCGTGACCCGAAATAAATCGATACCCAAGTCTAAGTCCCCAACTCCAAATTATTTAGATTTCACTCTAAATTAATTCAACACCTTGGATCGCTCAAACAATATATTCGCACTCGCCCACTTTATCCGTATTTGATTATTTCAAAATATTCTTCCCAAAATTTAACCATAATGTGTCACACATAAATTCCCTCCAATCCCAATTAATTTTTCCTCATAATTAATTAGATTGTATGTCCTATATTTATTTCTCATTAAATAAGGTATGTGAAGAAATTTTTGATTAAATTCACCTTATATATATAAAATGGTCGAACTGTCAAAAATCTCTGACCATCGATCGATCGATCCTCAACCATCGATCGATCGATCAAACAGGTCTTCATCTTCTCAAGGTCTCTGTTTCAGCCATTGACGAAAATTCAAATCCCCAACTTCTTCTACAGTCTAAGACAAGTCTTCTCATCAATATAATCTATCAAGAACCTCATAAGGAATCCCCATAAAGTCCCGCAAACCCCGTTAAATTTTCGTTCTCTATTATTTTTCTAAATTGGGGAAAAACTCGTAGTGTTTGTTAACCCATCTCCACATAAATTTTTATCTAAATTTAGTTCATAACTCATCTTGGTTTACACAACTTACCCGATATATATATGAATCTCAGATTATACATAAATTTCTACACAAATTCGAAATTAGGAGATTGATTTACAAAAACCCCATTTTTGTACCCCTTTAATCCCAAAACGAATTTTGATTTATCACATCACATAAATATAAATCATAATGCAAATTAAATTCTATAGCAAGTTAACCACTTGCCTTATGATTTCGTAGGGTCTGATTTGAAGTTGTGAATCTCAAGGTTGAAGATGAAATCACCCTTTGGCTCTTTCCTTTGTCCCCCAAATTGCCTTTAACTGTCGCTTAGTTTTTCTCTCCCATTAAGTGTTTTCTAATTTTCCAATCATTAGTTCCCCTTTTCCTTTTAATTAAGTGATTAGGCTTAATCCCATTTTTTGCCTAACGGGCCAAGGCCATGTGACCTAAATACCCCCCTGTGGGCCTGGCTATGCCTAAAAATGTCCCGTGACCCGTTTACTACCCCTGGGTATACTTTTCTGACTATCTCTGCCCATTCGGACTCAACTGCATACTCGGAATTGGCATTCGAATTAATTTATAAAAATCCTTATCTCAGTCTATAACGACTCCCGACTGAGATAAGTTCATACCCCATCACTAATACCCGAAATGACGTAAATAAATTATTACTATTCACTTAGTAATTAAATTTCCCTAAATATTAACCATTCACTCCCCGATTAATATTTAAATAAATATTATCATAATTAATTCAATTAAAATTACGACGCACGAGTAATTTAGAATTTACGAATTAATTAAATATTAAATGCATAAAATTATGGGGAGTTAGAGAATCTTCCTTGAAATTACAGATTTAACCAAAAATTTCCAAAGCTCCAAGGTTCTCTCCTCTTTTCTCTTATTTCTGAAGTCTCTCTCTCTCTCTCTCTCTCTCACACACATACACACACAATAAGATTATCTAATAACCCATTTTTCCATTCCCTAACTTTAAATGATAATACACACTTAAAATGACTCGTATACCCCAATTCGAGTCAAACTAGCTAAAAAGACACTGGAACCCAAATGAAACCCCCGGGCAGTCATTTTGACTATCTTGGCCCTTCCGAGATCAACCGTGCCCTCCAATTTATCATCCAAGACTCCGAACTATAAATCATCTCCCAACCTCATATAACTCACTTAAATATTCCCCGAGTGAGAAACAACTAATTCCCACCGCTAATACACGCATGCGACATAATAACATGAAACATAATTATATTTACCTTATCACACTAGTAAATTTACAATTTGCATAGGTATTAATGCTTCTAACCAAATTAATATTCATGTTAATTTTTCATTTTAGTTCTCAATTATATTAAATCACACATGCACAAGGTAATTTAATATAAAAATAAATACACGAAAGTAAAGGGTATTACATTTTTCTTTTGAAAGAATTTTTTTTGGTGGGTTTATCAATTATCTTTTGTGTCATGTTTTAATTGAGGTTATTTTTTAATTTGTCGCAACCACTTCTACAACGACCAGATGATACTAATTTATGTTGTGTTGAATGTGTTTGGAGTGAGTTCTGGTAATTTCTTTATTTTTTAAAGTATGAAATTTTGGTTTTTTGTATTACCTCTATAGGTTTGTGTGAACCTCATTTTCATTTGATTACTTTGCATTTTATATTAATTTCTGTGGACATTGTAGATTTTTTTATTGAGGTCATTAGTTTATATATTCATTATTGTCGATGTTTGCTCATGAGGGACATATGATATTCATGTTGGGCCATAGAACCTTCATTGAATTTTATACATGGATACAAGAAATTTGAGATATGTGGGATTCTTTTACTAGACAAAAATGTGGAAAATGTTTTACGATAACATACCTATAGAGATAGATTAGACATAAAAGTTTCTTTACTGATTAAATTTCTTGAGAAGGATACATATTCGCAAATCTTAAAATTCTCTTCTTTATCCGTTCTATAAATCTTAAAATTTGTTGGAACTCATATTTTTCCACTTCGCTCATAAAATTTGTTGAGAAGGATACAATTATCTTTTGGAAGCATTTTTCCAAATAATTCCAATAACTTCGAAAAGATTGTATTGGTCCACCCACTCCTTGCTTTCATGTTGAAAAGATTTACCAATGCTGATAATTTAATAAATTTTTAATAACCCCTATAGGAAGTCTTCTGAGCATCGTCAATAAACTTTGCAAAATTTTCAGGATCTCCCATAAAATCCTCATGTGTATCTTGAACCATCTTTATTGTGTTATCAATATCCTCTAGAGTCTCCATCACATAATCTTGAAGGTTTGGATCACACGTGTCGTTATTAGGTGGGGCAACACTTTTAGCAACTTCTCCATGCCATATCCTTGTATGATAAGTTTTATTAAAACCATTCGCATATAAATAATTTTTAACCACTTTTAGACTCAACTTACATCCATTCGCACATTTAGAGCATGGGCATGGGATGGAGTTACTCCTTTTTGCTTGTGATTTAGCAACTCAAAAACAATCCTTAATCCCTTATTCATATTCATTTAATAATCTACTCATGGAAATCCAAGAGCTATCCATCGCAAATAGACTGTGATCTCAAAGCGCACCTACCCACATCCAAGAGAGATAACATATAGTTATATTGTGATACATTAATTAAGTATTAAAAGGCAACCCATGAAAAGTAATAGAAACTAAGCCACCATGGGAGATCAATATAATGCAAGTTGTCATGAATAAAATAAAATATTAAGTAAACATTCTAGGTATACGTTTAGTCAGAATATAAAGAAAGTTACAAAACTCATATTGTACCAATAAGCAATGTTCATCTGAACATCCCAATACCTTAAGTAAATTATTATTTATAGATGATAAGCGTAAGTGTTCACATGCCTTCTCATCATCTGAAATCTGTCACACCACGTATTCCGCCCCATTTATTTAACATCATTTCATTTTTATTATTCGGTTAACATATATGAATTTGTTATTTTTATGCATTTGACTTAAGATCTACTATTACCCTCTCTCATTCACATCAAACAATACCTCCTCAGACCCTTTATATCTCGGGAATAATGTGTTCTTTATTTAGCTTTCTTATTCTCAAAGATCTAAAAAATGTCTCATAAATTACATGTTCAAATATTAGATGTTTCATCTTTACTGATATGAAAAATGTTTCAAATATTAAATCTTTACAAGCAGCCTCGGTCTTTGTTTCATCTTTGCAACAAGCCATAGTCTCATATATTAGATGTTTCATATTTACAGATCTAAAAAATTTCAATTTTATGGGCACAAAACAGACTCTGGTAATTTCAGTAGTGAGCCATGGCTCATTAGGTGAATAATGTCACATTTAGGAATTATGTTTATTTTTATTATTCAAATCATATTAGCAATTAGTGTACAAAACTAATGCAGGGCTTCATGTGTCACTATGTTTATGTTATAGGAATCATGATTTTTTGTAAGATATTACACTTTAAAGCCGTGTAAAGGTATATTCTTTGTTCAACTTCAATTTTTTTGGTCGCAAGCACATATGTTTGAATTTTGATGCTTGATGCTTGGTGCATACTATTTTATCTATGATAGTGTCATTGATATTTGCAAGATTACTAGGTATGTCTATGATACCTTAGACTAGCGTGCCATACTCAATCTTGTTTACTTGGGAATTTTTGTATTACAGAACAATGCCACATATGTACCGAAAAAACTTGAGAAATTGATTTGATTTGAGTACAAGTTTAACCTCAAAACGACGATGAGAATACAATGGCCTGCACATCACACGGGTTTATACGTAGTTAAATATAAATTATTATGAAATTGATAATGCTACTGAAAACACTCGAAAATCTGATAATGTTGATTACATTTACTATAAATGCTAGATCATTTCGACAAATGTTAGTGCTCATTATAAATGAGCACTGGAGCCAATCATAAAATAAAAATAATAAAATTTTGAGTTTTGTTTGATCAGTTTACTTCACGCATTTTTCATATTTTTCTAACAAAGTTTAATATTGTCCAATAACCTGGAATATGGATTGCTTAATGTAGATTTTTCTAATGGGTCTATGAGAAGTGGTTTATTCTCTGATACCCAATGCATTTGACCAGGGTATTCAAGTATTAAAACATCCTCAACATGTTATTTTTCGAGTGTTTGGTCACTGTTTTGATGCTTTCAATGCATTGATCTCTAGAACCTTTGTTATTAATATATTACATGGATTGTGTGAACATCAATTCATGGACTTAATTTCTTAGTTTTACACGTGTGTATTGAATAATATTTATTAGTTTTACGTGGATTGTGTTGACGTCAATAATTACTCAAGTTTAAACATTTCATCTTTTCAAAAATCTTTTTTTTTAACGCAATCAACATTCTTTTCACACTTTCAACGGATTTAAATTATGCAATGCCATATTGGATCAAGAAATATACATTATTAACTTTAGTTAAAGCTTAGTTTGCGAGACGAAACATGAATTGATTATTCCCTAGCTCGTTTATTAATGTATATGAATTCTAATTGTTTTGTTCTTGTACTATTTCCTTCATTGTTAAGTTGTAATTGTTCTATTCTAGCACTATTTCCTTCATTATTCTCTAGATCATTTATTAATGTATATGAAACAAGATGAAAAGGAAGTGTCTTTATGGTATGCAAAAAAATAATTTATCCTTTTTAGGCATAAATATTGGCCATGCTATAATCCTTATTTCCATGGAAATGTTGTCCATTAAAACACCCTAATAGTTAAACTCATGAAACTTATACTAGTTATTCTAGAATTTCTTTATTGTTCTTTCATATCACATTAACAGCTCTAGGAATTGAAAGTTATAACACAATTTAATTTTTTTTAAAGATTATCTTAGTAAGTGTTAATTCTTTTCTCCTTGAATAGCTACGTGATCATGATGTCAATTCCCCCTAGTCAAACCGAGCAGAGGATTCGTGTCACAAATACTCCCAAAATTTCTGAAGATTTTTCCAATTTTTTAAGCCTTTTACATGATCCTGAACATAGGTACTTTTTAAATATGTTGATTTTGGCTATTTTGATATGTTTGGGTAGGGGTGTGACTAACATGAGTGAATACCGTGGATCTTGGCCCACAAAGTTTTATTCGCATTTTTGGTAAAGCTATAATAGTCCCAAATTTGTTCATTCACTTCAATAGGTGAGTATTGGCACTTAATAAAGCTTTCTCTATGCAGTTTTGAGTGTTTTCTTGGGTGATAAGTGGGATGAAACAATCGTTGCATATTATTGCTTTTCTTAATTTGGGTTTTGTTATTCTTTGTTAGTCAATATAGGTTATTGGTTGTTGTGTGTAAGTTTCATATATTTAGTACATCAGCGTCTGTGTGGTTATGAATTGTATGTGATGCTATGACTTCTTTTAGAGATATTCATTCTCATGTAGTTGATGAATAGATTCATTATACTTATAATTATTGGACTCGTAAATGTCATAATGGATGTAATATAAGGTTTGGTTTGACGTTTAACTATTATGGTGGTATTGGTCATACATTTGGGACAAATGGTGAATACCTACTCACTGTAATCAAGTATGTGGGAGTCCCCCTGTCAGTGTTTCACAATCAATATATATGGTCCCTCCATGTCTTCTGGTTCACATGATGCACTATCCATTCATATTAGTTAGCTTATTCAAAACCAGTATAACAATTGGACTTTGATAATGGTTTTTTACATGGTGACCTATAGGAGGAAGTTTATATGGCTCAACCACCTGGATAATTTTCTTCTAGGAAGGAACATGTAGTATGCTGGTTGCATAAAGACTTATAGGGTTTGAAACAGTCTCCATATTCTTGGTTTGATAAATTTAGCGAGGTCATGGTTCAAAGTTGTGGTATCGGTTTATGGAGAGGACGCTCAATTTTTTACTTAGTCTCGGTTTCGATCTCGGTCTGGTCTCGGTCCGAGGCTATATGCATCTATACAATATTTAGAGAAGTAAAAATATTGAAAAGATATAGAAAAGTTTTAAAAAATATAGCTCAGTTAGAAAAGTACAAAATCATCATTTAATATGTATAAAATTATCTAATTATTTATACGGAATCATCATTTAGTACGCATAACATTGTTTAAATCAAAATATATATATTTAGTAATATATTCTTTGTGACTTTTATAATACTACCTATTACTAATTAAGGATATATATAATGCAAATAATCATACACTTTAAGGATAGATGAATAATGATACATTTTAATAGAAATTAAGTATATACAAAAATAAGGTTAAATGGGCGATAACCCCATTAGTAATACTACAAAAAAAGAAATGAGGGATTTAACCAAAAAACGATTTGCAATCATGAAACTCCATATGTCCTATACCGAATTGAAAGCGATTGCTCCGATCATGCCACAAATGCAAAAATTGAGGCTCAATCGAATGAGTTAGAAGTTAAAATAGAGAGATCGATGCTTAGTAAATTATACCATCTCGATCGGTATATCACCGATATAGGTCGATACTACCGTGATATCGCCGATATGGGCTGATTCTACCACGATATCACCGATATGAGCCGATACTACCGATAAATTACCATTATAGAGTGGATTCACACCAATAATCGAAAACTTAAATCGTAACTAGGAATAGAATTGGTGGGTACCGACACATAGTCAACTCGGTCGTATCGTCGTGGTATCAGCCTTGACTTTGAACCACGAGTGAGGTTATTATTCAGTATGGATTCCAACTCTTTTCCTCTTATCATTAGTGATTTAGGTATAATTGATTTGAAGTTTCATTTCTGTGAACAATTCCATACTAAAAACTTAGGATTCTTGTGTTATTTCATTGGATTAGATATTGCTCGGTCGAAGGAAATGATTAGTTTGTGCTAATAACACATAAAACTAAATTAGATAAACAATCCAATGTCGCTTCATTTTATATTTGTGAAAATTCATGTCAAATTTTTGAAGGTTCATTTTATATTTATGAAGATTAGTTTTATATTTGTGAAGAGTCATGTTGCTTCTTTGGACATATTTATTTGTAACATATCTATTAGGATAACCTTAAGGAGGAGGAGAACAATCTATAACTGAGGGGTTAAGGAAGGAGAATGGTTCCACCTCTAGCACAAGAGTTTCATTAACGTGCACACTAAACTCTACAAATGGAGAGGCATTTGAATCATGTCCAATATCGCATGCAGGCAAATATATATATATGTTAATCATTGCTTCAAGATTGGAGTCGAAATCTAAGTACTATAGTTTAATGTTTAAAATTAATTATATCGTTAAGAAAATTGCTAATCATGTCTAGAATTAGGTAAATAGGATTACTGATAGAACAAATATCTATTAATAAATTGGTAAAAACATACATACATGTTAACGTTGGGGAATATACAAGTAGCAAACATTTTCATGTGCATAGGAGCCATTTTGTATCTCATGTGATGTTGATACTTTATAATTTTTTTCCAAAAAACAAAATTTAAATATAATTTTTAGAACAACAAACCAAACTGGCCCTAAATTTAACC
This sequence comes from Sambucus nigra, assembly GCA_949130495.1. Taxonomy (NCBI): domain Eukaryota; kingdom Viridiplantae; phylum Streptophyta; class Magnoliopsida; order Dipsacales; family Adoxaceae; genus Sambucus; species Sambucus nigra. The sequence goes on along the minus strand of OX422217.1, from coordinate 15,105,810 downwards.
AAACCAATATATATCTCAGATTTTGTTGGATATCTTTCAGATCATTAATGACAGTGAGATGAGCAGATCGATGTGATTCGGATTCGTTAAGGATGAAAATTTCTAATTCAAATTTTGTAACTCGATGTTTGAATTACAAATTTTTAATGAACAAAATTTGTAAAGATTTTGTAAACCACAACCCCTGCACGAACACTACAGAGGCAATGAACCGAAAAACATACAGTTCAACCTTGAACTAATATAAATTATTTCCAGCATATAAAAAAGATTAATTTCATCTTCGGGAATAAGGGTGTAATTGGGTCGTGTCGTGTCATTAATTTCATCAATTAAATTAGGGGTGGCAATGGGTTGTGTCGTGTCAATATCATGCTGAGTCAAAATCACCTAAACCTGACTCGTTAGGTCTTTTGTGTGTACCGTGTGGTGTCTTATCGGGTTCGTGTCATGTTTGGATCGTGTTCAAGTCGTGCCTTAACGAGTTGTGTCGTGTATTTACACTAAATTGATAAATCCAAACCCGATTCCTTAAGTTATCTCCGTAATTGTTAAGTCTTCGCCCAAACTCGCTAAAAACTTACGTGGGTCGTGTCGTGTTATCGAGTCGTGTGATAATTTTCCACCCCTAATTGGGATACCTTTTTTTATTTTCAGTAATAAAAAATTATTTCCAATAATAATTTTTTTACGGCATATAAAAATGATTTCCAACAATAAAAAACTATTTCCCATAAATAGAAATAATTTCTGGCAATAAAAGAGAACATTTTCAGCAATATATAATATTTCCAACATATAAAAATGATTTCCAACAATAATAAAGTATTTCCAGCAAATAAAAATTATTTCCCACAATGAAAATATTATTTCCAACTAATAAAAATTATTTTCAACCAAATCTCTAATAAAAAAATAAAAAATAGAAAAAGTACATAAAAATAGACATCGTACCTGCATGAACTTAAATCTTAATCCTATCTCTCCCTTCTGGTTGTTTCAAATCTATACTCTGCCTAGATTCATAAAACACAATCGTATGAGTATAGTTTATACGATATACTTGCATGAACAACCTCTGATTCAAGAATCAAAAATCACTCAGCAATTTCTTCTTTCTGTGTGCACAACCGGCTTTACTATATACCAAGGGGTTTGGCCCCTTTTTCTTGTCGTTACTATGTTGTTTCTCTTTGTATCCTAGGTTGAAGATGATATGCCTTGTGGGATTGTGGCTCCATTTTTCTCGTAGAAGATATGCTTAGGCAGTTTGATATGCACATGACTCTTCTTTTCCCGCCCACTAAAGTTTTTCTATTAAAACTGTCATAGATAATTAGATAAATTTATTACAAAAATTATTAATTTCATAAATTATAGTTAATATTACCATAGATATAAAAGTGTCATAAAAAATAAATATATTATATGATAGTTAAAATACTAAGGTCATAAAAATTATATTATTATGACCCAACAAGTATATGTGTGTCCTAATTATTTGTTTAAATGCAAAAAGGGTCATAATTGTGAAATAATATTATTTATTATGACGGTTTAATGAAAACAATTATCAAATTGAAGTTTAAAATCATTGTAAAAAGGTATTTTTCTAGTAATGAATGTTAATAAATGTTAACTAACAACATTAATACATTATAAATACAAAATAACATACATGGTGATGAATATTAAATGTTCAGTTAAGTATCTAACAACACGCAACAGCAAGGAGAAAAAATTACAAAATAAATCAATATATCTAACTATAACTACAACACAGGCACCGGGGATGAACAAAATAGTAAATATGAAACTAGGAATGGTTGGTGGTGAAAGTTCTTCTTACCGGAGCTGCAACAACGGGGAGAGAGAGGTGGGTGTCTGACATTAACAACTGAGAGTGCTGAGGTCATCGAAAAAAGTTAATCACTAGAGAGAGAGAGAGAGAGAGAGAGAGAGAGAGAGGGAGGTGCGGGCAGTCGACCGAGGCCATATCCAATGGGAGAGGCTAAAACAATGCAAACTTAAATTTTCTCTTGTACATTTTGTGTTTGGTTTCCATAATGAGAAAGGTTAACAATGGAGGTGGACATGAGAGTTTTAAATGCCTAGGAGTGGGGCTCACCCTAGGCGATAATTAGTTAATCGTCCATTGTCTCCTTAATTTACAACACAATTCCATCCGTTATCCTAACGTTTAAATCCGACCGTCATAAACTATCCGTTAAACTATCATTTATTTCTATAAAAACCTTATAAATATGAGAGTTAATCCTTTATTTTTTTCACACCCAAATAATTATTTCTTTTCCTACCTAAATATCATATATATAAATTCGAAGAAGGCAATTTATTTTGCAAAGATGTTTCATAATCAAAGAAAATGGTGTGGCAAAACTGTGAAACCAAATGAAAATCCACTTCCTCCACTAAATTTGCCAATCGTGTAGAGATGAGAGGAAAAAATTGAACATGCCAGGTTTCAATAATAAGACGTGCTTTAGGTTTTATCTTTAAAACTTTTATTATGTTCTTGCCCCTTCGAATTTCATAACCCTATAAAATTCAACTTTTACTGATTTTCTTACACAAAATACCCCTATTTTTTCCGATAATGGTCTTGAAAAAATTGAGATGGAGCATCCGCACACCCTCGGCCCGACACAAAATTGCCCTTGTGGAGATGGAACTTTATGCTGAAGCCAAAAGTCAAGATTTATTTGCAGAGCAATGTTGAAAATTAACTTTTCTTAAAGCATTGAGTGTCAAATCGCGACAATTAACTTGAGAGGGATGGAGAAATTATCAACATAGCTCAATTTGTTCATCCCAAAAGGTTGAATAAGAATATCCCAAGTTCAAACAACTCTAGACCTAGCTTTATTTTTTAGGGGTTGTTCGTCGTCTAACCAAAAACACACATGTTGTGTATTGATGTAGGGATTACGTATGAGAAAGAGATTGTAACACAAAGAGGTACAATTTATTGATTTAACCACATAATAGAAAAAGCCCAATCATCTTGATTCTTGTAAGAATATAAGAAATTAGAGAAAATGAGAAAGCTTACAAAATTAATTAAGTTGACAGTAAAATCATTGAGGTGGGTTAGGTTACATATAAACACCCTTAAAAAGATAAAAAAAGTATGCTCTAAGGAATATCTTAGAATAAAATACATTACTGGCCCCTAAACTTAAACTCATGTTTTAATTTGTCCCCTATAGTGTATTTTGCCTTAATGGATCCCTAAAAGTACTATAAGTATAGAGGAGGGGAAGATATGCTTTTATTTTATTTATTGGGTTGTTAAAGATACTATTACACTTATTAACCTTAACCGTGCATGATCTATCATCGCTGTAAATAAATACTGTCATATACATTACTAGTCGGATTCATTATAGTGTTGTAAATATACATGATGTGTGTAAGGGACCCATACAATCAGTAAGTACATTCACTGGTACTTAGATTATAAAGTACCGATACCTAAGACAAAAAACACAATAATTTACCCATACAATCCTAATAAGCAATTAAAATGATAGTGGTTGAAGTAGAAATATTATTATACATTTTAATTTGCAGCCTTGGAATCCGAGGTATAAAATTTTCCTACTTTTACTTCGATTTGAATGAAGTCGTTGGCATGTATAGAAAGTTCCTGTAGGCATCGCAATAACAAATGATAAAGACAAAAAAGACATCAATGATAAGTGCTAGCATCTGAAATTTTTATATTTATTTGATCTTACCTGAAGTATATAAGATCAAAGGATAATAGATAAAATGATGGAATTTGTTTGATTACTTGTATATAACTAGTTATAGAGAGAGAGATGAGAGGAAAATAGATGCGACTGAATTTTCTAGGTTCAGTCTAAGGAGGTGCTTATGTCCACAAGTGTTAGTGTAGATAGTATTCATTTTGTAGAATGAGAGTTTGTAGTCACAATCAGGTTGCCCCTATATCCTATTCCCCCTTCTTAAATCTCCTAGTATTATCACTAGGAGATTCCCTAACCCACTTCGAGTTGTTCGCCCTGAGGACGAACGTGGTCATCAAAGGTAGACTCCGTAGGTTTCGCCTCTACTATTTCTACTACACAACCCCCTGATGAGGGTCATATCTCTTTTGAGTTAATATATCCTCTAAACAATTCAGCTGTAAATCAACCTATGGGTGGATAAGAGTTGGTAAACATGATGTAAAAAATATCCATTATGGACTTGGACCCCTTGTGTGAGAAGGCGATGACTGAAGATACTAAGGTTTCCACACCCCAAGTAGTTATCCGCCCTAAGGAGAGTGCTTCGGGTGCATATTAATTGTAAGAAGTGTCTAATACAGATACTACAAATAATGGTTGTGATAAAATTAAAGACGAGCTAGAGGAGTTGAGGGATATATATGATATCCCTATCATTATTTCCCTAAGATTTCCGAACTCTCATAAGCGAGTTTATAATCGGCCTAATGCTGATGAGACATTGTTTTCGGTTCGATCCCTCCAGGTGGGAGTTCATCAACCCCTTCATCCTATTATCACATCCATCTTAAATGGTTATGGGGTAGCTCCAACTCAATTACCTCCTGACGTTTATCATTCTATTCTATGCTCTATAGTTTTCTAGCAGTCCCACACCGAATTTAACCTTACCGGGGATATTTTTAGATTTGTCTATAGAATAAAAGATAATGCCAAGGATAAAGAATATTTTAACTTGTTCCCCAAAAATATGACCTGAATATAGTGCAAGTCGCCCAGACGAGCAACCATAAGTGTAAAAAGAAGTGTGTATGCATATATAGTGAGTGGGAGTTTTGTAGTGTAAAAAATAAAAGGTTGTATAGCATTCCTCGTGACTGGTGTAGGATAAAACATATTTGTATTTTACCCTTACCATTATTGTATGATTTTATTATATTTTTTACCCCGTGATTAATACTTTTGTCTCTTGTTTGACCTTTTGTAGTTAAGAAAGATCCTAAGTTGGCTCCTACTTTGAAGCAGCTGGTGTTAGAGAAATGTATCCTAAAAACTCTTGTTAATATAGAAGTTTATCAGCATTAGATATAACATACCGCCTGAAGGTGATTAAGTGCGGGAATGGTCAACTACGAAGTAAGAAACCATTGAGCATGAAATTGATGAAGATAAATTTTATTACTAGATCATTTTCCATCATTTGTTAAATTGATTATTAGTTATTACGTCTCTATGAAATGTCTACCCCTTCCATATCGACTTTTTGAGTAAAGTGTTCATTTAGCATGGCTCCTAAAAATATTGATAGGGCTAAAACTTCTCTTTTTAGGAAGCAAAAGCTTGAGGACGAAGCCTAACAAAAGGTCGATGTCAATGGTTGGTAAAAAAAGAAGACTAATGATGAGGAAATGGCCATAATTGAGGCCATACAAAATATCGAGTATAAAGCTTGTAGGAAGTCTGAGGCTGAAGAAACTACAAGATTCAAAGATAGGGTTAAATGTATTGCATGAGATGATGTTTATGTACCTTTGATCCATATAGATCATTGGATAATCCCTCCATATATCCCAATCCTAAAAACCTACATATCAGTTTGGAAAAGGAGAGGGTGAAGATTAGGAGTTAACCTAGGTGACATCTGTTCCGAGGTGTGGGATACTCTTTTTTGTATGACAACGTAAAGTCTTATTTTTAGAACCTTGATTGTCCTATCCAATTGGAGAAACTGAAGAAGGATCCCAATTTGATTTTTGTCCAAATAAGTAATGTTGCTCAGGTGTTCGGTTACCCTATGTATGACTTTCATTTTAAATACCTTAGGCCTTTTGAGCCCGACGACCTATAGAACTTTAATCAGCAAGGGATATATGTGGTAAGTCTTCTTCAATGTCTTCCTTATGTTTATCATGTCCTGTTAATTTTTTGTTTTTCAACAATCTCCTCATATTTTAAGGGAAAATAGGGTCCATAGTTCGGTAGGAGAAAATATTGAGTATCGAGGAGGCCTTTGAGTCTAAGAGGGAGAATGGTAATGAGATCATGTCTCAAAATGATGAGATGATTAATAAGATGAGGATGTAGAAGTACCACTATGATAATGTTTGTACTGAGCTTCAAGCAAAGAATGAGAATGACCAACTTGTGGCCAACGTTAAAGCTTTAAGCAGCATTGAGACTGAAAAATGGAAAATGTAAGAAAATGTTTCCACTTATACTGCTAATATTTCTAGCTTAGAGGAATATTTAAAGAAGGATACCGAGTCCCTTTATAGATCTAAAGCGATAAGTGAAAAGAAGTTATTGATTATAACATTGACTTGGTGCCTGTTTTCATCGGTGATTATAATAAAATGAAGAGCAGGTTTTCCAAGAACTATCTTGAAATTATAGAATTTTTTTAGGATTAGTAAGGGGATGATTATGAGTCCAAAGGCTTGGTAGCTGAGTAGGTGATGGAGATAGATGAGTTAGATATTGAAGGTGACGAGGTCAGTAAAATCGACTAGGATACACCTATAAAGACAGTCCTCCTAGTTGTTCCAGACATTGTTCTAGATTTTATCATAGTAGGTAATGTTGATGTTGCTGTAGTTCCCCAAATCAACCAAGATGCTGAGTCAATTCTTCATACCATCCCAGAAGATGGAAACATCGATTGGGCTTAGTACTTGGTATTTAATAGTCCTATGGATATTTTTTTAATTCTGATCTTGATAAGTCATAACGAACATTTGACATTGTAACTATTTTTCATATTCGAATATAATTTCAATTCCTTATCAGCATGCATGTGCTTTTACATTATATTAATCATTTTCCTCAGCGAAATTATTTGTCTACTTATAATCAAGTAAATATGGTTATATCATGCCAAACTCCTGGTTAGTTTGTCTTATGGAAACAGTGGTATTTTATCCACCTTTTATGTCGACATACTAGATCCTTGGTGTTAAGGTAGTCATATTAGTAGTTTAGACATATAATCGCATTGTTGGATCTCATAGACTTGATCTGCCTTACTAGATTCCAATTTTAGATGACATTGATTTATCATCACTTAGGGTCTGCCAATGCTCGTGTCAACTTATTTATCATATGGAAGGATCTTGTTGTCCTGACCATGTGCGTGTATTGGTTACCAGTGCTAATAAAATGTACTAGGGTCTTTCCTTGATTTAGTCGTTTATGGTCGGATCTTTCAGTCTATAAGAATGCATTTGATTTCCTAAGTTTAGTTAAAACTTCTTGATCATGACCTATCCACAGACGATGTCATACATAAAGTGTGTAACACCCCGGCCTAAATTTAGGAGTTATTCAAGACCAAACCGATTCGATCTGAACATTAGGCGTGGAGTGAAATGAAACAAACTAAATAATGTTGCTACTCCATCTATATAATTAATTAACATTTCAGTTATTTAGCACGCGATCCTAGTTTTTAAAAAACTAAGTGGGGACCCATGGAAAAGTGTTCCCAAAGTCTGAGTATACAAAGCTACTAACGTAAATTAAGAGTACTTAAATGTATAATGCTCTCACATTACGAAACTGCATATGACCTGTTGTAACAAAGAAGGGGATATGAGCCCAATGCCTAGTGAAAAAATACAACAGTTCAATATAGAATCGAATGGCAGAAAGAAGACTCTAATATGCAACCACCATTTATACAAGCATATACTTATACAATTTCTAATGTATAAAAACGTTTTTACTTAAAAAAAAACGTTATTTATTCGCACTTAATCACCTTATTCTTGCAAAATGATCGAATTTCTCCATCTTTACTAGTCTTAGAATTTTATCCCATTTTTAACGCACGGTTAAACAAATAACAATTTTTAGGGAAAAATCCTTTGTTACCGAAATCACTTATTTACTCATACTTGGGTTACTTTAGTCATTCATTTTAAAATAACCTTTTAATACACGCACACATTGCATTAGAAACACTTATATCAGTAGAAATCCTTACACCACACACATATGTGTTATATTGGGTTAGACCTCATTAGGTTGCTTACTTACCCATTTAATTATTCCACATTACCATTTCTTTCATCTCATGGACTTTAATAAATTATTAAATTTGTTTGTCCACATTACACATTAATCGTAACATTTACCATTTCATATAAGTTAGGTTACCCTCATCACACAAACCTTTTTTAGATATGTTACACTTGTTATCATCATCTTTTACTTTATCCCGGAATCATACCAAATTCCACTATTTTTAACGGGCTCCACACCGTCGACTCCGCTCATAATATGCTACTCGACAGTGGGTTTGGGGTCTTTCCCCATAAGGGATGTCATGCCCTTCTTAATTATTTTTTTACTTCATCCGAGTTTTCATTTATCATCACACATGTTTTAACAATTTTTACCAATGTCCACATAATTTAATTCTTTCCACCGTTTTACTGGCCGAAGCCAAAACCCGAGCATTACCTCCCCTTTATCCAAGCTACACGTGGAAAAAACATTTCATTATTTTATGTCCTTTCATTTACATTTAACGTCAATTTTATACCTAAAATCATTTATGTTTAAGGATTTATTCCAATTTCATTAACCTTAGTGTAACACCATTCCTTAGCATTTATATTTCACATAAATGTTGCACTTCAAGTAATTTAATTTATAAATTTACCCTTTTAACCCCAAAACCTGTGATTTAACCCTTTAATAAGTGTCATTTTTCAAAAGTGGACGTTAAGTTTCCAACTCAACCATTAATCCACAATTAACCATTTTAACACTTATTCAAAATACCAAAATTAGTCCACTATTCATATTTGTGACTTTAACATCTTTTTAATACATAAAATATCATCCTTTCTTGTTAAAATCCAATATTCTTCAAATTATTCCTACACACTTTATTTATGGGGATTTGCTATGGTACCTACTTTGCCAATATTTACACATTTACCCTTCATAACTTTAAATTTAACTTCTACACCACAATTGTTATAGAAACACCTTTATTTCCACATATTCACAATTACTCACAAGGTAAGTTTTTTAATCTTAGTTAGAGACTTTTTGTATGAAAATCCCATTTCACATGGTCATTCACTTTATTATGTTGAAAGTTCACATAATAGTCTTATAAAATGGCCTAACAGGCCTAACAATAAATCTTATGAAGAATCACATTTTCAAGTCTAAATACATCATTTTCAAAGATTTTATTCCTTAAAATATTGAGTTAAGTATTCTGAAATTTCTTCATCTTTTTAGCCCATTTCAAAATCTTTTATTTGAGTTCCATTATCATATAAAATCATTGAAATGCAACTAGATACATCATAGACACAAACCTTACATATATTAAACATAATATACGTAATAAACATGCTAAAAATCAACATAATCTTAACCTTAAACCAAGGTTAATATTCCCACCTCTATGGTCTCCAAATTGGTGGTCGAATGGTGCTGTATAAGGAGCAACCCTCACTTTCAAAGGTGACCTCACATTACACTAAAATGCTAATTTAGTAACAAACTATTTTTGGTGTTACAAATACTATTATACCATTATATTTCTCACAATACATTACCATTACTAATCTGAGAAAAATGTTTGTAATATTAGTTCAATGTTTTAAAAATAATTTTTTTGTTAAAAAAGGGTAAATCCAGAGAATTATCCCTATTATACAAACACTCTCTTTCTCTCTCCCTGAACTCATTGAACCTTCTCGAAAAGACCTGTTGCTTTGAACCTATTCCTCACCAAATTGGTTCTTTGTCTTCTCCAAATCGCGACTCCTTGCTCTTCTCCAAACCGTGACTTTCTTTCTTCAAATCTCGACTTGTTGCCTTGAACTTGGGTTTTGGAATAACTTTCACCTAAGGTTTGAAAGAATCGCTACCTAAGGTTTGGAAGAGCTATCACCTAGGCACGTCTCTCTCTCTCTCTCTCTCTCTCTCTGTATATATATATATATATATATATATATATATATATATATATATATATATATATATATATATATATCAGTTAGACACTCCAACATACTTCACTTAACATACTTATGAACATATCCATTTTTAAAAAATAGTAAAAAAATGTATTTTTAAATAGTATTTTGTATACAAGATCTACATAGTAAGAATATTATCTACAAAAAAAAATCATCAAAAAATTTAACCCGAAAGTTGGTGAGATGATAAAAAAAAATTGAATGGTCGAAAATGCTTACACATACTCACTTTTCATTTCGCCCACATTCGGGTTGAATTTTTTGATGATTTTTTTTTGTATATGATTTCTTTACTATGTAGATCATGTATATTAAATATGGTTGAAAAATACATTTTTTTACTATTTTTTAAAAATGGGTATTTTGATAGATATACTACTAGGATGTATGTTGGAGATCCTAGCTGTATACACACACACACACACACACACATAATACTGCTCTTGTGCGAACCAGTCTGCATGTTAAGAGTATATGAGAATTATCTCCTACATCATGCTCTATATCATAAAAAAACTTATTTTTCAAATTTTTTATTTTTCTCTTGAAATTAATTTCCAATCAACTCATATTCAAGAAATTAGATCAGAATACATTTTGTAATTATTTTTAAAAAATCCACAAAAGATTGCTCAAAATATATAAGGTCTGGGCCAATAGTTTTTGGTGGAGTTTTTTAAAAATAGCTACAAAATGCATTTTAAAATAATTTTTTGAATGTGGGTGCATTGAAAGGTTAATTTTAAGAGAACAATAAAAAATTTGAAGAGAAAAAGTTTTTAGGGGGTGTGATATATGGTGTGGTGTATATACATCATGATGTAAGTGAGTCTTTCTCTCTCTATATATTGGTTTTTTAACATAGTAAAAAAAGTTTTTTAGAGTTGAGTTTTTTTGTGTGTTATTTAAACATTTTAAGGAAACAAAATAATTAAAAAACAGAAAAAAAAATTTCCTATTTTAAAAAAATCGGTCAATCTTTCACACTTTTACAACACTTTAAAAGTGTGAAAATTTGAACGATTTTTTTAAAATAGTAAAATAATATTTTTTGAGTTGATTTTTTTATATGGATTTTTTGAAATGTTTAAATATAATTTCAAAGAAATTGAACTCAAAAATATTTTTTTTTAATATTTTATTAAATTAGTTTTACGCTAGAAAGTGTATATATATAAGACAAGACTCATCTACATCACACTCTATAAATCACACCTAGTTCTAGACCCTAAAAACATTTTTTTTAAATTGTTTTCCTTGAAATTAATCTTCCATTCAGTCCATGTTCAAAAAATTAGATCAAAATGCATTTTGTAGCTATTTTTAAAAAATCCAACAAAAAACTGCTGAAAATACCTAATTTAGTCTGCGCCAGAATAATTTTACGGATTTTTTTAAAAATAGCTACAAAATGTATTTTTATTTAATTTTTTGAACATGAATTTGTTGGAAGGTTAATTTCAAGAGAAAAAATTAGAATTTTTTTGTGTGCCTAGAACTTGGTGTGATATATAGAGTGTGATGTAGGTGAGCCTTTCTCTCTCTCTCTCTCTCTCTCTGTGTGTGTGTATTTGTGTGTGTGTGTGTGTGTATATATATATATATATATATATATATATATATATACATATTTTGGGTTTTGTAAGTTACGTCTTTTGTAACTCTTTTGATTTTATTTATTTTTTTTGCTTATATCTGATGTATACATATTGATAATCCATTTTATTGTGAAATCTTTGTTGGAAAATAACATTTTTGGTTCCAATATCTTGATATGAGTGTAGAGATGCTTTGTTAATTTTTCTAAACTTCTCTATAATGTTTACTAGGAAAATCCTCTGGAAATCACTTTTACATTTGTAGGTAGTTTTATTGTTACGTGGAGAACTCCAAAGAGTAAGCCTTGTCATTATTGATTCAGTTGGATAAAATGGGAATAAGTGAAATTTATTAATAATGCTAATTATACAAGCGAATTTGCTCATATGTAAAGCACTAGTAATTGTTATGATTTCCATTCAAGCAGAAGTAGAGTTAGGGGTGGAAATTTTAGAGACATAAAAACACGATACGGAATGACACGAAATTGATCTGAAATTGACACGATATTTTGTTTTCGTGTCGTGTCATGTTCATGTCAAAATTATGAGTCGTGTCTTGTCGTGTTAATCATGTTTTTATTCGAGTTATCGTGTCTATTTATGTTCAATTTAGCATGAAATTTTAAGAAATAGTGTTAATCGTGTCATGTCGTGTTATGTCGTTTTTATTTGGGTCGTGTTCATGTCAACTAAAAAAATACGAATTCGTGTCGTGTGGTGTCGTGTTCGTTCCCGAAAAATCCTTGTTGTGTCGTGTTGGCCCGAAACACGACCCAATTACACTACTTGCCACCCCTAAGTAGAATATAGGAAATAAGAACACACACACACACACACACACACACACACACACACACACACACATATATCTATATAATAAAGTAAGAAACTTAAGTATGTCATAAGCTTCAACTATGATGTCATGAGATTAAGTTTTTCATTCATTACCTCTTTTGCCCCTTCAAATTTATTTTCCCCCTCATTTCCCTTCTAATAAAATTTCAATTTGATTCAAATATAAAGGATATAATAGTAAACTACATAATATGGGGAGACTTATTGACCGGGCAAATGGGAAAAATCAGCCTAAACCTACACGCCTCTCATTCTCTCTGTCACTCATCTGATGAATCCCCATACCCCTTTCCAAAATATCTCCCTCTCAAATCTGCCTCCCCTCCAATCCACCGCCGCTGCCACCCGCTCCTCTCTTGCGCCGCCGCCTCCCCCTCCTCTCTTGCGCTGCCGCCTCCCCCTCCTCCTCTCTGCGCAGCCTCCTCCTCTTCCTCCTGTCCATCTTCTCCGACAACGCGAGCTCCAGAAGACGTGTGGTGGTGAATGGTTAAAGACGTGTGGTGGTGAATGGCTAAAGACATGTGTTTCACGTCTTTAGATTTTAAGATCTCATTCTTCAACTTCGAAAATGGGTTATGGTTGTTTTTGTTGGGTCGATTATATACCTGTTCTTATATGGGTTCTATTATTATATGGGTTATAACTGTTTTTGTTGGTGAAACTATGTTCTAGGAGATTCAGGTGTTCAACTTCGTACCAACTTCGAACCAAACTTCGTACCAAATCCAGGTGTTCAACTTCGAACCAAATTCAGGTACATATTTTTTATGTTCTAAATGTTTTTGTTTTGTGATTTTAGAGGTGAACCAAATCCATCATTTTGTTTTGATCCAGGTGAAATAAATCCATCGTTTTGCAGGTGAACCAAATCCAGGTGGAGCAAATCCATCGTTTTCATTTTGCAGGTCAACCAAATCCAGGTGAAGCCGGCGACGCCGATGACCCATTTTTTTCCCAAGCGCGTCCGGCCCAAGTTCTGTTCTATATATTTTACAGCTGTCTTTCTCTCTCTAACCTCAAGTGCTGCTGCATTATTCGATAGAGAGACCACGCTCTTAAACGACATCAACAGAAATACCATGTTTGGAGACCCATTGGACCGTTGGGTAAAACTATGTTCACTCTTCAGCTTTGCTCATTTTAAACTTTAAGGTAAGAACTCATTCCCTCAACCTCATTTGAACAAAAAGATCACAATACCCATTAATATTTTGTTTTGTTCCTCTAAATGAGGTTACAGTTCTCCTTTTTTCATCTATCTATATATCTACTTATTTTGTTGAAATCTTCACTTTTTCGATTTTTTTGGTGTTAAAATCATAAAAAAAAGTAAAAGGTCATCATCAATATCTACGCAACCGGTGGGAACAAACAGGGCTTTTTTTTTTGCCCAACATTCACCACTCATTGTCATAACAAACAAAATTTGATACATGTACAGGGTAGACAAAAATGTCTATAGTTTATAATTGTTTGTTTTGCTATATAAAGGTTTTTTTTTTGCTGACTTTGATACTGTACAGGGTAGACAAAAATGTCGAATGATGCCTTCTATTATTTTCGAAATTAATTTAATTTGTTTATAGTTTTACTTGGGCATAAAGTTCCTTCATGTTAGTTATGTTGAACGCTTGATATCTCTTACATAAGCTAATTATGATGAAATTTATGAATTTTTGGGTATTATATGTAGTTTGTCTATTTAGCTTTTATAATTTATGAGTTCCAGATTCTGAAACTTTATTTTTTTTATTGTTTAGCTCATGCCTGAAAGGGGACTAACCCAACATGATTTTAGGAATACAACAAGCGTGGAAGAGGATTGGCTTCTCAAACTTCTATCAAAGCTTCGTATTAATCAATCCTCTCTTTGGACATAACTTATGAAACATGAATACTACCTCAACAGCAAATTACTTCAAGATGAAAGAAAAAATAGGATGTCTACTATACTAATTTGTCTTCTGAAGAAATATTGTCATAATTATTTAAGGATTCTTATCTACTGTTTTTTTTTGCAGGAACTTAGAACTTTGGACTTAAAGATATGCATCTATTTCTTCTAGAAATAAAAAATAATAATACGGATCTAGATGTTATTAATAAAAAGGTATGGATTCTCTGTATTGTGATAATCAGGTATGCACATGTTTTGTGATGCTCTAAATTATTAGTTGTAGAGTGAAGAAATGAAGAAAAGCAAAGGAAATTAAGCCTAGATTCAATTCTGTCTTGTGTAGATTCAATTCTCTGTTTTGTGAAAAGGAAATTAAGGAAACTACTAGATGTAGATTCAATTAAGCGTAGATTCAGCATAGATTCAATTATGTGCATACCTGATTATCACAAAACAGGTGCATACGGTATGCACCTATTTTCACAAAGGAAATTAAGCGTAGATTCAAATGTATTCGGGTACTTTTGGCTTTGGTTCATATGAAGGCCTGGGAGTGAAACTTACTTAAATGGGGATATGTTGTTATAAAGGTATGGAGGATCTTAATCATCTATTTATTAGTGGGCCAGTTAATTCAGAAGTTAAGAATTTTGGAGGTTTAATAAGCATTAAATTGTATTTGAGATCTTTTAATTCCATGAAGATGGATTGTTGGTTGAGAACCTCTAATAATTATGTTTTAAAGATTCTTATCAGTGTGCTCCCAGTCTGTATAGTTGGGAGGTAATGTGTAAAACAATGAATGGTAAGGTCATTATTCAAAAAGTCATAAATGAGTTGTTTTCATATAATATATTTTCATAAATGGGTTGTTCTCATATAATATATTTTCCTTTTATAGAAATCTGTGTTTATTGGGTTCAATTTTTGTGTCTCGCAGGAGTTTTTTTTGTTCAAATTAGGCATTAGAAGTGCACTGCATAGTCCTGGACGTCGAGTATATCATCATTCGCTCGGTCTAAGACGTCAGACCGTGGTCAGACTTGAATGCTTGGAAGCCTTCGCCTTCTGGAGGTTGGTTTCAGCTCCCCCTCCCGCCTGCAATCAAATGCCCTTCCTGTTTCAACTGAGCGGCTTCATGCCTAAATGAAATCTATCTATTGTTGAGTGAGACGCTACCCTCTTTATCTTTCTTCGCACAGAGCATAATTGTTCCCTGGAGGTTTTCGGGATGGATAGATTTTTGCCAGGCCAAAGAGAAAGTACTAAATGTTTTATACGAAAGAGAGCGTTGCTTATATAGATTGGTGGTCTAAAAATTGTTGAGTCAAATATGCCTTGGCCAAGCTTCTTTATATAGTAGATAAAAATGTATTTGAAACATATACCTGCTATGATTAGGAATTCAAGTTGTGATTATCCCAATATATATTATTCTTCCCTTGACACAAGCTTGCTATGTGTTGACTACTAATTGGAGTACGAATTTGTGACATGAGTACGCTTTGGAATTGTATCTTTAATAAGTGATGGAATGAAAGATGGAATGCTCTTATTATGATCAATTTAAATTTCTCTACTTTTTTTGGCAATTTAGGCGTGTACCAATCAACTAATTAGTATACATAAATATGTTATCCAATTTTCACCTTCCTTTAAGTTTCTTTGTAGATACATAAATACGTTATGCTATTATAAATTTGTTTTCATCAAGCATCTACACCTAACTTTTTTTCTCCCAATCTTTTTAAAAATGTTTGTAAGAGATAATTTTCAATTTAAATTAGTATTTTAGAGCTATGATGTCATTTATGCGAGGTCCAATACAAACTATTTGCATTGTGGATCGTCATATAAATAATGGAAGTTATGCCCAATTCATTTTTTGACAATTTGTCATACTAATGTGAAATATTATTTTATTTACATACAACTAATGCCAATTATTATTTTATTTGCATAGAACTTTTATCTTCTTTCCTAATATTTATTGATCGTGTAACAATGCAAGAAGTGTTGTAGGCATGCGAGTAGAGTCATGATGCGCACGACTTTGGAAATTACGACAATTTATTTAAAATTACACTATATTTTGTTGGGGAATGAAATTTTCACCGTTTTACGATTGCGTACTTTCAAAATTTTCGTCGTTTCGCGATTAGGTACTTGGGAAATTTTCAGCGTGCCTTCAGGCACGGGCATACCCTAGTATATATATATATATATACACACACACACACACACACACACTAGGGTATGCTCGTTCCTGAAGGCACGGTGACAATTTTCCAAATTATTAAGTCATGTATAATTTAAATCAAAACGATTTTATATAACAAATAATTGTAAACAATTTTTGAAAAATTTGTTAAAATTTTCTCTATTTATTGACTATCCACCTTGTATAAGAAAAAAAATACGTCAACAACACTAAGGCCTCGTTTGATACGCCGTATAAGGGGTCCGGATAGGATAGGATAAAAGTCGGATTAGATAGGATAAGGATGAACCGTATAAGGCTTATTCCAATACTGCGTTTGGAACAGTTCCGAATAAGAAGACGGGATGGAATATAATAATATAGTCATGTGTTTGAAATGCTTCGGATAGGATTAATTTATCTCCAGTTTTTCAAAAATACCCTTCTTTTGTATTTAATAATAAAAAAATATATTGTTATCACATATTTTAACTCAATAACATAATATTTAATTCACTGTGGTATGTTAAAAAAATAATATTATGAGATGAAAATATGTATTTGTATTTGTATTTATAATTTGTACACACGCAATCACTAGTAATCACTTACACGCATACAAAAACCATGTGTACACAAACTAGCCACTAGAAATAATGAGATAGTAAAACTGGTTGCTTACTATCTTCTCTTTCGATTCAAAACAAATCAGTTGCGGAAAATTGCTTGCAGTCACAACTGAATAACATCGATTTACCCAAAATAGTCGCCGGAAACATACATAAACAAATAAATTGAATTGTACACAGCTTTCAACTTGTCTAGCATATAGGTTAATACTACATTAAAAAAAAATATGTATAACAAAATATTAGCTGTGAATTAACAACACATAACTTTCAACTTGTCTAGTAGGTGAGTTAACATAATATTTGCATCGATTTAAACCAAAATAGTAGTTCATGATAAAGCAACAAATATAAAAAATAGAAAAAAAAATAAGGAGGTTACCTACCGTGATGAAAAATATGAATGGAGAGTTATGTGAATCAAAGGGATCACCGACTGCTATCTAATACTTGAGATAGTGCAAGTTGCATGAGTTTTTTTATAACTTAATAAGGGTAGAGTAGTAATTTTTAATCAAATTTTGACACCGTATAATTTTATACTACCTTAGTGGTGGAATTTTTTTTATCCCACTCCTTATGGGATAAGGAGCTCACTTTGGATAACTTATTCCATCTCATATCCCATGCTAAATTATACCAAACATTGGATTGAATAATTTTATCCAATACGAACCTCTTATACGACGCATCAAACGAGGCCATATAATCTGTCTTGAACCTTGTATAAACAACATTAATGTGTCCTAACATATAAACACATTTGGTAATAAGAATATCCAAATCATTAAGTTGTGCATAATTTAAGTAAAAAAATATCATATAACACAAAGGTATACCCAATTTTTAAAAATTAGGCAAATTTTTTATTTATTTAGAGGACTATCCAATCCTGTTTAAGAAAAATAATGTCCAAATCATGTTCCAACATCATACCCGTCCAGTCCATAATAGTCTGGATAATAAAAACACCATAAGAAATTATTCCTTCAATCCATAAATATATTGTAAAATAAATCTATAAATATGAGATACTGCAATCTCACAATTAGAACAGAATGTTCAATCTCATTTATATTTCTACTACTATTATTATTTAAACCATTTAAGTTGTGACGTACTTAATGGCACGATCAAGGTCACCAACACGATACATGTGTAAGAATCGACGCTTATCTATTTTTTGGCCATTCTAATAACTCAGCACTTGGAACAAGTGCAGACTCGGTCTAATGAACATATGTGATTACACTACGTTTAATATGAAGTGGATATCAGGGGGAAAACAGATAACAAACATAACATTTTTACCATAATATATGGCATGATTCTTTCAAACATAAAGGCAAACTCAGTATTGAAATATTAGTTTGTTGCCACATGTGTTTGCTTTCATGAATAATTGTGTGCCTTCAAGCGAGGTTTTCCGCTAGTTATTTAAATATTGTACACAACTTATCAATATCACATGAAAACTTATGTTAAAAATAAACTTTACAATGGATGTAAACGAAGTAGAAGTACAAACATTCACAAAAAAAAGTAGACGTACATACATTCCCATATATAATTTAAATCAAGATCTTGATAGGAACAATTCAAATCAAGCAGGAATCATTGACAGAATATATGAACCTGTTGTTGAGGAACCAGCAACACCAGAGCCAGAAACAACAGATGTACTAGGAAGTGACATTGAGAATGCATTCTATGAGGATAGTGATGAAACCCCCTTGATAAAACTCAACATGGAAGAATTCATATTGAATCTCCACAGCTATATGCAAGATAACATGGAATTGCAAGAAGTTGATATGTACAAAGCTCTAGTCGCATGGAATCCAGAAGCAGCTTCAATCGAATGACATGTACTTTCTTAAAAATTAGGCGCCATCACCAATAACCTGCTGATTATTTGCACCAATTTAGCATCATTCTACCAGGTGAAACTACAAGTTCGGTTCAACCTCGTAATATCTTCAATTGCAGGTAGCGTCATATATAGGGTTGAATATAGAATCTGTCATAGTAAATCTTAAAGTTTAGAGGAGTTATAGCACTTTCCACATAAAGATAAACATGTTATGAGGGATATTTTGATGCCAGATAATCTTGTAAGCCAAGGATGAGAGTTTATGGGGTCTAACTTGATCATAAGCTGAGGTAAAAGTAAAACATTTAAAGAACTCATCTTAAACAAGTTTTAGATAAAAAAAAAAAATTTAACAATTTTACTCCCATCACACGCCTCCTCAGCAGTGAGCCATTGCTGACCCTTCTTTCTACCTCAAAAAACCCAAACCTTATAGTGGGTGCCAACGGTTATTGGAATGCAGAAGGAAAAATGAGAAAATACCTTTAAAATCTGACATTGAACTGCCGAACATGTAACTGTAGACAACAAGAGAGAGAAAAAAATTTCACACATACAAAGATTGAAGATAGTAGAACAATGAATAAAACATCAAATAGTCACCCAAAGAAAGAGAGAGCAGTAAAAATTCACTATCGTATAAGAGCTAATTTTCAAGCTAATGATTTGAAGTTTGATCAAACTGAAAATAAGTTAAAAGAAAACAAACCTTAAAATTGAACTTTCATACTATTGATTGTTTTTCAAAACTGAGTTTAGAGAATTTTCGGATGATGGCAACTCTTCAACCAAGCGGCCATGCTAACCCTCCAAAGCCACCTGACATAGATAGAGCTGCAAAGAAATCATTTACTTCTATCTTAAACCCTGCTAATCATAGCAGCTTTCTCATCAAGCAACCGTTGCTGTACAAGGGAGAACCAGCGCTGCATTTTGAGGATGGTGACATTTATACTCTGGCTGTCCCATTTAGGCATTCACTGGTGGGAAAATTTACAGTTGGCAGACCTACTCTGGAAGACATCATAAATGCGTTTCAGAAATTCTCTCTTAGGGGAGGTTTTTCTATAGGCCTGTTGGATACTCAATATATTTTGATCCGTCTTCACTCTGAAGAGGATTATTTACGTCTATGGCTTAGAGGTTACTGGTCAATCTTCAAACATGCTATAGAGGTATCAAAGTGGACTCCATTCTTCAATAGAGGTCAAGACTATCCAGTGGTTCCTGTGTGGGTTTCTCTCCCATATTTCCCTGTTCATTTCTTTGATAAGGGTGTACTATTTTCTATTGCAAAACATCTGGGATCTCCACTTAAACTGGATGAAGCCACGGCAATGGTGTCCAGGCCAAGAGAAGCTAGACTCCTAATTGAAATTGACATCTCAAAGCCAATGCCACCAAGAGTTTAGATTGGTTGTAGAACCAAACCAGGGTTTTGGCAGACCATTATTTATGAGAACGTACCTCATTTTTTCACGGCATGCATGCGGAAGGGTCACTCAGATGCAGACTGCTCTAAACCAGAAATCATCAACATTGATAATCGGAGTTGCTTGCCGTCAACGGTGGACAAAGGCAAAGCGATGGTGGTGGATACCGTTTGGAGGATAAAGTTAGCGAAGCAATCCCTACTTTCAAGGTATACTGATGCTGTTTCAAACCCTGGTGCAACAACCTCATCTTTTCCAGCCACGAATCTTGCGAATCATTCAAACACCCTAAACCATCCTACCAAACTGTTACCAGCAACCGCTTCTCAACAAATTAACCCTAATAATTCACAAATTCAAACCCATCCTTCACCACCCAAAAATCACACCAATCTTTCTATCTCCTCTGTACCCCTAACCACCAAAAACTTTTCACTACCTGTCCCATCTCCCGCCACCTTTTCTACACCTGCTGTCCCAAACCTTTCAATCACTTGCTCCAATAAATTTGTATTACTAGCCAATGATGACGTTGTTAATGCAGAAACTCAGGAGCTCGACTCAGGTGTTCATGGGAAAGAAACTTTCACCAACTACCTGGTTTCCTTATCGGGGAAAGAAACTGGTAGGATCACTCAAACTCTTGAAGAAGGAGATATAATGGATTTTGACATGCAAGACCTCCCAATGCTCAGAACAGTTCCACCTGATCCCGATTTTAAGAGAATAAATGTATCCCCAAGGCCAAAAATATGGAATCCCAAAGAAAAAAATCTCTTTAAACCATCATGGGCGTTAGACAGTGAGGAGAATGTGAATGTCAATTCAAGTCTAGTGAATATGGAGCAGCTGGTCGATTTCTCAAAAGCAATTGGAGTCAAATACAAAAAGGTGTTCAAAGTTGGGAAAAAAGCCAAACCCAAGAAGCTTTGGATCCAAACAAAAGAGTATCCTACAAGATCAGCGGGTAAGCCCTCACATACTTCTTTTCTAAAGTTTAAATGATCAGCTGCCTATTCTAGAATATTAGGGGAGTGGGTAATGCACCTTCAATTCGAAGACTGAAAAAATTAATTCGTATAAATAATTTAAGTGTTGTATGTTTGTTGGAGCCTAAAATTGATGATGGAGAAATAGCATATCTGTGTAGTAGAATAAATTTTCATGGCGAAATGTCAAATGTTAATAACAAAATCCGGGTGCTTTGGAAGTATGATTGGTCATTCAATGTTCTTAGCGATCACAGTCAGATTCTCTCAATCAAGGTAGAGCATGGAAATTTTCCACATTCTTTTTACATATCTTGTGTATATGCTAAATGCAAACTGGCATGGGTAGAATTAGAAAATCTTTCAAACTCTATTCAAGGCCAATGGATTGTGGGGGTGATTTTAATGTTGTTCGATCTCAATCAAAAAAAGTGGGAGGGAGAGGTATAAATAACTTGGCAGGAGAAGAATTTAATAGATGGATTTCTCAGTCAGGCTTGCTGGAACTGAATTTTAAAGGGTCAAAATTTACCTGGTCAAATAATAGGGATGGATCTTCTTGGATTTTATGACGGCTGGACAGACTTCTTTGTAATTTTGAATGGCTTAATAATGGTTTTAATTCTTCAGTCGAGCATCTCCATAGATCAAATTCAGACCACTCTCCACTGCTTCTAAGACTTAAATTGGATTTGGATGGTATTCCTAAACCATTTCGCTTTATTAATGCTTGGACTAATCATTCAGATTTTAATAAACTGGCTTCACACTCTTGGCATGGATATTTGAGAGGGGAACCTTTATAAATATTTGCAACCAAACTAAAAAGGTTAAAATATATGCTCAAATCATGGAATATTAAATCTTTTAAAAATATCCATCAAAGAGTTCAAAACAGAGAAGATTTATTAATTTCCAAGGAGATTGCCTATGATGTGGATCCTAATCCGATGAATAGGGAGGAGTTTTTCAAAGCTAAAGCGTGGTTCAACAAAGAAATGAGCTTTAAAGAAGAATATTAGCATCAAAAGGCAAGGGTCAAATGGGCAACAGAGGGAGATTCCAACGGTAGTTTCTTTCATACTATGGCAAAGGCGAAAAAATCAAAGCTTCTTATTCATAGTGTTAAAAATGACAGAGGGGAAGAGATTACTGGCCAAAATAACATCGAGGATCAATTGGTTAAGCACTTTGAAGCGATTCTCACTAATAAGTCCAATATACCTGTGGACTTCAATCTTTTAAATGTCATTCCTTCAATAATTTCTCATGAAGAAAATGATATTCTAACAAGATTGCCGGAGATGGAAGAAATTAAAGCCACAGTTTTTGGAATGGATAAAAATAGTGTGGTAGGCCCAGATGGTTATAATGGATGGTTTTTACAACATTGTTGGAAAACTATTAAACTTGATTTACATAATGCTATTTTATCTTTCTTTCCAGGAACGGAGCTACCAAGAAGTTGGACATCGACCAACATTGTTCTTATCCCAAAAATTGCAAATACAAAATTTAGTAGTGACTATAGGCCTATTAGTTTATGCAATTTTTGTAATAAAATAATTACAAAAATTATGAATAATAGGCTTGGTCTGTTACTTCCCAAAATAATTTCAAATTCGCAAGCGGGATTCGTCAAAGGTCGTAATATTATGGATATAATTTTGATGGCACAGGAACTTATGGCAACATTCAACAAAAAAGTTCAAGGATCCAATGTTTTAATTAAATTGGACATGTCAAAAGCTTATGACAGGGTTTCTTGGCAATGTATCTCCAAAGTCCTTCGTGATTTTGGGTTTTTGGAAATATGGATCGATATGGTGTGGCATACAATTTCAAATTGCTGGTACTCCATTTGTGTTAATGGGAAATCATGTGGATTTTTAAAATCAAAATACGGAGTGTGGCAAGGAGATCCACTGTCATCGAGCCTATTTATCATAGTCACTGAAATTCTGACAAGAGGGCTACTTCAAATTTTTCTTCAACAGAGGGTGAAAAGATTTTCAATTCCTATAGGGTGCGAAATAACTCCGTCATTATCTTTTGCTGATGACTGTCTCATATTCACAAATGGTGACAAAAGGAGCCTCATCCGCTTACGGGAATTTTTGAAGGACTACGAATCTACTTCTAGCCAGATCATCAACAAGAGCAAATCATCATTTGCATGCCCAGGAAATACAACCTCTGCTTGATGTTCCATCATGAAGACCACTACTGGCTTTGAGAAAAAAAACTTCCAATGAAATATATGGGAGTTCCAATGTTTACCGGATGGAAATCAGCAACTCTTTTTGGTCAGTTGGAATCGGCAATTACTTATAAGGTCACGGAATGGGATGAAAAAATGTTATCTCATACTGTCAGGCTAACACTCCTCAAATCAGTAATGAAATCCATGTGTTTCCATACGTTCTGTGTCCTAGACCCACCGATTTCGGTTATTCAACGTTTAAAACTGAACTTTGCAACATTTATTTGGGGAGCTAAAAGAGATACACTGAAACATAAATGGGTTCAATGGCAGCATTTGTGTCTTCCATATTCATAAGGTAGTGTAGATGTTAAAAATTTAAATGACATTATCAAAGCATACTCATGTAAACTTTGGGCTTCTTTTTATAAAGGAGGCAATATCTGGGCAGATTTCATGCATCGAAGATATAAGTCTTTGGAGGAGCAAATTTTTTACGGATCACCTTCGTTTGCAAGCCTAACATGGAGACGAATGCAGAAAGTGTGGGACACTTATCACGATAATTCAGATTTGAACAACCCAAGTGCTTGGAAGCCTACTAAAAATGGAGTTTTTACGTTAAAATCTTCTTGGGACCTTGTGCGAAATAGAGATTGTAATCTATTTTCATTTTCAATTATTTGGAATCCTAGAGTGCTTCCTAAAGTATCATTCTTTATATGATGTCTTCTTCGCAAGGCCATTCCATTGGATCTGTGTCTAAAGAGTCTACACATATTTCTTTCTTCAAAATGCAGATGTTGCACAGTTTCGATTGAAGAAGTTTTTGATCATCTTTTTGGGACTAGTCAACTTGCTCAAGAAATCTGGAAACATTTTTCAGGTATTATGGGATATAAATTTCACTTCTCCTCTCTCAAAAGGTTCCTCATGTCTTGGTGGTTACATTCTAAAGGTAACCATATAAAAGCTTTGCTATCCGTCATCCTACCTTGCTACATCTGCTGGAGGATTTGGTGTGCGAGAAATAACAATGAATATGATGGAGTTGTGATGAAATCTTTCAAGATTATTGATCTAGTCCATGAAGATGTCAGAATTTCATTTCAAGCTTGACCTTACAAAGGTCCTAAATCTAGGTTTTTGATGGGGTTCATTTCAGATTTTTTTAGTTCTTGTTCTTGAATTTCATTGTAAACCAATAGTGAAGGGTTTTTCTTCACTTTCTCAATAAAAATCTACTTTGTGTAAAAAAAAAGAAAAAAAAAAAGAAAACAAACCTTAGCTTGCGGATAACAGTTTTCGGGGTTAATAGACTGCGATTTATGTGCGATCCCTCTTTTAACCCTATGTCAGCTGATACGGGCTGGGTTGCAAGCTCACTTCTAGCAAGATCAACGAAGTTGTATATTATAATGCAAAAGTCAAATTAGCTGTCCTTACTATGCATCATCATCATCATCTAATTCACCATTAGTATTATTGGTGTAATAAAAACTCAGCATAACACAATTGCCACAACAAATGGCTGGATTTGGAAACAAAGAATATGAATCAGAAACCCGATATTACAATAAAAAAAACCAAATAAATAATGGTAGGATGAACAAAAAAAGTAGGAAAAAACAAACATATCAAAGTAAAAAAAATAAGAAGACGCGATAAATAGACCCAAATCTCATTATCCAAATGTCTCGCCATAGAATAAAAACCCAAATACCTCTACAAAAGGCCCTAAAGCCAACTACAACCATCAAACATGCAAATAGAAATTTCTTGATAGTAAAAATTCAGTTGATGCCGGAGCGTGGAGTTACCTGAGATTATGTACCCCTGTTAAGGGATCCAGAGCGTGGTGTCACCTAAGATCACTGATGCCAGACGGAGATCTTTGATGCTAGAGGGAGAAAAATAGTAAGACATTTGCAAGGGAAAGAGGGACGAAGTTCGTTTTTACCCAAAGTTGAAGATCGCTTGTAAGGGACAGAGAGGGTAAAGTGATAGGGAGAAATATCATAAGACGGGACATTTGGGTAATGAGGTTAAGGGAGTGAATTAGTGGAAATAAATTACTATTCTAACCTTATGATTGAATTTTGAAAAGTAGGGGAAAACAAATTAGAGTGTGTCAAAAGAGGGGGAACCCAAAATTTGCAAGGGTAAAATGGGTATTGCAGGAAAAAAATCATCCCATGACATCATTTTCGAAACTTGTGACAACATAAGTTTCCTACTATATATGTATATAGCAAGGCACTAATGCGGACGCAACTTGTGGATTTAACTTGCGGACCGATTTTTGTGTGATTTTTTAAATTTAGGAAAAACCAAATTTCAACTTGATTATTTTTCTGTGTTATTTAAACATTTCAGAGACCCATGTAAAAAAACTTTGTTCAAAATGAATTGTTTTTCTATTTTTGAAAAATCGGTCAAACATATGTGAGTTTTTAAGGGCTTTAAAAACTGGCATATGTTTGACCTTTTTTTTAAAATAACAAAACAATTCATTTTGAGTTGAGTTTTTTTATAGGTGTCCCTTGAAATGTTTAAATACCGTAGAAAAAAATCAAGTTGAAAAAGTTTTTTTTTCTATTTTAAAAAAATACGAAAAAATCCGTCCGCAAGTTGTGTCCGCATAAGAGTCAACCTATATATGCGTGCGCGTGTGTGTCTATATTTATGAGAGTATAAAATGCAAAATTAGAAAGAAAATAAGTTGGTAATTTCAAAAGCTAAGAATTTTGAACACGGGTGTTGTATCTTACACTACACTAACATGATAACATGTCACATGTCAAAAAAATTAGGATACATCATGGCTGGGTAGCGTTGATGATATAAAAAATTTAAAAGAATATAGAAATAGAAAATCATAATGCATATTAAAATGAATAAGTTGTTATCTTAAGAAAAATATTAAATGTAGTTTTTTTATTCTTAGAATGTTAGTGGAAAAATGTTCTAGTGACAGTAACGTGGGGTAGAGCCCTTCGAGTGGCACCAAAACATATCTTTTAAAAGGATGAATCTCAAAATGATTTCACCGATTTAAATTATATTGTTATGTACTTATAATAGACACATTCAAAAAAATGTTGGACACATGAAAATTAGTGTCGGACATGTTATTTTTATATTTAGATTATGCATATCAAAATGAGCGTTGGACACTTGAACGAGGATGTCGGTGTCCAACACATGTTCAACACATACTAGTTTCCTACTCAGAAGTGTACGTGCTCCCTAGTTCAAGAGTATATAAGGGAAATGTTATCGCCAAAGCAATTGATGCTGTTAGTATCTATACCCCTTCTTGTTGTATTGTACATTGTTTTTATATAAATCACTATTATTTGAACTTTCTTATTGGAGCTATTCCTGAGATTTGGAGGGCTTTTTGCGAAATTAAAAATATGACTCCTTGTTTATTGACTAAAATAATACTAATGACAAATTATCTTATATTATTATCATATGTCCCAAAATAATGTATTTTTTGTATAGCTTAATACTACTTATTTCGTTTAACAATGTTATTTTTTGCTAGATATTTCACAAAGAGATTTTTTTAAATACACCCTCCCACAATTATTTATCTTTATACGGATGGTATTAATCATCTTTATTAATTTGTTTCATTCATCTATTCTAAGCTTAATATTTATATAAAAAACTCATGTATATGGTAACTGTCAATATCACTATAACTTTTTTTGGTACATAATATCACTATAGCTGAATATGTCTAACACCACAGTCGAAGTCTTTGGAAAATCAATTTCGTCACAACTTATAGTTGTAGGTGTGTGAATATTAGAATCTATAAGGTGTGTGTCAATTAATACAGTTTTACCAAAAGGACTAAATTGTTTTATATTGGGAGCCATAATATTCATTACCTTATAATAAATCTTGTAGATAATCCCAATAGTTTTCGATCCTGGAAGAAAAATATAAGCTTTGGGTTGAACTCTAAGACTGAGAGCTTTACAAAGATGCATGTCTGACAAAGAGATGGTTATATTTGGGAAAACATCAAAATAGATTGGTCCATTACAAAAACTAGTTTCAATAGCTCCCGTCAAAGATTGTTTAAAATTAGTACACCTACCATCTCGTAGAGTAGCTTGTAGATAGGCGTTCATGCAAAAAAGGGTCAAGGGTTTAAAATGAATTTGTATTAAACAAACATGAATAAAATGATAATTTAAATCTTTTATATGATCTTTAATATCATCCCATTTGAAAATCTCGATAGATTTATCTTGCTCGTTCAGACTAATGGTTTGTTCCATAGTCTTTATAGCGTACTTGCTACGAAAATTATACCAGTTGGTGTTATAAATGGTTTTCGACTGGACATTAGGAAAAGTCCATCTGTTCAAATCCTTTTGAACATCAAATTCAATCAAAGAGGAGTTATTCATGAACTCCTATAAAGTGTGTGTATCTATGGTGTTTAATTGCATAATACAAATGTTAATAATTAGAATAGTAATAACCATATGATCTGGGACAGGAAAATATTATGGAAATAAAAAAATCTAAATTTAAAATAAGATAATAAGCCGAATTAGAAATCCCTTCTGACACCCAGTGGTCAACGCTTTACTCGGGAATAAGCCTCAACGCAACACACGACAATAGGGCAACCCATTAAGTGACAAATACCAGTCCATATCAAAACCAGATTTCTATTTATCCTTATTATTATCATTCAAATTAGGTTTTTTAATATGAATAGTAAATTACTATTCACATCGGTAAACAATAACTTACTATTTAGATAACTAGGAATTTACTATTCTGACATAAAATTCACACCATTATTATTATTAATCTAAACATTAACACACACTTTTGACAATCATGGCTCTGATACGATAAAGAAAGGACCAATGAATATAAACGGAATTGAAATATAACTAAAATATACTACAGACTTTATTACAGACGAAAATTAAAACAAACTTACAAACTTAATAAGAGTCCACCAGAATAAGGCCGAAAAGTCCACAAGCTTATTACAAACTTAGAAAAAGAGAGAGAGAGTAAAGAAGAAGGTGCGAAATGAGGATGAGAAGCCCTCAATTTATACAATCAAGAAAGAAATAAATAATTACTTAGAAAATGACCCGTGGGTCCCTCCATATTCGAGGCTGACAAAGTCTTTTATCCTAAAGCGTCTGTTGCTGGGCCAATGGGTCCTGTCATTTGTCACGAAGCGTCAGTTGTTGAGCCAGTGGGTCCTACCACGATAATTGAGCTGCCGAAATAGAGATGGAATTATCCATATGTGTCGGTGTGGTAGCATCTGGGGCCCGGGGGCCATCTTATCTCAAGTCATCTGGGCCATCTAGGCTAGGTTTAGGAAAACTACCATCTAACCTTGGAGTTGGAAATACTGAACTCAGTGAGTTGAAGAAAGCCTCCATCATTGGCTCAGTGAGGATGTTGGTATCAAACATATATCTAATAAATTCATCGTCTTCTAGATTCTGGGATTCTCCGATAAGATATAACAAGGGAATATCGTTCTTGACGGAAGCCATAGATGTATCATCATCCGAGGGCAGAGGAATAGGGTTTGTATTTTCTCCAGGGTAGGTGAAAGCCGATATGAATTGGCTTTGAGTATAATCCATTACCTTTTGTTGTAGCTCCTGGTCATTTGCATTAGGAAATTTCTTTTTGAGTGCTAATTTCAAATCCTTGACAGGATTGGCTCCCGGCATCATCTTCTCATCTGGAGGGGGTGAATCTTCCACCATGATCATATAATGCTTCAGGCTATCTTTTATTATATAAATTGTATTATTAATATCCATACCACTCCACCATCTATAATAAAAGATCCTTTCAAGTAGAGGAACCTTAAGACGATTAGATCTACATTGAAGATCCCATCTGGAGATCCAAGGAATGTTAGTTTCAGTAAAAAAAAAATAGGTGTCAATCCTCTAGAAGTCAACCTTCTAGAACTCCTTTCATTATCTATCCTCCATCTACTTCACGAAATTTTGTTAGCGAAGAAAGTCCTAGGAACCATCCGTATCGCGATGATATGAACCTTCATGGTATTTTTACCAATGAGCACATACCCCAGGGTATTTATGAGAAGAATACTTCTCAGCGTAGAGAATCTCCTAAGCCGTCTGAGATGAAAGTTAGACTTTAATCCTCTATCCTTTTAATGAATTTTACAATTAATAGGAAATAAATTAATACTGAATTTTACCCCAGGTTACACTAAATTTCGTGCTTGGTATTTTGCAAAGTATAGAAAAATTGAATTAACTAATTATAAAAATGAATTTTATAAATGGGTTGAAGATAAGCAACATATTACTTCTTTTGTGGTTTGGTTTCAAATGTTTTCTAAAGAGAAGCATCTTTTTGTTCTAGAAACTAAGGATAAACAGATTCTTAAAACTAGTGATAAAAATTTGACAAAATGGAATACTGCGAATAACCAAATTATATCTACTATTCACCCTCCTACTGAACCCCTTTCCTTAGATGTTGGAAGCACCAGCCAAAGTGGTAGTTCACCTAGGTTAGAAGCCAATGCCTTCCTTAATCTTGAAACTGAGGAGAGAATCCTCACCCATAAGACTATAATGAATCCACTTTATAAATAAGGTAATTATACCAACCTTATCCTTAATACGATTGGAAAATAACTCAATAGGATTGAGAACCTTCAGGCACATATTACCATTTAGAAAACTGAAGACTTTGACAAGAGTCTTAACCAACCTTTAGTTCTACCCCATATAGATGTTAAAGGTTTTTAAATGCGTAATAAAACTGATTTTATCTCCCAATTAAAAGAGATTGAGAATAATCTCAAAGGGTTAAAACTTAACACCTTATCCCATTTAGATTCTGATTCAGAATTAGACTTACCATTGGAAGAAGTTCATAATTTTGAAAATTCTTTCAAATTTTTTTAAAACCAAGTCAATAAAATTACTTATAGTAATAATGTTGGCTACGTTGACCCCGTTAGAAACTACAATGGCAAACCTACTCCTCATGATCTTCTTTTTGAAGAAAACACTGTGATAAATCCACAGACCACCTTTTATGGTATATCCATTTACGACTGGAATATTAATGGAAAGTCTGAAGCTCAGATCTATGAAATGATACATCAGATGTCCACATATTCTACTATATGTAAACAAAATGATGCCTCTGAGCAAAGTATTACTCAGATGATCATTGCTGTATTTACTAGAACGCTTCGAGGTTGGTGGGGTAATATCCTCAAAGATAATAAAAAATATGAAATTGTTAATGCCGTAAAAATTGTCAAAGATGAACTTATGCAAGACAGAGGAATCCAGGATGCTGTATATACCTCAATGCTTATCATTATTCCTAATTTTGTTGGCAATGGTGATTATAGTCAGGAACGTACTAGAGAATTATTACAAAACCTAAAATGCCCTACTCTGAGCCAATTTAGGTGGTATAAGGATGTCTTCCTTTTTAGGGTTACTCAGAGAGGAGATAGCAACTCTAAGCATTGAAAAGCTAAATTTATTGATGGTCTTACTACTTTATTCCCTGAGAAAGTTTGAAAGAAATTAAGAGAAGATAATAATAGCATCTCCATCCCTTACCATGAATATACTTATGGTCAGCTAATCAATGTTGTCATCCAATAGGGTCTTTCGCTCTGTAATGACCTTAAGCTACAAAGGTAGCTTAAGAAGCAGAATATTTTTGGAAAGAAAGAATTAGGGGAGTTTTGTGATCAATTTGCTTACAATACTCATGAGACTTCCACTAGTAAAGTCTCTAAAATGAACAAGAAAGTTCCTAAAAAACCCTCTTATAAACTTAAGAAGAAACATACTGATGTTTCCCATAATCAGGGTAATAATTCTAAAAGAAAATTTGATAGGAAAAAGAAAACCTACAAATCTAACCCTAAATGTTTCAAATGTGGTAAATATAGCCACTTTGCTAACAAATGAAAAACTGAAACTAAAATAATAATCTTTAAATTGATGACCATTTAAAGACTTAATTTTGCAAACTTCTGCTTAATTCCAGCTCCTTTGAAGAACTAGAGGACTTCTCTCAGAGCAATAATGAGCTTTACTATATTCAAAGCCCTAGTGACTCAGATATCTCTGAGAAAGGAGGTTGCCAGTGTAATCAATTAACTGAGAGATGCAATCATCTCTAATCCATCATTCAAACGAATGGATTAAGTCTTAATATTCTTACCAGTCAACAACAATATATGATTGATTTTATCAATCAAGTTAACCCATACATTAATCTCAAATTAATTGAGTCTTGCTATGCTAAGGAGAATGCTCCTAATTCTTCACATATCCTTTCTAAAACCCAACAATACAGCCTTAAGGAGTTACTGAACCGTTTAGAAAAAAGTGAAGAATTTAGTAAACCCGCTAGCATTGCTGACCTTAGACATAAGGTCAATACCCTTAAAACTGAGCTAAGACATCTTAAGGATTAGCATAATAACATGCAAATTGAGATTAGTAATCTCAAGAATGCTTTAAAGCATTCTAATCCAGAAACTTCAAATCTTGAAGATTCAGTGGATTATTTAGGTATTATTGATCGTGTACCTAGTCAGAAATGGTACATTTCTATCAACCTGGTTATTAACAATGAATTTACTTTATGTAACATCATTGTCCTCGTTATTAGTGGTGCTGATATAAATTGTATTCAAGAAGGATTAGTTCCCACTGAATACTTTGAGAAGACAACTCAATCCTTATTTAATTCCAATGGTGATAGCATGGGTATTAAATATAAATCAACTAAGGTTGCCATTTGTAACAATGGAATTTGTTTGGACAGTACCTTCTTGCTTATTAGCGATTTATCTCAACAGATAACTTTAGGTACTCCTTTTTTATCCTTACTTATGCCTATGGATAAAATTGATTATAGTATAATATACACCACGATTTAAAATAAAAAAAAAATATTTGTGAATTCATCACTCAACTAGAAATTAAGAAAATTAACTCTTTGACTAATAATATTATTTTCACAGAAAATCATTTAAATTTTCTTCAAAAGGAAATCTCTTTTTTAACTATTAAGCAGAAGCTGGATTTGCCTAATGTATTGTAAAAAAATAATGTTGTTAAAAATCAATTAATAACTGAAGGTTGCAGTGATATCCCTAATGCTTTTTGGGATTGGAAGAAACATATTATTTCTCTTCCTTATGAAACTGGTTTTAATGAAAATCCATCCTTACCAAGGCCAGACCCAGTCAAACGAAGACTAAATTCCTTGACCTTTGTAAGAATGAGATCCAGAGTCTTTTAGATAAAAAGCTTATAACTAAAAGTTATTCTTCTTGAAATTGTACAGATTTTTATGTTAATAACGCTCCTGAGAAGGAACGAGGTGTTCCTAGACTTGTAAATAATTACAAGCCTCTTAATAATATTTTGCAATGGATAAGATATCCATTCCTAATAAAAAGGATTTACTTGATCGGCTTATATTTTTCCAAATTTGATTTAAAATCTGGATATTGGTAGATCCAAATTGCCCCATAAGACCGGTGATATGCCCAAGTATAACCTCGGCCCAGGGATACTTACCTCGGCCGAGATAATGATCGAGATATGGACCGACCCAATGAGGGGTAAGGGCCCACGATATCATCCCTCGGCCAGGCTTACCTCGGCCCAGGCCGACACTACTACATACACCTCTCCAAGGACACTACGCGCATTATATGCATCAGCAACATCCTCAAGTACCTAGGAATAGCAACCTCGGCCATTAGTAGGTCGAGGTGACAAGGAGTCACTGATCATCTTCAACATGGAACCAGAGGTATTAATAATCATCAGTAGTCCTACCTCAGCTTGGGCTGAGGTTACCAGAGGTATTAATAATCATCAGCATGCGGCATATCCCTACCTCGGCTGAGGCCGACTCAGCATAATGTCTCGGCTGAGATCAGGCCGAGACTCCACATGACATTTCGGATTGAACGGATACCAAGCTTTTACAGCTCGGCCTCTCCAAGACCGAGGTCATTCACCAACATGACTGCCGAGCATCTGTTGACATTTGGATAAGGACACCTGGGCACAAATCAGTTGTAACAAGATTATTCTCCACATGTGGAAGAATATTTCATCATCATTTCTTACATGTGACAGTGATAGGTGGCACTCCCCCATTGGTGAGGATACCACACACATGCACATTACATGCATAGGGGGTACACTACACCCCCTAGGCGCTATATAAAGGGATCATCCCCTACCTTGCAAAGGGATCCAGTTATTAAAACCCTAGCTAAAGCCCTGTCTAAATATACAGTAGAGAGAGAGCTTGAGTGAATTGTACCCATGGCCATTAGTGCCTTTGTTCAGTGATATTACCCACACACTCACCGTGGACATAGGCCAAACAGGCTGAACCACCTATATTCCGGTGTTGATCTCCTCATATCCTCACCCCCTTCTCTTACCTCTTTTTATAGTTGTGCTACCATTGTTATATACATATGAGCTTGGAAACACCTTACCTGGTGGTGCTGATTCCCAGCTTCATCATTTTGGCGCCGTCTGTGGGAAGTCGAGAGGCTATCTCTTCCTCTTTTTCTGCTTTACCTCACCGAAGACTCTGGTGGTGAACCAGGAACCACCCCTTGTGTGGAGCTATTTCACCATTGAAAGAGGTCCTATAAGGTATTAACCTCATTTACTGTTCAAGCTCTTTATTATTAACACATGGCACCGGAATTACCACCGCCTCTTCCGCCGCCCGGAGGTGGATGGGCTAGCTCAAGTCAGGCTCCTCCCCAGTCAGAAATGGCGGAGGTGGAAGCGGCCTTAAAATCTTTGGCTGCAACACAACAAGCCATGAAGGAGCAATTTGCCGAGCTCAGCCAAACCATGATGATGAGACCACCTGGAGTCTCCCCGGATATGATAACTCCGGCGGCAGTTCAGCCCCATCCCGATGCCAGGGGACTACCCCAGGCGCCCATGAAGGACTAACCTGCACCCCAACGGAGGAGGGACGTTGCTGACCCTAGGCGCTTGCGCCTGGGGAGGCAGGGAAACCCTTGCCCAGAGGACAGGTATGATGACCTAGAAGCTGAAGAGGCCCCAGAGGACTGCTGGGAGCCGTATGAGGTGTCAGATAACACCGTACGGCCTCTTAGACAGAGTCAAGGATGTCACGGCCGAAGAAGAGACGAGGCCCAACAAAGAGGGTCGGCCTTTGATAGGTAGAGTCAAGGATGTGTCGGCCGAGGAAGAGATGAGGCCCAGCAGAGAGGGTTGACCTTTAACAGGTTGAGCAGGGGGTCGGCCTTCGAGAGGCTAGGCCCAGTCAATGACCTGAGGCAGAGGCTATCGAGGTCAAGGAGTGCGGCAGGCTCTCAAAGAGGGAATATGCAGGCTCGAACAGATCAAGGCCGACCCATGGAGAGAAGAGCCAGGGAGCAGGAAGAAGTCAATAGTCAGCGTGTTGTGGCTGGGGAACCCTCTGTTCATCGTAGGGAGGTGGGAGGGGATAACCTCGGCCTAGCTAAAGAGAGAAGACCCTAGAATGACTCAATCCAACGTCTCGAGGAGAAGATAGGGGACCTCATAAAGAGCAGGGACCCACTACAGAGGAGTTACTCGGAGGGCTCCCCATTTGTAGCTAGGATAGTGGGGTTCCCAATCGCAGCTAAATTCAAGACTCCTACCGTGACTCCTAAGTATGACGGCAGCACTAACCTAGTACACCATATCGAGATGTATCAGTCGGCGGCAGATATTTACTCGATACCTGATGAGATGAAATGCAGGGCCTTCTCAGGAACCTTGACAGGGGCAGCACACAGCTGGTTCACCTCTCTTCCGAAGAACTCGATCGAGAACTTCAAAGGCCTAGCAGAGCAGTTCATCCACAACTTCTGCTTTGGGGTAAGACCACAGAAGAAGACTAACCACCTCCTATATGTCAAACAGGCTAAGGGAGAAAGCCTAAGAGACTATATAGCAATGTTTAACAAGGAGAAGTTGGAGGTAGAGGATTACGAGGAGAGCATAGCCATGACCGCCCTGATAGGAGGCCTCCAGAAGGGGAAGCTATTATGGAAGCTGGCGGAAGACTCCCCCAAGTCTATGGTAGAGCTGTTGTCCACCGCGGGGAAAGTGATGAATGCGGAAGAGGCAATGGCCGCCAAATATGAGTAGGAGAACCGTGGTAGCACTGGGAGGTCCCAGGGTAAGAAAGAGGGGAAGAAGAGGTCAGCGGATGACAAGTTCGCTGATTACACTCCTCTAACTGTGAGCTGTGAGCACATCCTTAATGAGATCAAGACTGACCGGGCTCTGAGGTGGCCAGAAAAATTGAAGGCCCCACTACATAAGAGGAATAAAAACCTCTGGTGTTAGTTCCATCAGGATCACGGCCATATCACAGAAAAATGCTTCGCTCTGAAGGACGAGATCGAGAAGATGCTGAAATTCGGGAAACTGAGAAAGTATGTGGATGGCAAGGCCCCGAAGGGTGGAAGAGAAGACCCTAGGAAGAGAAGAGATGACAGGTGCCGCGGAGATGTCCCGACTAGAAGGCATGATGATTCAGAGGGTGATGATGGTGATGACCCGGATCTCCCACCTAAGGATGACAACACCCCAGTGAAGAGGGTAGGAATGATCTCCTTTGGTGTTAGCACCATATGTGGGGGATTCGCGGGAGGTGGCTCTGAGGTAGCCGATAAGAAGGCTCATGTAGCGGAGGCCAAGTCGGTGGTCAAGACTGAGGTTATGAATCTGACCTCTTCTGATGCAGTACAGAAGAGAAAAAAGGTAGACATGGACACCCTAGTGGTGGGATTCTCCAGACTTGACTTCAAGGGAATCTTAGCCCCCCATGATGACCCTCTAGTCATAACAACAAGGGTGCATGGGTGCGATGTAGGGAGAATCCTCATAGATGGGGGAAGCTTAACAGATGTGATGTTCTGGCCTTGTTTCAAGAGCTTGGGTCTTAGCAGGGCAAGGCTGGTGCCCTACCATCACCCATTGATAGGCTTCAGTGGTGAGAAGGTGCACCCATTGGGCATGTATGAAATGGATGTACGGATGGGAGATGAGTGGCCTAAGAGGCTGACTAAGAAGATAAATTTTTTTGTGATGGACGAAAATGTCTTCTCGGCCTACAACCTCATCATTGGAAGAGTGGCCCTCAAAGAGTTTGAAACCGTGCAGTCAACAGTCCACCAGATGCTTAAATTCCCGACTCCTTATGGGGTAAGGGAAGTGCAAGGGGACCAGACCATGGCGCGGGAGTGTTATTTCAACTCGGCCGAAGAGCGAGAGGCTCATAAGAGAGCAACCGCCACTTACAGCATTGACACACTTAATCCCAGAGTTGAAACAAAATTAAAGAAGGGCGAGGCCGCGGAAGAGGTAGAATCCATCATCCTCAATTAGGACGAGCCGGAAAAAACCGTCCAGTTCGGCAAGGCCCTGGAACAAGGGATCAAGGAAGAACTGATAAACTTCCTTAGGAGGAGGCAGAGCGTCTTCGCGTGGAGTCATGCAGACATGCCTGGCATCGACCCTGGGATCATGACCCACAAGCTCAACGTGGATGGAGATGTTAGGCCTATTAAACAGAGGCGAAGGATCTACTCCAGAGAAAAGTATGAGGTCATCCGGGAAGAGGTGAAGAAGTTGGAAGAGGCTGAGTTCATAAGAGAGGTTACTTATCCAGAGTGGCTCTCAAATGCAGTCATCGTGCCTAAGGCCAATGGAAAGTGGCGGATGTGTGTAGATTTCACAGACCTGAACAGGTCTTGCCCGAAAGACAACTATCCCTTGCCTAGGATAGACCAGATGGTGGTTGCAACAGCAGGGCACGAGCTTATGAGTTTCATGGATGCTTATTCAGGTTATAACCAAATCTTCATGGATGCCGAGGACTCTGAGAAGACAGCCTTCATTACTAACAAGGGGACGTACTGTTACAAGGTGATGCCCTTTGGTCTAAAAAATGCTGGGGCAACGTATCAACGTCTTGTCAATAAGATGTTCGAGGAGCAGATAGGTAAGACCATGGAGGTGTATGTGGACGATATGCTAACGAAGAGCCTGAAAGCATGTACTCACGTAGCGGACCTTGAGAAGACCTTTGATGTCATGGACTCCTACAGAATGAAGCTCAACCCGGTGAAATGTGTCTTCGGGGTAGGAGCTGGGAAGTTCCTGGGGTTCATCGTTAATCAAAGGGGGATTGAAGCAAACCCGGAGAAAATAAAGGCGTTACTCGACATGAAGACTCCTAGGAGTATCAAGGATGTTCAGAGACTCACTGGAAGGGTGGCGGCCCTTAACAGGTTTATTTCCAGAGCCACAGACAAGTGTCTTCCGTTCTTTAAAGTTCTGAGAAAGGCCTTCCAGTGGGACAAAGAGTGTGAAAAGGCCTTTGATCAACTTAAGTCCTACTTGGGGTCTCCCTTGCTGCTGTCCCGGCCCATCGCGGGAGAGAGGTTGTTTGTGTAACTGGCAATGTTTGAGTCAGCCATTAGCGCGGCCATCATACGAGAAGAGGATGGGGTTCAGAGA
The DNA here is from genome assembly GCA_949130495.1 of Sambucus nigra. Classification (NCBI taxonomy): domain Eukaryota; kingdom Viridiplantae; phylum Streptophyta; class Magnoliopsida; order Dipsacales; family Adoxaceae; genus Sambucus; species Sambucus nigra. Next base: position 15,067,524 of record OX422217.1, on the reverse strand, counting down.
CCCGTGTACTTCAATAGTAAGGCTCTTCAAGGGTCTGAACAAAACTATCCCCGGATGGAGAAGTTGGCTTATGCACTGATACATGCCTCAAGGAAGATGAAGCCTTACTTTCAAACTCACTCTATGATAGTCCTCACCGACTCACCACTACGGCAAGTTCTGCACAAGCCTGAAAAGTTCAAAAGACTGATGACCTGGGCCATCGATCTAGGAGAGTATGATCTTACCTACCAGCCCAGAACAGCCATCAAGGGGCAGGCCCTCGCAGAATTTGTCGCAAAGTTCACCTGGGAAGAGGCAGATAGAGGTTCGGAAGAGGCCGAGACAGAGAAAGACCTGGATGACGATGAAGAGACGAACCGTAGTATCTTTCGAAATTCGGAAGAGGCGGCAACAAACGTCTTCCAAGGCTGAGAAGAGGTTGTACCATGAAAAACCCAGAGAAGAGTGGAAGAGAACGAAGAGGATCGGTACCTCTTCAAGAAGGGGGTTATGAGTGAAGGGGTCTTATCATCCGATGCGGACGTGTGGAGCCTCTTCGTTGATGGCTCTTCTAATGACTATGGAAGCAGCGCGGGGCTAGTACTCTCAGCTCCAGATGGCGCCAACATTGAGTACGCCTTGAGATTCAACTTTAAGGCCTCCAACAACGAGTCTGAGTATGAGGCCATGATAGTAGGTCTCTTGTTGGCAATAGCTCTTCGAGTAAAGCGGCTCCTACTCCATAGGGACTCGAGGTTGGTTATCAATCAAGTGCTGGGGGCATACGAGGCCAAGGATGAAAGGATGTCCAAATACCTAAAGAAAGTAAGAGGGTTGCTAGAGTACTTTGAAGAGGCCAAACTGAAGAGAGTGCCTAGACTGAGCAATAATCATGCTAATGCATTGGCAAGGCTGGCCTCAGCAATGAAGACAGACTTGGGAAGAACCATCCCAATTGAAGTCTTAGGAAAGGCAAGTATTGAGGAGGACGAGGTATGTAACCCTTGTCATAGTGTAAACCTGGGAGACTCGTGGATTGACCCGATTGTCAGATACCTAAGAGAGGGGGAGCTACCTGAGTCTAAGATGGAAAGAAAAAAGTTGAGATACAGAGTTGCAAAGTTCTCATTGGTAGAAGACGTCTTGTATAAAAAGGGGTTTCTCTTGCCCCTCCTCAGATGTGTGCATCCTGTGGAGGTACCTCGGATCTTACAGGAGGTCCATGAAGGCTCCTGCTCCAGCCACATAGGAGGAAGACCCTTAGCCAAGAGGATCATCACTCAGGGATACTGGTGGCCCACCCTGTCTAGGGACGCCGCCGACTATGTGAAGAGGTGTGACAAATGTCAGAGGTTCGCCACTATCCCTCACCAACCCCATCAGCCTATGATGTCGATCTCTTCTCCATGGACATTTGCGGTATGGGGAATTGACTTGGTAGGACCTTTGCCAAGAGCTGTTAACAACTATAGATTCTTGATAGTTGCCATTGACTACTTTTTAAAATAGGTAGAGGCAGAGCCAATGATAACAATTACGGAGCAGAAGACCTTTCAGTTCATCTGGAAGAACATCATATGTAGGTATGGCCTCCCAAACACGCTCATCTCGGACAACGGGACCCAGTTCAAGAATGCCTCCTTGGAGAAGTATTGCCAAAGTGTGGGGATCAGATAGTTCTTCTCTTCTCCTGGTCGACCTCAAGCAAATGGCCACAACGAGGTCACGAACAGAACTATCCGGGATGGAATCAAGAAGAGGTTAGAAGACGCAAAGGGGAGATGGATAGAAGAGGTCTACGCTGTGCTGTGGGCCTACAGAACTACGGCAAGGACACCCACAGGAGAAACCCCATTCATGCTGGCACATGGCTCAGAGGCAGTCATACCAACGGAGGTAGGGTTGCCAACTCATCGGATTCAGACCTACGACCCTGACAGCAATGGGGAGAAGAGAAGGCTAGACCTGGATCTTATTGAAGAGAGAAGAGAAGACGCAGAAGTCAGGAAAGCAGCCTATCAGCAGAGGGCAGCAAGATTCTACAATCAAAGGGTGAAGTCAAGACCCATTGCGGTGGGAGATCTAGTGCTTAAGAAGACCCTAAAGAAGACAAACAAGCTACACCCGAACTGGAATGGCCCCTACAAAGTAACGGAAGAGGTTGTGCCTGGCACATATAGACTAGAAAACCTAGAAGGAGAACCTTTCACCAACCCGTGGAATGCTGATCACCTGAAGAGATATTTCATATGATGTTGCATAGGATTTGTAATTTGTAATTATACCATCTTATCAAGAAGAGGTTATTAATAGAGATCAGTTTCTATATCAAGTTCTTATTTTTTTCTTTAGACCAAAAGTTTATTATGAGGCCAACTCTTAGATGATGACCTCAGACCCTCATAACATCACTCGCTGGTGACGAGGTCTGAGCTCAGACACCTGCGTTGGATGACCTCAGACCCTTAACATCATTAATTTGGTGATATTCATTATGAGGCTAACCTCTTAGGTGATGACCTCAGACCCTCATAACATCACTCGGTGGTGACGAGGTCTGAGCTCAGACACCTGGGTTAGATGACCTCAGACCCTTAACATCATTAATTTGGTGACACTTATTATGAGGCTAACCTCTTAGGTGACGACCTCAGACCCTCATAACATCACTCGGTGGTGACGAGGTCTGAGCTAATACACCTGGGTTAGATAACCTCACACCCTTAACACCATTAATTTGGTGACACTTATTATGAGGCTAACCTCTTAGGTGATGACCTCAGACCCTCATAACATCACTCGGTGGTGACGAGGTCTGAGCTCAGACACCTGGTTTAGATGACCTCAGACCCTTAACATCATTAATTTGGTGATATTAATTATGAGGCTAACCTCTTAGGTGACGACCTCAGACCCTCATAATATCACTCGGTGGTGACGAGGTCTGAGCTCAGACACCTGGGTTAGATGACCTCAGACCCTTAACATCATTAATTTGGTGACACTTATTCTGAGGATAACCTCTTAGGTGACGACCTCAGACCCTCATAACATCACTCGGTGGTGACGAGGTCTGAGCTCAGACACCTGGGTTAGATGACCTCAGACCCTTAACATCATTAATTTGGTGACACTTATTCTGAGGCTAACCTCTTATGTGACGACCTCAGACCCTCATAACATCACTCGGTGGTGACGAGGTCTGAGCTAAGACACCTGGGTTAGATAACCTCACACCCTTAACACCATTAATTTGGTGACACTTATTATGAGGCTAACCTCTTAGGTGATGACCTCAGACCATCATAACATCACTCGGTGGTGACGAGGTCTGAGCTTAGACACCTGGGTTAGATGACCTCAGACCCTTAACCATTAATTTGGTGACACTTATTATGAGGCTAACCTCTTAGGTGATGACCTCAGACCCTCATAACATCACTCGGTGGTGACGAGGTCTGAGCTTAGACACCTGGTTTAGATGACCTCAAACCCTTAACATCATTAATTTGGTGATACTTATTATGAGGCTAACCTCTTAGGTGACGACCTCAGACCCTCATAACATCACTCGGTGGTGACGAGGTCTGAGCTCAGACACCTGGGTTAGATGACCTCAGACCCTTAACATCATTAATTTGGTGACACTTATTATGAGGCTAACCTCTTAGGTGACGACCTCAGACCCTCATAACATCACTCGGTGGTGCCGAGGTCTGAGCTAAGACACCTGGGTTAGATAACCTCAGACCCTTAAGTAATGGTTATGACAACATCATATTAAGTAATGACTTCAGAGATTGCATAGCATTCAAATACATTCAGAGATCAAGATGAAGAAAGACATTGGAATTCAATAAAAGGAAGAAATTACAACATTCAGGTGTCTGATAAATTGCAAGTCCAGAGTTACAGATCAAAAAATACAAAATACATGGCCAAGTTAAGCATCTGAGGGAGGAACATTCAATGTCTCGTCTGGGTTGGCCTGTTCAGCATTGGTCACCTCAGCCACTTCATCGGCAGGATCAGTCCCTCCGAGATCAGTCCCTTCCAGAGTAACAGTCTGACCAGGGGCAGCAGCCTTGTCCTCTATCTCTTACAGGGCCTGGGCAAACTGAGGGTCGACCAAGTCGAGGCCCACAAAGTCGGAGGCCTTTATAGTGCCCTCCTTCTCCCTAACCTCAGCCCATCTAGTGGTGGCTTTGATACCTCTTTCGAGGTATTCAAGACCAAAACCTACAAACTCCTCAGAGACTTTGTAATCAGCAATTATTTTCTCTGAGGCATTTGCAAGGGTGGCCTTCACAGCAGCATTGACCTTCCTCTGCAGGGCATCGTCCTTATCCTGCAGGGCTTTGGCGTGGCTTTGGACTAGTGCAGAGATATTTTTTTCCAGTCCCTGGTCCTTATTCTCAGAATTCTGGGCCTTAGTCTCGGCATTCTGCAACTCTGACCTCAGACGGTCAACCTCGGCCTTCAGGGTGCTCTCAACTTTCTCAGCCTCCTGCCCCTTCTGAATGAGAGGCAGCTTCCTCATGGCCCAGTTCAATAGCTGGTACATGGCAGTGGCACCCTGCGCAGATAATGAAGAGGTTAGATGGGGGTAGTATCAGACGTTGAACTTGAAAAATTATGGACAAAAGGAACAAGTCATACCTGAGCAACCCTGTGGAGGCCGAACTCAACAAGCATGGAAGTGTCCATGGACCTGTAAAAATGCCTATCGGCGTCGGTCATCATATTGGCAAGGGCGTCCATGGCCTGTCGGCTGTGGCTGACCAAGCTGTCGGTAAGTTTCAGCTCGTCCAGACGAGCCGATAAGGTGTCGGCTGTGATAGGGATCGCAGCATCTAAAGTTTTCTTTTGCCTGGAGGTCAGCCTCTGATCTTCAGAGGTCGGAACCTCAGGGGACCTCTTCTTCGATTTGGATGTTGAGAGAGCAGGTGGAGGAGCATTCAAGCAGTCTTCTTGACAAGTCTAGCCAAACTTGGAGCTGCCATCTCCCACAACTCATCCGAAACGCCTGGTGGTCTTTCTGCAAAAGTGAAAAGATAAGAGTCAGAAATCAAATATGAATGATCAGAGGTTAGACTTGAAATAAAAAGAAAAATCCTTACCAAAGTCAACATAGGGACTTCCACCTAAGCTTGTCCCCAAGAGATACTGGGGGGTCAGCAGATGTTCGAACCTGACAAATAGCCCATGTGCCCCTTGGTCCTGCAGGGCCTTCACCTTTTTGCTATTTTGAACACTTAGTCCAGGATCGACCCTTGCAGACATGGTGACTTTACCCCATCTGAGGGGTATTCTCAGCTCAAAAATGGAAGAGGGAATAGATGAGCCAAATTCCCACGGCCCCGAGGCGAAAAAGTACCGAGGTTTCCAATTATGATTCGAGGTCTGAGTGACCAAGAGCATCTTTTTCTCAGGCCTCTGAGCCACGAAGTGATAGTAGCTCGGATGATTCTTGGCCGAGGTGGGGACGTAACACCCAGCAAAGACCTGAACTGGGAGGTCAGAGTGGTGGACTGCCCTCCACAAGTTGATGGCCCCTATAATAACTCTCCAAGCATTGGGAGAGAGCTACGAGGGGCCAAGTTGATAAAGGAAAGAATGGACCTAATGACAGGGTGAAAGGGAAGACGAAAACCTAGCTTGAACATCTGCTCGTACAAGCATACTTCTCCATCTTGACCGTGGTAGGCCCTCTCTTCCCTCAGAGGTCTCCTTAATTAGATTGAGGGACTGATGGAGTATAGGTATCTGAAGTGCAATAGATCCACCTCAGTGACCGTGCTCTCATACTCGGCCGCCTCAGATACGTCAACATCACTTTCAGCGTCCTCATCATCGTCAGGCTCAACGTCGGTTGGAGCAGATGAAGACGGGTTACCAGGGAACCTCTGAGCAAACTCGGCCCCGGTAATGGCCGACAGGGGGATAGCATCTAGAATGGGTGGCACAACCACACTTGGCTCAACAAGTTCAACCTCGGAAGAAGAACCTGAGGTACCTGTGCCATTTTGAGACGAGGCGCGACTGGAGACCGAGGCCTGGTCAAGGTCCTGACCAGTCTGAGGAGTAAAATCCATGGCCTCTTGGAAAGAGTCCACAGACATTGGGTCGGAGGTGGAAGATTTAGACTCAGACATTGGCAAGTTATTGGCAGAGACGTCTGTCTGATAGAAATTCTCAGGTGGACGAGGGTATACCACCTTGAGAGGTGGAGGAAAGAGGGGTCTGACAGGGAATTCCTGTGACCTACGAGCTTCTTCCTGAGCTCTCTCTATTTGCCTAATTTTCTCTAAGGTCTTTTCTCTAAGAGAAGGAAAGTCCTCAAGAAGTTGGTACAGGGGTCTGAGCAACATGGGACGACCCAAAACTATGATCGACCCTAAACTTTAGGAAAACTCCTAAAACTACAAACAAGTTTGGCTTGAAAAATAAAGGAGCCCAAAGATCAAATTAAGGAGTTTTTCAGAAAACCTAGTTCACCAAAAAATTCAAATCCTCGCTGGAAAACTCACAGAACCACCGGAAAACTCAAAACCTCACCGGAAAATTCAAATCAAATGCCAAAAATGAAGGAAATGGAGAAGGAGAGGTACCTGAAGGTGATTTGATGGATGTAAAAGAAGAAATCTCGCAAGAAACTAGGCGAATCCTCTGCAGAAAGAGCGGTGGAACGAAGAAGCCTCGAAGAGAAAATTTGTAAAAACAGTGCGCGTGAAAGAGAGAAATGAGGAAGAAGAAAGAGAAAGAAAGGGTTTAACCTTTAAATACTTAGGCGCGCTTCCTAAGGCCCATCATTGCCTTGGGAAACCCAAGGGACAACTGATAGCGCACGCAAGCCAAGTGGGCAGGCCTTAGCCTGGGACAGGTGTCACGCAGGTGTTAGCCTTGGGATGAACAGGCCTCGGAGGTGAGAATCCCCTAGCCACCTGCTCTCACAAATGACTAAGGGCTGGGGGGTGATTGATATGCCCAAGTATAACCTCAGCCCAGGGATACTTACCTCGGCCGAGATAATGATCGAGATATGGACCGACCCAATGAGGGGTAAGGGCCCACGATATCATCCCTCGGCCAGGCTTACCTCGGCCCAGGACGACACTACTACATACACCTCTCCAAGGACACTACGCACATTGTAGGCATCATCAACATCCTCAAGTACCTAGGAATAGCAACCTCGGCCATCAGTAGGCCGAGGTGACAAGGAGTCACTGATCGTCTTCAACATGGAACCAGAGGTATTAATAATCATCAGTAGTCCTACCTCGTCTTGGGCCGAGGTTACCAGAGGTATTAATAATCATCAGCATGCGGCATATCCCTACCTCGACTGAGGCCGACTCAGCATAATGTCTCTGCTGAGATCAGGCCGAGACTCCACATGACATTTCAGATTGAACGGATATCAAGCTTTTACAGCTCGGCCTCTCCAAGACCGAGGTCATTCACCAACATGACTGCCGAGCATCTGTTGACATTTGGATAAGGACACCTGGGCACAAATCAGTTGTAACAAGATTATTCTCCACATGTGGGAGAATATTTCATCATCATTGCTTACATGTGACAGTGACAGGTGGCACTCCCCCATTGGTGAGGATACCACACACATGCACATTACATGCATAGGGGGTACACTACACCCCCTAGGCGCTATATAAAGGGATCATCCCCTACCTTGCAAAGGGATCCAGTTATTAAAACCCTAGCTAAAGCCCTATCTAAATATACAGTAAAGAGAGAGAGCTTGAGTGAATTGTACCCATGTCCATTAGTGCCTTTGTTCAGTGATATTACCCACACACTCACCATGGACGTAGGCCAAACAGGCTGAACCACCTCTATTCCGGTGTTGATCTCCTCATATCCTCACCCCCTTCTCTTACCTATTTTTATAGCTGTGCTGCCATTGTTATATACATATAGATCTTGGAAACACCTTACATGGTGGTGCTGATTCCCAGCATCATCAACCGGTATAAAATTGCTTTTATAGTTCCATTTGGCCATTATCAATGGAATGTTTTACCTTTTGGGCTTAAGAATGCCCTGTCTGAATTTCAAAATATCATGAATGAGATATTTAACCCTTATTTTGATTTTCCTATTATCAATATTGATGACATTCTCATCTTTTCACAATCGATTGATCAACACTTTAAACATCTAATTTTTTTTAAAGATATTATTAAGACTAATGGATTAGTCGTTTTTGCCCCCAAAATGAAAATCATTCAAACTAATAATAGATTTTTAGGGCACAACATTTGGGAAGGGAAAATACTCCCTATTGATAGAAGTATTGAGTTTGCTTCTCAATTCCCTAATGAATTAAAAGAAAAAACTGAACTCCAAAGATTTCTTGGTAGTCTCAATTATATTGGTGATTATTACAGAAACCTTATACAAGGCAGTGTAATCCTTTACACCAGATTGAAAAAGAATCCTACTCCTTAGACTTCAGAGCATACTAAAGTTGTTCAGAAGATTAAACACAAAGTCAAGAAATTACCTTGTCTAGCTTTAGCTAACCCTTCATTTTTAAAAATTGTTGAAATTGATGCCTCTGATATTAGTTATGGTGGAATTTTAAAATAAATCAATTCTTTAACTAAAACGGAAGAGTTATTTCGTTTTACATCTAGATCTTGGAAAGATGACCAGAAAAACTATTCTACAATTAAAAAGGAAATTCTTTCGGTTGTTAAATGCATGATAAAATTTGAGGATGATTTGCTAAATCAGAAATTTTTACTGCGTATTGATTGCAGTGCTGTTAAAGAGGTTTTGCAAAAAGATGTAGAAAATATTGTTTCTAAACAAATTTTTGCCAGATGGCAAGAAAATGTATCTTCATTTGATTTTTATATTGAACATATCAAAGGTGAAAATAATTCTCTTCCCGATTTTCTAAGCAGAGAGCTTTTACGGAACCAATGAGTGGCCCCTCTAAAGGGCGCGTTAGAGGCCATGGGCAATCCCACCAAAGACCTAGAAAAGATAAGATGGTGATCAATGAAGATCAATATCCTCCGATATAGGATTATATGGAATTTCTTCTCCTGAATGCGCAGAACAGGGGAAAATTGTGTTATTCTTCTAACCCCTTTAGCAAAACGAAATCTGATAAAGAAGTTTTACAGACCATTAAGCATGAGTTCATTCCTAATCAAAGGAATTTGAAATTTATGCTTATCCTCAATGAAGAGGACGAGAAGCAGATGTCTTCTCCCTGAGAAATCAAGTCCTTTTACTTTGATGCACATAATTATGATGTGCAAGAAGGCAAATACCAGACGGTATATGAGGCTATCCTCTAAGAAAATGATTATGTGGTGTTTAATCACACTAATAAACACCAAAATGATTTCAAATCCCCTATTGCTTATAATAAGGTGGTGTTGAACAAGTTCATCTCTCCCCAAGAATGGGGAATTCATCCATTGAAATGGCGAAAATTGATTTCGCAAACTGGATCCTATAATTATTAGGAATACGTCCAGCCTTGGACTAAAGCTTTTTATAACCAAAATGCAGAGCACAAAATTACGTGATTTTTTAAATTATGCCCAAAATCTTAAAAAGAAAGTTATCCAGGATGGGCTATTAATTGGTGGGACAAATTTGGCCCATGAATTGATATGTTTCCTGATGAAATTACCAAGGAAAAGATTTTTCTACCTTGGAATCAATTTCATCCAAAACTTAGAGGGAAAAATAATGTCCCAGTAGGGATTAATACCCTTCTATTTTTTTTACTGAAACTAGCATTCCTTGGATCTCCAGATGGGATCTTCAATGTAGAGTTAATCATCTTAAGGTTCCTCTACTTGAAAGGATCTTTTATTATAGATAGTGGAGTGGTATGGATATTATTATTACTATTTATATAATAAAAGATAGCCTAAAGTATTATATGTCCATGGTGGAAGATTCACCCCCTCCAGATGAGAAGATGACGCCGGGAGCCAATCCTATCAAGGATTTGAAATTAGCACACTAAAAAAGAAATTTCCTAATGCAACGTAGCAGGAGCTACTACAAAAGGTGATGGATTATACTCAAAGCCAATTCAGATCGGCTTTCACCTACCCTGTTGAAGATACAAACCATATTCCTCTGCCCTCGGATGATGATACATCTACGACTTCAATCAAGAACGACAATTCCTTCTTCTGCATTGCCTGATAATCCCAGAATCCAGAAGACAATGAATTTATCGGAGATATGTTTAATACCAACATTCCCACTGAGCCAACGATGGAGGCTTTCTTCAACTTAGTGAGTTCAACATTTCCAACTTGAAGGTTGGACAGTAGTTTTGGCCTAGATGGCTTGAGATAAGATGACCCACCTGGGCCCAATTGCTACCATGCCGACACAAATGGATAATTCCATCTCTATCTCGGCAGCTCGATTATCGTGGTAGGACCCACTGGCTCAATAACCGATGCCTCGTGACAAATGGTAGGACCCATTAGCCCAGTAACCGACACTTTAGGACAAAAGACTTTGTCAGTCTTGAATATGGAGGGACCCACGGGGCATTTTCTGAGGAATTACTTATTAATTTCTTGATTGTATAAATTGAGGGCTTCTTATCCTCATTTCGCACCTTCTTATTCCTCTCTCTCTCTCTCTCTCTCTCTCTCTCTCTCTCTCTCTCTCTCTCTCTCTCTCTCTCTCTCTCTCTCTCTCTCTTTCTAAGTTTGTAATAAGCTTGTGGACTTTCCGGCCTTCTTTCGGTGGACGCTTATTAAGTTTGTAAGTTTTTTTTTTAATTTTCATCTGTAATAAAGTTTGTAATATATTTCAGTTATATTTCAATTCTGTTTATATATATTGATACTTTATTTTATGGTAGAAAAGAGATGGAAGGCACATATCAAATTAAAATGGCCCTAATCAGTGAACTAATTGTAGAATATATGGCCCTCCATTTTACATAGTAAAAAATATGGTATTTTTAATTTTGGGCCCTGTACAGTTGCCCATTTGACACTTGCCCAGGACCGGCTCTGATTCCAGGAAATTCGCTGTTATTGAGAATGAAAACTCATTTGATACCCTTACTTGGGTTAGGGAAAATTCTGATTACAAATTAGTGAAGTTATACATTGGTTGAATTTTCCTTGCCTTTTTTGTTTCTTTTTCTATACTTCTTTCATGACAGACGAGAAATATTCATAGTAGAATCAATGAGCCTTATTATGTTAAATATCACGTGTTGCTCCAAACCATTTTACTTGCCACTTAAATATGTTGGAAAATATTATATTTTTACACAAATTAATATTATTACCAAATTAATATATTGGTTAACTTTGAGCTATTATAAAGGTAGGATCCACAAATTTTAATGTGGCGGGACCAAGTACATATGCATTCCTTGTAGCAAGATGAGTCACGTTATATAATCGTTTGTTAAAAACAGATAAATGATGAATAAGATATTTGGTTTCAAAGTACCCCATTTATGTATGAAAATTATTGGGAAATTTATTTAATATTTTGGGACGAATTTTCTAAACTATCGCTAAAGGTCGTGACTGTTCACCGTAAGTTATGACAGTTCATGAAAAACGTCCATAAAGTAATTATTTTCCAAAAGACACATCTTTTCGTAAAACAACACATATTTTTATGAAACAAAACTTCATTTTCTATAAATACATGACTTTTCTTCAATTTTTAAAAGAGATAATTTTTTTCTCAATACTTTGTGTGGGTACCCGGAATTAAGACCATGGGCTTGGACGAGTAACCTATTTCTGGCGGCCCAAAGTCCAGGCCCCCACCTCTTATTTTGATCCGGTCTCTTCCCACGTTCCCCTGAGGGAAAGTTATAGGAGAGATGGAAGACGTGGGGGAACCCATCACCCCCACTCACCTAAATGTACATGTATATATTAAACCCTCGGTCCGGGGAAAAAGGACAAGTTGTATTCTCTATAATCACTCCCCCGAGTATATAGAAATAAAACCCACTGCACCACCGTGGATGTAGGAACTTCTTTGCTGAACCACGTACATCCTCTGTTGTGTGATTGTCATTTTACATTCCTTCTTCCTACTTGGTGATTTCCTTTCTCCTATCTGTCTGTGTTGCATAATAATTGTCACTACAATTGGCGCCGTCTGTGGGAAACGTTCATATTTCCCTGAGAAGAGCCCACACCAAGAAAGGAGTTTAAAATGTCTGGTCACAGCAGCAATGCCCCCCAGGCAGGGGATATTCAAGAACCACTTGCTCATCGCAGGATCAGGTCTGAAGTTTGACGTTCAGATCCGAGGGCTCGCATTGAAAGGCCAGCCTCAGATGAAAGCCAGGGACCGATGAGGTCCACACAGATATCCAGATTGATTGATGCATACGAGGCAAGGCTCTATGAGCAGAGGGAGTCTTCTCGTAGGTACGAGGCTGAGAATGATCGCCTGAAAAGAAGACAGGAAAGACTGGAGGGAGCTTCGTCCTGATAATAGGAGACGCCCATACCGCACTCCTAGACCTCAGGTGAGCAAGTCTCGCAGTCGAGGAAGGAGCCCTAGGCTAGGATCTCAAATGGTCGAGGGAGACGAATCAGACGACGACCTCCACGAGCATCTGCGAAGTGCTCGCCATTACGAGAGCCCTTCTCGCAGCGATGAGAACATACGAAATCTGGTCCGCAGGAAAATGGACTAACAGCCTGTCCACCACGATACCAGGTCAACCAGAGAACTCACATGGTGAGCTATCAAAACCCAGATGAAGTCACCCTTCACGAGGGAAATCGAAGAAGAAGAAGCCCCCAAGAAATTTTCCATTCCAAGGTTCAAGATTTATTACGGTAAGACTGATCCCATCAATCATGTTAGGCAATACCGATAGGCCATGACCCTCTAGAATCACCGAGATGCACTGATGTACCATATGTTTCCCTCGAGATTGCATGATGTGGAGCAGAAATGGTTCGAAAGACTCCCCCATCGGTCTATCAGAAGTTTTAAATCCATGGCCGAGCTCTTTACGACCCGGTTCATCACTAGTAGCTCCCATCCCAAAAAGATGGGTGCTTTATTGGAAATGAAGAAAACGCTTCAAGAGACACTCCGAGACTACGCGAAGAGGTACTGGGAGTTATTCAACGAGGTCGAAGATTGCTCAGAACAAGTGGCAGTGGCCTCTTTCAAAATCGGGCTACCCAACTCCTCCCTTCTATACCAGTCCTTGAAAAAGAAGGAAGCTATGACTATTGACGACCTAATGGCTCGCATCGAGAAGTACACTAAAGTGGAGGACGTCACCCACCTTAGCACAGGAGAAAACGATCGAGCTAAACTCACTACCAAGGGAAGTGAGAAAACTGAGAACCAGAAGAAAGGAGGAAAGAATGGGGGGAAAAATGGCTCCAAGAACGGAGGGAACCATGACGCGTCGAAAGCATTCCAGGCGGTCAACACCATCTTCAAAGAACCAATTTACAAAATTATCATGAAGATCAAAGATGAGCCATTTATCAAGTGGCCCAGGAAGATGGGAGGAGATCCCTCGAAGAGGAACAATACGTTAAGATGCGCTTTTCACAAAGAGGGAGGACATAAGATCGAGCACTGCAAAGCTCTTAAGTCTCACCTCGAGGAGTTGGCCCAGTCTGCGCATTTGAACGAGTTTGTAGAGAAGAGGGTAGAGAAAGCGACTGCCAACAGAGAGGAGAGACCTACCAACTTGGTAGAAGATGACGCAAGACATGAGTTCGCGGTAATCCACGGGGCAGCTGACGCCAAGCAGATACAAGGAAACTCAGCTCGAATGGAAATGAAAAAACTCACAGCGGTAATGCAGGCCTTTCAGATTGACCCGGCAAAGTCACAGTCAGGAAAACATCGATGAGCAGATGACGTCGACTATAACAAGCATATTGTCTTCATAGATGAAGATCTGGTGGGAGTGAGGACACCACATCATGATGATCTGATCATTACGATCAGGATAGCTAACTTTGATGTCAAAAAATTGCTCGTCGATCAGGGAAGTTCGTCCGAAGTAATGTATCTCAACCTATTTAGAAAATTGAAGTTGAGCGTTGCTGACCTAAAGAAAGCTACTGTCCCTTTAGTTGGATTCGCTGGAAAAATAACTATGCCCATGGGGAAGATTGTACTACCGGTGTGGGATGGAAACATCTGAAAGATGATCGAGTTTTTGGTAGTTGATATCAACTCACCATACCAAGTCATCCTCGGAAGGGGATGGCTCCGTGCGATGAAGGCAGTATCCTCGACCTACCATCATAAACTCAAATATGTAACCGAGCGAGGAGTAATGGAGATCCACGGTGATCAGGTAATGGCGAGAAGGTGCTTCATAGCAGCCATCCGTTCGAAGCCAGAAAAGAAGTTCGACAATCCCAGTGAGAAAATTGAAGAAGGTCTGACGCCTTCTAAATAACAATTAAAGTGTGAGAGACCTGGAGTAAAGGAGACCAGGATCCTCCCCTTCGAGTGGGTCTTCAAGGACCTGGTAGAAGTTACGGCTGGAGATGGTGACAATAACAAAGTCTTCTTGATTGGGGCATCTATTATCGACCAGGAACAGAAGGAGCTGAAGACCTTACTGAGGCACAACGTAAATGTTTTCGCGTGGGAGCTATACGAGCTACCTAGAATCGATCCTAGTATGGTCTGTCACCAGCAGCACGTCGACCCAACCTTCAAACCAATCACGCAGAAGGCACGACGAACTGCACTCGAGAAGGCTAAGGAGATCGAAAAAGAAGTTAAAAAACTACTCGATGCAGGATCCATACGGGAAGTACAATTCCCCAAGTGGCTATCCAACCCAGTAGTAGGTTCGAAGAGCAATGGGAAATGGAGAGTTTGCATCGACTTCACTGACCTCAACAAAGCATGCCCTAAAGATAGTTTCCCCCTCTCGAAGATAGACCAACTAGTAGACGCCACCGCAGCTCATGAGCGAATGAGTTTCCTGGATGCATACTCAGGGTATCACCAAATCCCCTTATATGCCCCAGACTAGGACAAAACAGCGTTCATTACTACAGTTGGGTTATACTGTTACACAGTTATGCCCTTTGGGCTCAAGAATACAGGGGCAACATACCAGAGGCTGGTTACCAAGATGTTCAAGGATCAGATGGGAGACACCATTGAGGTCTACATCGATGACATGCTCATTAAAAGCAAGAAGAGGGAGAATCACCTCTCAGACCTGTCAAAAATCTTTGAAATTCTCAGGAAATACCGAATGAAACTTAATGCAAGCAAGTGTTCTTTCGGCGTCCAGTCAGGAAAATTTCTTGGGTACTTGGTCAGTATGAGAGGCATAGAGGCTAATCCAGACCAAATCGATGCAATCAACAGGGTGCAACCCCCTCGCATAATCCGGGACGTTCAAAAGCTCACTGGTATGCTCGCTGCCTTAAATCGCTTCATCTCCAAATCCTTCGAGAAGTGCAAGCGTTTTTTCCAGCTTCTAAAGGGGAGCAAAACTATAGAGTGGAGCCCAAATTGCTCGCGAGAATTGGTCGAGCTTAAGTCGTACTTAAGCTCCCCTCCAGTGCTTGTTATACCACAACAAATGGATTCTTTGTACCTGTACCTCTCCGTATCTAGTCACACTGCTAGCTCTGCGCTAATATGCGAGGTTACAGGAATCCAACACCTCATTTATTATGTGAGCAAGACCGTACTATACGCCGAGCAAAGGTACCTTTCATTGGAGAAGCTCGCCTTTGCGCTGGTAATAGCCTCGAGGAAGCTGAAGCATTATTTCAAAGCTCATACTATCATCATCCTTACATCGCATCCCCTTAAGGCAGTCCTAAGGAAAGCGGAGTTGTCAGGCAGATTGTCCAAGTGGTAAGTCGAGCTCGGTCGATTTGATATCCAATTTTAACCAAGGATAGCTATCAAGGGTCAGATCCTTGCTGATTTCATAGTCGAATTCACGGGCGAAGGACCCTCCGACCAACCCCAACCAACAAGGCAAACGGAGAACCCAGCAAAAAAGGAAACCTAGAAACTATTTGTTGATGGAGGCTCCAATTCAAAGTGGGTAGGGGTAGGCATTGTCCTCATAACTCTAGAGAACATAATCCTTGAACAAGGAATCAGGCTTGGATTTGCAGCCTCCAACAACGAAGCAGAGTATGAAGCCCTAATATCCGGCCTCCAAAAGGCGCATACTTTGGGAGTAAAATATTTACAGGTGTTCAATGACTCCCAACTTGTCTCCAATCAGATAAACTAAGATTACAATGCAAATAATGAAAGAATGGCAGCCTACCTCGCCTTAGTGAAAAAGATGATGTCAAACTTTGAAGAGATCAACGTCCAGCATTTTTCCAAGGGGAAAAACAGTCATACTGATGCCTTAGTAGCCTTTAGTTCGACAGTTGACTCCGACCTAAAAATAATCATCCCCATCAATTTCCTCACTTGTTCGAGCATCGACCGAAATCCACCAAGCATGGAGCAGGTACTCCAGGTGGGGTCAGCACCCAGCTGGATGGACCCTTTAAGAGAATTTTTAAAGAATGGCATGCTCCCGGATGACAAGAGGACTACCCACCAGATAAGAGTCAAAGATGCTCATTTTGACTTATCCCCAGAAGGAAACTTGTATAAGAAATCCTTCTCCGGTCCCTACCTCCGATGCTTCCAAATAGGGGATGTCGAGCAAGTGCTACGCGAGCTTCATGAAGGAATCTGTGGAAGCCACACCGAAGGAAGATCTCTAGCCTTTCGAGCAATGAAGGAAGGCTATTGGTGGCCATATATGCAAAAGGACTCCACAGTATATGTTTGCAAATGCCTGAAATGCCAAATCCACGCTCCTATGGCCCACCAACCCACCAGCGACCTAAAGTCCCTGTCCAGCCCATGGCCCTTCGCCCAATGGGGAATGGACATCATGGGACCACTGCCTACCACTGCCGGTAATCACAAATATATGTTTGTTGTGACTGACTACTTTACCAAATGGATCGAGGCAGAACCCCTGGCGAACATCCGAGATGCTAATATGATAAGGTTCATATGGAGGAATATAATCACTCGGTTTGGAATCCCCAGAACCATCATCACCGATAATGGAACACAGTTCGAAAGTGGATCCTTTCAGAACTTTTGTAACGAATACGGGATCAGACACCACTTCAGTTCGGTGGCCTACCCTCAGAGCAATGGCCAAGCTGAGTCTTCCAATAAGATTGTTATCGATGGATTGAAGAAGCGATTGGAGCGAGACAAAGGCGCATGGGTAAATGAACTACCTCACGTCCTATGGGCATATCGGACCACTCCTCGGCGAGCAACAGGAGAAACCCCATTTTCGTTGACATATGGCATGGAGGCAGTCATCCCACTCGAAGCAGGTTTGCCGATAATGAGGTCCAACCTTGTCGACCAAGGCCATAATGATGTAACATTACTCGTTGAGCTCGACCTAGCCGACGAGCACCGGGAGCTAGCCCTAGTGAAAATAGTGAGCTACCAGCAACAGCTCACGAGGCATTACAACAAAAGGATTAACCCGAGGGCATTCTGAATTGGGGACTATATTCTAAGGAAAGTCCTGGGCAACGCAGTGAAACCATCAGACAACAAGCTAGGTCCCTACTAGGAAGGACCCTTTAAAGTAACCAGAGACGACCTACAGGGAACCTATCACTTGGAAACGATGGAGGGCAGAGAAATACCACGCGCATGGAACGCAGCTAATCTCAAGATATTTTATTTTTAGATCTTTCTATTGTATTATTTTATTATACAAGTGCATTTCCCTTATTATTAATGAAAGTTTTTTAATTAGTTGCACTCTGATTAGTAACAGCTGCATTTATCGCACATCTTTTCCAAGTAACAAGCATATTGATCACTATGCTATAGCAGGGGAATACCCCTCCTCAGGTCATCGTCATGAAACACGAAGAACCTCTTAGCGTTTCCCCTGGCAATACATGAAGCCCTACAGGGGATCTTTATTCAATATGATCAAATTCTATACTGGTCATCAAACCTACTTCGGTTGAGTAAAATACAGATCGGATAAAAACATCCAACACCAGGTGTGTCCTCGCCAATTGCCCCACTTAGGCCTAAGGGAGTGTGATGACACAACCTAAAAGGTAAAGTGGAGCGCAATGGTATCTTAGTATTATACTGGACTGGGGGGACACTTGCATGACAAAACAAAAAAGATTATAAAGCAGCAAGATTATGAAAAGTATGATGCACACGTTTAGTCGACAAAATTACCCAAAACACAAACTTTTCATTAATTCATCATACTTACAACAATAGTAATACATGCTTAGTCGGCGAGCTCGCCCAACGCATTTACATTATCAAAAATACAAAAACAATAACAACTGGAAAAATCTCAATGGAGGGGAAGCCTCCGAGCGAGATAATCAACCACTCGAGCTCTTCGTCCGTCATCGGGAGAAGGAGATAACTCTTCCATAACCTCATTCGCATCTGACTCCAATAATTTCTGAGGAATAGCATCGATGGGGATCCATCGATCATCCCTCCGGAAGGGGTTAGGCATCAGAGTAGAGGGAGACATCTCATGTCGATACTATAACATCGAGTTCATCGGGACTTGCAGCTCCTTCAAGGCACTTAGCCACCCTCTAATAAAAGAAATCTCCTCGAACGCAGATAGCCTTGTTGGAGCATCTGACCAGCCCTGATCATAACCGCCAACCCACGCTTGTCGAGGACCTTTCTTGAACAAGTGCCGCAACCGAGTAATGTCCCTTTGAAGCCCAATAGCAATTACATATGCTCGCTGAACATCACCATGGAGTTCTTCCATTTCTTTATCTCGAAGTTCTTTTGCTTATCTATTTTTGCTCCTGGTGCTCCAACCAGCTCGAGGAACGGGTGGACGAGTGGAACCCCGCGACACAGGAGGAGTAACATTCTGACCAGTTCTAGTTCATGATGACGAGGAACCTTGTAATACTGCTAGAACAGTGCTCAGTGCATGCTCCCTAAGTCGTAAGACTTCTCTCTTCAGGTCCTTATTCTCCTGCTCAAGAACCTCCCCAACTTGGTTGATCTCGGAGGCCTCAAATAGTTTTATTCTCAGCGCATTGACCTCTTCTTGTACTGAAGCACCAATATACTCCATCTCCTGGAGCCCGTCCTTCATCTTGGCCACAAGTTTAGATTTCTCCTTATACTTCTGATTCCTAGATCTAAGGGATTTGTAAAGCTTAACAAGTGCCTGACGAACTTCGGGACTCGTATTGGGACCAGGGTACTGCCCAATTGGGAAGTAACAGGAATGTAATCATCCACATCAACTAACTACAAGCGAGACAAAGATAAGGGAGAGAAAGAGACAAATCAGTTAGAGAAGAAAATGAGGCCTTTTCATTAATAACGGATGTGAGTTACATCGAACAGTAGAGAAAAAATTTACAGACAGAAAAAAGAAAAAGTACAGAGCAATCCTAGTGGATAACTAGTTGACAACCTCAGGTGGCCCAGAGGTCGATGGACTCTTCCCCTTGTCAACATCAGCTGGAGCACCGCCCTCAGCAGGGGTAATCTCTGTCCCCACAACCACAGAAGCGTCAGCAGGGGTCGCTTGAGGAACAGGATTAGCGCCTTCAATAGCTGGGGCAGGAACTTCATCCACTTTAGCTTCGGACCTGGGTCATGCTCGTCAAACAAGGGAGAATCGATATCGACAGAAGCAGCCAAAAGGGCCTTGTTTCAGACTTTCTTGAAGTTCAGACGACTAATATAGCCTATCTGAACTTCAGCATCCTCATATGCTGTAGCCCAACCAGAATTATATGAGTCGTCCTTGGCTGTAACAGCCTCAGACTTTTTCTTCTTCAGCTCTTCCGACAGCACCCTGTTATCCTCAACAACCTCTAGCTTACTCGAGCAAACCACGTCATAGGCCTGTCTCAGCTCCTTCAGATCCTGGATTGCAGCGTCCTTCTCGTTGTTGGCCGTGGAAAGAGCCCAGTCGGATGAAATCCGAGCAGCGTTAATGGTTTTAAAGTTAGCTTCGAGCTCTTTACCCTTCTGCTTCAAGGCTGAGTTCTCTTGCTCCAGCTCGCTGTTTCTCTTCACCAGCTCATCTCATGAACGATATAGCACGGCGAAGTCAGTAACAAACTACAGAAAAAAGAAGGCATTAGAAGAGGAAAATGAGGGAATTCAGAATAACATAGGAGAAAAGGGAGAAGCCTTACCAGAGCAAGCCTTTGACTAGCCTGAAGGGCCAACTGCTCCGACCCTACCGCCCTTTGGCGATCAGCCGGGAGGACAGCTCTCTCAAGCAGAGCTGGGGCCAACTGGGGAGAAATTGCCACAGAGGCTCCCTTAAGCAGCGCGGCCACCAGGACTAAGGCCTGCCCGGCCTTCATCCTCTCTTTTGCCCTCCTCCTCTCCTCCTCCTTCTCACTCTCCTTCTTCTTCCTCTCCTCTACCCTCCTTTTTTCTTCCATCTTCTTCCTCTCTTCTTCTCTCTTCCTCTCTCTCTCTCACCTGCTCCTCTTCCTTCCTCTTCCTCTCCTGCTCCTGAGCAGAGGACCGGAAACCAGTAGCAACATCCCTCGAGCTAGATTTTTGCTTCTTTGACCTTTGTGCGAGAAGCATATGGTCTTCATCATCATCATCCCTGATCAAGTTCTTCCTTGGAGGAACCATCTCCTCGCTCGAACTAATAGAAGTGCTCGATGATCCTTGATCTTCAGAAACCTCTTTACGATTAGAGGAACTTCTACTGATAGAGCTCTCTCCCCGCAAATCACCTACAGCTCCTACAATGTCACTCCCAGAGCTTCTCTTTTCCTCGTCCAACTGGATAGGACCCACAGCAGTCTCTTAGAATAAATCAAGCTCTGCGATACTATCCATAGGCCTTGCTATGAAGCTGGAGCCAACGTTCTTGTACTCGAGCAGAAAGGCAGCAGATCTGGGATGCTCGCCGTCACCTAAAGGCTCCCTGATATTCCAAGCCTTAACCAATTCCGAGATACAAACCACGCTGAGAGCAGGCTCTAAGTTCCTTGACCTCGCTGTGGAAGAAAAAGTAAAGAGGAGTTAGAAAGATCACAAATCAACAAAAGTCGAAACAACAGTACAATGTCTGCCTATGTATTCCTCCCCATAAAAGGGAACAGAGAACCTCTCAGACCTCGACCCTTCAAATTGGGAAGAAAACTACCAATTTTTAACAAGGAAACCTTCTCGCCAATAGTCCTTATGGGAATCAGGTAGATTTACTTCCAATAACCTGTCAAGGCTCCTAGCTTTGAGGTAAAGGACACCAGAGCTAGTTTGAGAAAAGGAGTAGCAAAAATAGACCTCGGCGAGCCCTAACCTAGTACCATACAATTAATTTATCCTATGTACGCCATTTACTATTTTCCACACATTGGGCGAGCATTGCGCAGGAAAAAGATTAAAATAGCCAAAAAAATGCAAAAATAAATCATTAGGAGGAAAAGTGAGTCCCCCCTGAGAAAGCAACAAGACGTGGATCCAGTGGGAATCATCTATATCTCTAACGTTTCTAAGAGGGGAGGCACAACACTCAATATCTACCCTCTCCGGGATGTTGTAAAACTTCCAAAATTCAGAGATTGACCTATTTCCATTCTTCGCCATTGGAAAAACCCTAAAAAAACTACAATGGCGATTCAGAGATTGACCTATTTCCAGCATTCTTTTATTTCCAATGGCGATTTAGAAAAGTGGAGATTTAGAGAAGAAGGTACGAAGCTCTAGAGCTTACAGAAAATAAAAGAATGCTGGAAAGACTGAAGCGATGGTAGAAAAGTGGCTATTCCAACAAACCTTCAAATTTTGCAAATCATAGTGCACAAGAAACGAAGCGGGTGCCGCCAAAATCAACTTCACAGTTTTTGAAGAATTGCAAAAAAACCATTATGGCTAATCATTTAAATTTATTGAGCCCGTGAACATGGCCCAACAAACTTAGGGGAAATTGTGGGTACCCGGAATTAAGACCATGGGCCTGGATGAGTAGCCCAGTTCTGGCGGCCCAAAGTCCAGGGCCCCCACCTCTTATTTTGACCCGGTCTCTTCCCACGTTCCCCTGAGGGGAAGTTATAGGAG
Organism: Sambucus nigra; assembly: GCA_949130495.1. Classification (NCBI taxonomy): domain Eukaryota; kingdom Viridiplantae; phylum Streptophyta; class Magnoliopsida; order Dipsacales; family Adoxaceae; genus Sambucus; species Sambucus nigra. Next base: position 15,045,408 of record OX422217.1, on the reverse strand, counting down.
AGATGGAAGACGTGGGAGAACCCATCACCCCCACTCACCTAAATGTACATGTATATATTAAACCCTCGGTCCGGGGTAAAAGGACAAGTTGTATTCTCTGTAATCACTCCCCGGAGTATATAAAAATAAAACCCACTGCACCACCATGGACATAGGCACTTGTTTGCTGAACCACGCACATCCTCTGTTGTGTGATTGTCATTTTACATTCCTTCTTCCTACTTGGTGATTGCCTTTCTGTTATCTATCTGTGTTGCATAATAATTATCACTACACTTTCCATTCCCGATCGAGTCGGATAGAGTATCAAACATAATGGGTTCGTGAGACACGCACATTGAAGCGCTTCTTACGCGTGTCGAGATCATTTCATCTTGAAAAGCAAACACTCATTGTTAATTGCCATAAGCACCGTAGCGGAGCACATTTTGTTTTAAGAAGAGAGTGTCAAATACTCGACTCGGTCATCTACTTCGTTTGTAGGTTTTCTAGTGGTATTATTTTATTGCATAAATATGATTTATTTCATATATTATTTTAAGATAAAATAAAAAAACACGTAATATTAAATAACAACCTTAAGACAAAATGGTATTTTATATGCTTGGGATTTTGTAATTCTGTTATATGCAATGTCATTAAATAAGTTAAGGGAAGTTTAAAAACAAATAATAATAATAATTCATTTCTGGATAAGTCTTCTTAATTGTGTAAGGAACGTTTTTAATATTTTATGATGGCTTCCTTTAACCATTAGTTATCATGAAAATCCATGTACACACAACAAATGAAAAGATAAAGTAACCAAGTTCTTTAAGGTCATATCAACATATTCATAAGGGTTTACAAACAGGAATACTATCGTTGCACATTCATGGATGCATGAAAATAGAATATTGGGTATCAAGTTATGGCATACATTTATAGTTGGACTTTGACATGGCATAAACCGTAAATGATTACTCTTGGATAGTTTCTTTAAAAACAAAAATCCCATCATTTTAACAAAAACAGTGAATTGTCACTTTTGACGGTTATTATTATCCTCTAAAGTTTCTAAAGCTAATGAAAAAAAAAGAGCAGACATATATAGTGTCAAAAATCAGAAGTGGATCTGTATATCTTCATCCAAATCAGAATTATAAAATCAATTTATTTTGTGCTTGTAAAGGTTTATATCATTCTGTTTAGTATGTATATAAAAGTTTGAATCGATGGTATGCTGAATTCATTAAACAACATTTTATTGTGAATTTTTTTAAAATATATTTTTGCACATACATGGTTATGGTTCTCAAGGGTTTATCCTGAATAGGAAATTAATTATCCAAATGGATTTTTCGACTTTAGTTCCATTTATAAAAATGTATTTAAGCATCACTTCTATGTGTTTTTAAAATTATAAAAAGTCTCATGACCACTCAAAATCGCCTATAACTTTTCTGTAACTACCCATCCTTCTTTTTGTAGATAGTAATACTTATTTCATATAGGACCAATAACTATAAAAAATAAAAATATGATAATGATGACAAATAAATCATTATAAATCAAATTTAATACTTAAGATTCCTTACCCAAACAACAAATTTAATATATTGTAACGGTTGGTAAATGTTACGATCTTAAAAGTCATTGATAACAATTGGGCAAAGTTTTTTAGGACAAAATATGGTTGTTGCCGCAATTTTGTGATACTAACGGATGGATGCTATATGTTGTTTTAATTGATTAATGATCTCTACGGATTTAAGGATACTTTATGAAGAATATAATGCATCTCTTGAAAGAGTAGTAATACTCTTATAGGGTCTTAACCCTAGCTTAGTACCAAAGGCTCTCTTTTTTTTCATTGGTTTTTCAAGTGAAAATTATTTAAAGAAAACTGTTTTATAAAAGAAAAAAATTGTTTTATTAGAAAAGAATATTTTTTATATATTAAAAAAATTATTGTTAAAAAACACAATTTTAATATAAAAAATATATTTTTTTTGAAAAAAAAAACAATTTTAAAAAATAAAAGTTAGATGTTTAAAAATAAAGGGTCTCGCTGGCGCGGATCTTTAAAAATAAGAGAATATTGAGTAAATAAGTATTTGAGGGGGCAAATGAGTTAAAAAATTAAGTTTAAAAATAAGGGGTGCCACTGGGGCGGACCTTTAAAAATAAGAGAATATTGGGAAAATGGGTTTTTGAGGGACTAAATGAATTAAAAAATTAAGTTAAAAAAATAAGGTGTGCCGCTGACGCGAAACTTTAAAAAGAAAAGAATATTGGGCAAATGGGTGTTTGAGGGAGCAAATAAGTTAAAAAAAATTAAATTTAAAAATAAGGAGTGCCGCTGGCGCGAACCTTTAAAAATAAGAGAATATTGAGTAAATAGGCGTTTGAGGAACTAAATGAATAAAAAAAATTAAGTTTAAAAATAAGTAGTGCCACTAGCGTGAACCTTTACAAATAAGAGAACATTGGGTAAATGAGTGTTTGAGGGACTAAATGAGTTAAAAATATTTTTAAAATAAATTAAGAGTTAATAGGGTGGGTTACAATCCCCCACACCCTAGTAATTCACCTTGTAGGATACTAAATTTTAGAATTAGAATCTTAAATGAAACCAGACCTTATTAATCCTAAGCATTACGTATATGAAGGAACGTAACCTGCATAATACGAAATCAAAGGTAAGAATAAAGTGGTGTCATATTAACTAACACGTGCGTCGCACTCATAAGTATCCCGATTACGTAGGGCAAACGAGATCAAAAGTCCTACGACGGTTGCGATTGTTATGCAACATGATTACTTTAAGATTCAATTTTAAAATCTATTTCTAATTTTGATAAATCACATCGGGTGGGGTTCATGCACCCTAACCCTTAAAAGTTTAGACAGACATGATTAAATGAATAAAAACATCAATTTTAGAATTAAAAGAAATCATGATTGCTAGGGAAGAGATTGACAAGAGCAATTTTTATTTTGAGATTGCAACTAAGAATTGATAATTAATTAACTAAATGAGGAAGAGATTAATTTAAATGAAATGAAATTACTTGCATTCAATGAATCCGAAAATCAAATCCGAATCTTGCAATAAAGCTTCAAACTAGGGTTTTGTAAAAATATAGGGGAGGGTTTTTCAAATAATGGGGAAAGAGCTTTCTCTCTCTAAAAACCTCCCTCGAAATTAAAAATTTGAACTCACCGATGTCTAACAACAACTAGAATTAAAATACACCACGAAAAAGAAGGAGTTGTAGTTGAGTCAAACTCTAAATTCTAAGCTGAATTTTAGAAAATATCTCTACCGGACCGGTCCGACGGGTAATATTGGATCGGTTCGCTGATGTCCATATCGGTTCGTTTCTTCCTTAAATGGATCGATTCGGGGCTCAAAACTGGCCAGTGTGCATTCCTTCTTTCGGATCGGTTTGTTTTTGTTAATAACCAGATCAGTCCGGTATCTAAAAATGACCAGTGTGCTTCGAATCATTAGGACCGGTTCATTTTCTCTAATATCCGGTTCGGTCCGATTCTAGAATTTCTCCAGCTTGATTAGTTGCATATATCCAGTTCGGTCCGGATCATCCTTTGCTTTGGATTCTTCTTCTCTTTACTTAGCATTAAATACCTGTAAATAGCGTGAAAAATAAGAAAAACTCGAGATACTATGTAGAAAGGTTATTAGCATATAAATGAGATAAATCAGTATGAATTACATTATTCGAGGTGCTAAAAGCTACTAAATAAGGTGATAAATTCGGAAGAATTTATGCCTAATCAAACCCCCCTAACTTAGAACTTTGCACGCCCCGAGCAATGTAAAAGAATCGAACTAAGCCTCAACGCTCGAAATTCCTTTTATTAAGATAAAATACCACTTTTACGGGAGAGCGATTGCATTTAGCGCATGCAACAAGCCTTTAAACCCCTAGGTTACCCTAGTAGGACGAGTTGGGTCTCGTGAGGGTTAGCAGTGAATCTACCCACAAAATTCGTTTTGACTCAGATAAATTCAAAATACCTAAAAATTATTCGATTTAAGCTTTTCGAAAAATAGTCACCCTAAATTTGTATTTGTGAGTCTCAACTTGTCGTATGTTTGTACGAAGCCAAAAATTAAGCTGCGGATTTCCACCGATTGATCATTATGTTACTTCTCCAAAAAATTATTTTGATTCAAATGCTTATGGGTTATCTCACAAACGAATCACTCGTAGTGTGGCGATTTTCTCTCGGTATGATTGATGTGAGGAGTAAATGTAAAGGAACTAAATTTCAGGCAAAAAATTAAAAGACATACTATTTGAGGTGAAAAGGATCTCGTCATTAGAATACGATTATTGGGAAATAGGAAACATCATCTCTAATTCACACAATTAATCTCATTTATTACTTTTTATGCCTTAACTCTCCACGCGATAAACAATGTCGCAATTCGGACTTGGTTAGGACTTTTTCGCGTTTCAGGTGTATTGAGTAAAATTGGGATTGGTTGGGAATTGTGGAATTGGAAAATTTTGCTTATGATGTCCATTTGTTCCTTTTCAAGCTGATGCTCATTTTTCTCCTTTTTTCCTTTTTATTTTTTATTTTTCACACTTTTCTTTTCTTGCTATTTTTGTTGATCATACTTCTATTTTTCTTTCCCCTTTTTGTCGCACCATTTGGACTTAATTTCTGGATTTTTCACAATTCTGGGCTAAATTTGAGTTTTCCATGTTGTCAAATGAAAAGGAAAAATTTTATTTGGCTCAAATTGGGTTGCAAAAAGGGTAATTTTTCATGACTTTTTCTGTCCATTATTTTTGGATGACAAACGAGGGCCTAACTGCATTATTTGAATTACTAATTGCATTACCATGTACGTCTCGAGATCAATTAAGTTTAGAGATCAATTTAGCGCATTTTTCAAGACAACATTCCATTTCGCATAACCGATCAAACTCAAAGAATTAAGATCCTCGACCACTTATTTTTAACGCTAAAATGGACTTTGAGTTAACCATTAACTCGAATTTATTTAAAAAACTCATTAAAAATGATAAGGTTGAAATTTCACCGGGTTTGATTAATCTCCACACTTATTTGTTAAGTCGTCAATTCACGCTCAATTTCCATCCTTAGTCAATTGTGTCTTTGTGCATTTGGATTTTTACAAATTTGAGACTTTTAATAGAATTTCGGTGATATTTTTGAAAAATTTATATTCTAATTTATATTTTTTTTGAAGAAAAATATTTTTGGCTTTTTCAGAATTTTTTAATTTTTACCGGTTCGTTTTTCTCTTATATCTGGTTCAGTTCGGTTCTAGAATTGCTCCAACTTGATTATCTTATCTTCAAGGTCACATATCTTCTATCTCGATGATCGGATTAAGGTGACGTTTCTTCCTATGCGCTCGTAGAAGTACAATCTTCATTTTTCATGTTGTACCTTCTTTCGCATTCTCGATGTAAGTTGACCTTTATACCCTTTAACTTTCCTTCCTTGCCTGATTCCTCTGCTTTGGATTCTTCTTCTCTTTACTTAGCATTAAATACATGTAAAAAGCATGAAAACTACACAAAACTCGAGGTACTGTGTAGAAAGGTTAGTAGCATATAAATGAGATAAATCAGTATGAATTACATTATTCGACGTGCTAAAAGCTACTAAATAAGGTGATAAATTTGGAAGACTTTATGCCTATTCAAACCCCCCTAACTTAGAACTTTGCGCGTCCCGAGCAATGTAAAAGAATCCAAATATGGTTCAACTCTCAAAATTCGTTTTATTAGGATAAAATACCACTTTCTCAGGCGAGCGATTGCATTTAGCGCATACAACAAGCCTTTAAACCCCTAAATTACCCTACTTGGACGAGTTGGGTCTTGTGAGGGTTAGGGGTGAATCTACCCACAAAATTCGTTTTGACTCAAATAAATTCAAGATACCTAAAAATTATTCGATTTAAAGTTTTTCGAAAATAGTCACCCTAAATTTGTATTTGTGAGTCTCAACTTGTCGTATGTGTGTACGAAGCCAAAAATTAAATCGCAGATATCTACCGATTGATCATTACGTTACTTCTCCAAAAATTCGTTTTGATTCAAATGCTCATGGGTTACTCTCACAAACGAATCATTCGGAGTGTGGCTATTTTCTCTCAGTGTGCGTTATGTGAGGAGTAAATGTAAAGTAACACAATTTCACGCACATAAATTGAAAGACATACTATTTGAGGTGGAAAGGATATCATCATTAGAATACGATTGTTGGGAAATCGTGAACATCTTCTCTAATTCACGCAATTAATCTCTTTTATTACTTTTTATGCCTTAACTCTCCACGCGATAACCAATGTCGCAATTCGAACTCGGTTAGGACTTTTTCGGGTTTAAGGTGTATTGGGTAAAATTGGGATTGGTTGGGAATTATGGAATTGGAAAATTTTGCTTATGATGTCCATTTGTGCTTTTTCGGGCTTTTGCTCCTTTTTCTGCTCTTTTCCTTTTTCTATTTTTTTATTTTTCACAGTTTTCTTTTCTTGCTATATTTGTTGAGAATACCTCTATTTTTCTTGCCCCTTTTTTTCGCACCATTTGGACTTAATTTCTGGATTTTTCACAATTCTGGGCTAAATTTGAGTTTTCCAGGTTGTCAAATGAAAAGGGAAAATTTTATTTGGATCAAATTAGGTTGTAAAAAGGGTAATTTTTCATGACTTTTTCTGGTCATTATTTTTAGGTGACAAACAAGGGCCTAACTTCATTGTCCGAATTACTAATTGTGTTACCATGTACGTCTCGAGATCAATTAAATTTAGAGATCTATTTAGCGCGTTTTCAAGACAATATTCCATTTTGCATAACAGATCAAACTCAATGAATTGAGATCCTCGATGACTTATTTTTAACGCTAAAATGGACTTTGAGTTAACCATTAGCTTTGATTGATTTAAAAAACTCATTAAAAATGATAGGCTCGAAATCTCACCGGGTTTGATTAATCTCCACACTTATTCGTTAAGTCGTCAATTCACGCTCAATTTCCATCCCTAGTCAATTGTGGCTTTGTGCATTTGGATTTTTACAAATTTGAGACTTTTAATAGAATTTCGGTGATATTTTTGAAAAATTTAAATTCTAATTTTTATTTATTTTGAGGAAAAATATGTTTGGCTTTTTCAGAATTTTTTAATTTTTTTGGGAAATTTTTAAAATTTTCTCATTTTTTATATTATTTTTTTCGGCATTGTGAACTTTGTGAAATGTAAAAGCGCATGCGTACCCCCCGCTCCCTAACTTAGGCTTTTGCATAGTCCCTATGTAAAAATGACTAAAAACTACAGTAAGGAGAGGACAACAACAAATGAACAAAGTATAAAGACACAATAAATGAAAACAAGCACAAGAAACATAAGGTAGGCAATCCAATTAACATTAAAATATGTAGAAAGCTTATAGAAATTGTAAAAAAGGGAAGGACAAACAGTTCATGAACATCCAAAACCAAACAACCTATTGTGAGGGCTAGTGAGAAGGTCCGTGCGCATCGGGGTCATAGGGATCATAAAAGTAAGGTGAGGGAGGTGCACCGAAGGACATTCGAAACATTTGTTCTTGGAGGCGGTGCATCATACTAGTATCACATCGATACGCGCATAGGTCCTCCTCCCGAATAGTGTCGTAACGCCCGATGAACCTGGAAAGTTATGCCCCAAGTACGGTGATGCGCGCATCATGGTCGCCACTCGGATGCTAAAAAATCAGAGTCGTCCTCCTCCACATACTCGGTCTCCTCGCCCTCGGCCATGATCACATCATCATTCCCAACAGCCTCACCCTCTTTGATTTCATCGTTTGACTCCTCCGACGTGGAATCCTCCTCATCCGCCACAGCCTCCTCTTGTGCTTGTTCTTGACGGGCACGGATAATTGCCCTTTGAATTTTGTTCTTTGTGTGGTTACCCTTCCCAATATGATATGGAAGTCGACGGAACCCACTCGGGTGTTGAATGCCAGAATCCCCTAGTAGGGATGAGATTAGTCGGGTGTAGGGAAGTGGAGAGGATCCCTTTTTGTCCAATGCAGCGAAGAAGATATCTTTGTAGATTATGTGGGCCAAATTGGTCACGATTATGGTGTTGAAAAGATGGTAGATGAGTGTAGCTTAGCGTGGGCGCATAGCCGAGTCATTTGAAGTTTGAAGGATGTTAGCTCACACAATTTGAAAAGTGATCCTCGCCTTGTCATTGAGCCTCCCCACCAGAAAAATTTTGGCAGCCCACACCTTACTGGGCGCCATCCGAGATATACATGTGGCCTTAGAGAGGGGTTCAAGGGCATTGGGATATGAATACTTGATGTGGTTCGGCACATCGAATGTTACTAACTTGCGTATGATTTGGCCCACGAAGAATGGCCCATGGGTGCCTCAAAATGTCCCAAAAAGGTATTGACACCAACCTTGGACATTGAAGAGGGCGGTGACAGATGGTGGTAATTCAGTCCATAACACCTTGGATCAAAAAAATTCTAGCACCAATCTCGTTCTTCGATGGAGCGGTATGGGAGTTGCATATCACCGTAGTTAACGACGGCGATGGAATTGTACTTCTAAGGTAGTGCCATGGTAGTGGGAGGTGTAGGGAAGATGAGAAAATGGAAGCAAGAGAGTAAGATAGGTTTGGGGAGCAGTGTGGACAAGAGGGGGGGTAGGAGTTTGTATTTATAGGTGAGGAAGTGGTGGGAAAGGTTGGACTTGGAGGGAAAATGTTTGGGAGGGAAAGGTAGATGAATTTGGGGGGAAAATAGGTGGTGAGAGGTGTAGGGGATGATTTTGGTGGGAATTGGAGAGATTGGGTGGAAGGGGAGGTGAACCTAGGGACTATAAGAATATACAAAATTCGGACCGATCTGGGTTCCCAGGACCGGACCAGTCCGGGCCTTTTTTATTTCAAATTATCAAAAAATGAATCGGTCCAATTGACTAGGGGTAGACCGGCCCGATACTGGATTTCACCATATTGTCTTCTCCTTCATTTAACTACAATATTTCTCCAACTTTTGATCACCCTCACTCCTCTATCAACATAAATCAACCTATTTCACACAAATCGTGCTCTAAAATCCTCAACATGCTCCCAATGCATGTTCTCTCAAACCTATCCTATGTGTCATGTACCAATAAACTCACTTACCTAATTGAATCCACGAACCTAACCTACACACACCTAATATACACAAGAATCACCCCATACGCGTTGGTGGAGCGACGAACTTCTCGTACGACTTACTCAATCCTAATAAATGGGGTCTGCCAAGCAAATGATGTCGACCACTTCAACAAACACCTTGTAGTAAGGTTTAAGGCATTTCCCATTCACTTTGAAGTTTGTTCCCCCTTTTGAATCTTCCAATTCTATAGCGCCGTGGGGAACACCTTTCGAACAACAAATGGGTCAGTCCATTTATGCCGCAACTTACCCAGAAACAAGTGATGCCTAGAGTTATAGAGAACCACTGTCTGCCCGGAATGAAACTCCTTATGGTGTATAATCTTATCATGTGCAAGTTTCATCCGTTCTTCTGATATTTTAGCATTCTCATACACATCATTGCATATCTCTTCTAACTCATTCAACTGAGGCTTGCGAGCTTCACCGACTTTATCCATATCATACTTCAACCTCTTAATGGCCCAATACACTTTATGTTCTAACTCTATGGGAAGATGGAAATGCTTTCCATACACAAATCGAAACAGGGACATTCCAAGGGGGTTCTTGTATGCAATTCTATAGGCCCATAGCGAATCATTCAATCGAAGGGACTAATCTTTTTGGTTAGGATCGACCGTCTTCTCGAGGATGTTCTTGATTTCTCGATTCTCTAACTCGATCAGTCCATTCTTTTGTTGATAATAAGTCGTTCCAACCTTGTGAACGACTCCATGCTTTCTCATAAGCTTCTCCAATGTCCTGTTGCATAAATGCATGCTATTATCACTAATTATCGCCTTTGGAGCACCGAAGAGAGAAAGTATGTGTTCTTGCAAGAAATGTATCACCACTTCATTGGCATTTAGTTTTGTAGCTATGGCTTCGACCCATTTAGAAATGAAGTATACCACAACAAAGATGTATAGGTATCTAAAAGACGGGGGAAAAAGACCCATGAAGTCAATACCCCGATAGTAAAAAATCTTAATAATGAGTATGGGGGTTAGTGGCATCATGTCTCATCGGGTGATATCCCCCTTCCATTGACACCTGCAGGATTTGTAATAATTGCTAACATCCCGAAACATGGTTGGCTAGTAGAGGCCGCTTTGAAGGATTTTGGTGCCCATCGTTTTCGTCAAGAAGTGACCTCTACATTCTTTTGAATGATAGAATTGGATGACCTTAGGTATTTCATCATTTAGTACACAACGTTGGATGATTTGGCCCGCACAATATTTGAAAAGGAATGGATCGTCATAGAAAAAAATGCGTGACCAAGTAATGAACCTCTTCTTCTCTTGCGGTGTCCAATCGGGAGGGACGACTCCCATGACAAGATAATTGACTATGCTTGTAAACCAGGGAGAGATGAGGTTTCAAAAAGTTATTCATCTGGGAAATATTCATCTATGGGTATAGGATCGCTAGCACGTCGGACAAAAGCTGGGATAAATGATCGGCAATAACATTTTCTACTCTTTTTTTGTTTTTAATGGAGAGATTAAACTCTTGTAGGAGTAGGATCCCCCTTATGAGGAACGACTTTGCATCTTTCTTTATAAGGAGCTATTTCAACACTGCGTGGTCGATGAAGCAAGTAATGGGTGAATCGATGAGGTAGGAACAAAACTTGTCTAGAGTAAATACTAATATTAGAAATTCTTTCTCCGTGGTGGAGTAATTGAGTTGTGGTCCGGTTAAAGTCCGTCTAACGTAATAGATGACATGAGCCTTCTTGTCTTTCCTTTGGCCCAAAATAGCCCCTATTGTGAAATCACTTGCATCACACATAAGCTCAAATGATAAGGACCAATTCGGAGCTTGCATGATAGGAGTGGAAACAATCATGCTTTTTAATTTATCAAAAGTGCATTGGCATGCTTCATTCCACTCAAATGGGGTGTCCTTTATGAGAAGGTTACTCAAGGGCATGGCAATGGCGCTAAAGTCCTTAATAAACCTTATATAAAACCCAACGTGGACTAAGAAAGAACGCACATATTTTAGAGATTTCTATGGGGGTAGCTCGGCTATGACATCTATTTTAGATCTATCAACTTTAATTTCTTTGGATGAGACAATGTGGCTAAAAACTATTCCCTCAGTGACCATAAAATGGTATTTTTCCCAATTCAGCACCAAGTTCTTTTCCACACAACGGGCAAGTAACTTCTCAAGATTTGCTAGACAGAGATCGAAAAATGTGACAAAAATGCTAAATTCATCCATGAATACTTCCAGTACCCTCTCAATCATGTCACATAAGAGACTTAACATGCACTGTTGAAAGGTTATGGGTGGATTGCACAATTCGAATGGCATACGCTTATAAACAAACGTACCAAAAGGACATGCGAAAGTCGTCTTCTCTTGGTCAAGAACATCTACCTCTATTTGGTTATATCCGGAATAACCATCTAAGAAGCAATAATTAGGGTTTCCTACTACTCTCTATATCATCTTATCAATTAATGGTAAAGGGAAATGGTCTTTCCTAGTCCCCGCATTGAGTTTTCGATAATCAATGCAAACGCGCCACCCGGTGGTGGTACGTTGGGGAACTAGCTCACCCTTAGCATTCTCAATCACAGTCATTCCCGAATTCTTCGGGACAACTTGTATGGGAGTCACCCATTTGCTATTTGAGAGTGCGTAGATAATCACAACATTCAACATCTTAATAATTTCTTCCCTCACCACCTCTTTCATGGTAGGATTCAACCTTCTTTGCATTTCCCTCGAGGGCTTCATGTCTTCACCGAGGTGGATTTTTTGGGTACAAATCAAAGGACTTATACCTTTCAAATCTTCTATGCACCAACCAAATGCACGTTGGTGCTTTCTCAAAATTTTCAACAATCTATCCTCTTGCTCTTCATCTAGGCTAGATGAGACAACAACATGAAATGTCTCATTCTCTCCTAAATAAGCATATTTGACATTAGAGGGTAGTTTATTTAATTCGAGGGTAGGAAATTTTTCATTGGAGGTAACCATGTGTGGCTCCCTCGATGGTAGTTCCTCAGATCTTGAAACCCAACTTACATCTCTCACATCCTTGCCTGATGCTCTCTCATCAAGAATCTCTCTCAACTCCTCCATTTCCTTCTCAAAATCAGTCTACTCTCCCTCACTCTCATTCATCAATACAAGGCAGACTTCTAACATATCTCCACTATAATTTTCCTCTATGTTCTCCTTTATGATCTCGTCAATAAGGTTCACTACGTGACAATCATCCTCATCCCCCACATGTTGGGCTATATTGAAGATGTTTATCTCTAAAGTCATGTTCTCAAAGGTGAGTTGCATATGCCAATTTTGAGTGTTAATCAAAGCGTTAGCCGTAGCTAAGAATAGGTGCCCAAGGATAATGGAAACATGGTTACTTGAGGTAAAGGAGGGCTCTGTGTCCCAAATGATAAAATCTAATGAGATGTAGAAAATGTCAACTTGGACTATCACGTCCTCTACAATACCACTTGGTATCTTCACGATACGATCCACTAATTGGAGAGTGGTATTTATGGGCTTGAGGTCACCCAAATCAAGTTGCCTATAAACGGATTAGGGGAGGATATTGACACTCTCCCCTAAATCGGATTAGAATATTTAGTCTTTGTGAAATGGATTATGGTTTTTCGATTCGATTCTGTCCTATGATGCAGGAAATGGTGGGTGAACCCGGATCCTAAAACTTTTGTGGGAGATTACTGAGTAAAACAAAGCTCACATTTTATGCTAGGAACATGTTCTTATTTACCTTAATAATACTCTTCACCATCAATAAGTCTTTAATAACTTTTGCGTAAGCGAAAATTTGCTTAATGGCATCGAGGAAAGGTAAATTTAACTTCACTTGCTTAACGACTTCTAGCACATCATCATAGGGGTTTCCTTTTTGGGAAGGATCCAACTGTTGAGGAAATGGCACTAAGTTGGGTGGTTTCACTATTATTTCAGCCTCACTAGTGTTTTCTTTTTCACTCTTTTTTAATAGGACATCTTCGGCCTCTTTTGTGCTGGGAAAAATCTCTTTGTCTTTCGGTGTGTCGTGTGGGGGAGGTGATAAATCAACAACCCTCCCAATACATAGAGTGGTTATGGCTTGACATTTCTCTTGATGTTATGTGAAAGTAGATCTAACACTAGTTTGACCTTAGGGAGGTCTTTGGCCCTAAGTAGGAAATTTACCCTTCTCTTGGACACTCTATGGCGATTGCAACCTCAAAATGTTCGCATTTATATCGTTGGACTTGGGCTCATATCTAGAATTAGTTTCATTTTGGGAGTTTATGAATTGGTGTATTGTATCCTCAAGATTTCTCCGTGGTGGAGTGATATATGGTGCTGGTGGAGGTGGTTCTTGTTGAAAGTGTGGAGGTGGAGGAGGGACAACATGTGAATTAGAATTCAATGCAACCTACGGTTTCCCATAGATAAAACTAGGGTGGTTTTTCCATGAAAGGTTATAATAATTTCCATACAAAGCAGCAAAATTTCCCTTAAATCCTCCTATACCATCATTTGGTCTTGAACCATGACTTCATAGGCGGTTATCATCGGACATTCCTTTGTTGAATGTCCTGCCTCACAAATAGAACATACCTTCCCAACGAGGGTGTGGATGGGGCTAGTTGGTTCTCTTATGTGCACTGCGAGTAACTCTCTCATACCTTTCTCAATTTGATTAAGTCGATGGTCTGTCATGGTATCGTTGTCGACGTTAAATATATCGGATGCCAATGGAGTTATGGCCTCTTGGCGAGTTCGATTCTGAGCACTAGGGTCAGATGTATCCCACGCTTGAGTGGTGTCGGTAACATACCTCAAGTGGAGCTCATCATCATTAGCATCTAAGTCAATAAATGGGCTATCACACATTTTTTCAACAACTTTTTTGGAGATTATATTCAACCCATGATGGAAGAAAGAAATGATTTGTCGTTTATCATGTCCATGATGAGGGTATGAAGTGACTAACTCATTGAAACGCTTAAAACATCAATCAAATAAATCATTTTCTAATTTTTGGAAGGGCTGAATTTGGGCCTTAATGGAGTTCGTACGATGTAGAGGAAAGAACCTCTTGAGGAACTTGGATTGTAACTCGTTTCGCGATGTTATCGAATTAGGAGGTAAAGACCATAGACATGTCTTAGCTTTATCCTAGAGAGAAAATGGGAAGAGGTTGAGGCAAATCACATCTTTTGTACATGTTTGATGACTGAAGGTCACACGCCTCTTCAAACTCTCGAATGTGGAGATATGGCTTCTTCGATTTCATTTTTTTCCTTTTTTGGTCAAAATTATCGATTATTCCATCTAACCTACAGTCTACTTAATTCCTCAGTAATGGCGCCAAAAATTTGACACGACCACAAATGTATATCTAGTGTGAGTGTTATATAGGATCAAGTTCAAGTCTGTCACTCAAGTAATAATCCCGATAAGCCGGGGTCGAATCCTAAGGGAATTAGGACGAGAAAATCGTAACGATGTTTGGAAAGAGGGAGAATCCTAACTTGACTCTAAAGAAATGAAAAGATGCTTTCAAGAGGAGATTTACTGCAACCTAAATGAGAATTTAAATTAACGACTGACTAAACTAAGAGCTAATGCAATGCAACTAAGTTAATTAACCTAAGAGAGATGGGAAGTATAAAACAAGCTTGACTGCAAATGAGAACATTAGGTTGGGTTACAATCCCCCACACCCTAGTAATTAACCTCGTAGGATACGAGATTTTGGAAATAGAATCTTAAATGAACCTGGACCTTATTAATCCTAAGCATTACGTATATGAAGTAACATAACCCTCATCATACAAAATCAAAGGTAAGAATAAAGCGGTGTCATATTAACTAACACGCGCGTCGTACTCTTAAGCATCCCGGTTACCTAAGTTAAATGAGATCAAAAGTCCTACGATGGTTGCAATAGTTATCGAACACGATTCCTTTAAGATTCAACTCAAAAATATATTTCCAATTATGATAAATAACATCGGGTGGGGATGCACCACAACCCTTAAAAGTCTAGCCAGACATGATTAAATGAATAAAAATATCAATTTTAGAATGAAAAGAAATCATGATTGCCAGGGAAGAGATTGATAAGAATAATTTTTTATTTTGATATTGCAACCAAGAATTGAGAATTTATTAACTAAATCAGGAAGAATTTAATTTAAATGACATGAAATTACTCGCATTCAATGAATCCATAAATCAAATCTGAATCTTGAAATAAAGCTTCAAACTAGGGTTTTGAAAATACAGGGGAGAGAGATTTTTATCTCTAAAAACCTCCCTCAAAATTAAAAATTCGAACTCCCCTCTATCTCACAATAACAAGAATTAAAATACATCACGAAAAATTAGGATTTGTAGTTGAGTCAAACTCTAAATTCGGAGATGAATTTCTGAAATTATCACCACCAGATCGATCCGACGGGTAATACAAAATCGGTTCGGTGATGTCCAGATCAGTTCATTTTCTTCCTTACACGGATCATTTCGGGGCTAAAAATTGGCTAGTGTGCATTCCTTCTTCCAGACCGATTCATTTTTGCCAATAATAGGGTCGGTCCGATATTTAAAAGTGACCAGTGTGCTTTGGGTCATTCAGAACGATTCGTTTTATCTCATATCCGATCCGGTCCAGTTCTAGAATTGCTCCATCTTGATTATCTCGTCTTCAAGGTCTCATATCATCTAGCTCAATGCTCGAATTAAGGTGTCGTTTCTTCCTACGCACTCGTAAAAGTACAATCTTCATTTTTCATGTGGACCCTCTTTCGAATTCTCGATGTAAGTTGACCTTTATGCCCTTTGACTTTCCTCCCTTGCCTGATTCCTTTTCTTTGGATTCTTCTTCTCTTTACTTAGCATTAAATACTTGTAAATAGCAAAAAAAATATACAAAAATAGAGATACTATGTAGAAAGGTTAGTAGCATATAAATGAGATAAATCAGTATGAATTACATTATTCAAGGTGCTAAAAACTACTAAATAAGGGGATAAATTCGGAAGAATTTATGCCTAATCAGTAATCAAGCTAGATGTGTTGATTGGGACATGGCCGGAGAGCAGGACAGAGAAAGCGAGATTCTTTGTAATGGATAAAAATGTTCATTCTGCTCATAACATGATCATGGTAATAGTAGGTCAGAAAAAATTTGAAGTTTCACCTTCCATTGTTCATCAATGCCTGAAGTTCCTTACCAACTTTAGAGTTAGAATAGTAAAAGGTGATCAGAAAGTAACTCGGGAATGCTACTATTCATCTATCGAGGAGGAAGATATAGTATAACTAAAGAGTAAAATAACCACTTATCAAGTGGATATGTCGGAGCCAAACAACGAATCTGATATTGAAACTTTAGATCCAAGAGATGAATCAGAGCTTATAAAAGGCCGAGTGATGGAGGCAACATAAATCATTGTTTTAGACTATGATAAACCAGAACGAATAATTCAAATAGAAGCGTCATTATATCCGATGCTTACACAGGATTTGATGGCCTTCTTAAGACAAAGAAAGCAGGTGTTTGCATGGAGCCACAAGGATATGTCCGGAATAGACCCAAATTTCCTGTGCCATGAGCTTAATGTTAATAAGGAGGTTAAACCTATAAAGCAGTGAAGAAGAGTTTTTAGCATGGAGAAGAACCAGGATATACAGCAAGAGGTGGAGAAGCTTCAAAAAACTTCCTTTATTGAAGATGTGAGGTACCGAGACTAGTTGACCAACATAGTTATGGTTAAGAAGAAAAACAATAAGTGGAGGATGTGTGTAGATTTTTCTGACTTGAACAAGGCATGCCAAAAGGATCATTTCCCTTTGCCACGAATTAACCAACTAGTGGATGCTACTTCGAGGCATGAGCTGCTGAGTTTTATGGATGCATATTCTTGTCATAACTAGATATAAATGAAGCCAGACGATAGATAAATTACTTCTGTAGACACCCCATTCTATTACCCCCTAAAATTTTCTTAGGTATCTAGCACCTCCCTTTATCACTGCAAACCCAGGTCATATCCCGGGTACTTACCTAGAATCCATCGGGCACTCCCAAGCTTCGTTTGACCAAAAGTTAAAGTCTTTAGCTTGACCTAGAATGAATGAATCTTCTAAAGGAACTAACTCCCCTTTCCAACGGTCCATCCCATGCGCGATTCTGACTTACCATGCAAATAAATGACCTATTTTCCCCCAAGACCTTATCCATAGGCCACCGAGCGCTCCCGGGCTCTGTTTGACCTAAGTCAACTCTTCATCTCGATCGAGACTAAATGAATCTTCGAATGGAACTGAATCCCCTTTCCAATGGTCTATCCCGTGCGCAATTCTGACTTACGGTACGGATGAACGTTCCGTTTTACTTCGAGATGTCACCGAATGCTTCCAGGGCCCGCTTGACCAAAGTTAACTACCTGAACCGGTTCAAACTCTTTGGAATGTTGAAGTACATCTCCTGACCTTTCCAACGGTCTACCTCGTGCATAATTCTGACTTACCATACGGACGAACGATCCGTTTGCATCCGAAGTTCCCCCGTCCAATGGACCGATAAGCGATTCCGAGCCACATTTGATTGAAATTCAACTCCCAAACCCATGAGTAATCCAAAGGACTTTCAAAGGTATCGGAATTACCTTTCTAATGGTTTACCTCGTACGCATTTCTGATCAACGGTTTGCGCTCGGCGGTCACTTTTCTCAAAAGCCCTGAAAGACAGTACCAAACGGCAGGTCCTAGACCCTGCCTATCGGCAGTGTACCCAAACACACCTACCGATAGGCAGGACTAGGGCTATGTCGATCAGAAATTCCATAGGCCTATAAAAAGTATGGCATGATCTCATTTGCAAGGAGATCCCAGATCTAATAGACATCACTCTCAGCAAATCCAGAAAACCTCGCATGAAGTCAACGTGATTTCCACATCCAAATCCCTTTCTAACCTTCACTTTTCATCCTCCTTTTCATCAAACATGGTAAATTCACTACCCTCCATCATCATCCAAGTGCAAGGGCCACTCTCCAACATTCAAGATCAAGCTCAATATCTTCAAGATGGTCCAATTTTCTCAATTCTCTCCTTAAATTCGCATAAATTTGTAATAACTTGTTTTATTACTTAGCATTTTTATTATCTCATCTCACTCAACAAAATATAATTTTTATCTAATATTATTGCACATATCTTATTTTCATATAAATAAAAACCCAAAAATCAAGAAAAAGTGGGTTTGTTCATAAATTCCAAATGGTAATTCTCACACTTTTCTCACAACTAAAACATTTTTTTACACACACACACACACACACACAAATAAGAGAAGTCCCCGATTGGATTTATGGGATAAACCCCACCCCTAGTTTTGCATGCAAACTACGTGGACTTTGATGCCTATATAGGCTACGTAGGCGTCTCGAGGTAAAACCCGTGACTCGAGTCCTATTCTTACTTTTTCTCTCATATTCTCTATCTTCTCTAAACTTAATTCTATACATTTATATATATATATATATATATATATATATATATATATATATATATATATATATATATATATATATATATATATATATATATATATATTTGATCTTAGTGGCGTATTATTCCACATACGTTATCATTTCATTATAACGATCAACGCAAGGATAATATCGTAAATCCTATTTTCTAATATTATTTTTAGGAACGTTCCTACGGATGACTCGCTTTATCTCCTCCATGATACAAGTCGATGATTCCTATCTCCACTACATACACACATGCACACATATCACGGGGAAAATAAAGGAAAATAGCAACAACCCATGAGAGACCGTAAGGGCGGAATGGGTGCCTAACACCTTCCCATTTCGTAACTTAGCCTCCGGACCCTCTTTGAATCATTTTTGTTTCGCATGTATCAGTATGTCTTTGTATACTGTCCTTCGGGATGACTCCCTTTCTTTTGTCTATTTTGAGTAATATAGACTCGCGACTCCATCTCTCTACATTTTTCACCTCATCAATGACGCCGGCTGTAGCGCTCCCAAGAGGGATGCGCGGGACCTAGGATCCTCACTCTCCCACCTTCCGCAAGGATTGGAGATGTCTACAATGGCGACTCTATTGGGGATATTATTTTGAGGTCTAGACTCTATTTACATGGGTGTTATGTTTGTTTATATTTTCCTCCCACTTTCGCATGTTCCCCTTTTCCATGTGTCCCCCATACCTATGCCTCCATTCACACACTTGTATAAAATGCTCCATGCACACTTCGCACCACGTGCACCTAGGATCACATATATCCACATGCTGCACGCAACAGCCACCCATACTTGGAGTACCATTGGTACTTGTACTTTGCTCCCTGTTTGGCATGATCAAGAAAGATACTTTCATCATAAAATACTAATAAGAGATTCATGCATGATTCACACGACATCACCAAAGAGCATTGCTATTGACCAAATTCTACCCAGTAACTGGAGGGTCACTTTGTGATGGGCGTTGGTTCGGCAGGGCACAGTTAGCCTAAGCGATATGACTCTCACCCTCTGTTGATGAAAAAAACTAGATGCAATCTAATTAATTAATCACAGATAAAAATGAATAAATAAATAAGACAATGGATTTTTAAAGTGGTTCGGCTCTCAAAATGGCCTACGTCCACTGTATTTATAAAGAGATCCAAAGTCCTCCTGTTATGACTGGGTTACAATGTATTTATAACCTTGAGGTTGTACATATGAGAAGGCAATGTACTGTCATCTAGTAGACATATACATCTGTAGAATAAGAATACGAATTAAATCTGACGTTCATTGAATACGTAGTTGAATGTGTTAATTTTTTTGGTTAGATGCTCTGCACGCTAAGTAGCTCGGGCCGCCTAAGTTACTCAGTACACTCGAGTAGCTCGGGACACTTGAGTAGCTCGGGACACTAGAGTCGCTCGGTGAAAGTATGTATTTGCCATGTAGGTTAACGTATGTCTTCACGTAATTGGTCCATGTCAGCTGACTAATTTTTGTATCAACATAAGCCCCCAATGTTTCACAGTTAAAGTTAAATAAGAAAGTGTGGAATATTTTTCCTAAAAGATGCTTGGATTACAGATCTCCAACATTTGGGACATTTTTATTGTATTTCTTTCCATTTGAGCGCGTAATGGCAATCTTGTAAATATTTTCAATTTTTAGCAGCCGCTTTGACATTTGTGCCTTTCTCACGATTTAATCATCGAAAACGCAAACGTCTTTCCTGGTAATCATTTCTTTTCTCTTTTCCCGATGCAAGGTATTTAAGAGCGACAGAAATTCCATCGTTTTCTACTTTTCACATCCATATTTTTTGAACTCTTTACTTTCTCTCTCTATTTTGTACTTTCATTCTTCCTTCATCCGTCGTTAGCAGATTTCTCCGTTCTCTATAAGATTTTCTTCCCTCATCTTTCTTCGCTTTAGTCATCATGGTTTACCTTGTGGAATCTTTAGATAAATTCTGGACTATTTTTCAATTCCCTCTTGGGTTATTTTGGAGGAGCCTTCTTGTCCTTCTGATTTGTTTTCTCTAGCGGAGGGACATTGGTATCCCTACCTTTTTGTAGCGAAGTGTGGCTTTTTTTCCCGTCAAATCCCTTGTGTTTGGAGTTTTGCCAATATTTCGATATTATACTTGTAAGGGTAGCTCCAAATACATAGACGGTAGTTAATGGCATATCTAGGTTGAATCAAATTCATGGAACTCATTTAGGAAATCCTGAAATTATGTATTGTTATAAATGGGTTACCAACGACACTACTTTTTATTTGAAAACTAGGTTTTCGAATAGAGCTTTAGTTGTCAATCTTACCGACACCAACATGGACTATTTTGATCATGGGGTTGTGATGAAAAATTAGCAACACCCTCCATTAAATGGAAATGATGTGTATCAAGGTCCCAAATGTCCTCTTTATGGCAATGGGATAGATTGTTTTTAGTTTTTGAATTTAGCTTTCTTCATGTTTGACAAAATACGTCACTGACATTAATTTTGTTTATTACAATTGATAGTAAAAGGAAGCCCCCAAAAGAGATTGACATTAACATAAAATATTTAAAACTTATCTGGAGCTTGCATCAATCAGTTGTTGGGGAGCACATTAGTGTTGCTTCTTATTTGTTGAGGTATAAAAACACCACCTCGTCTTTCATTGCCCGTCCTATTTCACCTCCTACAGTAATCGATCCTGATTAATCGCCAACGTCTCGAGCAAGTGTGGGAGACTCCTCGTCTGATTTGGATACTTCCATTGTAAATTTGATGACGAAGAAAAGGAGGATGTCTGAGTTCTTTGTCAAATATGCCCCTCGTGTTTATTGGGCAAAGAAAAGTAAAGTGGATGTCCCACCTGAGGGGATGAAGAAAATGGACATTGCTCCATCTAAAGGAACAACTACAACTGTGAAGGAGGTGGGTAAGAAGCCCCCGGTTGTTCCAAAAGAGGAAACACCTTTGATTGAAGGTGTTGCTATTACACAAGGAGAGGCAACACCTTTGATTGAAAGTGCTCCTCTAAAGAGACTAAGAAGAGGTCTCGTTGAAACTGTTGCTCAACCTTCTGATGTTGAGGGTCCTTTGAGAGCTAAAACTCCAACTCTCGTTGCTCCGAGTTTGGTCAAGGGCTTGATAAAATATTGGGTCCTTCCCAAACATCGAGCTGCTGAGGATTCCCTTTCTCCGGAGAAGCTCACTGATTTAACCGCCCAACATATTGCGTCAGTAAGTATCTTCATCCCTATTACTTCCTCTTCTATACATATTGCATTCATATTCTGAGTTGATCTCTTTCCTTTTTCAGTTTACGGCTTGCTTTAATGGCATCTTGAAGAAAGATGAAGCTATCAGGGCTTCCACTTCCTCGGGTGGGGTGGAAGAGGCTTTTACTAGTCTATCCAGCTCTTTGAATGAATCCTGTCAGAAGTACGAGGAAGAAAAAACTGCTTGGGAGAATGAACTTCAATCTGTTAAGGCCACCCGAGATCAAGCTATAAGTGATTCTAAAGAGTTGGTGAACAAATTGAAGGCCGTTGATAGAAATCTTGAAGAAGCTGAACAACGTAAGAAAGAGCTTGAGGATAGGCTTAAATCTTCCGAGGAGATTGAGGCCAAGCTCAAAGAAGCTGAACGGTGTAAGAAAGAGCTAGAAGAAAAGGTGAAGCTTGCCGAGGAACACGCTTCATTGGAGAAAGTGAAGAAGAAAACTGTTGTAAGGAAGTCTTTTAGTTCTGGCTGGGATAAAGGATGGAATAAGGCCTTAATTGCCATTACTTGTCAGATGGAATATGCCAGCCAAAAATACTTTAAAGATGTATTGGTTGTAGCCTTGAAAGAATTGAAAACTACAGACGGTTCTGAATTGTTTCAGAGACATACTAATGGCCCTCCTCCTGTCATCGGTGAAAAAGAAGAAGATGAAGCCCCATCTGATGAGTCTTGTATGATGGTAGCACATCACATACCCATTTCTGTAGTTCCCTAACCTTTCGAGTAAGTTCATCAAGCAAGCACTTCTTTCGAGCAACCTGCACTGCATTTCAAGGAACCTGCTCTTCCCTCCAAACCAACGGAAGATATTGTAGGGAATAAGGAGAAGGTGTAAAGTTGTTCGGTTCTTATGTTATTTTATTTTTTCCTCGATTGTAACTTGGAATGTATTTTCCTTTTGTATGATGAATAAGAATGAACTTTTATTTTTTATCTCGCGTCTTTCTTTGACCTATATTGTATCATTGTTGATGCATTTTATTTTCTCCTCGTAGTTTATGTCCAGGACGGAACTCTTATCAACTAATGATACAGAGTTGATGAAGAAATGCAATGATTATTTCAAAGTTGGTCATGCAGATTTTACTGAGGCCCAAATAATAGACATCCTCGGATCCGATGCCTCTGAATGAGCAATTGATGCTTACCAGTACTTAAAGTGTCTACTTGATCGTGGTGTAGGCAATAATGTGGCCTATTATGAAATTATTGAAGACCTTCAAGGCGTAATCGAGGAATTTCAAATTCAACACAAAGAGACCACTACACTTTTACATAAAGGTTATGAGAAAAAATACCAACAATTGAGTGCTGACAGGGGTTATGACAAGTACATTTCGGCCCATGAGAAAAAGGAAAGTATGTTAAAGCTTGAGATTGAAGAGCATAGAAACATTTCCAAGATGCTATAGCAAGAGAATATCACGTTGCAAGAGGAAATGAAACAACTCAGATCTGCTGCCTCCTCTTCTTCGGGGGCCTTGATCCCAATTAATGATGACGGTTTTCCCCTTTTAGAAATCGAAAATGCTACCTTAAGGGAAGAATTAAAGACTTTGAAACGAGCCAGACTTTCCACACCTTCTCATGGCAGAGCAAGACCTTCTTCCTGCGGATGAGCAAGGGCTGGTCGGGTTAATATTGATGAGATAAGAACTCAATTGGCCTAAGAAAATCAAGGCATTCAATTGACGGTGAAGAATCAGGCTTTGGTAGAAATGTCTAAAAAAATTTAGAGTTTTATCGACTAACTCTCCAATGAGAGTTCTGTGCTGGAAAGTA
Organism: Sambucus nigra; assembly: GCA_949130495.1. NCBI lineage: Eukaryota > Viridiplantae > Streptophyta > Magnoliopsida > Dipsacales > Adoxaceae > Sambucus > Sambucus nigra. Next base: position 15,021,595 of record OX422217.1, on the reverse strand, counting down.
AAGAGATTTTGGTGAAGAAGCTCCACGGGCATCTTGAAAGATTGACTTATCAATTTCACAAACAGCCTAGAGAGGTTTGGATGGCAGGGTACAATAAGTCTCTGTATTATCTTGATGCTCGGTTGCAACAATCAAATAATGAGGGGTACAAGCAGGGATGGTTGAATGCTATGTGTGTGCTGAAACTGGAGCAAGGGCACTTCTTATGGTATTATTATGAGCCTGGAGTGCTTGATTTTCCCATGCCTCCCTTTAAACTTGATCGTAGTTAGATTCCATCTCGTGCTATTCCTCGGTGCTTGATCTCCAAGTATCTTGGTGATTATATTCTTCATTCGGATTTTGAGATATCTCGTCCTGAGCATTTGCTTGATCGACCATCCATAATTAATGTCAGAATTTTATGAGATATGAATTTTATAAACTCTCCCTATGCATTAGGTGATCCTCCAGTTGGGATGGAACCTATATCAAAAGCAGAAGGAAAAAAGCCCATAGAGTTGGATATATGTATATAATGAATCAAATTTCAATTCATATGTAATTTGCTTGGTTTTATTAAAAAAATATTTAGTCTTTGTGCAATTTCATATGTAATCTGCTTGGTTTTGTTAAAGAAAGATTTAGTCTTTGTGCAATTTCATTGTTATGTGCAATTAATTTTGTTATTTGTTGATGACTATATGTATATATATATATATATATATATATATATATATATATATATATCTGTAGAAGGACAAAGTATCTTGTTTGGTTTTAGACATTGGAATTTATCCTATTTGTTGTCTAATTATAGTGACTTGTCACTCTTTGTGCCCAGGCAATGGAATGATTTTCATCCCATATTCCTGCTTAGTTGTAGTAATCGTGCCAGTATTACCTTATTGCCTAGATAGTGGATGCCTCGGGAGGTCACCCATCTTCTTGTCTAGTTTGGGGTGTCCCTTGTGATCAACCATGATCAAATAGGCTTTTGACTTGTATGATTTTTATTTACCGACCAACCGAAGTTGATGGTTATTGAATTGCCAATCAACCGGAGTTGGTGGTTGCTGAATTGTCGACCAATCGGAGTTGGTGGTTGTTGAATTGCTGACCAAACGGAGTTGGTGTTTGTTGATTTGGATTATTTACTGATCTGGTTTGTGTATTGTGTAGCACTAATACTCCAAAGAAATTCAACAAAATAGAAAAATGGGCAAAACATCACTTTTATTCATATTGAAAGAAATGGGTTACACATGAATTTTTATTACTGATAATACTTGGGTAGATGCTCTACGTTCCATGTGTTCTGGAATTCTTCTCCCTCCAAGGTTTCAATTCTGTATGTCCCGGGACGAACAACTTCAGTTACTTTATAAGGCCCATGCCAGTTAGCCTTGAGTTTATTATGCTTCTGGATTACCTTCTTCAGCACATAATCCCCCTCTTTCAAATCACACTTCTTCACCCTTTTGTTGTAAAACAAGGTTGTTCATTGCTGGTAGGCTGCATTCTTGATAGATGCTTCTTCCCTAACTTCTTCTAGTATATCCAGGTCTAATCATCTCATCAAATTGCTTATAGGAGAATTGAAATTAAGCACCCTATGTGTTGGTAGTCCCAATTCAACAAGTATAACGGCTTTACTTCCGAAGGCTAACATGTACGGAGATTCCCCAGTTGCTGTTCGTGGTGTAATGCGATAAGCCCACAACACAGAGTGTAGCTCTTTAATCCAGTTTCCCTTTACCTTATGTAGCCATTTTTTAAACCATTCAGCAGAGTTCTGCTCGTCACTTCTGTTTGCCCATTGCTCTGGGGATGGCCTGGTGCATAATGGATCTTCTGTACATTGGATTGATGACAATATGCAGCAAACTTCTCGTTGTCAAATTGAGTTCCATGGTCAGTAATGAATGTATGTGGGAGACCATATCTATAAATAATACTCTTCCAAATAAACTGATAGACCATGTCATACGACATGTCAATAAGAGGTTTAACTTCCACCCATTTGGTAAAATAATCCACAACAACTACCAGATATTTGAATCTCCCTTTGGTCATCGGAAGTGGCCCGACCAAGTGTATTCCCTACATTACAAATGGTTAATGGGATGTAATGGTTATTAACAGTGCTTGGGGAGTTCTTCGGATGGAAGAGAAATGTTGGAATTTATCGCACTTCTTGGGGTAAGCTGTGCAGTTAGCTCTCGTCGTTGGCCAATAATATCCCTGTGTTGTTATCCTCTGTAAAAGCGTCCGACCTGCTACATGAGCTGCACAAGAGCCTTCGTGAACCTGTTCAATCAAATCTTTAACTTCATATGAATGTACACATCTATGTAGTCCTTCTATAACGCCTCTTCTATACAAAATGCCATTGGTTAGTACGTAATGAGTAGCTTTAAACTTCAGTTTCTTAGCTGCGAGTTTATTAGTTGGTACATCTCCCTCTTCGATATAGGCCCTGATGGGGTCTATCCACGATGGTCCCAAGTTTAGGGTAATGAATTTCACCATTAAATCTTCATCTACCCTCCGATCTGGCAGAATTTCAATTGTGATTGTTCTTCGTATCTCGGTGTGTGTGGCTGAGGCTAACCGAGCTAATGCGTCAGCTCTTGCATTCTCCAATCTTGGTATTCTGATCAACTGGACTGTGGAAAAAATTGATACAACCTCCATAGCTTTTGCATGATACTTGAACATTAATTCTCCCTTTCGCTGCGTACAACCCGAGAATTTAATTTATAATTAATTATGAATCACTGAATACGATAACCTGCTCTGCATTCATGATTTTGGTCAAACTAAGACCCGCGATCATAGCTTCATATTCAGCTTCATTATTGGAAGCCTTAAATTGAAAACATAAAGCATACTCAATATCAACTCCATCAGGACTATTTAGGATTATTCCTGCTCCAATACCCGTGGCACATGAAGATCCATCCATGTACAAATTCCACTCAGGTATATTATTATCAAACTCTTGGTCAGACAGAGTTTCTCGATGGAATATTTGATACTTCCTTTTATCTTCTCATATCCTTGGGCAATTAACCTACACTTCCCATTACTCATTATCTATCTCCTCCTGCGGATCTATTAGTGGAAGATGGTCGGGGGTTGCCTTCGATGATCCCATAGCATCCACGGGTTGCTCTGCATTGCGCTCCTATTTTTTGGGGGTGTTAGAGTACATAAACTCCGCAATAAAGTCCTCTACCGCCTTCCCTTTAAGTGACGACCTAGGCTCATAAACTATGTCGTATTCACTAAGTTCTACCGCCCAGTACATCAATCTTCCCGATTTCTCTGGTTTCTGCAAAGCCTGTCTTAGTGGCATATCAGTATACACTACTATAGTATGGGATTGGAAGTGTGACCTCATCCTTCTACTTTCTTTGATCAGTGCTAATGATAGCTTCTCCAACCTTGGATATCTGACCTCTACTCCTCGAAAAGCCTTGCTGGTGTAATACACTGATTTTTGCACTCCATCCTCCATTCTTATCAATGCCGAGCTGACTACGCCCTCTGAAACTGCAAGATACAAGTATAGTTTTTCTCCTATCACCGATCTGGATAACAATGTAGGTGTCCGCATATATTCTTCAACTGTTGAAAAGCCTCCTCTCATTCATCATTCCACTCAAAAGTTTTTCCAAGTGTTTTGAAAAATGGGAGGTATTTGTCTGTTGCTCATGACATAAATCTGTTAAGTGTTGTAACCTGCCCTGTAAGACTTTGCACCTCCTTCTTCATACCTGGAGATCGCATCTCCAGTAGGGCTTTAACCTTCTCTAGATTTTCCTTTATGCCTCGTTGATTAACAATATACCCGAGAAACATGCCTTCTCGCACTCCAAATATGCATTTAGTGGGATTCAACTTCATTTGATATTTCTCCAGATGATCAAAAGTCTGGCCCAAGTCAACTAAATGATCAACAACTTTCTTACTCGTTGTCAGTATATCATCAACATAAACCTCCATGTTATAGCCGATCTGCGTTGTGAACACCGTATTCATCAACCGCTGGTATGTTGCACCTGCATTTTTATGTCCGAACGGCATAACATTATAGCAATAAGTTCCCATTGGGGCAATAAAAGAGGTACTTTCCCTGTCTTTAGGTTTCATCTTAATCTGGTTGTAACCAGAATAAGCATCCATAAAGCTCAACAATTCATGCCCCGATGTAGCATCCACCAGCTGATCGATTCGGGGCAAGGGAAAATGATCTTTTGTGCAGGCTTTATTAAGATCAGTGAAGTCCACACACATCCTCCACTTATTATTTTTCTTCTTTACCGTCACAATATTTGCTAGCCAATCAGGATACTTGACATCCTCAATAAAAGAGTCCTTCTGCAGTTTCTCTTATTCTTTTTGTATGGATTGGTTCTTTTTACTGGATTGAGTACTCTTCTTCACTACTTCACTGGTTTGACCCTCATATCGACATTGAGCTCGTGGCATAAGAAAGTCAGGTCTATCCCTAGCATGTCTTCATGACTCCATGCAAAAGTTTGATTTTCGCGCCTTAGAAATGCTACCAGTTCCTGCTTTATTGATGGATCCAATGACGTGACAATTTGAGTTGTTCGTTATGGGCGTTCATCGTCCAGAATGATATTCTCTGTAGCTTCTATGACCTGACCTTTCACGAGCTGAGATTGATCTCTAGGGTCCAAGGTTTCAATCTCTGCGTTTTCTGTCTCATCCACTTGATACGTAGTAGTCTTTTTCCTAGTTTCATACATTTCTTCATATTCGACAGATGAATAATAGCATTCACGAGCTACTTTATGGTATCCTTTCACAACTCCCACTCCAAAATTAGTTGGGAACTTTAAACATTGGTGTACCGTAGATGGCACTCCCTCAAACTTCTTCAGACATACACTCCCCATGATAATGTTCAGGCTGATTGGACGTTTTTATCCATCACAAAAAGCGTACTCTTTCTGTTCGGCAAGCAGTCCATGTACCAATAAGCATGTCCAACTTGATTGTCCCAAATGGAAAAAACCTTTTTGATAGTGAAACCGAGGAGGGCCTATGATATGGCTCTAACTGGGCTAACTTCATATTCAAGCTGTCGAAGTATGGGTAGAACATAATATCTACCGAGCTACCATTATCCACCAATACCCATGAAATTACCACATCCTTCATTCTCATCTTGACCACCAAGGGGTCGTCATGGGGATTTATTACACCTACCAGGTCATTTTTAGAAAAGCCGATGACCAGTTTATCCCTATTCACCTTCCTCGGGAGATCGTCTACAGCCAAATTTATGCGTTGTATGTAAAAGCAAGCTTGGGCCTAATTGAGGTAAGCTTTCCTCTCCACAGTAAGATCTCCATCTCCTACATCTCCACCTGTAATGACATTGCATTCAAATGATCCAAAATGGATTGAAAATACCTCATGCTCGGGCTGCCTTGTCCTTTTGGGGAGATCGGGATAATCTTCTGGATCATCTTCGTGATCTCTCTTCTTGTCATCTTTTGCTCGGTGAGGAGATTTAGATCTTTGCCTTCCTCTATCGCTGGTCTTTCCACTATTTTGGCAATCAACGTACTTAGTCAATTTTCCTCGCCTAATGAGTGCTTTGATTCCATTATGGAGAGCTATGCAACGTTTGGTCGTGTGGCCATGGTCCTTGTGGAATTCATAATATTTGGACTTATCCCTTTTGTCAGGATCTACCTTCATTTTCTCTGGCCAGGTTAGCTCCTCACTGTTCTTGATCTCCTCCAGAATGTTATTTATATCTACCTTCAAGGGAGTATAATTTCCATACTTCCTCATCTGCTTTAGCGTTTGTTTGCCTTTTGACTGCTTGCTGCCACCATTGTTCTTCTGATCGTTGTTCTCAGTTTTACTACCCTCAACCTTGGTCTCCTTAGGGTCTGTATTCTTCTTTGCAGTAATGGCTTCCTCGGCATTCATGATCTTGGCTGCCTTCGCCATCAATTCTGCTATGGTCCTGGGTGGATCCTTGACCAAAATATAGTACAACTTGTTCGGTAATAGACCACTCATCAGAGAAGTAATTGCTGTCTTCTCCTCGTAATCAATCACCTCAAGTTTCACGTTATTGAAACAAGTAATATAATCGCTGGTGCTTTCTTCTGTTTTTTGTCTAACGCTCAGTAAGTGTGCTACTCTTTTAACTGGCTTCGCTCCAAATCATAAATTCCCAATGAAAAGCTCTGCCAGCTGATGGAAAGTCGCAATCTTCCCCCGAGGAAGGTTGTTGTACCATATCTAGGCTGACCCATCGAGAGTTCCTGAAAATGCCCTGCATCTTATCTCATCAGGAACCACTTAGATATCAATAACATCTTGGTATTTCTATATATAGAGGACAGGATCAATTTTTTCATCATATTTAGGTGTCACCATAGGAGCTTTAAATTTTGATGGTGTGGGAAAATCCACAATTTCCTACACGAAGGGTGTCCCTTATACAAAAGTTCTTCGTAGAGGATTCTTGGCCTTAGCCATTTCCCCTAACCTGTCTTCCAACCTTTGAATAGAACCTTTCGATGCATGGTTTCCCACCTCGGACCTATTTGTTCGAGCAACTGATCATGCTGAGTTTTCCTCTTGGGACCTTTCATTACAGGTTATCGGGCGTGATTGGGCAGAACCTTCCCTTCGATCGGATGGTCGTTAAAAGTTCCTCGACGCAATCCTAGGAGGGTTTATATTCCTCCTAGAGCCCAATCGATCAAAAGGAGAGACTCTACTCACCCTTTCCAGAGCGCTAGCCCATTCTGGAGTTAGAGTGACATTTCGTTGAGAATCTGTAACTTGTACTGAAGAAGTCCGGCCAGGTTGATACAAATGATCATTAGATCACTCAATACGATATGAGCCAGTACACCTAGATTGAGAAACCCATGGAAACAACGTTCCTCTAGTTTTTGAAGATGGCAGATGGGTATTTCTCTGAATGCTTCATTGTCCTGACTGGGTAGGTACTCCCTCGAACAGTTTGTATAAGTTGACGCATGGTTTCTTGCATGGCCGTTTTCCCTTTGGGCTAAATTAGCCATTATGCCAGCAAGATCTTGAATATTTGGTGGAGTATAGGGGTTTGGAGGGACGCCAACAGTGTTTCAATTACTGGATTCTGGGATCTCAACCATAGATGATGAGTTTTTTGGTGAAAAATGCTAAGTATAGTCGTTTCCCACAGACGGCGCCAATCTGTTGATGTAAAAAACTAGATGTAATCTAATTAATTAATCATAGATAAAAATGAATAAATAAATAAGACAATGAATTTTTAAAGTGGTTCGGCTCTCAAAATGGCCTACGTCCACTGTTGTTGTATTGCTGAATATTTTCCTTGAATCTCGATAATGGGTTTACAAAGAGATCCGAAGTCCTCCTGTTATAACTAGGTTACAATGTATTTATAGTCTTGAGGATGTACATATGAGAAGGCAATGTTTTAGCATCTAGTGTACATATACATCTGTACAATAAGAATGCGCATTAAATCTGATGTTCATTCAATTCATAGTTGAATCTGTTGATTTTCTTGGTTAGATGCTCTGCACGGTAAGTAGCTCTGATCGCCTGAGTTGATCGGTACACTCAAGTAGCTCGGGATGCTTGTGTAGCTCGGGACGCTTGAGTATCTCGGTCAAAGTATGTATTTGCCACATAGGTTGACGTATGTCTTCACGTAATTGGTCCATATCAGCTGACTAATTTTTGTATCAACACCCTCCGTTGGCCAAGCACTTTCGACGTATATCGAACGGTTCCTCCGCATCATACCGCTTGACCAAAGTCATGATGGGAGATATATTGCAGGGAACTCATTCACGTATGCCAAGTATATCTAATTCGCTCTCACATGTACCGTCCTCATGTGGTATACGGTGAGGCAATTCATGTACACTCGGGTATATAATATGGCTTGTCCACACGTACCGATTGCCCGCAAGAGCAAGACGTAAATTGTGGAAGTCACGCCAAAGGGGGAACCCTTTATGATTCACCCAACCAATTACATACCCGCATATAGGTGTCAAGCCTAGGACTCACATATAAGATTGTCGGTTTTAACCCGAAACTCTGTTGAAATTCTTGGTCGGCCTGCCGCCCAAATTTTTGCGCATTTTTAAAACAGGACCCTGTCCGTGAGCCTGGTCACAAGTCTAACCATAGCTTTGCGTATATTACAAACCCAACTTTTTTTTCCCAAACTCGGGTCCCTTCCGGCATTTCATTTTGCATTTAGGATAATTTAATACAAGTGAGAACATAATCATAATAATCATGCTGAGACCATCTTCCTAAAAAGATTTTCCATTTTCTTTATCAAAAATCCAAAAATATTGTCTTCCAATCACAAAATAAAAAAAAAAGAAAAAATGTCAAAAATATTTTCATCCCTTTTGTCAAACATAAATCCCATTTTGCGCCTTCTCAGGTCGATCACAAGCCCTTGGCCTGACTATTATTGGCTTAGGTCTTCAGTCAAATCACCCTGGAGTTCCGTCCGTTCCCCTGATACTTCTTCTGAGTCGGAAATCCATCCTCTTTTTATAGGGAACACATATCAAGTATCCGTAGTGCCGCCGGATATGACGGTAATCCTTTCTCAGCTCGTGTCCGGGATTGACAACCTCCAGACTGAGGTTTGAAAGATGTAAAGATACCAGGTTCCCATTCCTCAAGAGCTCGAGGCCCTATATCCTCGCGGTATGGGTCCACCCGATCCTATCTGGGTTCTTGAAGAATATCAGCATGCTTTATGTGCCCCTCCTACTAATGGGCCACCGCCTGCCTAGCTTTCGATGCTGAACCTTACCCAGCCTGGGGCCAACTTGCCTATGATCATTGACCCAAAAGAGGAAGAGTTGAACAAGGTCAAAGAGGATCTCAGATGCTCACTAAGAAGTTTGACCAAGTCAAAATCTCTGGAAATTACATGGACTACACCCACATGTCTCCTTATCCTAAGGCGATGTTACCCGAGAAGTTCAAGACGCCAAATATCAAGAAATTCGAAGGAAATGGATCCCTGATTGTTCATCTCCATAGTTATCACTATTCCATGACTTTACTAGGGGCTTCTGAAGAAGTGATGGCCCAATTATTTTAGCAAACTTTGAAGGATAGCGCCCTCCGATGGTTTTTGTCTCTCAAAGAGTACATAATCCGTACCTGGGAGGATGTGGCCCAAGAATTCATGTCACAGTATAAATACAACGAAGTGCTTGAGGTCACCCGTCGTGATTTAGAACTACTCAAACTGAACTCTGGGGAATCAGTCAGTAACTTCATAGCCCGATGGAGGGAAAAAGCAGCTACCATGACAAATCGGCCTTCCGAGGAATAATAAATCAGCATAGTGAAGAAGAAATTCTTACCTCGTGTTCGAGAAACCATGGGAGGACAATACTATCCCCACTTCCAAGCTCTCAGAGAAGCAGGCATAGAAATCGATGAGGGTCTTGATAAAACAGAATTTGAACCGAAGAAAGTATCTGGACACTTCACCCCCAGAAAATATGACAAACCTGCCAATACTACAGTCTTAACCATCAACAACATCTCTCAACCAATCACCTCATGGGCACCAGAAAGCCTCCCTATCCCAGTCCGAAAAGAATACACCGAGCTCCATGCTCCCCTATCCAAAGTTTATCAAGCCCTGTTAATTCGAAACCTTATCAAACCCTTGGATCCCCGTCCATTACGAATTCCACTCCCAAGAAATTTCAAGGCAGATGCCCATTGCACCTCTCACCAAACAGCTGGACATGCCACCGACCAATGCTTTCACCTTCGAAACATAATCCAAGGTCTAATTGACCGGGGAACCATTTCCCCACCAACCAATCCTAAGCCAAACACTATTCACAACCCACTCCCAAACCATGCCAATGCATCCAGAGAAAATATGTGGCTCTCAAAAAAGTTTACCGGCAGCACTGGCTGAATGCATCCAGAGAAAAATAAAGGGTCGCCAAAGTCAGGCTCCCCCAATCATAAAAGGCGATGTTCGAAAACACCCCCAAGTATGGCAAAAACCATAAATGGACGACGTCGTCGCTCGACGCCACCATGAAACCTCCCAGCACCAACAAGATGAACAATCGGGCCATCTGCCTCACCTACAGCCCATCCTCCATATCAACCACCCTACTCAGCAAAATATCCTTCAGCAAGTACAGCCGGATTGGATCCCCAGATACTATCCTCCCCATGTCTCTAAGCGCGACCTGCACAGCCTCCGGCCTCACACATAGGGAGAGATCCACCTCTATCTGCTCTCTGTCACAATCCAGCTCTAGTAACTGTTGCACATCTATGGGAGTCACAGTTATCTCCCCAAAGCTGAAATGGAAGGTGTGGGTAGTATCCCACTATCTCTTCCCCAAAGACACCGTTGTTGAACAAGGTGTCTCATCCAATGCAGACGCTAACCCCCCAAAACCCGCTGATGATACCACCCAACGCACCACAGGTGGAAGATGATCCCTGACGTCCTTAAGCCCTGTCGTCCCGTGGGAACGCATATTCTTCAAAGAGATATCAGACTGTCAAAAAGGAAAAACCTTATTAAATTCAAGAAAAAAGGAAAAATCACCAAAAAGAAAAGAATTCCAAAAGTCAAGTTACTTACATAACCGCCAGGGTTCACCACCCTCGAAGAGCAATGAAGTGACGGCTCCCGCAGTAAGATCCACTCATCTGCAACCAGCTCGAATACGTCAAAGGAATTCTCGCTCCACAAAGAAAGAGGTGCTATGGCCCTCCATTCCACGTTCACCCAGACATCAATAGTTAGCCATTCCCTATGTGCCGCAGTGCTCAGAAAAGTGATAATTTCTTAGAAATCAGAATGCTAGAATGAGTCGTAAAAAGAGAGAAAGAAAGAAGTTGTGAAAAATAAAGGGAATTCGTCCCCTTTATATAGGATGCCAAGGGTCATACCGATCGGCATTGACCCCACCTACCGATCGACACTGCCCCATCACTTTCTCGAGGCATTCCAAAAGTCTATGCCACTGCCGAATGGCACCCTCTGCACCATGACGACTGGCACCCCCTTAAAATTTCGTACCAAAAATTCCCAAAAAATACTAGAAAAAAATCCTCAAAAAATTCCTAAAAGTCCCAGGAAAGATTTAGAACATTTTTGCCAAGAAAATTTCACATTCCCTCAAGATAAACCCCCACTTCCCCACCGGAACTCTCAAAAGCCAAGTGAATATCCTCCCGACGATGCCACCGGAGGATCTCTAAGGATCACCTCCTAGGCCCCGAAGGTCTCAAATTTTCCCAAGCAATACGTCCAAACCCTGGACCACTTAATCACCTCCCTAGTGGAATTTTAGTTATTCCTCCAAAGGATATAAAAGATTGCCCCACCAAACGGCTCCCCATCCTAAAATAGATTCGCAAGGTAACTTCCCTTACAGAGTTCCCCGAGAACATCTCATCTTAAGCCAGCAAAATTGTCTTCGACCCATAGAATTGGTGATCTCATCTTAAGCCCGCAGAATTGGTCATCTCATCTTAAGCGTGCAGAATTAGCTTCGACCCGCAGAATTGGTCATCTCATCTTAAGCCCGCATAATTGGATTCGACCCGTAGAATTGGTCATCTCAGCTTAAGCCCACAAAATTGGCTTCGACCCGTAGAATTGGTCATCTCATCTTAAGCCCACATAATTGTCTTCGACTCGTAGAATTGGTCATCTCATCTTAATCTCGTAGAATTGGTCACGACCCGCAGAATTGGTCATCTCCACTTAAGCCCTCAGAATTGGCTTCGACCCGCAAAATTGATCATCTCAACATAATCTTGCAGAATTGGCTTCAACCCGCAGAATTGGTTATCTCATCTTAAGCCCGGAGAATTGGCTTCGACCCGCAGAATTGGTCATCTCAACTTAAGCCCACAAAATTGGCATCGACCAGTAGAATTGGTAATCTCCACTTAAGCCCGCATAATTGGCTTTGGCCCGCATAATTGTTCATCTCAACCTAAGCCGATAGAATTGGCTTCGACCCGACGAATTGGTCATCTCAACTTAAGCCCACATAATTGGCTTTGACCCGCAGAATTAGCTTCGACCCGGAATTGGTCATCCCCTGCACCTCCTTACGAATTGACCTAAACCTTTCCTTCAAACCATCCCTAGTATTCCCCCTTATGTCCTCAAAATCGGACTCGACCCTCTGAATTGGTCATCCTTACCCCTAGGTCCTCAGAATCGACCTCGACTCTTTGAATTGGTCATCCTATTTCAAAGGCATATTGCGGTGTCTATTCGACGGCTATAATTTCTTCCAAACTCACTCATCGAGGGGCTCTATAGACACCCCATTCTATTACCCTATGAACTTTCCATAGTTCTCTAGCACCTCCCTTCATCACTTTAAACCCAGGTCATACCCCGGTTACTAACCTAGAAGCCATCAGGCACTCCCAGGCTCCATTTGACCAGAAGTCAAAGTTTTTAGCTTGACTGAGACTGAATCAATATTCAGAGGGCACTGAATTCCCTTTCCAACGGTCCATCCCGTGCACGATTCTGACTAACCATGCGAACGAACGACCCGTTTTCCCCCGAGACCTGATCTAGAGGCCACTGGGTGCTCCCGGGCTCCATTTGACCTAAGTTAACTATTCATCTTAACCGATACTAAATTAATCTATGAAGGGAACTGAGTCCCCTTTCCAACGGTCCATCCCGTGTACGATTCTGACTTACGGTATGGACGAACGATTCGTTTTACTCTATGAGGTCACCAAATGCTTTCAGGGCTCGGTTTAACAAAGTCGACTCCTCGAACTGGGTCAAACTCTTTGGAATGTCTAATTACATATCCTAACCTTTCCAATGGTCTGTCCCGTGTGCGATTTTGGATTACCATATGAACAAACGGTCCGTTTGCATCCGAAGTTCCCCCATCCAAAGGACCGAAAAGCGCTTTCGAGCCACAATTGACTCAAAGTCAACTCCCAAACTCAGGAGCAATCCAAAGGAATTTAGAAATTCCCTGAAATACCTTTCCAACGGTTTACCCCATGCACAATTCTGATCAACGAGTTGTGCTCTGCGGTCAATTTTCCAAAAAGGCCTGAAAGACACTACCAAACGGCAAGTCCCAAACCCTACCTATCGGTAGTGTGCACAAACACCCCTGTCGATAGGCAGGACTAGGACTATGACGATAGGCAATGCCCTAGGACTATAAAAAGGAGGGCTTGACCTCATTTTCAAGGAGAGTCTAGATCTGATAGACATCACTCTCAACAAATCTAGAAAAACTCGCCCAAGTCAGCGTGATTTCCCCATCCAAATCCCTTTCTAACCTTCACTTTTCATCCTCCTTTTCATCAAACTTGGTAAATTCACTACCCTCCATCATCATCCAAGTGCAAGGGCCACTCTCCAACATTCAAGATCAAGCTCAATATCTTCAAGAAGGTCCAATTTTCTCAACTCTCTCCTTAAATTTAGATAAATTCGCTATAACTTGTTTTATTACATATCATTTTTATTATCTCGTATCACTCACCCTAATATAATTTTTATCTAATATTATTGCCCATCTCTTATTTTCATATAAATAAACACCCAAAAATCAAGAAAAATAGGGTTTTTTCATAAATTCCAAACGGGAATTCTCACACTTTTTTCACACTTTTCTTAAAGCTAAAACACTTTTTTACACACACACACAAATAAGAGAAGTCCGCGATTGGATTTATGGGATAAATCGCACCCCTAGTTTTGTATGCGAACTACGTGGACTTTGATGCCTTTATAGGCTACGTAGGTGTCTCGGGGTAAAACTCGTGACTCCAGTCCTATTCTTACTTTTTTCGCATATTCTCTATCTTCTCTAAACTCAATTTTGTACATTTACACACACACACACACACGCATGCACACACACACACACACACACACACACACACACACACACACACATATTTGATTTTAGTAGCGTATTATTCCACATAAGTTATCGTTCCATTATAACGATCAATGCAAGTATAATCGCGTAAATCCTATTTTCTAATATTATTTTTAGGAACGTTCCTACGGATGACTCGCTTTATCTCCTCCACGTTACAAGTCGAGGATTCCTATCTCCACTACATACACACATGCACACATATCACGGGGAAAATAAAGCAAAATAACAAAATCCCATGAGAGACCGTAAGGGCAGAATGGGTGCCTAACACCTTCCCGTTTTGTAACTTAGCCTCCGGACCCTTTTTGAATCATTTTGGTTTCGTATGTATCAGTATGTCTATGGATGCTGTCCTTCGGGATGACTCCCTTTCTTTTGTCTGTCTTGAGTAAAATAGACTGACGACTCCATCTCTTTATATTTTTCACCTCATCAATGACGCCGACTGAAGTGCTCTCGAGAGGGACGTACGAGACCTAGGATCCTCACTCTCCTACCCGCCGCGAGGATCGGGGATGGACATAACTTCCTTTATTACTATCCGAGGAACTTATTGCTATAATGCAATGCCATTTGGTGTGAAAATGCAGGTGGCACTTATCAAAGACTGGTGAACAAAGTATTTGAGGAGTAGATAGGCAAGAACATGGAGGTGTTTGTTGACGATATGCTAACAAAGGGAAAAAAAGATGGTGATCATATTGCCAACCTCAACCAGACATTTAATCAATTGGAGAAGCACCGAATGAAGTTAAACCTAACCAAATGTGTCTTCAAAGTCCAGGAAGGCATGTCGCTTGAGTATATAGTAAATTAATGGGGCATTGAAGCTAATCCAGATAAGATCAAAGCCTTGATAGAAATGCAATCCCCGACCAGTAAAAAGGATGTTCAAAGACTAATAAGGTGTCTAGCAGCACTCAACAGATTTGTGTCCTGAGCAACAGAAAAATGTTTACCATTCTTTAAGGTGCTCAGAAAAACCTTTGAATGGAATGATGAATTTGAAAAATCATTCCTGGAATTGAATAAGTACATGGGATCACCCCCACAACTCTTCCGACTAGTGTTGGGGGAAAAGATGTATTTGTAATTGGCTATTTCTAAATTAGCTGTTAGCTCTGCCTCGACCAGGGGGAAAATAGAGTTTAAAAGCTGGTTTATTACACTAGCAAGGCTTTTTAAGGAGTAAAAGTTAGATATCCTAGACTGGAGAAGTAAGCATTAGCGTTAATAGAGGCTAGTAGACGGATGAAGCCGTATGTTCAAGCTTATACCATAGTGGTATACACTGACATGCCATTGAGGCAAGCCTTGCATAAGCGAGAGAAATCCGAAAAATTGATGTATTGGGCTATGGATTTAGGGGAATATGATCTGGTATATGAACCAAGGTCTTCTTTAAAAGGCCAAGATGTAATGAATTTTATTGCAAAATTCACTTACCCATAGGTTCCCGAGCAATAAGGGACTCCTGCCGAACAATACTCAGGATTATCAGACCAACTAGAGATACCCCCAACCAACTCCAAACAAAAGAAACTACAGAAGAAGTCACTATTGACCAACATAACCCTAAAGCGGAGTACAGTAGATGAAAAAGAATACAAGGAGGTGAAGGATAAAATCTTCTATCAAGGGATTCTAACAAATCAAGCATTTGATAACAATATTCCCATATGGAATCTGTATGTTGATGGGTCATTCTATTCAACTGGATGTGGAGTAGGAATCATCCTCAATAATCCAGATGAAATAGATATAGGGTAAGCTCTACGATTTCAATTTCAAGCCTCCAATAATGAGTCAGAGTATGAAGCGGTAATTATTGGTTTAAATCTATCCAAATCACTGAATGCCGAGAAAGTTGTGGTATACAATGATTCACAGTTGGTGCTAAATTAGGTGTTGAACTTATATGCTGCTAAAGGAAAAATGATGTCCAGATACTTAGATAAATCTATGAAGATAATCGTTACTTTGCTGACTGTTTAGATAAATAAAATTCCAAGATTGGAAAATGCCTGCGCAGATGCACTTGCTCAGCTAGTTTCAGCAACCAGAACAGAGCTACCAAGAACTATTCTTATTGAGAAACTTGCTAATAGGAGCATTGATGATGATCTGATAGTTAATTTTATTGCAGTTGACATGGGGCCATCTTAGATGGACCCCATAAGAGCTTATATTAATGATGGAATTCTACTAGCCCACCTACTTGTAGCTAAGAAGTCACTACATCAAAATGATCAAATTGGCACCCTTTAAGCGCTTAGACTTTTCACGATCATTGACCATGATAAAAAACATGCATTTTTTGTCACGATCAATGACCGTGACAAAGGATTGTCACGGTCATTGACTGTGACAATCCCATGACAAGTACAGTTGACACGAACTTGTGGCGGTCAATGAACGTGACAATCCTATAAAGTTATCATAGTCATTGACTGTGACACGTCCGTGACAATTCTGTCAGTAAAAAAACCCTCCCTTTTCTTTTTTTCCCATCGATTTTGTTCCTTTAATTTTCTCTCTCTCTAGCGGCTGCTCCCTCTCTCACTCTATAACTTTGGTATGTTTTCTCTCTCTATTTCTCCTGTATTTATGTATATGTGCATGTGTGTATATATGAGTGTGTAAATGTGCTTATGTGTATGTGTATGTGGTGTATATATGAGTGTGTGTGTGTGTGTGGGGGGGGGGGGGGGCAGTAGGGCTGGGGGAGGGGGTGTATGTGCATGTGTGTGTGTGTGTTTGTGTGTGTATGTTTATGTGCATGTGTATATGTGTGTGTGTGTGTGTGTAGGGTAAGCTGTGGGGAAAGGGGTGTATATGTGTGTGTGTGTGTGTATATGTGCATGTGTGCATTTTTTTATTAATTTTTTATTGGTTTATTAGATATTGCCCCATATATTGTAGCGCCGATTGTAAAAGAATTGATTGATTTAATATTGATTGGTTGTTATTTTTTTTTGTAAATTAATAATTAGTGCCCCTTTCATATGCAAGTAGGATTGCCCATCATTATAAATTAGTAAATTAATAATTGTATACTTTAATTGTTCGTTTAATTGATGAAAAGAATTAATGAAGTAGATGAATTAGAAGGAGTACGGGTTACACATTTGTTGTTGCCATTGCGGTTGGATGATAGTGGATAGATGTTGGGTTGGTTAATTTTAAAAGTGGCATGACCACTGGATTATTTTCCATATGGGGGTGGGATTTTTCAACTTGTTTTGAAAATTACTTTGTATAATGAGCAATATATATATATATATATATATATATATATATATATATATATATATATAGTATGATAATTAAATGAAACATAGTTGAAATTACATATATTGCGCATAGATACTAGCCTTCTAGTTCTTATGCGTATGCATTCAATAGCCCTTATACCCATTCGAGAGTCATTACACCTGTAATGAGATCTCTCGAATTGTCCAGTTTGGACAGTTTGTGATTGCATAATTTCTGTATCATAATATTCTTAGTGGATTAAAGTTTTTATTTTTGGAGGAAGTTCTGTAGTCGTATTCTAATGTTCTTTGGGTACATAATAGATTGACAAGTATGACTATTATTTCAATTGATCAATTGAAATAACACTCACAATTGCCAATCTACGTCGTTTACTTTGAGAACTACGGGGGTATGCTGTCGAATTTTTCTCAAATCGTAACAATGTGCATGAGTTGTTAAGTATATTACAAAAAAATGTGGTCTTGAATAGGATAGGACCACTCGCCCTTTAGAGGAGATGGAGGAAATATAAATTTCAATTATAAATTGAATTTGAATTTGAAATTTAAAAATCGAATATAAATAAGACATAATTAAATGAAACAAACTATAAATCTAAGTTTTGTTTATAGTAATCCATGAATATATGCTTCTTACCTTTAATAGGTGATTAGTTGTGGTAGCTGTGATGGGATATCCGAAATACAAAGAGTGGATGGGTGAGACACATAAAATATGGGATTTGTTTCGCAGAGGTGCTAATGAATTTGTGAAATACGTAAAGAGATGTCATATAAAGCTACTAGATATGTGCTAGATAATGGTGTGTTGTACATAAGAGGATTGACTGCTGGTTTGTAATGATGTGGGCAACCGGCTGAAGTAAAAGATTTTAATTGAGGAAGTCCATGAAGGTTCCTGTGGAACCCATGTATCCGGGAGAACTTTGTTATGAAGAATCAACACACAGGGGTACTACTGGCCAACTATGCGATAAGATTGTGAAGATTTTGCCAAGAAGTGTAATAAGTAGCATAGGTTTTCTAGCATATGAAAGACTCCACAAGCTCCCCTAATACCAATCACTTCACCCTGGACCTTTGCTTTGTGGGGAATTGACTTGATTGGGCCTCTGCCGACCATCTGAGGAAGGTTCAAGTACTAGTTGTAGGTGTTGATTTCTTTACTAAATGGGTGGAAGATGAGACCTTGATCGATATGTCCTATGAAAAGGTTTATAAGTTTATTTGGAAGAATATCATATGCAGGTATGGCTTGACCTACGCCTTTATCATTAATCATGGCACACAATTTGACAACTATGAGTTTCTTACTTATTGTACCCAATCCAATGTCCAAAAAAGACACTCTTCTCATGGCCATCTTCAAAGCAATGGCTAAATAGAGGTAACGAAAGAACTTTGTTGAATGGGTTGAAGAAAAGGCTGGAAAATGCAAATAAGAATTGGATCAATGAACTGCATTATTTTTATACCCTGTATTTTTTATGATTTAAGTAATTATGTGATTAATTATTATTGTGGAAATACTTATGCGATTAGTTATTGTTATTAGATTAATTAAATTGTAATGGGAGAAATTAATTTTTATTAATCCAGATTGAAATAATTAATAACTAGCGTGACAAGGGTTAATACTTGTTATTGAGAATTATTGAATATTACTGTGTGATATGTAATATGGAAAGTATGAAATTTGATAAATTGACTATAGTGAAATATATGACAGTTTGGTATATTAAGTTGGGACACGCGTCTGAGTTATGTCGGGACTAATTGAATGGAATATAAAAGTGAATTATTTTTAAGTAACTCGTATGGTAATTGTGAGTGAGCCATTGCGTCCAGGAGGGTAGAGATAGTCATAAAACACTATCCGAGTATTTTATTTGGACTCAGGGTGATTTTAGGCCAAACCGGCACCCCGTGGGGGTAATTTTGTAATTTCAATTTTTGGAGAGACCAAATGGACGAAAATTGGGAGTGTATTATATCAGCTATATGGGAGAGATTACAGATCATTTTCACAAAACTCAAGAGAGAGTTTTAGAGAGAGAGGGAGAGATAATCCCAAAGAGCCAGAGCCTTTTGACTCCGCCTTCCACCACCGAGACCACCATCGCGTAGATCGAATGACGAGGAACGCGTCCATACCAACATCACCAATAGATCAGACCGTCATATTCAAGGTAAGTGTTTACCTGCTTTATTAATTTTGTGTGTTTATTTCTCATATTATTGTTGGTGTGTAAAACTATATAGATTTTTGGGATGAGTTTTCATGAATCAAAATGGGTTTTTCAGATTAACAAATAAACTCGGATAATATCAAACTTTAGAAATTTAGGAATTAATTGAAATTAATTATTGGATATGGGTTCTAGGATGATTATAACCCTTTTTATGTGTGTATATGTTGATGTTTGATGTTGGATGATGATGGGAGAGAAGGTAAAAATCTTGGAGGTGCATTAATGGAGATTTGTAATTTAGAGACGATAACGAATAGTGACATAGCATCATGCGGGGTAGATTCGACCAGAAACAGTTACGATTCAGCTCTTGGTCAAAAGATTAAAGTTGTATATCATTTCGATACGGTCACGTGGGCACCAACTACATATTTTTCTGATTTTTTTGAATTTTTAATGATTTTTCTAAGGAAGTAGTTCCGAGATTAAAATAGTTAGCCCGGGAATTGAATCAGAAATTTTATAGACAATTCAAATGCATGTCATTTTCTATATGATTTGAATTAAATTCTCATTTACCAATTAAAATAAAGGTATGTAAGTTATATTTCTAACGACCTTTGAATAAGATCAATTGGACTTATGTAGAGTGAGTCATAGTTGTTTTAATGCAAGGTGTTTAAGCTGCCAGAACAGCTGAGTTATGAAAATTTTATAGAAAATTAAAATGCATACCATATTCCGTATGATTTGAATTAAATTCTCATTTATGGATGAAAATAAAGTTATGGAAGTTATCTTTCCAATGAGCTTTGATTGAGGTCAATTGGACTTCTGTGGGGTGAGTTATGGCTGGTTTAGTGCAAGGTGTGAAATCTTCCATAAAATTTAAGTTGTGAGACTTTGTGATTTTTAAGAGTCTAATGGGATAAAGACCTTTAGGATTCGAATGATAATTTCAAATGTAATTAGGATACGGGCTAGTGGTGATAAGCTTAATATTCTGAATTTAAAAGAAATGTTATATGCATATTATAGGTAAGTTAATACTTATGGAATTGGATTAAGTAAGTGAATACTTATGGAATTAAATCGAATATGTATATTCGAGATTACAGGCTAATGCTACGAGAGATAGTCATGGATAACTAGATTTGATTATATATATACGGGTATAGAGACAGTATATATATGATATAATTATGAATATATATGTGTGTGAATGGTATATTTATGTGAAACATACCCCCTCTAGTGCTATCATGGGAAGTTGCGCGATGTGGGTGAGGCCCCTGGCTTGAGGAGCAAGGAGCGTATAGTCCCCAGGTCATAGCGTCCATTTTATATTGTGTGATTTTTATTAGGGGTGAGACGTGGTGGGTAGGTTTCGTTCTCATTTTTGGGGAGGAACTATGACCGCTTCCCGTATGTTGTGATTTGGTTTTTACGTAGTCGGTATGAGAGTCCGACCACTGGTACCCAGGATTATGTGTGAGTAATTCCCTAGAAGATGATAGCATTAAGAGACTGTACCCATTGAGTTATCGCTCTCAGGTATGGTTATTATACTTATATTGTGTGTGATATATAAGTATGGATATACTTGATGTGTATAGTATATTGTGTGTGTGTGTGTGTGTGTGTGTGTGTGTGTATATATATATATATATATATATATATATATATATATATATATATATATATATATATATATATATGAGATGAGAAACATAGATATACGGACAGAATAAAGAATGGAATGTGAGATAAATTCTAAATCTTTCAGGAGTATAAAATCCAGAATAATATAGGGTTATACGTATATAAATATGAGAATATTATATACGAGGTTAATAAAACTAAAATGTAAATAGTGTAAATAACTAGTGAAAGTTATTCATGATGTAAGGATGAATCGTAAGTGAGAGATTATGATGTATAAGGTCAGGCAATTGCTTGAAATATTTTATAAAGAATGAATAAAGTGATATTCTCCTTTCGTTAAATTTATATCCGAATTTATATGTACATGGATCATAGGTTCTAGTGAGAACTATTGATATATACAGGATAGTATAAAATGTGGTATGTACTGAGGGCCTAATGGATTTCGACGATCAACATTGCCATGTAGTAGTGTATTGGGACGGTTCCTTGTTTGGATTTTGCTTAGCGAGACACCCCACGCACGAACGTAGTGTAATGTTGAGAATAGGGAGAAGGTTAGTCCTTAGTACTCAGATTTATGGGGATTTTTAGAACATGGATGAAATGAATTAGTTAGGCAGGGTAGCCTAACTAAGTGGTTTTAAAAGGTATGCGATAGTTGTGCACTATTAGTAGAGGGGTGAGGTGTATCTCATGAGAGTACGATACCAATTTAAATATGAGAAATTACATATTTTAAAATATGGCATTTATTTCCTTGTAAAATATTTTCAAACTCGAGCTCTGACCCGTTTCTCTATTTTCCCATCTCTAGCTATCTCTCTCTCTCTATATATATATAAGTGTTTAGACACAAGGACTCTTGGATGATGATTCCTTCAAGTCAGACATTTTCTACAGCAGATGTGCATGCAAGCAGGCTTATTGTAGATGCTTCTATTATTGAGATATTGATAGGAGGTATTGTACAATCATTCGGGTTGAAGGCCTAACTGTACCCATTTATTATTTAACGCCTTTTAGTGCGACATTCGATTTAGTTGTATTATATTTTACTGAGTGTTTGGTTATTTTATTTTACTTCATTTCAGTTGCTGCATATAAACTGTTGTGATTGTTTTTATTTGAATGGTTTGGTTAATAAGACTGTTAATTAAAAAAAATTGATGCCAGCCTATTAGGTTATTAGTATTTAAATTGTTTTTGACAATGATGCTAAGAATGAACCATATGAGACTCCTGTTTTAATTTGATATAGGAGTGATCGTCCGATATTTTATTAGGTGAGGTGTCACATTTGGTATTAGAGCTTCAGGTTCCAGAGTCTTTAGGATCTGTGCGGCTTATTACGTTTCAGCGTAGCGTTCTTTAGTGTAGAGATTTATGATAGGGTTGTTGTGTTCCCTTACGTATGCGAGTTACATTCTCCTGCCGTGAAGTATAATGGATGTGACTCATTATACAAAATTTTGTGTGATTTAAACACCAAACATTTTGGTACGACTAACAAATGCCGTAAGTAGGATCACAGGAGAAGAAACGCGTTAGAAGTCATAAAGTAATCTGATAATGGTGATCGTGACACATGTCACCATGGGTATGACTTAAACAAGTGATAATGAGATTGTCACTCAGGAACAGTAGATTCCCAGGGTGCAGTCGTAGATAATGGTGGAGTGATTTTTAAGGGCACCTAGTATAGTCGACAAGGGAGAAATCAGAGAGACTCTTTTGCAAACCATCAGTGAAGATGCAAAGAAGAAAGAGAGATAGTATAAATAGCCAACGGAGGTAGAAAATCCAAAGGTAATTGTGTAGAGTGAAGAGTAATATCACTCAGAATTAAATTTGGAATTAAATTGGTAACTCTTGGGAGTGACAAAGTGATTAGAGTCAATCACCACGTGTATAAAGGTGTTTGAAATTTAAAGATAAATTGGGTACGAGTTGACCGCGGGATCTTCCATTCGATGTGGTAATGGAGATACAAGTGAAAATTTGAAACTTAGCATAGTGAGTAAGCTATAGACCGATCATGAGAGAACCGTTGAATTTCATAATGAACTTCGTACCTAGAAGAAGTGAATAAATTATCAAAGGGGTGTATAGTTGATAAAGGACCTGTGAGTAACATAAGCATGGATGAGAAATCCATCTAGGATGACTAATGTTGATGTCGCCAAGGTTATACGATTACTAGTTATTACAGTCTTTCCAAAAAAAGTGATCCAGGAGGGTTAGAGAACCTGGTTGAAAGGCAAAACTGAACTTAATGGTATTAATAAAACACCACATGAGAGTGTTCCCAATAGGGAACTCATTTAGATTATTTTGATTAATTAACTTCCTATAAAGTGAAGATGAAGTCAATCAAGGCTGTGGAGGCCAACCAGAGTTTCGAAAGGCTAGCGTAGCCAAAGGGACAATGGAAGAACAATTATGAGTTAAGACCGCCGATCTGAGGGAAGGACATTACAAAATGGTCCGTGAGACCAGTGATGGGAAAATGGCTCGTGAAGTTTCCCTATGTGAAGAAAGTAGAACTACAAGTGTTAAATGTGTCCACAATTGAGAAGTGACACCAAAGAGATTAGAAATGGTAAATCATGCCAGTTAAGCATAATAACTGGAGGAGTGAGACTTCCAGCAAAGGAGTTTGGGTCAAGAGAATTAGGCCCAAGAAATTTACAAAACGAGAGTGATGGGTTCAGGCTAGACCAGTGGATTCCTTGTTAAGAGTGGCATATAGTAAGTCAGGGTCGACGGAGCCCCGGATGTATATGGAAGTTCAGTAAAGCCAAAATTGAGGCCTCGAGATTTTAGGCCAACGTTTCAATAATGGACGTGAAATCCACATGATGGAATAAATTATCCACAAATATAGGGGACAAACTACTGGATGAAATCCTAGATGTATAAAGATTGCAAATGTTCATGGGTCGTGTTACCAGCCAGCCCCGTGCTGAGACCGAGTGATTTGGCGAGACTGGTGAGGTTTTGCTTTTTATATGAAAATTGGAAACCCTAAAACTCGCGTGAGGATCGAGTTGAGTGGGAACGTTAGTTATAACTGTCTTGTTATAAGCGTATTTCTCGTTGATAGTGGAGCATTTTTTATTTCGCCCGTGAGTGAACCGGGTGGGCCCTACGGGCATATTTGGTTGTTATAATTTACTACTTCATTGAGGTATCATTACTAGAGTGTATTATGGTAATGTGTACTGATTAATTACAGTATATTTGAACGATAGTAAATTTAGTGATATGACTATGGTGCGAGGTACTCCGGGAGGGAGACATTTTTATTTTGTGAGGCGCCACCTGAAATAGGGTTGGGCCCAGATATGTGTATATATGAAACTTTCATGGTATTGTAGACCTCAACGAGTATGTTGCATAATTATATATGATTCCAGTGTTTAGGAATTTATTTAATTGATAAGACTAAAAATACATTGTGTTCTTATCGAGCAGCGAAATATAGCTCGGTATATATTTATAGCGCCAAGTTCTTGGGATAGTAAGAGCGCCATGCTTCATGTAACATTTTAGGGTGTATGTAGGCTATTGTACACATAAAAGAATATAATTGAGAGTTGATAATTCTATTATGACTTATGGCCCGTAGAGTCGCCTAGTCTTAGTATCGTCCTGAGCAGAGCAATGGTGCCATTCAAGGACTGAATAAGTATGACTAGTGGGGTGGTTTAGTGCACCCTACTACATCAGCATATCACGTATATGAGAATTGGAGAAAGAAAATTTCATGTCATTTGTACAATGCTGCGTGAGGCATAGGGTGTATGGGCACCCTAGGTGATTAAATCAAGTAGTGGATTATGATTATCATGTGAAAGGGTGGACAATCCGAAACCAGTAGGGGATACTTTCACTAGAAAGTAGGAGAGTATCCCTAAGGATCTTCTCATGTAGATGAGATGGTGAAATTATAGGTACTGAAATGCAATTGAGTACAGCCTAATATCCACAGAGGGATGGGTAGGACAACCTGTCTAATCGGATGAGGGAGAGCAACTTTTATGTGCACCCATGAATCTTCAGGGAGGACGAGAGCAGTACCTTCCACTAGTGGAGAGTGTTCAATAACTCCCATGAATTCACATTTGGGCAAGTGCCAATAGAGGTATGGCACAATGAACTTGGTTATTGTCCTACTTGATAGTTAGAGGTGGGGAAACAACTATCATTACAAATATAGGAGAAAAGTTGTGACTATCATGTACATTTGGTGTGAAATATATATGGCACAATTAATTTACTCGTACGGACGACACGAGATGAGGGCGTATGTATTCTAAAGGAGGATAAATCTACTAAGATGCAATAGTAGAAGGCTATATAGTGAATATCTAAAATAAAGTTTAAGTAGTGAAACTTAAGCGGTAAGGCTTGGGCAAGAGCCTATATGACAGGGTAACCTGGAGTTTAAAACAAACATAAGTGAAGTGTTCATTCTTAGGGTACTCGATAGCGTACTATATGGGTGGTACAGAGTAGCTTTCTTGGGAGCACGAGAATGTGATGCGCAATATTTTTACAGTGTTGTCCGTTCCTGGTATACTTTTTTCGAATTTTGGGATGAAATTCCGTTGTAAGGGGGGAGTATGTATTACCCCGTATTTTTTATGATTTAAAAAATTATGTGATTAATTATTATTGTGGAAATAATTATGTGATTAATTATTGTTATTGGATTAATTAAATTAAAATGCGAGAAATTAATTTTTATTAATCCGGATTGAAATAATTATTAACTAGCGTGACAAGGGTTAATACTTATTGTTGAGAATTATTGAATATTACTGTGTGATATGTAATATGGAAATTATGAAATTTGATAAATTGCCTAGAGTGAAATATACGACAGTTTGGTATATTAAGTCGGGACACACGTGTGAGTCGTGTCGGAACTAATTGAATGTAATATAAAAGTAAATAATTTTTAAGTAACTCGTATGGTAATTTCGAGCGCGCCATTGAGTCCGAGAGGATCGAGATAGTCAGAATACACTATTCGAGTATTTTATTTGGACTCCGGGTGATTTTAGGCCAAACCGGCACCCCGTGGGGGTAATTTTGTAATTTCAATTTTTGAGAGACCAAATGGACAAAAATTGGGAGTTTATTACATCAGCTATGAGGGAGAGATTAGAGATCATTTTCACAAAACTCAATAGAGAGTTTTAGAGAGGGAGGGATAGATAATCCCAAAGAGCCAAAGCCTTTTGGCACCGTCTTCCACCACCGAGACCACCATCGCGTAGATCGGAAGACGAGGAACGCGTCTATACCAACATCACCAATGGATTAGACCGTCATATTCGACGCAAGTGTTTACTTTCTTTATGAATTTAGTGTGTTTATTTCTCGTATTATAATTGGTGTGTAAAATTATAAAGATTTTTGGAATGAGTTTTCGTGAATCAAAATTGGTTTTTCGGAAGATTAACGAGTAAAACCCCAATAATATCAAATTTGAGAAATTTAGGAATTAATTGAAATTAATTGTTGGATCTGGGTTCTAGGATGATTACAACCCTATTTATGTGTGTATTTGTTGTTGGTTGAGGTTGGATGATGATGAGAGAGAAGATAAAAAGCTTGGAGGTGAATTAATGTAGATTTGTAAATTGGAGAAGACAGTCAATAGTGACACAGCAACTTTCAGGGTAAATTGGCTAGAAATAGAATTGATTCAGCTCTTGGTCAAAAGATGAAAGTTCTAGATCTTTTAGATACAGTCGCGTGGGCGTCGACTGAGTAGTTTTCTGATTTGTTTTTGAATATTTAATGATTTTTATAAGGAAGAAGTTTGGAGATTGAAATAGTTAGCTCAGGAATTAAATCAGAAATTTTATTGACAATTTAAATGCATGACATTTTCTATATGATTTAAATTAAATGCTCATTTATGAATGAAAATAATGGTATGAAAGTTATAATTCTAATGAGCTTTGAATGAGATCAATTGGACTTATCTAGAGTGAGGTATAGCTTTTTTAGTGCAAGGTGTTTAAGCTACCAAAATAGTTGAGTGACATAAATTTTATAGAAAATTCAATCGCATACCATTTTCTGTATGATTTGAATTAGATTCTCATTTATGGATAAAAAGAAAGGTATGGAATTTATCTTTCTAATGAGCTTTGATTGAGGTCATTGGACTTCTGTGAGGTGAGTTATGGATGTTTTAGTGCAAGGTGTGAAATCTGTCATAAAATTTAAGTTGTGAGACTTTGTGATTTTTAAGAGTCTAATGGGAAAAAGGCCTTTGGGATTCGAATGACAATTTCGGATGTAATTAGGATACGGGCCAGTGGTGATAAGCTTAATATTCTTAATTTAAAAGAAATGTTCTGTTAATATTATAAGTAAGTTAATACTTGTGGAATTGGGTTAAGTAAGAGAATACTTATGGAATTTAATCGAATATGTATATTCGGGATTACAGGCTAATGCTACTAGAGATAGGCATGGATAGCCAGATTTGATGATGATGTATATATGGGTATAGAGGCAGTATATATATATGATATAATTATGAATAGATCTGTGTGTGAATGGTATATTTATGGGAAGTATACCACCTCAAGTTCTATCATGGGAAGTTGCGCGATGTGGGTGAGGCCCCTGGCTTGAGGAGCAGGGAGCGAATAGTCCCCAGGTCATAACATCCATTTTATATTGTGTGATTTTTATTAGGGGTGAGACGTGGTGGGTATGTTTCGATCTCATTTTTGGGGAGGAACTATGACCGCTTTCCATACGTTGTGATTTGGTTTTTACCAAATCAGACCGCTGGTACCCACGATGTTGTGTGAGTAATTCCCTAAAAGATGATAGCATTGAGAGACTGCATTCAGTGAGTTATAGCTCTGAGGGATGGTTATTATACTTATATAGTGTGTGATATATAAGTATGAATATACTTGATGTGTATAGTATATTTTCCTTCACTCCCCTATATTATTTTAGTGCTATTTTTTCGCAGATAAAAGGTACACCCTCATCAAGATTTTTATGGAGGTTTCATCGTATTTTTGGGATGTTGAACCAACAAGCCACCTATCTCAGGAAGAGCTCAGCACAACTCAAACAGAGCATATCATCCCAAAAATAGGGGCCGTAAACCACATCGGACATCAAACTCAAACACAACATAGCAATGGGTATGCACTACATTTGTTTTTGATGTCTTTTCTTAAGATTTATGGTGAGAATTAATATTCTTTATACTGTAGTTGATATTTTGGTGTCTTCATATGTTTTTGCCTTACAGGAACATATCATATATATCTCAACAGGTGTTTGTCTATTTGATTTCTGATTTTGGATTTGTTGTGAACTGATTTTGGTTACAAAGTTAGTTTTTGGATTTCTGATTTGTCTTTCTGATTTACGGTTTGTATCTCCAATTTTTAATTTGTATCTCTCCCTTATATCGGTGTGTTCAAGAAATAGGCCTGGTCTTTCTCTCTCTCAGTATCTTCTCCCCAACAGATTTCACATTTAATGTTTTTTTATTGTTTTTTTTAATACTAGGTTTTGTATGATTTTTTTGTTGCAAATTTATCATTTATGTTTGAGACTTAGTTTTTTTTTCAGATCTGTGGCGCTATGTTATTTTAGAGATCTTCGACGATAACTTCTTTTTCAGATCTCCAGTGATGAGTCGAAAACCATTTTGACTGATTTGTTTATATCAGTGGCACTTTCCCCGATCCTCTGTTTTTATAACAAGGTTTTGAGAGTTCCATTTTTATCCTTGGCGATTTTGACGTATACGACCCCCGCAAATGGGGCAAACTCAAGAATGACGGCTAGAGTCTCGGTTGAATCTCAAGAGTGACGAATGTATGGAAATTAACATTTTTTATGATTTGTTTTCACGATCCAGGTGAGAAAAGTCATCTAATCATCATTTATATATACTGGAAGACATCTGTAGAAAAGAATAATACTTAATTTTTCTTGCATAGTCACTCCTTCATTCTTTAATGTCAAACCCATTTACATAACACCTTTCTGCTTTTCGTTTCATTATTTTTCTCGGTGCAAATTATCATTTTGATTGTGTAGTATTGATCATTAGTAAAGATAAATAATTTTTTAATTGAGTTTCTTAGAGATTTTTTTAATACTGTAACAAATGTTAATTTTTTAATGTTTATTTAGAAATTTTTATATAATAACAATTGTAGTTTTTATTATTCATGTTAATTATAATGAGTCTGAAATCAAAATACACATTTAATTTTTTTCCAAGTAGGATCATTTTAATTAGTTTTATTTAACAAGCATGGACACAATATCATTATTTAGATTTACTACAAGAAAAGTGTAACAGAAGAGGCTTATAGGGACTTAAAAGTAATGACTCACCATTTGTGTTATGCAAATTTTTTTGTACTGTGTTACGCATATTTTTTTTGGTACTGTGTTATGCATTATTTAGATTTTTGTATTGTGTTATGCATATTTTTTTTTCGATTTATTTTCTACAATAATTTATGTTTATGTAACTTGAAACATATGTGTAAAGATTATCATATCGTGACTCGATATTTTTTAATTTAGGCTTGGTAATTCCTTTTATGTTTTGCCCATTTAGTTTATTTTTTTATTTCAATTACTACTTCTAAAAATAAGCAACTCTTAAATTAGAGTGAAATATACATGGTTCAAATCAAATTATTTTTAGGTTCCTGATACTATGTTGTATTTATTTTTAGATTAAGTATTTCTTAAAAGAAAGCAAGTGTCATTTAGTTTGAAAGTTTTTTAATGGTATTGAG
Source organism: Sambucus nigra (assembly GCA_949130495.1). Lineage (NCBI taxonomy): Eukaryota > Viridiplantae > Streptophyta > Magnoliopsida > Dipsacales > Adoxaceae > Sambucus > Sambucus nigra. Next base: position 14,991,665 of record OX422217.1, on the reverse strand, counting down.
CCTCATAAAGCGTTTTTGGTGTCATCTCTCTTTATAAAAGCTTACTAAAAAATGTGAGCACATGAATCGAGGCAAGTACTTTGAAGATTGGGGTATAAGGCCTAATGTCAAACTCTATTTCCCCAAAAGTACTCTAAAGATTTGATAAAACACTGAGTACAACTCTGAAGATTTGATAAAAACAAACAATTTCAGCACATGGCTCGAGGTAACAAAGCAAAAAAGCAAAATGAGAAAATCATGTTCTCATCATCTTTTTTCAAAAAATGATTTTTTTTAAATTTTAAATTAAAAAGTAACAGGCCATGTTGGTAGTGATGGGATTTGCTCCATTCAAGCTCTTTATTTAACACATTTGTTTATTTTTTATATAGTTTAAACAAAAAATGTCTAAATCAATTTTTACAGCGCTATAGTAAAATATAATGAAAGTCTTCTTGCTTTAATGTTCGTCACTAAGAATCAGTTAATAAAGGAAACCTTAATTAGCTTCTAGGTTTTTTACTTAAAAAATATATATCTTATTTATTCTCAAATCATAAATGTATAATACCACCTAAACCAGATATTATAACTCTGTCTAGGTTTTGGGACTTCCATTTTTCACCTTGATGATTTTGAGGTACAAGAATATGACCCCCCGTAAATGGGACAAACTAAATGGCGATTTTACTTTCTATTTACACTTTAGTTGTGTAATTTATTGCGCAATTAGGCGCGTTCATTGAAGTAGTTGTGTAATTTATTTTGTTGAAGTATTTATAAGATGAATTTGGGATTTTTGAATATTGTTGGATTGGTTGTTACCCATAAGTATGGTGGATAGTGAAATAAACAAATGGGTTTATGTCCATTTTTTAAACAATTGATATTGTTTATTTGAGGCACAATGTGAATTCGATTGATGAAATTTGTATTTCCATGGTATATGTGAATTTGTTTGATGAATTTATTAAATGTTGTTGGATGATTTATTATTTGTTAAGTAGGGTGGATAGTTCTATAAATAAATAATATTATGGCCATTTTTCAAAATTACACCTTGTTTTGTTGAGGAACGAAATTTTACCATTTTGCGATTACTTATTTTGGAATTTTTCATCGTGCCTTCAGGCACGAGCATTCCTCTAGTATATATATATATATATATATATATATGTGAGATATGGAACATATATATACAGACATAATAAAGAATGGAATGTGAGATAAATTCTGAATCTTTCGGGAGTATAAAATTCGGAATAATACAGGGATATACGTATATAAATATGAGAATATTATATACGAGGTTAATAACACTTAAATGTGAATAGTGTAAATAACTAATGAAAGTTATTCATGATTTAAGGATGGATCATAAGTGAGAGATTATGATGTATAAGCTCAGGTGATAGCTTGGAATATTTTTTAAAGAATGAATAAAGTGATATTCTCCTTCTGGTAGATTTATATCTGGATTATATGTACATGGATCATAGGTTCTAGTGAGAACTATTGATATATACGGGATGGTATAAAATATGGTATGTACTATGGGCCTAATGGATTCCGACGATCAAGATTGCCATGTAGTTGTGTATCGGGGTGGTTCCTTGTTTGAATTTCTCTTCACGAGACACCCCATTCATGAACGTAGTATAATTTTGGCAATGGGGAGAAGTTTAGTCCTTAGTACTCAAATTTATGAGGATATTTAGAAGATGGGTGAAATGAATTAGTTAGGCAGGGTAGCTTAACTAAGTTGTTTTAAAAGGTATGCAATAGTTCTACACTATTAGCAGAGGGGTGAGGGGTATCTCATGAGAGTGCAATACCAATTTAAATATGAGAAACTGTATATTTTAAAATATGGCATTTATGCACTTGCAAAATATTTTCAAACTCGGGCATCAATAAAAGCACCAACAATGTTCGTTGTCAATACATAAAAACCATGCAAGGCAAAAAATTGTAAGTCCTAAATGCTTGGTTAATGAAGACCCAAATGCATAATTTTCATCTAAACTAGGCTAAAAGGTGGACAGATGTTCCACTCACGCCTAGGAACCAAGGTAACTAATGCAATTACCTAAAAATTTAGGTACATTAGTAGAACCATAGTGATGCATTGGTAATTGGTACGATACTTAGGATAATTATAAGTTTACCAATACATAAAAACCATGCGAGGCAAAATTATAAGTCCCAAATGCTTGGTTAATGAAGACCCTGCATCTAAACTGGGCTAGAAGATGGACAAATGTTCCACTCATGCCTGAGAACCAGGGTAACTATTGCAATTACCTAAAAAATTAGGTAATTAGTAGAACCATGGTGATGCATTAGTAATTAGTACGATGTCTATAATAATTTTAAGTTTATTAATTCATAAAAACCATGCAAGACAAATTTATAAGTCCAAAATGCTTGGTTAATGAAGACCCGAATGGATAATTTTCATCTAAACTGGGCTAAAATATGGACAAATGTTCCACTCAAGCCTAGGAACCAAGGTAACTAAAGCAAATACCTAAAAATGTAGGTAGATTAGTAGAACCATGATGATGCATTAGTAATTAGTAGGATTAGGATAATTTTAAATGTATCAATAAAATCGGTGAAAAATAAAGATTTACAAATTATCGATCCATTCATATATAGATATTGACTAAAAGTTGATCCATTCATAGTAAAAGACTAAGAAGACATTCATATACGATGATTGACTAAAACTTGATCCATTCACGATCAAAGATTGATAAAATAAGTTGATAAATTTTTTTCTTTAATTTAATTAAATGATTACATATTGTTGCTTGATACTAAACATGAAGAAATAAAATACAAAGCCTTATTTTATAGGGTGCTTCCCTTCAGCTTTAGAGACATGATCCATGCCGGTTGGAGGATCATCCAAAGTATAAGGAGAGTTAATGAAGTTAAAATCCTGAGCATCCTTGTATTGCTGCTAGGACGATTAAGCAAATGAGGAGGTCGGACAATCTCTAGTTCATCATGTAGTTCGTAATCTCCTAAGTACTTTGAAATCGAGCATTGAGGAATATGATGAACATGAATCCAATTGATATCTAATTTTAAAGGAGCATTGTCAATATCAAGCAAACCTGGGCCATATCAATCCCACAATGAACTGTTCTGATTTGCCTTCACTATCAAAGCATTTGACCAACCCCATTTATAATCCTCATTCTTAGCATATTGAAGCCTACATCAAGATGCCCCAAAGATTCATTATACCAATCCATCTAGACTTCCCTAGGTTGCTTATGGAATTTAAAGGTTAACTTATCAACCTGAGAATGCAAATTCTTCAGCACTCCAGTTGTAACTTGTAATTGGGAATATTGAGTGGATAGTTGTTCAGAAAAAGTCTACAGCATCTAGGACATGCCAGCAATAGCGCAGTTTTTAGCTTTTAACTTGACAACTTTATTGGTGAGGGCATGTTGGGTCCTAACTTCTTATGTGGTATCTCATCCAGGCTTATTTCTTGCTCGGGAAGAAGATGCAGCCTTAATCTTTATTAAGGCTTCCAACTCCTCCCTTAATTTTTCATTTTCATCTTTTAAAAAGGAGCACCCCTCGTTGGTAGTAGCAACAGCAGCTCCAGAAGCATACTTCAAAAGATTCAATTCATACCTAAAATTATTATTCTCCTCCTCCAGGAGTTTGGAAACAGTTACAGTTTCTTCAACTTCAAACTTAAGCAAAGATTACTTTTAATTATAAACAAAAATAAATTAATCAAAACCCCAACCTACATTTAAAGATTCGATATTTTTGCTCGTAGCTTTGGTGCAACAGGGTAGTGGATTCTTTATACTGTTCTTGGAGCTCTTCTACCATCTCATAGTAGGCAACATTTTTTTTTACTGCCCTATCAAGTAAGTACTTCATATATTTGTAGGCTTCTTTAGCCTGCTCTGATGCATCATCACCGAGCAACTTAATAATTTCCTTTGCGGACAAGTCTGTATGACTAGCTTTGAAAAAAGCATTGCACTTTCTTAGTAGCTCGATATCATTGGAAGACAGTTGTTCTATCTTCGTTATAAACTAGAAAGAAGAAATGACCAACAATCAATAAGAAGAATGAAAAATAGGAATAATCAACAAGAGACAAGAAGGAACAAAAGGTTTGGTTTATTGATAATGAAGAGTTTGGATATAGACAAAAGTAAAGAAAAAGAAACAAAAAAAGCAAAAGGGGTAAATACCGAACAACTTTACGCATTCTCCCTAGTAATCTCGACCTTCTTATCCTGCTCAAAAAAAGGGTCTACAACCTAGAGTTTCTCAACTGGAGGAATATAAAACTCAGTGATTTTAAGTTGGTCGGTAACAGATTCAACTACTATTTTAGGTTAGTCGATAGTAGATTCAACCACTAGAGAAGACTCTCCAGAACCAAATTCATCTTTAACCTTATCCTCAATGACATGAGGAGGACCATGAGTATATCTCTGAAAAATTTTAGAACCTTCAATAGTATTTAATTCCTGGAGAGAAGCAACCCAATCATCTATAAAATATTTTTATTTTGCATACTCAATCTGAGCAGAGGCAGCAAGAATGGATTTATTCCAACCTTTGTCCCAACAAGCACTAAAGGATGCCTTTACAACAGACTTTCTTTTAGATCTTTTAGAGTTCATAGGATCCTCATCAGTATTTTCCATGCGCTCAATTTCCTCTGCCCTGCGCTCAGCTTTGTTAGCCACACGCTCGGCTTCAAGGGAATTTACCTCAGACGTCTGCCAAGCAGTTTTAGCAGTTTTCAATTTTTTCGCCCAAGTATTCTTATCAGTCTTCAAGGCTTGTTGAGAATCGAGCAAAGACTTCTTAAAGCTAGCTAAATCTTCCTCCACATCATTATAAGAAGAAGCCTGAATTGCATCATCCTTCTCCAGCATATTATTGAAATGCACTAAGAACTGCATGAAAAGAAGATCAAGTTAGTATATGAGAAATATAAAGATAATATAATCAAGAAAATAGAAATGACTTACAGACGCAAGGCTCTGAGCAACCAATTCAGAAACATTTACTCACGGTAGCATGACATCCACTCCCCTATGGTCAGGAAGAGTTCCATACTTGATCAACTTACTATCCAAACTAGGAGTAATACCTACTAGAGGACCAGCATCAAAAGAAGGTAATTAGACCAAGGTCTGTTGGTCGGTCACCTATTTGACTTACTTCTCTGCAAGCCCTCTCCTAAGTATTATCAAAAGAAGTTTATCATCTTTAGGCTCTAAGTCTTTGGGGGCTGGGTCTTTGGGGGGTGGGGGTTCTTTCATGACATCCCCTGTCTTCTTCTTGGCCCATTCAACAGGTTTTTGGAAGCCAGAAGTGCTACCACTAAGCAGATCAGGAAAATTTCTCTTATTCATGATAGAAAAAAGAGGAGTATGTGAACCAACATCAGCTTCCTGATCAAGATCAATCACCAGAGCAGGAGGAGCTACATGTTTGGTAATTAAGGAAGAAACCGTATTTCTGTATTGAAGAAAATAAGAAGTAGACCTAACGTGCTCTTCAGTAACCTTTTTATAAATTCCCCAAATGAACTTAAATTATTTCAAGTTTACTTCACTCTCTTTGGGGGACTCTCTATTCTAGTCAACTGCAATCAAATTTACAATGCGACAGTCAATATGACATTTTACCAAATAGAAAAAGAGCAAAATTATTAAATGCAAAACAACCTATACCGTTGCTAAAGAGAGGACATCTAGGTCCTTGATATTTAGCACTTCCATCTAAGGGAGCATGTTTTCAATTTTTTACAACTATCCCGTGATCAAAATAATCCCTATTAGAATCACGGAGGTTAACTTCTAATGCCTTACCAGCTGCCCTAGTTTTGAAATAATAAGTGGTGTCACGAGTTACCCATTATAACAAAACATTATTTTAGGAATCCTTATATGGGTTCCATGGATTTGATTTAACCTATGTACTCCACTCACTACCCACTATGTGTTAGGAGATACTCTAGTAGGTACAACGTCAAAATACTGACCAAACTCTAGACAAAGGGGATTAGGAGGAAATGTGAACCCACACACAACAATAAAAATGTAAGGGAACCAATGGCCCTCAACAATAGAGAAAAAAGTAGAAGGAAAAGTGGGATGTTCGAGTACAACCGAATACAAAAAGTTAAAGTCATTCTCAAACTTATTAAGAACCTAAATAGAATACATCATGATGAAGAAGCAAAGAAGAAGAGAGAAAAGTTCTTACAAGGGTTTAAGGATTTAGCAAGAACTAAAGATAGAAAAGAAAATGATCGGACAAAAGTTCAAAGAACACAACAGCAGAATCAGAAATGGAAGATAGAAGATGATTGAAGTTTTATCGCCCTTTTTATAAATCACCTCAGAACTTGGGAAAAGTAATGATTAAAGAGAACAAAGATTGAGTTTACGGAGGCTAACAAGAGAAAAGACGAAGATACCCCAGAAATGCTCGCTAAAATTTGAAATATTTACAAAACTGCCATTCATGCTCAAAATTATCAATTAACTGGATAAATTTCACAAGTTCGGAAGGTCTGAAGCTGACCAAGCAGCCCAAACTACTGTTAAAGCATAATGTTCCACACTTTAACATTAGATCCAAGTATGAAACACTAGGGGCTTCTATTGATACCAAATTCACCATCTTACGTGGACTAATTACAAGCCAACACATTTCATCCAATGTGACACAAGTCTAAGTCATCATGTAACAAGGTAGCTCGACCAATAAAGAAGACATGCCAATATCAAATTTCAACCAACAGGAGATACTAACCAACAGTTGGGAGTCCAACCTATCTGGCCAATGAAGAGCCAAGAGTCCTATGTTTTATTCTCATTATGTATTTATATAAATGCCTAACAAATAAAGGCATTCCATCCTTTTACATGAAAACTCTCAAACACCCCTCTTGGTATATAAATACATTATAACACCCTCATTGCAGGAGGACCAAAAAACTGTAATATCCCTACTTTTATAGATATTTAAATTACATAAGTAGGCGTAATTTGATAATTAGAGGAATTACGGTGATTAGTAGTTTTGTGATTTATTAAGTGTTAGATTATTACCAATGTGTGTTACATTTACTTTGGGGACTAAGTAAATGAGTTAGAATATTTTTAAGTCATGTCACATTTGGGTTATGTGACGAGTGATAGTTTACATTGTAGAAAATGCGTGTTGAGAAGCGTCGGGTTCGACTAGTGAATTTTGGTTTAGTGACTCAGATGGAGATTTTGAGTGCACGATTGGATTTAGAATGGTCAAGATAGTGAGAATAGAGTATTTGGGGGTTGTGTTTAGGTTTAGGGAACTTTGGTAATAGTAGGGACTTGTATTTGAGTATAAAAGTCAAAATTGAGTTTTATAAGGGATAACCCTTATTTATCTCTTATAAGGCATGAGAGAGAGAGAGAGAGAGAGAAAGGAAAGAAAAGAGAGAAAAGAAGAAGGAAAGAAAGGAAGAAGGAAAAGAGAAAGAGGAAGGGGATTCCGGGATAAACTCCGCGGGATTCGCTCGAGGTTGTCGGATTTTATCCACGAGGCAAGTGTTTACCTATTTTATTCAATTGAGTGTGTGCATCTCATATTATAGTTGGTAAACCATTTTATTTTTGGGTTGAAATCCTTGAAATGAATTTGGGAAAATTGATTTTGAATTTACAAATTGATGTATTGTTAACTCTTAATTACTTCTAGTGTTAAACCCATGTTAATGGCGTGTATAAATGGTTAGAAATGGGAAGAAATGATAAAACAAATTTTAATTAGTTTTAGGGTTTAAATCCAATGGAAATTGTTCCATCCCATAAATTAATTGACATGTTAGTTATAAATCAGTTTTAGTATGATGATAGTGATGTTGGTTGAGATTTGAAACCACAAAAATGGAGTTAGAGGTGCTTGGCTTTGAAATGGAGGTTGGAGAAGATGATAACCCGTACCAAAATTTATTTCTGCAACTTTTCAAATTGATTCGGATAAAGAAAATTGATTCAGACTGAAATAGTAATAAAGTAGATCATTTTCGAAATCAATTCGGTATGGGTGAATCGATTCGAAAAGAGGCGAATCGATTCAGTCCATCTGAATCGATTCGGCCCAGTCAGATTTTTGAAAGTTTTCTTCTTTAAGTTTAGGGGGAAATTAAATAGAAATTGGATATTATTATAGGGGATTCTAGACGTGATAGTAGGACTCCTAGATAATGGAATTTAGGGTGAGTAAACCTTGGGTTGAAAGAGATAACCTTGCATTATTTAAGTGTACAATCTGGGGTATAGACCTAATGAATGGTTAGGGTGCATAAAATTCGAGAAAGGTCTTTGGCAAGTGTGTATAGATATATTTATGCGGTTAGAATAAATATGGACCAATTTCATTTGAGTAAATCCTAGGATGTGATTTGGATGGAATTTAGGATATGAGCTAAAGAGGATTGAGCGACTATCCGGTACGTCTACTGACGACAATTATTATAGGTGATACGATACCTATGGAATTAAGATAAGTAGATTGTATACTTATTTAAGTATTACGAGTTGGTATAGCCGGGATTATATATAAATACTTAAAAGTGATTAAGGTAAGTAAATCTTAAGTAAAAGAATGCTTATAGGTTCAGTACTTTAAGTGTGTAAATACTTATGTATTATTACGAATAGGAACATTCGGGATATTTTGGCCACTGCCACAACAGTTCAACAATTATAGCTAGGGTATGTTAAGAAGTGATATGAATTATATATACGGGTGTTGCTGTAGTATATATATTTTCCACCAAGTATTGGAAATGCCCAAATCATCTAAAGGTCAATTCAAAATGGACAAGCTAGGAATGCCTTCCATCCGAATCTTCAAATGGTGAGGTCATTTCTTTATTTTCTCTAGTTTGTTCCCCTTCTTTTGTTTATATTGCCATCGAGGTAGGGCTTTTCTATCTTATTCTTAATAAATTAGGGATTCCTATCCTCTTCATGAATATATATATATATATATATATATATATATATGATTTGATAATAAATATATTGTTATGCAAACGATATATTTATGTATACATATATCTCTAGTTCTATCCAGGGAGGTTGCGTGATGTGGGTGAATCCCCTAGCTTGCGGAGTAGGGAGAGTATATCCCTTGGTCATATCGTCCTGCATATGGGTGCGAAAATGATTCCACTTTCAGGTGGGAATATGACCGCCTCCTCCGTTTAGTATTTTTACCATAATCTTGAGTGAGTCAGACTTGATACCTAGGTTAAGTTGAGTATACCCGGATGATGATAGCACTTTGAGACTGCATCCTTGAGTTATAGCTTGGTGGGATGGTTATTATACTTATGATTGTAATATAGGTATAATTATAATTATTATGTATTGTATATTGCTCGTATATGAAGATGATATATCATATAACTTAGACTTATGTAAAGCTTAAAATGAATAAGAGGTTATTCCTCTTCTGGGAGATTTATATTTGGATTAATACAAATGTGAGTCGTATATTAAATGAGAAATATATATACGACATTTTATATACTTAAGTGAAAAGGGTATTTTTTGAACTTGTTAAATTTTCAAAAAATGAACGATGTATATACATACACACACACACACACACACACACACAGACACACACACACACACACAAAACTAAATCTTAGGTGATAGCTTACGGTATAACATATATTATATCACGCAGGGTAGGTGATAGTTATGAGGACTTAGAGGATGGGTGAAAGAGATTAGTCAGGCAGGGTAGCTTAACTGGATTGTTTAAAATGTATGCGATAGGTGTGAACTATTAAAGGAGGGGTGAGGCGTATCTCATTAGAGTGAGATACCAATGTAAATATGAGAGATTTCATGTTTTAAAAATGTAGCATTTGATGCACTTGCTAAATATTTTCAGAACCCTTGCTTTGACTAGTTTTTCTATTTCCCCTCTCTTGTTATATATATGTGTATATATATTAGGTGTCTAGACACAGGGACACCTGGATGATGATTCTTTCCAGTCAGATGTATGTTGCGACAGCTCTGGATGCAAGCAGGTTTGTTTTAGATGCTTTTACCCTTGTGATCTAGATAGGAGGTACTGTAGAAACACTCGGGTTGATAGCCCAACTGTATTCATTTATTATTTTTCCACATTTTAGTTTGCGGCATTTCGATTTGGTTGTATTATGTTGTACCGAGAGTTCGGTTACCTTATTTCATTTCAATTGTGGTATATAAACTGTGTCATTTTTTTACTTGGTTGGTTAGAATAAAAAGATTAGTTAAATAAAATATTGACGCCAACCTAATGAGTTTTAGTAATTAAATTGATTTTTGACAGTGATGCTAAGAATGAACCATATGATATTCCTATTTTAATATGGTATAAATTGATCACTAGGTATTTTATTAGGCGGGGAGTCACAGATGGTATCTGAGCATCAGGTTCTAGTGTCCTTAGGAATCTGTGCGGACGTACTACGCTTTCAATGTTGCTTTCTATTTGAGATAAAGCCTTATTTTTAGGATTGTTGATTCCTACTGTGATATTTCACTCCACTTCTCTTATGTAAGATTATAGTAAATCTTTTGCACGCTCATATGAGATTCGTGTGCTGATCGATGAAGGGCGACGAGGTAAGGTCATTACGAGGGTAACAGGAGGCGGGGCTTAGTTAGAGCTATTAGTTGCAGTTGGGAATGAGGGCCACAGTTGAGGTCACTTACTTTGTGGCATTTACATGTATTGCTGCAGCGATTACTAGATTATAGTAGTTGTATTTATCCACATACTGCTATAGTAGAGAGTGGTGCTAAACATGAATTACCTTGTGAAGTTAAATTGGGAAAAAGTCTGAAAGGTCTTTGATAAGGACCATACGTTGAAGTTTAACTTATGCGAAGGAAGTGTAGTGTTATCCAATGGAAGTAGAAGGCTTAGTAACTCTGGATTAGAGAAGGGTATAGAAATGTTTAGATGTTAGAATGTGAGTAAAATTTTTTCACTTATTAGACCAATGTTGGAATGGTGGGAATAGTGGTCACCATATTTGGGGGAGCAGAATATTTTTCTCATAAAGGAATCTTACGGATGGCTTTAAACCTGGGTTCCTTCAATTTATCATAAATGAAGAGAATGCATTTTCTGAATTTCTCACATGAGGATCGGTCAGGGGCCGATAGTGAACAAAGAGTTATATGGTGAAGTCAAATTTTTACTTGATGAGGTAGATAAAATGAACAGAGAGTCCTTAAATGGAATGACACGATCACTAGTAAGTGTTGCTAATACTTATTGATATTTTACTCGGATTCCTTGTGTATATAATGGTAGTCTCATACCTCTTATACTATGAATGTTAAGACTTCCATGAGAGAGGAGCTGGATGAGTTGAAGAATTAAGTCCAAGGGTAAACACTAGAATTGTTTATGTTTATGAGACCCCACAAGTGGAAATTCGCCTGGGGATTCATTGAAATAGGGTTGCTGAGGCTGGTAGCATGTTTCGTTTTAGTCAAAAAAGCTAAGGGAACTAGTAGGCTGATTGTCAGGATTGAGACTATAGAGTCCAATATACTGATAACCCTAACATGGTCAGGATGGCCAAAAAGGGAATATGGTGATGGTGAGCATATAACCACACGCTTTGATCTTGTGTGGTATGAGTTAAAGTATAAGAGTAGGGTCCCTAGATAGGGAATTAATTAAAGTAGTTTTTGGTTTGGTTAAGACAAGTGTACTACGTCTGGGGACCATTTAGAGCAGTTAGGGTGAATGGAAAAGTTGTTATTATAAGTTTCACCTCGGTTGAAGGAGCTATATTTCGTGTGGCAAGATTAAGTCACAGTATTTTTTTACTCTAGATACGTGTGTGTGATTCTAGTTTATTGGTAGTATGAGTAATATTATAAAGGGTATATCTATATGTCTTTCCGCAATTGCGGAGTTCCATTTTTCTTCATTCGTTATTGAAGAGGGTGTTGGTATTTTGAGCTTACATTTGGTATGCACTTCTCATTTTTTGTGTGTTATATGAGTATAGTACTATTATGACGATAATATGTTCTTGTATAATCGGAGTAATAATATGCTAATGATTGCAAGGCTATCATATCCGTGGTTCCAGGGTGGAACTAGTTATTTTGCGATATCTCACCTGGATACGGGTTGAGCTCGCCTTCGGTATATGTTTTTAGTGTATGGGGACCTTATAGATATGATTTAAAGTATACAGTATTTATAGTTAAGCTGTGAGTTTAAGCTCGTTGCTATTCGCGCAAAGGACTTAGTGTTAGTACAAGCGCTTGTGGTATTGCTCCTTGACAGAAGTATGATTTCTGACCATATTTTGTTGGTGGATGGGATAGGAATATCCCGGTTGCATGTGTTAAGCTAACAGACCTCCACGACCAACAAAGTTAAGTGGTAGTGTATTAGAGGGGTTACTTATTTGAATTTCTCTTGCGAGACACTCCACGCATGAACCTTAACGACGTTGGGAGTGGAGAGATGTTAATGGATGCTAGGATGTTAGTTTCGATGATAGATTATCCAGTGTGGAGAAAAGAATATAAGCTGAGAGTCATGTGATGATTAGGGGATTATGGAGATGGAAGTGCCGTGGAAATGCACTGAATGTTTCGCACACTGTAAGTAAATGGGTGAGGTGAGGTTAAGGGAATTGATTTGAGGCTTATAGCCATGTCGTGTCTAGGAGGCAAATTTTGAGGTGACATATTTGTGTATGATAATCGTAACACTTGTGCAGGGTATAGACGCCCCGATTAGTTAGACTTTCCGTTTCGCCAAAATGGAAGTACATAGAGGTAGAAACGCGTTATTATGGTTGCAAGATAGGATTTTGGAAGTCCCGATTGTGTGCCTTGGTCCATTATATCTTGATGATTGAAGATGCGAGGTAGTAGTGTAACGGGAGGGTTCCTTATTTAGATTCCCCTTTGCGAGACGTCACGCGCACGAAACCGAGCTAACGTCGGGAGTTAGGAAAGGTCTTAACCTCTAGGGATAAAGTTAGTATAGTACTCATTTACATGTGCAGGAAAACACATTAATCTTAGGGTTACCATAAAGTATGGTTAGTGGGGCCAATAGCACTGATATAGGGAAATTGTAGTGAGTTAACCACGAGAATATTGGTGGGTTAACTGCGAGAAGGATTAAATTTTTAGTTTTAGGAAGAATTGAATCTCGAGTAATTTAGGTTGAGAGTACCCAAGTGTTACAACCAAGATGAGAAGAAAGTGAGGCCCATTTTTAGAGAGAGTGTTACGTGTGTGACGTTTGCAATAGTTGTGCTGATATGCATGGGTTATAGGGTTTATGCACACCTTGGTAAGTTGATTTTATATATCATCTAAAATATAGGGGGACATAGTATATAAAGATAAAGAGTATGCTTTGGGGCAGTTAAAAATGGCATTGGATTGTGTTGGATGGAACGTCGTATGAGGTATGCAATAATCCAATTATATAGATGCAACAGGAGTAAGCACACCTGAGATAAGATGTAAGACTGACGGGAGTAGTCAAGCGCTAGTGTAGTTTTCCTTATTAGGGGAATTATAAGTTATCATGTAGACGAACGCACGCTTAGAATGGCAGCTTTTTGATGGGATCGATATGTTAGAGTAGTGATTATAGGCTCGTTTTCTTTATATGCGGTTATAGAAGCACTGGGTGCGAGTTATCGTTGATTGAGTGAATCTTACGACCGATGTAATGTTTAAGCATGCAGAGATTCAGTTAAGCTTGTTGTTAAGTTAGTGCATTAGAGTATATGCCTTGAGATTTGTGCGTACCGTGAATAAATATATGGTAGAATACCATTGCCTTAATACCATTCGACTTTTGGTACATATCGTATCGAAATTTCAGGGATGAAATTCCTTTGTAAGGGGTGGAGTATGTAATACCCCGTACTTTTATAGATATGTAAAGTACATAAGTGGGCATAATTTGGTAATTAGAGGAATTATGGTGAATAGTAGTTTTGGGATTTATTTAGTGTTAGATAATAACCAATGTGTGTTACATTTACTTTGGGGACTAAGTAAATGAGTCGTAATATTTTTATGTCATGTCGCCGTTGGGTTAAGCGATGAGTGATAGTTTATGTTGTAGAAAATGCGTGTTGAGAAGCGTCGAGTCTGACTAGTGTATTTTAGTTAAGTGACTCAAATGGAGATTTCGAGTGCACAAGTGGTTTTAGAATGGACGAGATAGTTGGAATAGAGTATCCGAGGTTAGTGTTTAGGTTATGGGAACTTTGGGACTAGCAGGGACTCGCATTTGAGTATACGAATCAAAATTGAGTTTTATAAGGGATACCCCTTATTTCTCTCTTATAATGAATGAGAGAGAGATATGGATAGATAGATAGATAGATAGATAGATAGATAGATAGATAGATAGATAGATAGATAGATAGATAAATAGATAGATAGGGAGAGAGAGAGAGAGAGAGAGAGAGAGAGAAAGGAAAGAAAAGAGAGATAAGAAGACGGAAAGAAAGGAAGAAGTAAAAGAGGAAGAAGAAGGGGATTCCAGGCCAAACTCTGCGGGATTCGATTCGAGGTCGTTGGATTTTATCCACGAGATAAGTGTTTACCTGCTTTATTCAATTGGGTGTGTGTATCTCATATTATAATCGGTAAACCATATGATTTTTGGGTTGAAACACTTGAAATAATTTTGGGAAAATTGATTTTGAGTTTACAAATTGATGTATTGTTAACTCTTAATGACTTCTAGTGTTAAAAATAATAGGTTGGGTTACTATCCCCCACACCCTAGTAATTCACCTTGTATGATACTAGATTTTGGAATTTGATTCTTAAATGAACCCGAACCTTATTAATCCTAATCATTACGTATGTGAAGGAACGTAACCCGCATCATATGAAATGAAAGGAAAGAATAAAGTGGTGTCATATTAACGAACATGCGCATCGCACTCTTAAGCATCCGAATTATGTAGGGCAACGGATATCAAAAGTCGTACGGCAGTTGTGATAGTTATGCAATATGATTCCTTTAAGATTCAATTCGAAATTATATTTCTAATTATGATAAATCACATCGGGGGGGCGGGGGGGTAGGGGGTTCATGAGCCCCAACCCTTAAAGGTTTAGCCAGACATAATTGAATGAATAAAAACATCAATTTTAGAATTTAAAGAAATCATGATTGTTAGGGAAGAGATTGATAAGTTAAAATTTTATTTTGAGATTGCAACTAAGAATTGATAATTAATTAACTAAATGAGGAAGAGATTAGTTTAAATAAAATGAAATTACTTGCATTCAATGAATTCGAAAATCAAATCTGAATCTTGCAATAAAGCTTCGAACTAGAGTTTTGTAAATATAGGGGAGGGTTTTGCAAATAATTGGGAGAGATATTTCTCTCTCTAAAAACCACCCTCGAAATTAAAAGTTCGAACTCACCTCTGTCTAACAATAACTAGAATTAAAATACATCACAAAAATCAGGAGTTGTAGTTGAGTCAAACTCTAAATTCGATGCTGAATTTCAGAAGATATCTCCACCGGACCGATCCGATGGGTAATACTGGATCGGTTCATTGATGTCTGGATCGATTCATTTTCTTCTTTAAACGGATCGATCCATGGCTCAAAACAGGTCAGTTGCATTCCTTCTTCCGGATCGATTCGTTTTTGTCAATAATCGGATCCGCCCGACATCTAAAATTGACTAGTGTGCTTTGACTCATCTGGACCGATTTGCTCTCTCTTATATTCGGTTCAGTTTGGTTCTAGAATTGCTCCAACTTAATTATCTTATCTTCAAGGTCACATATCTTCTATCTCAATGATCGGATTAAGGTGACGTTTCTTCCTACGCGCTCGTAGAAGTTCAATCTTCATTTTTCATGTTGGACCTTCTTTCAAATTCTCGATGTAAGTTGACCTTTATAACCTTTAACTTTCCTTCCTTGCCCGAGTCCTCTGCTTTGGATTCTTCTTCTCTTTACTTAGCATTAAATACCTGTAAAAATCATGAAAAATACACAAAACTCGAGATACTATGTAGAAAGGTTAGTAGCATATAAATGAGACAAATCAGTATGAATTACATTATTCGATGTTCTAAAAGCTACTAAATAACGTGATAAATTCGAAAGACTTTATGCCTAATCAAACCCCCCTAACTTAGAACTGTGCGCGTCTCGAGCAATGTAAAAGAATCCAACTAAGGCTCAACTCTCAAAATTCGTTTTATTAGGAAAAAATACCACTTTCGCGAGCGAGCAATTGCATTTAGCGCATGCAACAAGCCTTTAAATCCCAAAATTACCCTAGTAGGATGAGTTGGGTCTCGTGAGGGTTAGCAGTGAATCTACCCACAAAATTCGTTTTGACTCAAATATATTCAAAATACTTAAAAATTATTCGATTTAAACTTTTCCGAAAATAGTAACCCTAAATTTGTATTTGTGAGTCTCAACTTGTCGTATGTGTGTAGGAAGTCAAAAATTAAATCACAGATTTCCAACGATTGATCATTACGTTACTTCTCCAAAAATTCGTTTTGATTCAAATGATCATGGGTTACTCTCACAAACGAATCACTCGGAATGTGGCTATTTTCTCTCAGTGTTCGTTATGTGAGGAGTAAATGTAAAGTAACACAATTTCACGCACATAAATTGAAAGACATACTATTTGAGGTGGAAAAGATCTCATCATTAGAATACGATTATTGGGAAATCGGAAACATCTTCTCTAATTCACACAATTAATCTCTTTTATTACTTTTTATGCCTTAACTCTCCATGCGATAACAGATGTCGTAATTCGGACTCGGTCAGGACTTTTTCGGGTTTAAGGTGTACCGGAATTGTGGAATTGGAAAATTTTGCTTATGATGTCCATTTGTGCTTTTTCGAGCTTTTTCTGCTCTTTTCCTTTTTATTTTTTTATTTTTCACCCTTTTCTTTTATTGCTATATTTGTTGAGCATACTTCTATTTTTCTTGCCCCTTTTTGTCGCACCATTTGGACTTAATTTATGGATTTTTCACAATTCTGGGCTAAATTTGAGTTTTCTAGGTTGTCAAATGCAAAGGGAAAATTTTATTTGGATTAAATTGGGTTGCAAAAAGGGTAATTTTTCATGAATTTTTCTGGTCATTATTTTTAGGTGACAAACAAGGGCCTAACTTCATTGTCCGAATTACTAATTGTGTTACCATGTACGTCTCGAGATCAATTAAATTTAGAGATATATTTAGCGCGTTTTCAAGACAACATTCCATTTCGCATAACAGATCAAACTCAACGAATTGAGATCCTTAACGACTTATTTTTAACGCTAAAATGGACTTTGAGTTAACCATTAACTCGGAATGATTAAAAAAACTCATTAAAAATGATAGGCTCGAAATCTCACCGGGGTTGATTAATCTCCACACTTATTTGTTAAGTCGTCAATTCACGCTCAATTTCCATCCTTAGTCAATTATGGCTTTGTGCATTTGGATTTTGAAAATTTTGAGACTTTTAATAGAATTTCGGTTATATTTTTGAAAAATTTAAATTCTAATTTTTATTTATTTTGAAGAAATTTTTTTGGGAAATTTTTAAAATTTTCTCATTTTTTATATTATTTTTTTGGGCATTGTGGACTTTGTGAAATGTAAAAGTGCATGCGTAACCCCCGCTCCCTAACTTAGGCTTTTGCATAGTCCCTATGCAAAAAGGACTAAAAACTATAGTAAGGAGAGGACAACATCAAATGAACAAAGTATAAAGATACAATAAATTGAAACAAGCATAAGACACATAAGGTAGGCAATCCAATTTCAATTAAAATATGTAGAAAAGCTTACAAAAACTGTGGAAAAAGGGAAGGACAAATAGTTCATGAACATCCAAAAGAAAAAAACCTATTGTGAGGTCTAGTTAGAAGGTTTGGGGGCGTCGGGGTCATAGGGATCGTAAAAGTAAGGCGAGGGAGGTGCACCGAAGGACATTTGAAACATTTGTGCTTGGAGGTGGTGCATCATACTAGTATCGCGTCGATATGCGCTTAGGTCTTCCTTATGATTAGTGTCATAGCACTCGATTAACCTAGAAAGTTATGTACCAAGTGCGGTGATGCACGCATCATGGTCGCCACCCAGAGGTTCAAAATCAGAGTCGTCCTCCTCCACATAGTCGGGCTCCTCACCCTCGGCCATGATCACATTATCATCCCCAGCGGCCTCACCCTCTTTGACTTCATCGTCTGACTCCTCTGACTTGAAATCCTCCTCATCTGCCACAGCCTCCTCTTGTGCTTGTTCTTGACGAGCACTGATAATTGCCCTTTGAATATTGCTCTTTATGCGGGTACCCTTCTCAATAGGATTTGGAAGTCGAGGGAACCCACTCGGGCATTCATTGCCGGAATTCGCTAGTAGGGATGAGATTAATCGGGCGTATGGAAGTGGAGATGATCCTTTTTGTGCAATCCAACAAAGAAGATATCTTTGTAGATTGTGTGGGCCAAATTGATCACTATTGTGGTGTTGAAAATATGGTAGACGAGTGTAGCTTGGCATGGGTGCATAGCCGAGTCATTTGAAGTTTCAAGGATGTTAGCGCACTCAATTTGAAAAGTGATCCTCACCTTGTCATTGAGCCTCCCCACCAGAGAATTTTTGACGACCCACACCTTACCGAGCGCCATCTGAGATATACATGTAGCCTTAGAGAGGGGTTCGAGGGCATTGGGATATGTGTACTTGATGGGGTTGGGCACGTCGAACATTGCCAACTTGAGTATGATTTGGCCCATGTAGAATGGCACACGGATGCCTCAATTGTAAGACTCGGATGTGTTGGCCTCCACCCGGACTAAGGATCCCTAGAAATCACAGACCTCGGTCGTCCACACTTCATCAAATGTCTCGACAAAGTATCGGCACCAACCTTGGGCATTGAAGAGGACGGTGACTAATGGTGGTAATTCAGTCAAGAGCACCTGAATCTCGATGTGAAGCTTTTGAGATGGACCAAAAAATTTCTGGCACCAATCTCATTCTTTGATGGAGCAGTATGGGAATTGCATATCACCGTACTCAACGACGGCGGTGGAATTGCACTTCTGAGGTAGTGCCATGGTAGTGAGAGGTATCGGGAAGATGAGAAACTCGAAGACAGAGAGTAAGATAGGTTTGGGGAGTAGTGTGGGGAAGAGGGGGTAGGAGTGTGTATTTATAGGTGAGGAAGTGGTGGGAAAGGTTGGATTTGGAGGGAAAATGTTTGGGAGGGAAAATTGGTGGTGAGAGGTGTAAGGGACGATTTTGGTGGGAATTGGAGAGATTGGGTGGAAGGGAAGGTGAACCTAAGGGCTATAAGAATTTGCAAAAATTGGACCGATCTGGGTTCCTAGGACAGGATCAGTCCGGGCCTTTTTTATTTCAAATTCCCTAAAAACGAATCGGTCCGATTGGCCCGGGGCGGACCGATCCGGTTCTGGATTTCACCAGCTTGTCTTCTACTTTATTTAACTGCAATATCTCTTAAACTTTTGAGAGCCCTCACTCCTATATTAACATAAATCAACCTATTTCACACAATACATGCTCTGAAATCTTCAGTACGCTCCCAATGCGTCTTCCCTCAAACCTATCCTATGTGTCCTATACTGAAAAACTCACTTCCCTAACTTAATCTACAAACTTATCCTATGCACACGTAATATACACAAGAATCACCCTATATGCATTGGGGGAGGGACGACCTTATCGTACGACTTACTCAATCCTCATAAATGGGGTCCGCCAACCAAATGGTGTTGACCTCTTCAACAAACACCTCATAGTAAGGTTTAAGGCATTGTCCATTCACTTTGAAGGTGGTTCCCCCTTTTTAATCTTCCAATTCTATAGCGCCATGGGGGAACACCTTTCGAATAAAAAATGAGTCAGTCGATTAACACTGCAACTTACCCGAAAACAAGTGAAGCCTAGAGTTAGAGAGAAGCTCTTTCTGCCAATAATGAAACTCCTTACGACGGATAATCTTATCATGTGCAAGTTTCATCCATTCTTTTGATATTTTAGCATTCTCATACGCGTCAGTGCATATCTCTTCTAACTCATTCAACTGAAGCTTGCGAGCTTCACCGACGTTATCCATATCATACTTCAACCTTTTAGTGGCATAATGAGCTTTGTGTTCTAACTCTATGGGAATATGTCAATGCTTGCCATACAAAAAGTGAAATAGGGACATTCCAAGGGGGTTCTTGTATGTGGTTTGATAGGCCCGTAGCTAATCATTCAATTGAAGGGACCAATCTTTTCAGTTAGGATCGATGGTCTTCTCGAGGATGTTCTTGATTTATCGATTCTCCAACTCAGGTCGTCCATTCGTTTGTGTATGATAAGTCATTCCAACCTTGTGAACGACTCCATACATTCTCATAAGCATCTCAAATGGCTTGTTGCAGAAATACGTGCCATTATCACTAATTATTGGCTTCGTAGCACCGAAGTGAGAAAGTATGTGTTCTTGCAAGAAATGTATCACAACTTTATTGTCATTTATTTTGGTAGCTATGGCTTTAACTAATTTAGAAACGTAGTCTACCGCAACAAATATGTATAGGTATCTAAAAAACAGGGGAAAAACACCCATGAAGTCAATACCCCAGTAGTCAAAAATCTCAATAATGAGTATGGGGGTTAGTGGCATAATGTCTCATCGGGTGATAGCCCCTATCCATTGACACCTACATGATTTGTAATAATTACTCACATCCTGAAACATGGTGGGCCAGTAGAGGCCACTTTGAAGGATTTTAGCGGCCGTCTTTTTCGTCAAGAAGTGACCTCCACATGCTTCTGAATGATAGAATTAGACGACGTTAGTTATTTCATCATCCGGTACACAATATTGGATGATTTGGTCCGCACAATATTTGAAAAGGAATGAATCGTCGTAGAAAAACATGCGTGACTATGTAATAACCCTCTTCTTCTCTTGTGGTGTCCAATCGGGAGGGACGACTCTCGTGATAAGATAATTGACTATGTTCGTAAACCAGGAAGAGATGAGGTGGCAAAAAGTTATTCATCTAAGAAATATTTGTCTATGTGTATAGGATCGCTGGGCACGTCAGATGAAAGCCGGGATAAATAATTGGCAACAACGTCTTCTACTCCTTTTTTGTCTTTAATGGAGAGATTAAACTCTTGTAGGAGTAGGATCTCCCTTATGAGGCATGAATTTTTATCTTTCTTTGCAAGGAGGTATTTCAACACCGCGTGGTCGGTGAAGCAGGTAATGGGTGAACCGATGAGGTAGGGACAAAACTTGCCTAGAGCAAATACTACTACTAGCAATTCTTTCTCTATGGTGGAGTAATTGAGTTGTGGTCCAGTTAAAGTTCGACTAGCATAGTAGATGAAATGAGCCTTCTTGTCTTACCTTTGGCCCAAAACAACCCCTATTGCGAAATCACTTTCATCACACATAAGCTCGAATGGCAAGGATGAATCCAGAGCTTGCATTATGGGAGTGGAAACAATCATGCTTTTTAACAATACGTGTCCCAAATGACAAAATCTATCGGGAAGTAGAAAATGTCAACTTGGACTATCACGTCCTCTATAATACCACTTGGTATCTTCACGATACAATACGCTAATTAGAGAGTGATCTTTATGGGCTCGAAGTCACCCAAATCAAGTTACCTATAAAAGGATTAGGGTAGGATATTGACACTCTCCCCTAAATTGAGTAAGGATTTTCGATTTGATTCTCTCCTATGATGCACGAAATGGTGGGTGCACACGAATCCTTGAACTTTGGTGGGAGATCATTGAGTAAAGCAAAGTTCACATTTTATGATAGGAACATGTTCTTGTTTACCTTAAGAATCCTCTTCACCGTCAATAAGTCTTTAATAACTTTTTTCATAAGCGGGGATTTGCTTAATGGCATCGAGGAAAGATAAATTTAACTTCACTTGCTTAGGGAATTCTAGCACATTATCACGAGGGTTTATTTTTTGGGAAGGAACCAACTGTTGAGGAAATGGAACTGAGGTGGGTGGTTTCACTATTATTTTGGGCTCACTAATGTTTTCATTTTCACTCTTTTTCAAGGGTACATCTTCGGCCTCTTTCATGCTAAGCAAAATCTCCTTGTCTTTCGGTGCGTCGTGTGGGGGATGTGATAAATCAATAATCCTACCACTACATAGAGTGGTTATGGCTTGACATTGGCCTTAATGTTCTGTGGAGGTAGAGGTAACACTAGTTTGACCTTGGGGAGGTCTTTGGCCCTGAGTAGGAAATTTACCCTTCTCTTGGACACTCAACGACGATTGCAACTTCGAAATGTTCACATTTATGTATGTGAACACGCGATCATATCTAAAATTAGTTGAATTTTGGTAGTTTATGAATTGGTGTATTGTATCCTCGAGATTTCTCCGCGGTGGAGTGATATATGGTGCTGGAGGAGGCGGTGCTTGTTGAATGCATGGAGGTGGAGACGGGGAAACATGTGAATTAGGATTCAATGCAGCTTATGCTTTCCCATAGCTAAAACTCGGGTGGTTTTTCCATGAAGGGTTATAAGAATTTCCATGCGAATAATTGAAATTTCCTTTAAATTCTCCTACTCCACTCACTTGCTATAGAAGCATGACTTCATAGGCGGGTATCATCCAACATTCCTCTGTTGAATGTCCCGCCTCACAAATAGCACATACCTTCCCAATGAGGGTGTGGATGGGGCCAGTTGGTTCTCTTACGTGCACAATGAGTAACTATCTCATACCTTTCTCAATTTGATCGAGTTAATGGTCTGTCATGGTATCTTTGTCGACGTTAAATAGACTAGACGTCGATGGAGTGGCGGCTGCTTGGCAAGTTCGATTCTGAGCGCTAGGCTCAACTGTATCCCTCGCTTGAGTGGTGTCAGCGACATACCTCAAGTGAAGCTCAACATCGTTATTGTCTAAGTTAATAAATGGTCCATCACACATCATTTCAACAAGTTTTTTGGAGATGATATTCAGCCCATGATGGAAGAAAAAAATTATTTGCTATTTATCAAGTTCATGATGAAGGGATGAAGTGACTAACTCGTTCAAACGCTCAAAACATCAATCAAACGACTCTTTTTCTAATTGTCGAAAGGTTTGAATTTGAGCCTTAATGGAGTTGGTACGATGTGGAGGAAAGAACCTCTTGAGAAACTTGGATTGTGACTTGTTCCACGACGTAATTGAATTAGGAGGTAAAGACCATAGTAACTTGGATTGTGACTTGATCGAATGTGAAGATATGGCTTCTCCGATTCCATTTTTTTTCATTTTTTGTCAAAATTATCGATTAATTCGATCTAACCTATAGTCTACCTAATTCCTCGGTAATGGCACCAAAAACTTGACACGACCACAAATGTAATATAGTGTGAGTGCTATATAGGCTCTAGTGCAAGTCTGTCACTCATGTAATAATCCTGATAAGTCAGGGTCGAATCCTTAAGGAAGTAGGACGAGAAAATCATAACGATGCTTGGAAAGACAGAGAATCCTAACTTGACTCCAAAAGAAACGAACAGATGCTTTGAAGCGGAGATTTACTACAAACAAAATGCGGATTTAAATTAACTACTAACTAAACTAAGAGCTAATGCAATGCAACTAAGTTAATTAACATAAGAGAGATGGAAAGTGTATAACAAACTTAACTGCAAATGAGAATAATAGGTTGGGTTACAATCCACACACCCTAGTAATTTACCTTAGAGGATACTAGATTTCGGAATTAGAATCTTAAATGAACCCGAACCTTATTAATCCTAAGCATTACGTATATGAAGGAGCGTAACCCTCATCATAAGAAATCAAAGGTAAGAATAAAACGGTGTCATATTAAATAACACGCGCATCGTACTCTTAAGCATCTCGGTTACCTAAGGCAAACAAGATCAAAAGTTCTACGAAGGTTGCGATAGTTATCGAACACGATTCCTTTGAGATTCAATACAAAAATCTATTTCCAATTATGATAAATCACATCGGGTGGGATTAATGCACCACAACCCTTAGAAGTTTAGTTAGACATGATTAAATGAATAAAAACATCAATATTAGAATTAAAATTAATCATGATTGCTAGGGAAGAGATTGATAAGAATAATTTTTTATTTTGAGATTGCAACTAAGAATTGAGAATTAATTAACTAAATGAGGAAGAGATTAATTTAAATGAAATGAAATTACTTGCATTCAATGAATTCGGAAATCAAATCTGAATCTTGAAATAAAGCTTTAAACTAGGGGTTTGCAAATACAGGGGAGAGAACTTTCTCTCTCTAAAAACATCCCTCAAAATTAAAAATTCGAACTCCCATCTGTCTAACAATAACTAGATTTAAAATACATCACGAAAAATTAGGAGTTGAAGTTCAGTCAAACTTTAAATTCAGAGATGGATTTCAGAAATTATCTCCACCGGATCGGTCCGACGGGTAATCTTGAATCGGTTCACTGATGTTCGGATTAGTTCGTTTTCTTCCTTAAACGGATCATTTCGGGGCTTAAAACTGGCTAGTGTGCTTTCCTTCTTCCAGACCGGTTCATTTTTGTCAATAATCGGATCGTCTCGGTATTTAAAAGTGACCAGTATGCTTTGGCTCATCCAGACTAGTTCGTTTTCTCTCATATTCAGTTCGGTTCTAGAATTGCTCCATATTGATTATCTCGTCTTCAAGGTATCATATCGTCTAGCTCGATGTTTGGATTAAGGTGTCATTTCTTCATATGCACTCATAAAAATACAATTTTCATTTTTCATGTTGAACCCTGTTTCGAATTCTCGATGTAAGTTGACCTTTATGCCCTCTGACTTTCCTCCCTTGCCTGATTCCTATGCTTTGGATTCTTCTTCTCTTTTACCGCATTTTAGTTTACGACATTTTGATTAGGTTGTATTATGTTGTACTGAGAGTTCGGTTACCTTATTTCATTTCAATTGTGATATATAAATTGTGTGATTGTTTTAATTGGTTGCTTTTATTTAAAAGATTAGTTAAATAAAATTTTGACGCCAACCTAATAAGTTTTCGTAATTAAATTGATTTTCGACAGTGATGCTAATAATGAAACATATGAGATGCCTGTTTTAATCTAGTATATGATTGATCACCTAGTATTTTATTAGGTGGGGAGTCATTGATGGTATCAGAGCATTAGGTTATAGTGCACTTAGGACTTTGTACAGATGTACTACGCTTTCAACATTGCTTTCTATTTGAGATAAACCTTTATTATTAGGATTGTTGATTCCTATTATGAGATGTAACTCTGCTGGTCTTATGTAAGATTATAGTAAATCTTTTGCACTCTCATATGAGATTCATGTGCTCATCGATGAAAGGCGATGAGGTAAGGTCATTACGAGGGTAGCAGGAGGCGGGGCTTAGTTAGAGCTATTAGTTAAGGTTGGGAATAAGGGCCGCAGTTGAGGTCACTTCTTTTGTGGTATTTTCATGTATTGCTGCAACGATTACTAGAGTATAGTAGTTGTATTTATCCACGTACCACTATAGTAGAAAGTGGTGTTAAACGTGTATTACCAAGTGAATTTAAATTGGGAAAAAGTTTGAAAGGTTTTTGATAAGGACCATACATTGAAGTTTAAGTTATGCGAAGGAAGTGTAGTGTTATCCAACGGAAGTAGAAGGCTTAGAAGCTCTGGCTTAGAGAAGGGTGTAGAAATGTTCTGATGTGAAAATTTGAGTAAAAGTTTTTCACTCATTAGAGCAATATTGGAATGGTGGGAAATGTGGTCACCATATTTGGGAGAACAAAATGTTTTTCTCATAAAGGAATCTTACTGATGGCTTTAACCATGTGTTCCATTAATTTATCATAAACAAAAGGAATGCAGTTTCTACATTTCTCACATGAGGATCGGTCAGGGGCCGAGAGTGAACATAGATTTATATGATGAAGTGAACTTTGTACTTGATGAGGTAGGTAAAATGAAGAGATAGTCCTTGAATGGAATGACAATCTCACTAGAAGTGTTGCTAACACTTATAGATATTTTACTCGGAGTCCTTTTGTATATAATGGCATTATCGTACCTCTTAGACTGGGAATGTTAACGCTTCAATGAAAAAGGAGCTGGATGAGTTGAAATATTAAGTCCAAGGGTAAAGAATGGAATTGTTTGTGTCTATGAGACCCAACAAGTGGAAATTCTATCGGGGATTCATTGAAACAGGGCCGTTGAGGCTGACAGTGTGTTTCCTTTTAGTCGAAAAGCTAAGGGAACTAGGCGGGTGATTGTCAGGATCGAGGCTATAGAGTCCAAGATACTGATAACCTTAACATGGTCAGGATGGCGAGAAGTAGGGTGCCTATATATTTCGTTAATTATAGTAGTTTTTGGTTCGGTTAAGACAAGTGTACTACTTCTGGGAACCATTTAGAGAAGTCAGGGTGAATGGAAAAGTTGTTATTATAAGTTTCACCTCGATTGAAGGATCTATATTTCGTATGGCAAGATTGAGTCACAATATTTTTTTACTCTAGATACGTGTGTGTGATTCTAGTTTATTGGTAGTATCAGTAATATTATATAGGGTATATCTATATGTCTTTCTGCAATTGCGGGGTTCCATTTTTCTTTATTCGCTGTTGAAGCGGGTGTTGGTATTTTGAGCTTATATTTGATATGCACTTCTCATTTTTTGTGTGTTATACGAGTATAGTACTATTCTGACTATAATATGTTCTTGTATGATCGGAGCAATAATAGGCTAATGATTGCAAGGCAATCATATCCACGATTCCAAGGTGGAACTAGTTATTTTGTGGTATCTCACCTGGATATGGGTTGAGCTTGTCTTTAGTATATGTTTAGATTGAACTTCGATGAGTAGATATTTCTTTGTCATGATTTTAGTGCATGGGGACTTTATAGATATGATTTAAGGTATGCAGTATTTATAGTTAAGCTGTGAGTTTAAGCTCGTTGCTATTCGTGCAAAGGAGTTAGTGTTAGTGCAAGTGCTTCTGGTATGGTTCCTTAACAGAAGTATAATTTCTAACCATATTTTGTTAGTAGATGGGATAGGAATATCCTGGTTGCATGTGTTAAGCTAACATACCTCCACGACCAACAAAGATAAGTGGTGGTGTATAAGAGGGGTTCCTTATTTCGATTTTTCTTGCGAGACACTCCATGCATGAACCTTAACGACGTTGGGAGTGGAGAGATGGTAATGGATGCTTGGATGTTGGTTTTGATGATTGGCTATCCAATGTGGAGAAAAAACTATAAGCTGAGAGTTATGTGATGATTAGGGGCTTATGGAGATGAAAGTGCCATTGAAATGAACTGAAATATTTCTCACACCGTAAGTAAATGGGTGAGGTAAGTTTAAGGGAATTGATTTGAGTATTATAACCATGTCGTGGCTAGGAGGCAAATTCGGAGGTGACATGTTTGTGTATGATGATCATAACACTTGTGTAGAGTATAGATGCCCCAATTAGTTAGAATTTCCATTTCATCGAAATGGAAGGACATAGAGGTTAAAGCATGTTAGTATCGTTACGAGATAGGATTTTAGAAGTCCCGATTGTGTGCCTTAGGCCGTTATATATTAATGATCGACGATGCGAGGTAGTAGTGTAACGGGCGGGTTCCTTATTTGGATTTCTCTTTGCGAGACATCCCACTCATGAAACCGAGCTAATGTCAGAACTTATCAAAGGTCTTGGACGCTAGGGATAAAGTTAGTATAATACTCATTTACATGTGCAGGAAAACACATTAATCTTAGGGTTACCATAAAGTAAGGCCAGTGGGGCTAATGGCACTGATATAGGGAAATTATAGTGAGTTAACCACGAGAAGATTGGTGGGTTAATCGTGAGATGGATTAAATTTTCAAGTATAGGAAGAATTGAATCCCGAGTAATTCGGGTTGAGAGTACCCAAGTGTTAGAACCAAGGTCAGAAGAAAGTGAGGCCCGTTTTTAGAGAGAGTGTTACGTGTGTGATGTTTGTAATAGTTGTGCTCATATGCACGGGTTATAAGGTCTATGCGCACGTTGGTAAGTTGATTTTTATATTTCATCTGAAATAGAGGGGGACATAGTATATAAAGGTGAAGACCATGATTTGGGGAAGTTATAAATGGAATTGGAATGCGTTGGATGGAACTTCGTATGAGGTATGCAATAATCCAATTATATAGGTGCAAGAAGAGTTAGCACACCTAATATAAGATGTAAGGCTGACGGGAGTAGTCAAGCGCTAGTGTAGTTTTACTTTTGGAGGAAATTCTAAGTAATGATGTAGATGAATGGAAGATTACAGTGGAAGCTTTCCGATGGGATCAATATGTTAGAGAAGTGATTATTGGCACATTTTCTTTATATACGGTTTTACAAGCACTGGGTGCGATTTGTCGTTGATAGATTTAATTTTATGACAGAGTTAATGTTTAAGCACGTAGAGATTCAGTTAATCTTGTTGTTAAGTTAGTGCGTTAGAGTATAAGCCTTGAGATAGGTGGGTACCGTAAATAAATATATGGTAGAATACCTTTGCCTGAATACCATTTGACTTTTGGGTACATGTCGTATCGAAATTTCGGGGATGAAATTCCTTTGTAAGGGGTGGGGTATGTAATACCCCGTACTTTTATAGATATCTAAAGTACATAAGTGGGCATAATTTGGTAATTAGAGGAATTATGGTGAATAGTAGTTTTAGGATTTATTAAGTGTTAGATAATTACCATTGTGTGTTACAATTACTTTGGGGACTAAGTAAATGAGTCGGAATATTTTTATGCCTTGTCGTCGTTAGGTTAAGCGATGAGTGATAGTTTATGTTGTAGAAAACACGTGTTGAGAAGCGTCAAGTTCGACTAGTGAATTTTAGTTAAGTGACTCAGATGGAGATTTCGAGTGCACGGTTGGTTTTGGAATGATCGAGATAGTCAGATTAGAGTATCCGTGGGTAGTGTTTAAGTTCCGAAAAGTTTAGGACTAGTAGGGACTCGCATTTGAGTATACGAGTCAAAATTGGGTCTTATAAGGGATAACCCTTATTTCTCTCTTATAAGGCACAAGAGAGATATAGATAGATAGATAGATAGATAGATAGATAGATAGATAGAGAGAGAGAGAGAGAGAGAGAGAGAGAGAGAGAGAGAGAGAGAGAGAGATAAATGAAAGAAAAGAGAGAAAATGAGAAGGAAAGAAAGGAAGGAAAACAAAAAGAGGAAGGGTCTTATGGGCCAAACTCCGTGGGATTCGACTCGATGTCATTGAATTTTATACACGAGGCAAGTGTTTACCTCCTTTATTCAATTGAGTATGTGTATCTCATATTATAGTTGATCAACCATATGATTTTTGGGTTGAAACCCTTAAATTAAATTTGGGAAAATTGATTTTGACTTTACCAATTGATGAATTGTTAACTCTTAATGACATCTAATGTTAAACCCGTATTAATGGTGTGTATAAATGGATAGAAATGGAAAGAAATGATAAAAGAGTGTTTAATTGGTTTTAGCATTTAAATCCAAGAGAAATTATTCTATCCCATAAATTAATTGACTTGTTAGTTATTAAGAAGTGTTAGGATGATTATAGTGTTGTTGGTTGAGATTTAAAACCACAAAATCGGAGTTAGAGGTGTTTGGGTGTGAAATGGAGGTTGGAGAAGATGATAACCCGTAGAAGAATAGATTTCTACAACTTTTCAAATTGATTCGGAAAAATCGAATTGATTCGGACTGAAATAGTAAGAAAGGAGAACATTTTTGAATCAATTCGATAGGGGTGAATCGATTCAAAAAGAGGTGAATCTATTCGGTCCATCCTAATCGATTCGGCCCTCTCAGATTTTTGAATGTTTTCTTCTTTAAGTTTAGGGGTAAATTAAATTAAAGATTGGTGATTATTGTAGGGGATTCTCGAAGTGATATTAGGAGTCATAGATAATCAAATTTAGGGTTAATAAACCTTGGGTTGAAAGAGAGAACCTTGCATTAATTAAGTGTCTAATCCGGGGTATGGACCTAATGAATGGTTAGGGTGCATAACATTCGAGAGAGGTCTTTGGCAAGTGTGTATGGATATATTTATGTTATTAGAATAAATATGTGCTGATTGCATTTGAGTAAATCCTTAGATATGATTACGATGGAATTTAGGATATGGGCTAAAGAGGATTGAGCGGCTATTCGGTACGTTTATTAACGACTATTATTATAGGTGATGCGATACCTATGGAATTAAGATAAGTATCTTGTATACTTATTTAATTTTTACGAGTTGGTATATTCAGGAATATATATATATATCCTTAAAATTGATTAAGGTAAGTAAATATTAAGTAAAATAATGCGTATAGGTTTAGTATTTTAAGTGTGTAAATACTAATCTACTATTATGAATGGGAACATTCGGGATATTTTGGTCATCACCATAAAATTCGGCAATTATAGCGAGGGCATATTGATAAGTGATATGTGTTATATATACGGAGGTTGTTACAGTATATATATATATATATATATATATATATATATATATATATATTGGTATGCAAACAATATATTTACGTATACATATATATCTAGTGCTATCCAGGGAGGTTGCATGATGTGGGTGAATCCCGTGGCTTGCGAAGCAGGGATAGTATATCCCTAAGTCATATCGTCTCACATATGGGTGCGACAATGATTCCACTTTTAGGAGGGAATATGATTGCTTCCACCATTAAGTATTTTTACCATGATCTTGAGTGAATCAGACTTGGTACCCGGGTTAAGTTGAGTATGCCCAGATGATGATAGAACTTTGAGACTGCATCCTCGAGTTATAACTTGGTGGGATGGTTATTATACGTATGATTGTAATATAGGTATAAATATACTTATTGTCTATAGTATGTTTCTCGTATATGGATATGATATATCATATAACTTAGACTTGTGTAAAGTGTAAAATGAATAAGAGTTTATTCCCCTTCCGGGAGATTTATATCCGAATTCATACAAATGTGAGTCGTATATTAAATGAAAATTTTATATACGACATTTTATATACTAAAGTGAAAGGGTATTTTTAAACTAGTGAAAGTTTTAGAAAATGAACGGTATATATATATTATATCTTGCATGATAGGTGATAGTTATGAGGACTTGGAGGATGGCTGGAAAAGATTAATCAGGCAGGGTAGCTTAACTGAGTTGTTTAAAATGTATGCGATAGGTGTGCACTATTAGAGGAGGGGTGAGGTGTATCTCATGAGAGTGCGATACTAGTGTAAATATGAGAGATTTCATATTTAAAAAATGTAGTATTTAATGCACTTGCAAAATATTTTCAGAACCTGGGCTTTGACCCGTTTCTATATTTTCCCTCTCTTACTATATATATATATATATTTATATATATATATTAGTTTTCCAGACACATGGATGCGTGGATGATGATTCTTTCGAGTAAGACGTATGCTATAGCAGCTGTGGATGCAAGCATGTTTATTTTATACGCTTCTATCCTTGTGATATAGATAAGAGGTACTGTAGAAATACTCAGGTTGATAGCACAACTATATTCATTTATTCGTTTACGGCATTTTAGGTTGAGGCATTTCAACTTGGTCGCATTATGTTGTACCAAGAGTTCGGTTATCTTATTTCATTTCAGTTGTGGTATATAAACCGTGATTGTTTTACTTGGTTGGTTTGATTAAAAAGATTAGTTAAATAAATTTTGACGTCAGCCTAATAAGTTATTAGTAATTAAATTTGTTTTCTACAATGATGCTAAGAATGAACCATATGAGATTCCTATTTTAATCTGGTATAGGATTGATCACCTGACATTTTATTAGGCGGGGTGTCACAAAAACCAATCAAAGAAGTCAATCAATACATAACAGTGGACGCAGGCTTTTCCATTAAGCCAAACCACTTTAAAAATCTCTCCTTATCTTGTTTGTTTTTACTTATATGTGATCAATTAATTAGGCCTAGTCTATTTTTTTGCATCAACACACATAATATTAAATAATAGTATATTATTGATCTATTAACTGAAATCGTGTTCTTCTATTCCATATTTACTTCTTCTCCATTTGACTGTCAAGAGGTCTTAAAGAACGAAATAAAAAATTTTAAATCTTATTATTGAGTGTTTTTGTAGTCTTTTGAAACTTAGATAATTTATCTTCTTTTGTACTTTTAAATTCAATGTTTTTCAAACATATTAATGGCCCTATTTATATTTTATATCTGATTATTTTTCTTGTTTCTTCCCCTCTCAAGTTCTCTCGTCATGAAACATATGTTACTCATGTATTAGTAATGGGATGTTCGAGCTATATCAGTTCTCATGATGCATTAAAATTTTTAAAGGTGTGATAGTGTGAAACCATTGTGGTCTTAGTCTTTCAAACAATGGGATAATATATTTATTTAATCATTTCAATTCAGTAGTTATAACTTTATAGGATTCGTCAGTGAAAACGGATTTCTTCTTGTTGACGTGACTAAGAATGTGTCTCAGAAGTGCGTACTCTCTAGGCTCAAGTGCAAGCTTGCCACTCAAGTAATAATCTAATAAGTCGGGTATCGATCCTCAGGGAAATGGGAAGAACGAAGTCGTGACAACATTGGACAGACGAAGGAAACCTAACTTTGACTCTAAAGAAAAGGAAAAGATGATTTGATTTGCGAAATAACTACAACTATATACACTTTTAAAAATGATTAACTAATGGGATTATGAAAATGAATGCGATGAAATTACTCTAATGTAGAATTTCGAATTTCTTGACTAAAACTGTAACTATGAATGAAGAAAAATAGGTCGGCTTATAATCCCCCACACCCTAGTAATTCTCTTCGAAAGATACTAGACTTAGAATTAAAACTTTAAATGAATCCGACTTTTTAATACTCGTAATTATTACATATATGAGGGATCGTAGCCCGCACAGTACGTAAGGCAAGGTTGAATTAAAATTTGGTCTTTGTTACTCCTAAGTATTACAAATATGAGGGATCGTAGCCCACACAGTATGTAGGCAAAAGGCTGAAATAAAGTAGTATTGTACGAATTATGATTCAATTCATCTAAGGTTTAATTCCAAATACTATTTCCACTACTATGAATTACATCGGGTTGGGTTCATGCATCCTAACCCTTGAAAACATAGCGAGACATACTAACCCTAGATGAAAACATGTTTCGAATGAAAGAGAACATTTTTACTAAGAATGAAGAAGAAGAAAAATGAAAAATACATACTAACAAAAGAACTACTGCAATAATTAAAGAAGGAATTGGAAGAAATTTACTTGAATTGCAACTGGAATCAAAACTAGGGTTTATGTGTTATTCTCTTCTAAAACTAATTACAATTGCTTCCTTCACGAAGTAGAAGCTTTTTTCATGTCTAGGAGGAGTTTATAATTTACGAGCTACAAATAATAAGCGTTTCAACCATGGAGGATTCTAATTTTTCAGTTGGATAAGTTCGAATTTTCGAAAACAAAACCGATACTATTAAGGGGTTCGGTTCGGTTCCATTTTTTATAGCCTTTATAGAAAGTTCTTCGAGCCTAGGATCGGTTCATTTTTCCTCTCCTTCAGTTCGGTTCCATCTTGACATTATTTTACAGGAGGTTTTCCAGGAGTTGGTTCGGTTCGTTTTTCCTCCACATCGGTTCGGTTCCATCTTTGTAGTACTTTATAGGAGCTTTCCCAAGATGGGATCGGTTCTTTTTCCTTCTCTTAGGTTCGGTCCCATCTTGTTCAGGAACTTTTCCTCCTTGTCTTTCCTTGAAGCGTTTGGTACGGACCTCGAATTGGGATGTCGGTCCTTTCTAAACACTGAATACCTGCGAAATAGATGGAAAATACCCAAAACTCGGCGTACTCATTAGACACCTGTCAAGATCAATGATATGATATAAATCCACTCGAATTACACTTTTTGGAGAGATAAAAGCCTCTAAATTAAATGGATAAATTAGTAGAATTTATGCCTAATCAACCCCCCCAACTTAGAACTTTGATCGTCCCGATCAATGTAAAAATAATCAAAACATGGTCTAACTCGAAAATGGGATAGAATACCTCTTTCGTGGGCGAGCAATTGCATTTAGAGTTTGCAACAAGACTTTAAACCCCTAAGTTACCCTAGTAGTACGAGTGGTGTCTCGTGAGGGTTTGCAGTGAATATACCCACAAAATTCGACTCAAAGAAAACTCAAAATATGCAAAAATTGTATAATTAAAACTTTTCCAGAAAATAGTCATCATCATTTAATGTTCAAGAGTCTCAAATCATAGTGTGTGTGTGCGCGAAGCCGGAAATTTAACCGCGAATTTCCACCGATTGACAATTAAGTTACTTATCCAAAAATTCATTTTGATTTCAAAATCTCATAGAATTCTCTCACAAATGAATCGCTCGGAATGTGGCAATTCTCTTGGTATGTGTGATTTATAAGAGTAAATGTATTGGAACCAAGTTCACGCATAAAAGTAGAAAAACGGAAATTTATGGTAACCGGATCTCATCATTAGATTACCGATATAAGAAAATGGAAACATTGCCTCTAGTTAGTATCTTTGATCTCTTTTATTATCTTTTTGTGTTTTTGCTCTCCACGCGGTAACCAATTTCGCAATTCTAGACTTCGTTAGGACTTTTTCGAGCTAAAGGTGTATTGGGTAAAATGAGAATTGTTGGGAACTTCGGAATTGAAAAATATTCTTATGATGTCTGTTAGTGCTTTTCCGGACATTTGCTCATTTTTTTCCTTCTTTTTTCATTTTTTCCTATTTTTCACACTTTTCTTTTCTTGCTATTTCTATTGAGCATAGCAATTTTTCTTGCCCCTTTTTCTGCACCATCTGAACTTAATTTATGAGTATCACTTTTCACAATTCCGAGCAAACTAGGGTTTTTCGGGTTGTCAAACGAAAGGGAAAAGTTTATTCGGCTCAATTTGGGTTACAAAAGGGATAATTGTTCGCTACTTTTTCTGGCCAATATTTTTGGTTGACAAACGAGGGCCTAATTCGTTGTCCAAAACACGAATTGCATTACCATACGTGTTTTTGAGATGAATTAATTTTAGAGATCAATTTTGACACGTGTTTTAAGGCAATATCACACATTTTCCATAACCGATCAAAGTGAAAGGATTGAGATCCTCGATGACTTATTAGACGCTGAAAAGAACCTTTGAGTTAACAATTAACTCGGATTGATTTATAAAGTTTCACAAGAATGAAAGGCTTGAATCTCACCAAGGTTGTTAATCTTCACATTTATTCGTTAAGTCGCCTACGTTCGTGCAATTTCCATCTTTGGTCAATTCCGTCTTTGTGTATTATGTTTTTACAATTGAGACTTTAAACTGACTTTTAATGATATTTTCGAAAAATTTGAATTCCAATTTTTATTTATTTTGAAAAAAAAATTATTTTTGGGGTTTTCAAGATTTTATGATTTTTTTGAAATTTCTAGGCATTTTTGAAAATTTGTAAAGTTTTAGAAAGATGCGCTTGTGACCCCCCCTAACTTAGACTTTTGCATTGTCCTCAAGCAAAAAGGACTAAAATCTAACTGAAAGAGAATTAAAAGTGCGAGAAAATAAAATAAACAAATGAAACAGAAATGTAAATTTTTTATAGATAATTAACAGCTGTGTTACAAAAGGTAGGGAAGAACACACAACTAATAATGTTTAAACAACCACCACAAACACATAAAATATCTAACACAGACAAGGGATTCATTGGGGCGGCAGATTAGAGGGCCCGGGTGCGCTAGGAATGTAGGGATCTCAGAAGAAGGTGGGGGCGGTCCCCCAAAGTTGAGCTCGTATAGATGGGCTTGGAGTTGCTGCAACATGCTCGTGTCCCTCCGATAGGCGTCTTGATCCCTTTGATATGCTTCTTGGTCTCAATTGTATTGGGTGATGAACCCGTCGAAATGGGACACCACCGCTGTAAGGCGCCTATTAAAATCCTCGTCGTATTCTTCTTCTTCAGCCCCGCCCATTTTGACGTCCTCAGCCACTCAATGGGGATCTTCTCCTCGGCCCCAAAATTAACCTCATCCCGGGATGCTCGATGGGAAGCCCTATGCTGGGCACTCCGAGTACGTGACAACTTCCCAATGGGTTTCAGGAGGCGTGGGAAAGTGTGAGGTGGTTGGATACCAGCGTCGTCAAGGAGGGAGGTGATGAGGTGTGCATAAGCGATGGGCATCGCACCTTTTTTATCCCAGGCCACGTAAAGAATATCTGTGTAAACCATGCGGGACAGATTGAGGGTGAAGTTGGGGTCAAAAAGATAGTACACGAGGGTTTCTTGGTGAGGGAGCATCACTGAGTTGTTTGAGGTTTGAAGCAAGTTGGCGCACACTATATGGAAGGTAATGCGGGACTTATCATTTAGGCGTCCCATGGGGAAGGTACCCCTTTCCCAAATATCGTTTGGAGTGAGGCGGTCGATGCATTGTTGTTTGGGAATTGTGGGGGCATTGGTTTGGTAGTCATAGATTTTCGACAAAGGAAGCCGTCCTTGGTAGCAAGTTTATGAGCGAGAATGGTCAAGGAAAACGGTATGGGGCAGCCGTCGGCAAAGGCTTGGTACTCAAACTCGCCCATGAGGATGATAGAGCCATATAAAGATTGAACGTCATCTGCTCACATGACATTGTGGGCTTCTTGGAGGGATTTCACCCACCCCCTCCTGCTAAAAAAGTTGGTGACTGAGCGGGGAAGCTCTTCCCAATTGACGACGCACTCAATGTGCATTTGGCGGGATAGGCTGAATTTTTTTTCGCACCATACGCGCTCCATGTGGGAGCGGTATTCTCCATTGTTGTTGGGCAGAATCTTGGTGGACATATATTTTGGGTGAAAAGAGGAATTTTCCATGGAAATATTGTGGAATATAGGGAATGAGAGAGTTAGGGTTGTAGAGAGGGAGGATAGAGAGGAGGTGTGAGGGAAATGGTTAGGTAGGGTTTGGTTTCATAGGTGGTGGGGAGCGTTGGGGGCATGAATGGAGGGAGAGGAGGGGATAGGGGGAGGGATGGTCACCTCGAGAAGAACCAAAGTCACAGAAACCAAACCGATCCGGTTCAGGGGTGATTCGGTTCGGTCTTTAGAAATTGCGATTTTTCAAAATCGAACCGATTCGGTTAGGGGATTCGGTTCGGTTCCATCTTAGCAGAACCCCCTTTCTCAGACTGCTGCACTAGAATCCTACACCCTTGAATTTTGGAACACTTTCTCACTTATTCTCCCACTTGGATTTCTAGATGCCCTCATGAAGTGCGTGTTGGTGCATGTGATCCTAACCCTAACCTCATGTAACCTACCTACGGACTCAAGCTAATCTCCCAACACTCAACTACTATACACAAGAATTCACCCCATACGCGTCGGGGGTGCGACGACCTCTCAACTCAAGCTCATTTGAACCTATAAACGGGGTCCGACAACCAGATGGTGATGATATCTTCTACGCACGCCTCAATATATATCTTTAGGCTCTGTCCATTGACTTTGAACGCATTCCCCCCTTTTGGATCTTCCAACTCTATCTCTCCGTGGGGGGATATGCTTCTCATAACAAATGGACCAATCCATCGGGACCGCAATTTGCCTGAAAATCGATGAAGACGGGAGTTATTGAGGAGTACCTTTTGTCCCGGTTGAAACTCTTTTCGTCGAATAATCTTATCATGTGCTAGTTTCATCTGGGATTTTGAAATCTTGGAATTGTCATATGCATCATTGCGTATCTCCTCTAACTCATTCAGTTGAAGCTTGCGAGCTTCACCGACTTTGTCGATATCATAATTTAATCTCTTAATGTCCCAATATGCTATGTTCTCCAACTCAACGGGAAGATGATAAGTCTTTCCATACACAAAGTGGAATGGGGACATTTCGAGCGGGTTCTTGTATTCAGTATAGTAGGCCCATAGCGAATCATTCAATCGAAGGAACCAATCTTTTCGATCGGGATTGATGTTCTTCTCTAGTATGTGCTTGATTTTATGATTTGCCAATTCGGTCTGTCCATTCATTTGTGGGTGATAGGTCGTTCCAACCTTGTGAATGATGCCATACTTTATCATGAGCTTCTCGAATGGCCTGTTGCAAAAGTGCATGTTATTATAACTAATTATCGCTTTCGGAGCACCGAAACGAGAAAGTATGTGTTCATGTAGGAATTTTATCACCACTTTATTGTCATTGGTTTTTGTAGCTATAGCTTCCACCCATTTAGAAACGTAGTCTATCGCGACAAGGATGTATAGGAACCCAAACGATGGGGGAAAAGGGCCCATGAAGTCAATACCCCAGTAGTCAAAGATCTCAATAGTGAGTATCGAGGTTAATGGCATCATGTCTTTTTGGGTAATCGCTCCCATCCTTTGACATCTATCACAAGATTTGCAATAATTGTGCACATCCCGAAATATTACGGGCCAATACAAACCTCATTGAAGAATTTTAGAGGCTGTCTTTTTCACAAAAAAGTGGCTTCCACAAGCTTCTGAATGACAGAATTGGATGCCTTTTGGGATTTCGTCATCCGGTACGCATCATCGGATGATCTGATCAGCGCAATATTTAAAAATAAATGGATCATCATAGAAAAACATGCATGACCAAGTGATTAACTTCTTCTTATCTTGAGGTGTCCAATCGGGAGGGACGGATCCCGTGATAATATAGTTGACTATATCTATAAACCAGGGCAAAGAAGAGGTCGCAAAAAGTTGCTCATTCGAAAAATATTCTCCTATAGATTTAGGATCACCAGGTACGTCGGACAAATGCCGAGATAAGTGGTCAGTAACGACGTTTTCTACTCCTTTTTTTATCTTTAATGGAGATATTAAACTCTTGTAGGAGTAGGATCCACCTAATGAGGCGCGGCTTTATGTCTTTCTTCGCAAGTGGATATTTTAATGTCGCCTGGTCAGTGAAGCATGTGATGGGAGAACCGATGTGATAGGACCGAAATTTATCGAGAGAAAATACTACCATTAATAACTCCTTCTCCATAGTGGAGTAATTGAGTTGTGGTCCGATAAGGTTCGTCTAGCATAATAGATGACATGAGCCTTATTGTCTTTTCTTTAGCCCAAAACAACCCCTATCGCATAATCGCTAACATCACACATAAGCTCAAATGGCTACGACCAATCCGGAGCTTGCATAATGGGAGCATACACAATCATGTTTTTTACTTTTTCAAAAGTGCTTTGGCATGCTTTCGTACACTCAAATGGGGTGTCCTTCATGAGGAGATTTCTTAAGGGTCTAGCGATGGAGCTTAAGTCCTTAATGAACCGTCAATAAATCCCCGCGTGGCCCAAGAAGGAGAACGCATATTTCAGTG
Source organism: Sambucus nigra (assembly GCA_949130495.1). Taxonomy (NCBI): domain Eukaryota; kingdom Viridiplantae; phylum Streptophyta; class Magnoliopsida; order Dipsacales; family Adoxaceae; genus Sambucus; species Sambucus nigra. Next base: position 14,952,141 of record OX422217.1, on the reverse strand, counting down.
AAATAGGTGGAGTTAGGTCATCTATGACATCTATTTTTGCTCGATCAACCTCGATTAATTTGGATGACACGATGTGGCCAAGAACTATACCTTCGGTTACCATGAAATGGCATTTTTCTCAATTCAGAACTAAGTTCTTTTCCACACATCAGGCTAATACTTTCTCAAGATTGGTTAAACGTAGGCCAAAGGAGGTGCCAAAAACACTAAAGTTGTCCATAAATACCTCTATCACTCTCTCAACCATGTTACTGAATAAGCTCAACATTCACCTTTAAAAGGTCGTCGGTGCCTTACACAAGCCAAATGGCATACGTTTGTAGGCAGACGTTCCAAAGGGGTAAGTGAATGTTGTTTCCTCTTGATCAAGTACATCTAACTCAATTTTGGTTTATCCGGAATAACCATATATGAAGAAATAATAAGGGTGGCCCGCTACTCTTTCAAGCATTTGATCGATAAATGGTAAGGGGAAATGGTCTTTTCTAGTTCCCGCATTGAGTTTCCGATAATCAATGCAAACGCGCCATCCAGTGGTGGTACATTGGGGAACTATGTCTCCTTGGCATTTTTAATCACAGTCATACCCGACTTCTTTGGGATGACTTGAATGGTGCTCACCCACTTGCTATTCGAGATTAGGTAGATAATCCCGGCATCCAATAGTTTTATAATTTTAGTCCTCACCACATCTTTCATTATGGGATTTAGATGTCTTTACATTTCTCTTGAGGGATGAACATCCTCTTCGAGATGAATCTTATCGGTGAAAATTAGGGGGGTTATCTCCTTTAAATCAGCTATACACCAACCAAAGGCATCTTGGTGCTTCCTCAAAATCTTTAAGAATTTACCCTCCTGCTCTTTATCTAAGTTAGAGGAGACAATAACATGAAATCTCTTACTTTCACTTAGGAAAGCATATTAGACATTGGAGGGTAGTTTCTTTAACTCGAGAGTCGGGAATGTATCGCTAAAGGAAACCATGCATTCTTCCATTGGCAGTAACTCTTTGAATCGAGAAACCCAATTAACATCTCTCGCGTCCTTGTCCGACGATTTCACATCAAGTAAGCCCCTCAACTCCTCTATCTCCCTCTCAAACTTGGTATAGGTGCCCGCAATCTCATGATTAGAAGTTAGGAAAACTTCTAAGGCATCTCCATAGTAATTTTCCTCAAAGTGTTCTTCTATGACCTCGTCAATTAAACTCACCGCGTGAAGATCATCTTCTTCCCCTTCTTGTTGGGCTATGTTGAAGATGTTTGTTTCCAAAGTCATATTCCTAAAAGTGATTTACATTTTGCCATTTCTAGTATTGATCGCTATGTTAGTCATAGGTAAGAATAGGCATCCAAGGATAATGGGAACAAGATTTTTCGTGGTGCAGGAGGTATCCGTGTCCCAAATGACAAAATCTACCGGGAAGTAGAAAGTGTCCACTTGGACTATCACGTCCTCAACTATACCCCTTGGTATCTTCACAGTTTGATCCGCTAACTGGAGAGTGATACTTGTGTGCTTAATATCACCCATATAAAGTTTCCTATAAATCGAATAAGGGAGAATGTTGACACTTGCAACCAAATCGAGTAAGGCTTTTTTGAATATTTTTTCTCCAATGGTGTAGGAAATGGTGGGGGCATCGGGATCTTTATATTTCTGGGGGAGGTCGTTAAGAAGGACTGAGCTCACATTCTGTGCTAGAAATACGTTCTTCTTTACCTTTATCCTCCTATTGACAGTCAATAAATATTTTATGACTTTTGCATAGGATGGAATTTTCCTTATTGCATCGAGGAAGTTAAGTTCAACTTTACGTTCTCAAGCACTTTTATCACTTCTTCACTTATGGTCTTGTTATGGGTAGGAACTAATCTTTGAGGAAATGGTGCCATGAAGGGTGGTTTCACTACTACCTTAGGCTCATTAGTGTCTTCTTTGTCACTCTCTTTTAAGGGTACATCTTCGGCCTCTTTCATTTCGGGTGAAATCTCCTTGTCTTTGGTTGCATCGTGTGGAGGAGGTGATAAATCAATGACTCTGCCACTACGAAGAATGGTCACATCTTGACATTTCTCCTACTATTCTGTAAAGGTTGAGCTAACACTAGTTTGACCTTGGGGAGGCCTTTGGCCCTGGATAGAAAACTTGCCCTTCTCTTGGATACTCAATGATGATTGAAACTTTAAAATATTCGCATTTATGTCGTTGATCATGCACTCATGTCTAGCAGTGGTTTCATTCTGCACAGTGATGAATTGGTTTATCGTATCCTCGAGAGTTCTTCGCGGTGGAGTGACATATAGCCCTGGAGGTGGTGGTGCCTGCACATGTCCTTGCATGTGTGGTGCTTGTTGAAAGTGCGATGGTGGAGGAGGGGAAACTTGTGAATTAGGATTCAACACAACATTTTGTTGCCTATAGATAAAACCAGGGTGGTTTTTCCATGAAGGGTTGTAGGAATTCCCGTGTGGTGCACGGAAATTACCCTTAAATCCTTCTATACCACTCACTGGCTCTTGAAGCATAACTTTGTAGGCAGGTATCGTCGGGCATTCCTCTGTTGAATGTCCCGCCTCATAAATAGTACACACCCCCTCAATGGGGTTAGAGATGGATCCATTTGGTCCTCTTGCACACATCTCAAGTACTTCTCGCATTCCTTTCTCAAGTAGATCGAGTCGATTGGCCATTATAGTATCCTTTTCTATATGAAATAGGCCATCCACCGATAGAGTGATGGTCATTTGGTGATTTTGATTATGAGCGCTAGGCTCAAATGCATCCCATGCTTGGGTAGTCTCAGCGACATACCTCAGGTGAAGCTTAACATCGTTGGCGTCTAAGTCGACAAAGGGACCATCACATAAGGTTTAAACGAGTTGTTTGGAATTTATATTTAACCCATTATGGAAGAAGGAAATGATTTGCAGTTTATCAAGTCCATGATGAGGGAACGAAGTAATTAACTCATTAAAGTGCTAGTAACATCTATTGAATGACTCATTTTCTAGATGTCGAAATGTTTGAATTTGAGCTTTGATGGAGTTTGTTCGATGTGTAGGGAAGAATTTCTTGAGAAATTTATATTGTAAGTCGTTCCATGATTAAATCAAGTTTGGAGGTAAAGACCATAAATAGGTCTTAGCCTTGTCCTTTAGTGAGAATGGAAAGAGTTTGAGGCGGATCACATCTTTTGTGCAAGTTTGATCAGTGAGGGTCTCGCACGCCTCCTCAAATTCATGATGTGGAGATATGGCTTCTCTGAATCCATTCCATGGTAGTTGGGAAGTATCTGGATCATCCCATTCCTGAAGTGAAATTGACCTGTGTTATACGAGAGTAAAATGCAACTCGGAGTGACAGTGCACTCGGGCTATAAGATGTCTCTTAAAGGGCGGTATGGGGCCTCTTCCTCACCGGCGGCTGCATTACCGTGTTGTGACATGTCTCTCTCACTTAATGACTCTATGTCCTCACTTGGTATGCTCAGAGCGTGCTCTGAAGTGTGTCCTAAGAGGGAAAACGGAGTGTTATTTGCGATTGAATGTGACGGTGTGGGAGGTGAAACCCAAAATTATGGAGCATTAGGACTATGAGGGCTATTAGGGTCGTACTCAACTATCGAGTTTTCGTGAATGTGGGTTGGAGTATTATGGGGAGTTGGAGTGAGTTCAAAATTCTGTATTAACAGGCTTATGACAGATGATGAGGAATATTTTTATGTATTTTCAAAAAAAAAAATTAGGTTTTAGGATTTTTTGGAAATTTTTGGTCAAAGTTTGAGATTCACTTGATCTAATCCTAAGTCTACCTAGTTCCCCGACAACGGCGCTAAAAAATTAATGCGACTAAGAATGTGTCTCAGAAGTGCGTACTCTCTAGGCTCAAGTGCAAGCCTGTCGCTCAAGTAATAATTCAATAAGTTGGGTATCGCTCCTCAGGGAAATATGACGAATGAAGTCGTGACGACATTGAACAAATGAAGGAAATCTAACTTTGACTCTAAATAAAAGGAAAAGATGATTTGATTTACGGAATAGCTACAACTATAGACACTTTTAAAAATAATTAACTAATGAGATTATGAAAGTGAATGCGATGCGATTACTCTAATGCAGAATTTCGAATTTCTTGACTAAAACTGTAACTATAAATGGAGAAAAATAGGTTGGGTTACAATCCCCCACACCCTAGTAATTCACTTCAAAATATTCTAGATTTAGAATTAAAACTTTAAATGAATCCGACTTTTTAGTACTCCTAAGTATTACATATATGAGGGATCGTAGCCCGCACAGTACGTCAACAAAGGTTGAATTAAAATTCGATCTTTATTACTCCTAAGTATTAAACATATAAGGGATCGTAGCATGCACAGTATGTAAGCAAAGGCTGAAATAAAGTAGTATTGTATGAATTACGATACAATTCATCTAAGGTTTAATTCCAAATACTATATCCAGTACTATGAATTACATCGGGGTGGGTTCATGCACCCCAACACTGGAAAACTTAGCCGGACATACTAGCCTTAGATGAAAACATGTTTCGAATGAAAGAGAGCATTTTTACTAAGACTGGAGAAGAAGAAAAATGAAAAATACTTACTAACAAAAGAACTACTAAAATAATTAAAGAAGGAATTGGAAGAAATTGGAAGAAATTTACTTGAATTGCAATTGGAATCAAAACTAGGGTTTATGTGTTATTCTCTTCTAAAACTAATTGCAATTGCTTCTTTCACGAAGTAGAAGCTTTTTTCATGTCTAGGAGGAGTTTACAATTTATAAGCTATGAATAATAAGTGTTTCAACCATGTAGGATTCTAATTTTTCCCTTGGATAAGTTTGAATTTCCGAAAACAAAATCGATCCTCTTAAGGGGTTGGGTTCGGTTCCATTTTTGAAAGCCTTTACAGAAAGTTCTTCGAGCATAGGATCGATTCGCTTTTCCTCTCCTTCAGTTCGGTTCCATCTTGACATTATTTTACAGGAGGTTTTCCAGGTGTAGGTTCGATTCATTTTTCTGCACATCGATTCGGTTCCATCTTTGTAGTGTTGTACAGGAGCTTTCCTAGGATGGTATCAGTTCTTTCTCCTTCCCTTAGGTTCGGTTACATCTTGTTCAGGAACTTTTCCTCCTTGTCTTTCCTTGTAGCTTTTGGTACGAACCTCGGATTGGGATGCCTGTCCCTCCTAAACACTGAATACCTGCGAAATAGATAGAAAATATCCGAAACATGGCTTACTCATTAGAAACTTGTCAAGATCAATGATATGATATAAATTGAATTACACTTTGTGGAGCGATAAAGCCTCTAAATTAAGGTGATAAATGGGAAGAATTTATGCCTAATCGCTTGTTATAGGACGATCTCTCTTAGTGAGACCTAAGCGCCATTAATATTATGCTAGAATTATTTCGAGAACCTGGGACACTTAAATCTATATATGTGGACTTTAGAGATCCTAAAGTTGAATCCTTCCCGCAACATATCAATAACTTTTGTAACATATTTTTTTATGACTGTGAGAACTAAAAATTTGCATTATTCGTCTTATTTCCTTGATCTTTATTTAAGCTGAATAAAATATTTTCAGAGAATGGATTTGATGACGTAATGCATTTTAAAACAATTGCTCATTTTGGAGATAGCACCCGTTATCCTTTGAAGTAGGTTTTTGTAGATCTAATGTAAAATCAAAAGAAAGATGGACATAACTGCAAATACAAACTCATGTACATTTTTCTATTTTTTTTGGTATCATACCACGTGATGTCCGAGCTAGATTTAAGCGCACCTTGACCAATCCACGTTCGCAGTTCAAGGCTTATGTCTAGTTGGTGGGATGGTTTTATCCTTAAAGAACACGAGATAAGAGGTTAAATTAAGATAAGTTCTTCTCTTCAAATCTCATTAAATTTAACACCAAAGATAGCATTGCTAAAATCATCACCACATCTTATCACATCAGACTGGGCATTATATAGAATTTATGAACACATCACATTCATTCCTTTTAAGGTTCCAACTCTATAATATCATTGTTTATGCGTTGGAAATTTTCTCATAAAAAATACTGTAGAAATCACTCTAATGTATTGAACTCACACAAGAAGAAGAAAGACTTACATTATCTTTTATACTTTATTTTTTTTAATGATTTACACAACTAGAGAGGGATATTTATACGTGCAAAGTATGAACAATAACCACTTAAAATAAACAAATTTGACACATTTATTTCTTGCAAACCTACTTCTTTGCCAAACCCACTTTTTGAACAAGGAAATTCCAACAAGCTAAATTCTTAAAGTAATATAGAAACTTTAAACAAGTTTACTAGACAACACTCTCCCTTAAACTTGTTCTTATGACCCCAAGTAAGTTTCTTAATCTTGCAAAATCTTCAGTTGTAAGTGTCTTGGTAAAAATAGTAGTGACTTGATATTGTAACTTGGCTGTTCTTGTGTCAAGAACATCTCCTTCAATAGATTTCTTAAACAAATTGCATAAAAACCACATGAGGCAGTAGCAACATATTATGCTTCACAAGTGGACAATGTGACAATCAATTATTTCTTCGACATCGATGTGAAGACAGTATTTCCCACGAAATATAAATCCAATTGTTATCCTTTGCTTATTTGTCTCCACCCCAATCGCTATCGATATATCCAATAAGCTTGTAATCATTAGAAACTAAATAGAACAAGCCAAAGTCAATTGTACCTTTAAGATTGCGAAGAATTCTCTTTGCGACTTTGAAATGGGTCATTGTTGGATATTCCATGTAGTGGATAACTAATTCGACTATGTGAAGGATATCAGGTCTTGCGAGGGTTGGGTACCATAGACTTCCCACGAAACTTTTGAAGAATGTCAGATTGCCTTCTTTATTCTTGAACATTTTGACTCCATATTCCACTAGTGTGCTTATTAACTTACAATTTTCCATCTTGAACTTCTTTAGGATATTCTTTGTATAGACTTCTTATGAAATGAAAATTCCATATTCTTGTTGGTTAACATCGATGACAAGGTAGTATGCCATTACGCCAACATCTGTTATCTCGAACTCTTTCCTCATTACTTTATTGAAGTCATTGAGCATGTTTAGGTTGCGTCTAGTAAAAATCAAATCATCCACGTCGAGGCCCACGATCAATATATCTCCATCTTGGATCTTTATATATAAATCGTGCTCATAGGTACATTTTCTGAAACCATTCTCTTGGAAGTACTTATCGATTCGTCTATTTCATGCCTGTGGTTCGTGCTTGAACCCGTAAAGGGCTTTCTTCAGCTTCATGACTTAGTCTTCATGTACTTTACTACATAGCACAAATTTTGCTCGATGTAGACTTCTTCTTCAAGTATTCTATCTAGAAATTAAGAGTTTACATCCAATTGATTAATCTTCCGCCGATTTTGAAATGCTAGGGAGATAATTAATCTCAACGTTTCTAAGCAGGCAACAGGAGAAAATAACTCATCGTAGTCGATGCCAGCTCTTTGACTATATCCTTTTATTACTACCCTCACCTTATGTCTTTTTATTTCTCCCATAACATTTAGCTTTATTTTGTACACCCATTTGACACCAATAGCCTTCTGACCTTTTAAAAGTGAAGCGAGTTCCTAAGTGTCATTCTTCTTGATGATCCTAATTTCTTTGTCCATAGCGTCTGTCCATTTCTTATCTTGTGCAGCTTCTTGGAAGTTCACTGGTTCATAATCGACAAAGAGTCATAAGAGTGTAATATAATCATGTCTTTCGGTTACCTCATAGTGATCTCGTAGACTTCTTGTGTGGGGAATAATTATTTCATTGAAACTTCCATTTGATAATGGCAATGAGTCTTCGTGAGTGGTTGATGTTGATGAAGTAGGCAGAGTAGTAGTCTCTTATTGAACTTCTCCTACTTTCTCCATCATAGTTTCTTCACTCTCTCCTTCAAAGTCAAGAAATAAGTTGAAATCATCTATATTCGAGCTATAATTAAATTCACCTTCTTTATTAAATATCACATATCGGTTAATTACAATCCTCCCATTATTAGGATTCTACAGTTTATAAACTTTGGGTTTGTTATCGTAACCAATGAAGATGAAATTATCGCCTTTGTCATCAAGTTTGGTTATTCTATTGTTTGGTACATGTACATGTGTTATTCTCCCCAAAACTCTCAGGTGGGAGATACTAGTATTTCTTCCAATCAATGCTTCTTGTGGCATTTGTCCCCAGACTCTTCTTGTTAGAGATCGGTTGGACAAGAAGACCACACACGCCACTGCTTTTACCCAAAACTCCTAGGTAAATTTCTTTCTTTTGAGCATACTCTGAGCTATGTTGAGGATAGTTCGATTATTTCTTTCTGCTATGCCATTTTGCTGTGGGGATCTAGGAACTGTTATTGGTCGACGAATTCCGTTTTCTTTATAGAACTCTCGAAACTCCCTAGAAGTAAATTCTCCTCCTCGATCGGATCTCAGTGTTATGAACTTATGTCCACTCTCCTTTTCCACAATGACTTTGAACTTCTTGAATACTCTAAAAAATTCTGATTTCTGCTTCAAGATATATACCCATGTTCTTTTTGAAAAATCATCAATGAAGAGAAATAAATAAATTTTTTTACAAAGAGAGCTTGGATTGATCGGACTGCATACATAAGTATGGATTTTCTATGGTTGCTTCTTAGCTCTTGAGTCTGACTCCATTAATAGTCAGAATTCTTACACATTTTTATTTTTCCCAATTTTTTTTTAAAACATGACAAAGTATCAGTTAGGCAATTAGGTAGTTAGGAAGATAGTTCATTAGTTTGTTTAATCAGTTAGCTATAAAGTTATTAATTAGTTGTACTCTCCTTGAATATATAAATATCGATCTTCTCTATGTAATCATTCATTCAAGAAATAAATAAAATCAGATCATTGAGCTACAAACTTCTTTATGGTATAAGGGCATTAATAGCTCCAACGAGCTATCTTAATCCTATAACAATGGCAGAAAATACATATCCTTGTCTATTTGGATGACATACTTTTAACAATCTCCTAGAGATTGGTACTCCACTTTCTCCTCATTTATTATAGCTAGTGGATTCAAATCTAGCCATTGTGGTAATTATTTGTTTATTCAGAAAACTGATCATAACATCACCATTCTTCTAGTCTATGTGTATGACATCCTTTTAATAGGAAATAATCCACAACACATCCAATCTATGATTTCCCAAATTCATGCTCACTTCTCTATGAAAGAATCGGGTAATGTCTCTTATTGTTTGGGTATTTCTATTACTCAGGCCTTTTATGGCTACTCGTTATCCCAATAACATTATACTCTTAATATTATCACTAAAGGAGGCTTGAAAAACTATAAACCAGCCTTTTCTCCTCTACCTACTAAATCTTGTAACACCCCTCAAACATCTCTTCCTTTTGATCAAACTTCTCTTCATAGAAGTTTTGTCGGAACTTTGCAATAATTAACCATCACTTTACCAGATTTGTCCCTTTTAGTCAATAGAGCATGCCATCATATGCAAAATCCCATATTTACGAATTTTTGCAGCCTTAAAAGAACTCTCAGATACCTAAAAGGCATAATTTCTCACTATCTCAAATTCACTCCTAACCCTTTTGAACTACATACTTATTATGATTAAAATTGGGATGATGATTCTCTTGATAAAAGATTAACTACCGGCTATTGTATATTTCCTCGTTCAGACCTCATTTCATAGTCTGCAAAGAAACAAGCTACTATGGCCAGATCATTTACAGAAGCTGAGTATAGAGCTCTTGCACAAGCTACCGCTGAACTATCTTGGGTCAAAATGTTACTTCATGATCTTCATATTGCTACTCCTTAACAACCAGTATTATGGTGTGACAATCTACCTATTATTGCCCTATCTTCCAATCCTATCTTCTATGCTAGAACAAAACACATTGAGGTTGTTTATTATTACATTAGAGGGAAGGTCTTTGCCAAAGAGGTCATTAGTCATCATGTTACTAGACATGAACATCTAGCTCACATTTTCACCAAATCATTTCCCTCTCATGACATTGAGTTCTTCACATCCAAACTCATGGTGACTTCCTTCCCCATCAATTTGAAGTGGTCTGACAAAGTATCAGTTAGGAAGTTAAGTAGTTAGGATGTTAGTTCGTTAGTTTGTTTAATCAGTTAGATATAAGGTTGTTAATTAGTTGTGCTCTCCTTGTATGTATAAGTATCAATATTCTCTATGTAATAATTCATTCAAGAAATAAATAAAATCAGATCATTGAGCTACAAATTTCTTAAGAACAAAGGGGAACAATAGGTAAGTCTTCTAAAGTAAAAAAGATAATTTTCAATCATAAATGGGCACAAAAAGCTTACTATTTTAATAGTTACATTTAACACCCGAAGATTTTATAGCTATAAAAATCTTTATTAATTTAAAAATTTTGAAAAAAATAATTTTTGGAATCTATTTAATTTTCTTATGTAAAAAGGTTAGTATTTATTTATAAAAATAAGATTTTAAGTGGAATTTAAATCGGGATTTAAATTTGGAAATTGTAATCTTTTATACAAAATCGGGAGATGATTCGGCCTAAGGAGGAAGAAGAATGAAAAATATACGACCATCTGATAAAGCTGAATTTTTTTGTGCAGCTTCATCTTTCCTTCAGCTACAATATATTAAAATTTCATCTAATTCCAACTGGTCGATTGTCAATAATGTCTTTTTTAGTGTTTATGTTTGCTTCGGACTCAGATTCTTTTTGGTATATAAACATAAAGTGAAGGGTTTAGGACTTTTGAAACACATTTTAGCCTTCTCAAAAATTAATATGATCCCCTAATTTCATTCTCTTTCATCTACAAAACCTAAACACCATTGAAGACAACTCTCAACCCAAGTTTTGAAGATCTATATTAAGTTTTCTCAAGATCATCCAAGATATTATTTTCTCGATAGGAATGCAACCGTGCAGTTGGATCCTTCAAAAGACTTCTTTATAGGCCTGAATACTTCTATTGTTCATCTTTAGTATTATTCATTTTAAATGTTTCCTAAACATTAATAACCACTATTTTCGTATAATAAATTGGAGAGACTAATTAGGAAAAGTGAAACATAATGTGGGACTGTTTTTATTCAAATATTTAATACAAAATAAGACTCAAAGCCTTTACATGTTTAGATTAGAGGTTGGGTTTTCATTAGAATTTATAACATTCGCATGTGAAAAATCCAGGGGGGGGGGGGGGTATAAATTGATTTCGTCATATGAAACTACGTTAATTACGTGCATGTTGTAAACTACAGATTTATTGTTGTATACTCTCGAATAATCTCGTGTGAATAGAAATCCTAAAAATTGATGAGAAAATGGATTGTTAAATTAATCTCATAATTAAATGGACATAATTTGTATAATAGTAATCTTGCGGTCAATTTAAATAATGGATGTGATAAGTTGAAAATATGTCGTATGTGATTCCTTAATTGCATTAATAATTAACACTGCGGGGACGACGATATTGTTGGGTAGTTATTGCTCTCACCTTATTTTAGGTTGCTTTTCTAGGCAAGGGACTAATTAGTGTAGACTTTTATGGATGGGTATTCCGGTCTGGAACTGATTTTTACGCTATTTCGTTGGATCGTGAGCCTAGGTGAGAGGCTAGGTAGTAGTTACTGGTAGATATTCTTCATAAATGTTAGGCCATAATACATTTGCATTGTGGATACCCCTTGGTATGGGACTAGGGGTAGTTTGAGGAAATTATTCTCGATAAAAGGGTGGGGGATAATAGAAAATAATGAGAACTTGAGAAAATTGAGAATTAATACCTAAGAAAATTAACTAGTATTAAATTGAAATTGCGGCGCGAGTATGTGCAAGGCTGACAGAATACGGGTTGACTGACTATAGCGACGTGGGTGTGTGTTGGCATCCCGAGTATGTGTGGAGCTAACAGATTATAGGTCTACTTGCTATAATGAGGGGAATGGATGTGATGTGTAGAACTTTAAGTGCGCCAAGAGTTTGTGCATGATCGATAAAGGGTCGGCTGACCATAATGGTGCCGCACGAGTAAAACTAATATAATAATTAAATAAAGTAAGGATAAGAGCTCATGTCTAACAGATAGTGCTAATGGAATAATTGGACTTACACTTTAAGGTGGATTAGTTATATGGGTAGATAGTGGCAGTTTACTTGCGTGTTTATATATATATCGTTTAATTTAAAATTGTTTATTGTGGTGTTTATTATGTATAAGGCTACTGTCTGGGTTCACAGACCCTAATTGGGAAGAGTAGATAGTATTTTATGCGGTGCGCTCTGACCCATTGCATCGACGAACATTTCAGGTAACACTGAAATAGCTGCATAAGAGTTATTGGAGAGAACTTCAGAGATGCAACGGGAGATTCATTCTTGTTACTTTAGTAGTTTAGATTTACTTTTATCACCCTTTGCATTTATTATGAACTTTTATTTATGGACTTGGTGGGCCAATCAGTTCCACAGTTGTTTACGGTCTCTGTTAGATAGTTATAGTTGGAATTATTTAAGTGGGATTTTTACTTATTTGGAGTTTGATTTATTTGGTAGATTATCATGGAGATGTATTTTTATATTGCATGAATGGTTATATTTGTTGGTGAAAATTTTATTATTATCTTGTGGAATTTTTTAAATGTATCATAGATCTATCACATGCTGAGAAGGGAATTTTATTTAGTGACGTCCGATGTCTTTTGGTGGCAGCCGATGACAGAGTGCAGGGGGTGTCACATTATGACTTAAGATATACAAATCTATTTCAATGTAACTAGCATTTGATTTATTTTAGACTAGAGAAGGACGTGCGCTTCAGCTACTTCTGGACAAGATACAATAACCTTCATTTGATAACATACTACTAGTTTTATTGACAAAGCTAAACCATGTCTGGAAGAATACCAGTTTTATTAAATCCTAAATTGACCACACCCTTGTATGTTAAATAGAATCAAACCCAAACATTATTATTGTTTAACATATTTATGTTTTGGGGGTAGGAATTTCAAAGCCTCAATGAAGTTACATGTCTATGTTTTATGACCATGTTGTAGGTATTTATGAAACAGATCATCTGTGGGGATCTAATGAGGTATTTTCATTATGTTACTTCACTCTTATGTGATTTTGATTTTGAAATATTTTGAAAACTAGGATCAATATTTATTATAAACTTTATATTAGATATGCATGCAATAAATTGTCAAAGTTCATAAAAATTGGTATTAAATTATCCATCACTTTTTTATCAATGTAGAGAACCACTACTAACAAAAATTAATTATGTATGGTTCATTGTTTTTAACTATATATTTTTTGTAATTATAATGTTGAAGCTTTTGAGTAATTTGTTATTTTCTCGAGATTGATATTTATTCTCCATCCTTATTTGAAAATCTAATTTTTTTTTTCTTTTTTAGAGAAAAGAATGTGCTTTGTGGACTTTTCAAAATAACTACAACCCACATGTGTACTTGATTCTAACTCATCTTGATGATGAGAATTCTTATATTTCCCAAATTGACTCATGTATTGAGATGAAAAATTCTTAGATTTCCCAATTTGTCTCTGTATTAAGATGAATTTCATATGTATTGAGATGATTTTCTATTAATGGTATTCAGGCCATTAATTTTTATTGGGCTTATTGTCTGGATGTGTTCTAGTGTCATTCTTATACTATTTTTTATACTTTAAACACATGGATAGTCCTATAAATAGAGGAAAATTTGTCCAAAATTTTTAAAATTTAACTTATTTGTATTGAAATTAAATCGGGTCGACCGTTATTTTCTTGTCATTATGTTAGCTTTTTTAAATATAGTCGTTCCTTCAGACACGGACATACCCTAGTGTGTGTGTGTGTGTGTGTATTATTTTTTTAAAAAAAATATTTAATATTAGTAACGGACCTTTATTGTTACTAAATGTTAAAAAAACTATATTAGAAATGTGTTATGAAATGTTGGTAATAGTAAAAATTCGTTAGGAATTTAACTCGTTTGTAACACTTTATTAACGATAAAAAGTATTAGTAACATGAAATTTAGTAATACTTTAGTAATGGTAAAATAGTGTTAGTAACACAGAATTTAGTAACATTTTAGTAACGGTAAATAGTGTTAGTAACACAAAATTTAGTAAAGGTAAAAAAGTGTTAGTAATTTTCTTCCCCGTGTCTTTTTTCTAACGGGTTTTAGTGGTAGTATTTGTTTTAATAACACTATAGTACCGTTACTAATTGACTCTTTTAGTTTAGTAAGGTTAACAAAACATTCCTCTTAAGCTTGCCCCAATGGTATTCTAAGGTGACCACTTTCCCTCTTTATGTGACCCTCTTTAATCATCAAGAAACTCTCTCCAAAATCTCACTAACACACTACGAACATCATATTCTTCATTCAAACAAGGTATATTGGGGTTTGATATGGCTATTCAAGAGTAGTTTGAGGTCTTTTAATGGAGGAATGGTGGAGGAACGGTGGTGTAAATGGGTAGAGATGAATTTGGACCTAATGTTTAGAGTGTTGGGAGCTTTAGAGAGTGTAAAAGAGGGTGTATATCTGATGGTCTTCCATACGTATGACTTATAACTCCACAAATTATTAAATAACCCATTTGACGAGGCTCCTCATCTATCCAAAGTCTCAAAACAACCTCATTAAGGTATGTAATTTAGGAAGGATAAGCAACACTTTTTATTCAATGGTTTGAGTGTTAACAGTATAAATGGAAAAACTCATTATTTTGCAGTCTGCCAGCTATCAATCGATTGGTCCATTTCTAGTCGTTCGACCACAAAGGTCAAAAGTCACCAATCAATCGATACTCTGAAAAAAAAACTCTTCTAAATCCCATATTTTATCCATAATTCTTTAAGAACTCTATTTTAGTACCCCAAATAATAGGTAAGATCATTTTTACTCCTTTTGATAAGTCTTCCAAAAATCGTGCACATTACAATTATACAATTCATCCGTCGGCTAGATTTCTAACTTTACATGTTTATGTATGTAACTAAATAGCATTCATAGTTTTCTACTTCACACATCACCAATTTGATAATATTGACCTAAAATGATGGTCACACGTCCCCTTGCACACCCATACAAGATAAACGGGCAATGACATTATGTGAAATTCATCATTTGATGTGAAATTTAAACCTCTCTATTCATGTGTTTAATTTTCCAAATATTTCCTCGAATAAAATACTGAATTCATTATTAAAATATGTATTTATAGGGAGGGCATTACATTCTTCCCTCCTTAGACAATTTCATCCTTAAAATTCTTACTTCATAAAAAACTTGGATTTTGGCGAAGTGTCGACCTGTTCAAGCTAAAGATATTACTACATCAGAGTCTATCCCCAGACTTCGTTCCCACGAATTTATATGATGCTAACCTCAAGCTGGTGTACACCCTAAAGCTTGTCATAAAACATTCATCGCACATCCTACTACATCCTTAGGATTTTCCTCTAGTATGACCAGTCATTAGTGGATTTTGAAGGATTATTGTTAATTCCCCAAAGCATGTCCGACATGTCCCACTACGCCAAAACTGGCGAATTATCATGGTAAAAAACCTTGACAAGGAGCCATTGCCATGGTAAAAAACCGTGACAAGTTTGGTGGTGACAATTGTAATTATCACGGACATGTCACGATCAAAAATCGTGACGAGTTTATCCTTGTCACATACTTTGACCGTGACAAGTCCATGACAAATAATCAAATTTGTCATGAACTTTGATCGTGACACGTCAGTGATAAATTTGATTATTTGTCACAGACTTTCACGGTCAATGTTCGTGATAATTCTGGGCAGATCTTAAAAAAAATGCTGGGCAGTATGACCATTGCCACTGTTCAGCAGTATGTTTTAACATGTTCCAGTATATTTTAACCAATAAAATATATATCTCAAGTAACATTCATCAATTCATAAAAACCAAATTCATACACATTAATTCAATCATATTATTAAAAAATAATAAAAAATAATATTCAAAATTCAATATTTATAACCAACCAATAAATATAAATGAAATTATTACAAATAATTGTCATGGGATTGAGTTTTAAAGAGGTCTAAGGAGGGAGATATGCCAAATTATAAACGAATTGAGACAACCCTCAATTAGGCGGACGCCGCATTGGGTTCATTCTCTTTTCCGTGCACAATATGCGTGACATGGTACATTGCCTTAATTGGTTGAAATGGACATCCATGCACCAAACTACCCAGTTGTATGTATAGGTCCCTCAACACTCTAGCTAGGGGTGTGCCACCCCGTGTATAAATTATAAACACACTTGGCCGAAAAATTGTTGACAAAGGCCTTCGACGAGGGTAAAGGTGGCGAATGGATCATATGGGTTCGACGAGTTGGTGGGAATCCTTGAGGGGGTATGTATTGGCAATGAGGGTAAGAGAGATGGAGAAGTGGAATCCTCGTCTAACGCTTTCCCTTTTCCCTTATGTGAGCTACATCCCAACTCATGCTTTATGTATTCGAACATAGTTTGGAACGTTGACTCTAACCTCTCTAACTTATCGTCGTGGGTGTCCACCTTATGAGTTATCCCGGTGTTGGTCGTCTCAATCCTAGTGATCCTCGACTTCCCCACCCGAGAGATCACCCCCTTATTTGCACCTTTTGATCCTACCCGAGCACTTGGCTTAGTGCGTTCATAAACAACGCTACCTTGATGTCGCATCACCCATTTTTAAGAGGTGAGATTATAGATAAACTAATTAGGTTAGTTTTATAGCTTTCTTGTAATATGTCATTTAATAAGAGACATTCTCATTATAATTACCTCATGTGACACCCACAACCTAAATTTGTTGTCTGATTGTGCAATCCTTCTTCATATTTTATTTTTCCCACATGCATTATATATCTTGCATTGATCATGACGAACGTATTACGTAATGAATCATGTATATAAATTAAAATAATATAAAAGTTAAAATAATATAAAGTTAGGTTTTCAATTCTTCAACATCTTCATGTGCGTCAAATAGATAACGAGCTACTTGTTCATGTTGTAAACTCGTTAATGTCACTCGCGTGCCCATAACCTGACCACCCTCATCGATGAAGTCATCAATGTTATCCCCGCTTCTTGGGTCAGGAATATATTCCCGAGTGTAGATTGATGACTTCACAGTGATGTATTCCTGTACAATTAATCCTTCAATGTATCGTGTATTCTTAAAGTAATATCTGAAAACTTTCATCAACCTTTCAAATGAGTACCTCCACCAATATCTAACTGGGTTGCAAAGAGGTACCTCGTGGCATAATTGTACCATAAAGTGAACACTTATGTCAAAAAATGATGGGGGAAAGTACTTCTCCAACACACAAATCACTTCGGTGACGGCTGCTTTTGTGGAAACTGTGTGCTTTCGAATGACAACCTTCTCACATAAAAGTGTGAAGAAGATGTTAATTTGCATAATGGCCCTCCGCAAATCCTTTTTTTTGGAGAAACAATGCCTAAACAGTAGAGGGACCATTTGAATGATTTCATGCCAATCGTGGGACTTGCACTTAGATGGAACCTTTGCAAGTTGGATGGAAAATTAGATGGAACCTTCAAATTAAATATTGTGTCTAAAGGAACCTTTTCTTCCTTCCGCGTCAAAGTAAAATCACAAGGGGAATTGTTGTTATTCCCTTACTATCTTCTTTCAACTATAGTTGTGTCTTAAGTTCCAACTATTTAAGGTCTTTGCGTACATTTTCTCCATCCTTCGAATGACTCCCACCAAGGCATGTGACCACAACATGTTCAGTGATGTTATTTTGTGCATGCATCACATCCAATACATGGCGCACCGAGTTACTCTTCTAATAAGTCAAGTCAAATAAAATTGACCTCCTAGATCATGACTTCATTGTCTCAGTTTCATTCCTAACTGGGGTCTTTTTATACTTGACATTCTTCAATTTAGGGTTCTTACAGTCGTATTAGGGCCTTAATTAGAATATTTACTTTTAATTTTTGAACTTGGAAGTTTTCTCAGAGGTAGCCTATGTTCAACCCCACCCGATAAAAAATTGAAACCTTTATCAAATCTAAAACTATGAGCGGGGGGTAAAAACCTCCTAGGGAATGGTATATATTTTTTCCACTACCTATGAGACACATAGATTCAGTCTCCTCTCCACAAATAGGATACCCTAAATAACCCTGTACTACACAACGAGATAATGTCCCATGAGCTGAAAAATCATGAATTTCGCACATCAACATAGCTTTTCTCATAAAATCTTCTTTTTTAAAAGAGTAAAATTCTTGAACACCCTATTTCCACAACTCATTTAATTCTTCTACCAGAGGACCCAAGTAGACATCTATGTGGCTCAAGTATTAATAAAGACAACATCAAAAAATCAAGTATCATACACTATGAATGAGGGAAGTTAAGTGGTGCTAGGATCACTATCCATACACTTTGATTTGTGCTTAGATGTCAAAATGGATTGAAACCATCTGCTGATATTTCCAAATAAATGTTACGTTGTTCTCAACCAAAATCGAGATACTCATAATTCGTTCTCTTCCAAGCTGTAGAATCAATAGGATGACATGTGATATTATTCCCTATTCCTTCCTTAGCATGCCAAGTAATTTCCTCCACTATCCATGGTACTGTGAAAAATCTCTTCAATCTAAACTCAATGGGAATATATTTCAACAATTTTTGAGGCACTATTGAGCTTGTGCCTTCCTTGCCACTAGATTGCACATACCTAGGTTCATCGTATACCTGACACCAATCGATATTTTCGTACTCCTTTCGGTATAGTATGCAGTCATACACACAAGCATGAGATTTATACTTCATCCCCAAACCTTTCAAACTGATCTTCAAAGTAGGATAGCTATTTGGAAGTGTATTCTTCTTGGGTAACACACCTATCACCCAATTCAAAATTCTTGCCATGCTATTTCCAGACAGACCATATTGGGTCTTTAAACTATGCAAACCAACCATGGCATGTAAAGTTGTTTGATCTTTGTCACAATCAAGGTACAATGGTTGGGCCGCCTTTCAAACTTTGATAGTCATCATCAAGGTTTCTTCCAATATCTTCATGAGCACATGAATCCTTTACATCTCCTGTGACCTCATTTTCGTCCTCTTCATGAACTCCATACATGTCATCCACTAAATCATGTATCATATTATGATCTACATTAACCTCCTTCCCTTGTACATCTAACTTACTTTTTAATTATTATTTAAGGTTTCTCGGGGACAAAAGGAACATGCGATTCCCCGTGAAAAACCCAAAATTAATATCTATCTTGCTACCCCATATTAACAAATGTAGTTCAACTATTTTCCACTCAAACACCTTACCATTCCTACACTTACACACGAACACGGGAACTCTTCATCATTGCGATATCTTTTTATGTATTTCACATATTCATTAGCACCTCTACGAAGAAAATCCCTAGTCTATTTGTCTCACCCATCCACTCGTTGTATAGAGAATATCCCATCACAACTACTACAAACAATCACCTATTATGGGTAAGAAGTGTACATTCATGGATTAGTATAAACAAAAGTGTGAAAATTTAGTTTCCAGAAAATGTTTTACTACAAGGCTCACATTTCATCTTTAAGTGTTGTGTTATAAATTAATTTCATTATTAACAAAAGGTTATGACACCCCGCCTAATAAAATACCGGGTGATCAGTCCTATACCAAATTAAAACAGGAATCCCAGTTGGATCATCCTTAGCATCACCGTTGAAAACTTTTTAAAACTTATTAACCACCTAGTATTCCAAAAACTGGTGCCAATTTTAACTTTTTAATTAAACAAACAATACATGCGGAATTAAGATATAAACCATTCACACAACTGAACGAAAGTAAATAGAATAATAATTACGCAACTTGCCGAATAAATCACCGGCCACTAAATAAATAATCCAATACCAATATTCAGCACCTGAATGAATTACACCTGAAAACTGTACCGAGAAGTCCGGGCTACAAGACCTAAATAAAACTACGACTGATACAAGATTCCTACTCTAGGGATAAATGAATGATGCGTCTAATCCAAACTCCTGTTAGCATCCACATATGCCGCAGCTTCGTGTCCCTGGAATAGAATGTCAATCCTGGCGTCCCTGTGGCTGGACACCTAAAAGGTTTTGAAAATAGTTTAATAGCAAGGGTTAGAACCCAAAATATTTTGAAAATATTTAGCAAGTGAATTAACTGCAGTAATTTAAAATGCATGAATGCGCTTCATATTTAAGTTAGTGCCGCACTCCCTTGTGGACATTCTCACCCCTCCACTATTGTTCACACCTACCGGTTAGCTTAACCTCACCTAGTTGTGCTACCCCGTCCAACTAGTCCTGGTATAACCTTCCCTTGCCATACTACTCTAACCCGAGTATAATGATTCCTGAATTATAAGTTATTTCATAATTAACTTAATTAATCCCTCTTAAATAGTAGCATATAACCTTATCACAAGTTATATAAAGCAAATACATCACACACTGTATTATTACCCGTATATAATATTTACTACCATTATATACGTACCTTTGCCAAAAAATCCACACATGTAACATACGTATATCCATCCCTTCGAGTATACCCTCATCGGATGATTCCCTCTAAAATGCTATCTCACTAGGTGTGCTCACAAAACCTAGTTCTCCATGTTGGAATCGCTCACCAACTTGGCCCAAAATACAAACGTAGTGGAGGCGGTCATATTCCTTCCCTAAAAGTGAGATAAATCCCTCACCCATATATACCGGACACTATGACCTGGGGATATACTCGCCCTACTCCTCAAGCTAGGGGATTCACCCACATCGCGCAACCTCCCTTGATAGCATTAGAGTATTTAAATTGAATAAATATCTAGTCACTGATATTTACTATCACACACAATACATACACGTATATATATATACTATCACTACACCGTATATATATATTAATAACCCCGGCTTTACCATGTACTCAAAATCCCATACACTGCCTGTAATTTCCTGAGTCTGTGGCCCGACTCAATGTAATTAATTTTCTCACTTAATAACTTATCCTCTTCCCGAGTCTATGGTCCGACCCTAATATAATTAATTCACACCTTAATTAATATAATACTTTCCCCGAGTCTATGGTCCGACACTCCTTAAATTAATTAACAAACATTTTAATTTGATACCTCCCTGAGTCTATCGCCCGACTCTAATTAAATTAATTAACACACATATTAATTTAATACCAATCCGAGTCTGTGGTTCGACTCTAATACAATTAATTTATAAATTAATCAATCAACCGAAATTCCGAGTTTGTGGTCCGACTCTAATATAATTAATTATCACATTAATTAATAAGCACCCTTCACGAGTCTACAATCCGATTCTGATTAAACTAATTATCCCACCCATCAATTTAATCATACCCGAGTCTACAAACCGACTTTAATTAAATCAATTAACACCCTTATTAATTTAATCCTACCCGAGTCTACA
Source organism: Sambucus nigra (assembly GCA_949130495.1). NCBI lineage: Eukaryota > Viridiplantae > Streptophyta > Magnoliopsida > Dipsacales > Adoxaceae > Sambucus > Sambucus nigra. Next base: position 14,930,498 of record OX422217.1, on the reverse strand, counting down.
AACCGACTCTAATTAAATTAAATACACTTATTAATTTAATACTACCCGAGTCTACAATCTGACTCTTATTAAATTAATTATCACTCTTATTAATTTAATATTACCCGAGTCTACAATCCGACTCTAACTAAATTAATTAACGCATTTATTAATCTAATAACTTGGTGTCACCCAACCATTATCCCCGGACTCACTTACTTGGCCCGTATCTTAATATTTCCCGAGTCTATGTTCCGACTCCAAATTAATTACTCTCTCTCAAAAATAAATTTAATACTTTGGTGTCACATAACCAACATACCCGGCCTCACTCACTCGATCCATAATTAAGTATCTCCCGAGTCTATATCCCGACTCAAAATTAATTAGTTTATCTCCAAACTTAATTCACTACTTTGGGGTCGCATGACCAATATACCCGGATTCACTCACTTGATCCGTACCTCACTATTTTGGAATGAAATCTCTCAAATTTATCCATTAAATGCCCCACATAAATTCATCCTAGTCCCAATTGCTTTCTCCCATAATTGCTAGGAATATTTGTTTCATATTTATTTATCACTAATTAATGTTTGGGAATTAAATTTCTAATTAATTTTCCCCTTATATACAAACTGGGCGAACTGCCCAGAATTCCGAATCATCGATCGATCGAACCCCTGGGTCGATCGATCGATCGTCCCTGACTTCGTCTTCTCCAAGAAGCAGTTCCACCATTAACGAAAACCTTAAACTTTCATTCTTTCCCCTGGACTAATCCAAGCCCAATCAACCCTATTTCTACATAAGAATAGGATCAAAGTACCTTATAGAACATCAAACTGAAATTAAATCTCACGATTTCTTACTTTTTCCTGATTTGGGTATTATCCGGGTTTCAAATCCCCAATCCGAATTTCATTTATTTTAACAGCAATTAACCATCTACTCTTACTGGTTTTTAACATCTGATTCAGTCCTCTACATTCTAGAATCATAAACACGATCAATCTCCCCCTTAATCTCATTAAAGTATATAAATTTACAAAAACCCAATTTAAATTTTGGTGACACGCCCAAAATGATTTTTTCATACACACATCACTATGATATGAATTGATTATCAAACTTTTAGAAATCACAACAGTTAACCACTTGCCTATAAGTGTTCGTAGTGGCTGATCCGTTGGTGTAGTCTCTCAATTTGGCTCCAATAACCTCCAATTTGTCCTTGATTTGCTTTCCCCCAAATCTCCTCTCAAACCCTAGGTTTAGAGTTATGTTGGCTGCCATTCTTTAATCTCCCCATTAGGTTAAAACCCCTTAATCCCGTTTTCCACCTAATGGGCTTAATTAAAGTGGCCCAACTCACCCCGTATGGGCCCGACTATGCCCAAAAATACCCCGAGACCCAATTACTACCCCCGGGTACTCTTTTCTGACTATCTCGACCCATTCGGACTCAACCGCGCACTCAGAATTGGCATCCGAATTAATTTATAAAAATCCTTATCTCACACCCAATTTAGTCTATACCGACTCCCGGCTGGGATAAGTGTATACCTCGTCATTAATACTCGAAATGACGTAATTAAATTATTACTATTCACTTAGTAAATAAATTTCCTAAACATTAACCATTCACTCCCCGATTAATATTTAAATATATATCTTGCCATAATTAATTCAATTAAAATTACAACACACAAGTAATTTAAAATTCCCGAATTAATTATATATTAAATGTACAAAAAATACGGGGTGTTACAAAGGTGCATTATGTATCCCGTTTACTCCATTCCCTCTAAAGAATGAGTGGTCCTATCCCATTCAAGATCGCATATTTCAGTATTACACTTAATAGCTCATCAACATTATTCCAATTTGAGAAACATTCGGTAGTATATCCCCATAGTTCTCTAAGTACACGACATAGAATGGAAAGTGTTCGTTCTATTATAATTTATCAATTGAAATAGCACGAACACTTGCGAATCTAGCATGTACACAAAGAACATTAGGAGATGGAAGCAGAACTTTTCCCCAAAGTAATATGTGTAAGCCACTAAGAACATTATTATACAGAAACTATGATGTCCCAAACTGTCCAAACGGGGTAATGACTCTCGAACGGGTCTAAGGGATATTGAATATATACACATAAGAACTACAAGGCTAGTATCCATGCTCACTATTTGTACCTTAAGAGGCTTATAACTATGTATAATTTAACACTATAGACTTGATTTGGTAATTAAGAATGACTTTAATTGATGTTTTAAAATTTATAGTATGTTCTAAAATCTATAGTGATGATTTATACATACCTGTATTGCTACGCACCCCCATCCCCGTAATCTTCCTGACCTAACCCACTGCCATAACCTCCTGCCCTAAATGTTTGAAACGCCTAGGGCCAACCAATTCAATGTCCATCTAAATGTTCAAATTCACCAGTCAACAACAATTCTAAAACCCCAAACAATAATTCAAATAATAGTGCAAAATATTCAATAAACGAAACACATCTTAGCGCAATAAATAATAAGGTGATATCATTTTTAAATTTGCACAACAAATAATAAATTAGCATAATAAATTAGCACGATAAATAAATAATAAATTAGCACAATAAATTATAAAAAATAAATAAATTCTTGTGTTTGTGTGTGTTTTTGAAATCTTTTTTAAGGTTTCAATTTAATTTCATTTGTTGAAATCTTTATAGTTTTTTTTTTAGAGGTTTTCATTTAAAATCATTTTAGGGTTTTCATTATAGGGTGTGTATGTGGTGTGTGTAGGGCATGGTTAATGTGTCTGTGTGTGATGTTGTGTGAGTCTATGGTGTGAAGGGGAGAGAGAGAGAGAGACTTATCGAAATAAAAAGAGATGTCGTTGGAACGGAGGGAGAGAGAGAGTTGCTGCTATCACCAAAGTAGAGAGATATGTGCAAGGAGGGTATCTAGAAATGAGGGTCTTGTAACTATTTGTAATTAAAAACTTGTCACGGTACTGTCACGAACTTTGACCGTGACAACTTAATATGTTGTCATGGTCAAAGTCTGTGATAGGATCGTGATAAGTTCATTGTCACGGTCAATGATTGTGACAGGACCGTGATAACATCTTGTAATGGTTGTGTCACGATCATTGGCCCTGATAACAAAAGTGTATCATTTTGTCGTAGTTTTTTACCGTGATAATGTTGGTCGGGTATTTATTGACAAAAACCCAATTTTGATGCAGTGCCCGTCGAAGAAATTTCCTCCATTGTTCGATAACTCCTCAAGCGCTGAGTGATAATCATCATCAAAATTATTGTCATGAACAATTTTGAACCTTTGGATTGTAATTATATGTTTCCTCAAAACCTCGGATCATGCCTAGCCTAGGAAGATACAAATTTTTCATTACTAGTCTCTTTCTCCATCAACATGAGGTAGTTAGTTTATCACATTAGTCTACCAGACCGAATCCCCTATGCGACATTAGACTTAACCTAGAGTCATCCTAGGCACCACTACCTACGTGATGCAAGCATGATTACATCCTCAACTTGTATATCCCTCACTAGAGTGCAATACCAGCACCTAATATATCATCAAATTCTAACTTTCACATCATCCTTGAGACACAACCTCGATCCTGTGATCGAAGTTGTAACTTGCTATGCTGGTTGACTAACTAAACCAATAACCTAAAGCAACCAAGTAACACATGCAACTATACACTGAGTGCACAACCAAGAACACGTACAAAACTCAAGTGGAATAAGGATGCTTCCAAAGAAGAGCGTACTCAATTACCGTGATGCATCAGCCACAATCATCCTAACGTTCACTACTACTGAGTTATGTTGCATTGCACCCACATCATTATCGAACAATAACTTCCCTCTACTGGGATCAATGAAGAAACAAATAATGCATTGAATTAGGAGATCATCATGCCTTAAGAAAATAATCATTTATTGGCAACGAACCGTGCCATACAAAATGTAAACCCATAATGCACACTTGAAGTCTAAAATTACTTACTGATTTTCTTTTTAAATTCTTAGTCTTGCCACGTACCCTGGCTTAGTTTATTAATCTAGACGTGTTTGGACCATAAAATGTCCGTCCCTATGCGATAAAGGAAGTGTTAACCAATTTCTTTGGGAATTTGAGATGCTAGGCTTCCCTCTTTAGGACTAATGCTACTTTTTTAGCCATTGGAAAGTACGAACCATGACAATTCAACGCGAGATTTCCCCTCTTGAAGCTTGTTGTTAATAACCAACCAATCACACCTAGGTCTCTGATGATATCAGAAATGGTATCACCAGGTCACAGAAGTGTGAAGCTTAAACATGTATACAACAATGGCAATAATCATATACTAAATCAATAGAGAAGGAGATGAGGTGAAGAAGATGAACACCTGGATTTAAGTGGTTCAACCAGAGCCTACGTCCAGTGTGTGTGTGTGAGTGAAATCCACTAGTAAATATGTCTCTAATTGGCTGGTTACAACACAAGCTTTCTGTATGCTCTCTCTCTCTCTCTTTTGTATACAAATAAGCAGAGTTTTAGCAAGGGCTTGAATTATTTGATCCTTTACAATGAAGAAGATATATATTTATAGTGTCTCCGGGGTGTATCAAATATTTATAGCTGGAGTTTTAGTTATCTTCATCATATGTAGGTCATGATGATCAAATATTCTCTCACGTGAGAGAATGATATGGGTATAACGATTTTGGCACACAGGTGTTATATATCCGCACGCACATCTCCACGCATCTCCAGATGCACGTGCTCTAACAGTAAGATGGTGTCGATCGACCCTAGAGTTCGAGGATGAACTTGAGACCTTTGAATCCTTTTGGAATGAGACATGTCATCCTCACCAACCACATCCTGACTTTGCCGACCTGAGTGAGGCCGAGGCCGAGGATACCCAAACTTCAGGAATAATTCAAATAACTCATATCGGATAGCTGCTGAGGACTGAGGCCAAGTTATTAGAGAGCAGGACAAGTCCTTCCAGGAAGAATCATCCGAGTGCAGGCCGAGTCCTTCCAGGCCTAGTGGTAACTTCTCATTCCTAGCCAATTGGTGAGGGTCATCTTAGGCCGAGGCTTATGATCCTAGACGAGGTGATATTTGGCATATCAATCCCCCCTATCCCTTAGTCTCTGACATCTGGATGAGACTGAGGGGTAATGAAGTTATTTCGTTTGATGATTATTGAGAGGACACATGGAAGCCATCAGGTGAGTTGTAACCTAAGCTAACAACTGTCACACTTCCCATATGACCGTGTCCAATTGAGGTGTGAATGACGCTTAGGGTTTTGTGCTTGTTATAATGAGCATCATGGGAGACTGTGTACTGCTTGGTAAAGTGTGCACACATCATTACTTGCATATAAAAGGACTTGTTTTTCAAAGCCTTTCTTCTTTCTTGGTACATTTCTCCAATGCGCCATCTTTCTGAACCAGAGCTCTAGCCTTTAGTTTACATTCTTCCAAGCATTTTCCAAGGTCTCTTATGCTTCTCCATTCTCATTTCCCTTCCAGGTAACCTTCTTCCACCTTGTGATCAAACTTTTGTAGTTTCTTAGCGTATTTTAAAGACTTCATAATTTTCGGCGAGCTCAATCCCAACTTCGATAGCTTAGCTTCAGTGTTGGGGGCTTACTTATTGGCTTTGATGTAATACCCCATATTTCTGCGTATTTAATTTAAATTACGTGAGTAGATTAATTTAATATAATTTAATAATAATTATGATTATTAAGCATAAATAATAATTATGATTATTAAATATTAATCGAGAGATAGATACTACTTAATATTATGATTCAAATTTACTAAATCTGAATAGTAAATTTTGATAGTTAATTTGTACAATACAGCGAGAGATATGGACGTACTTGATTATACCTCAACCGAGTGTCGTGTGTAGACTAAATTGAGGATGAGATAGGAAAAATATTTTTGGCGACTCAAATAATAATTTAGAGGTCACATATGATTCCGAATGGACCGAATAATTCAAAATAGTATACTCAGGGATACTAGTCGGATACCGTGGCATTTTTGGGCGAAACTAGGACCGTACAGTAGCGTTTTAGTCTTCTAGCATATGAGAGTGAGGAGACCTATGAATTTTGGAGTGTTTTATCAGATAATTAAAAGTGGAGTTACGGTTAAAAGCCTCATAACACAAAGGAAAGACATTAAAGAGAGAAGAGAGATTATTCTCAATGCTTAAGGAAAAATTGGTGAAGGATTCAAAGGGTTCTTGCACCATAAACTAGATGGGAAGGAAGATTGGAGGAGAAAAACAAGCAATCACCAACAATAATCATGAAGTCAGATTTTCTCGGAATAAGGCAAGTGGTTATTTGCAAATTATTTTGAGTTATAATATCCATGTGATTTATGAATAATCGATTTTGATTAATGTTCTTGGAGAAAAAGAATTGATTAATTCCATGTTTGGGTAAAAATAGCATGTAGTTAGATTTATATCTATAAAGGATTGAAAATAAGAGGAACCATGATTGTAAATATGAATTAAAATCTGGGTTTATGATTTAAAATATAAGAAGAACATATTTTTAGGGTTCTTGAATAATTAGAGGATTTATATTAGTCTGGGATAAATTCGGGAAGATTTATGATGATTAAATCGTTAGAAATCATCCTAGAGTATGTAGGAATGGTTAGAAATCATTGGTTTCAAGTTTGGTGTGTTATCATGTATGTTGGAAAATTAGGAATAGTGAGAAAACACATGAAGAAGGCAAACTGCACCTGCACCTGATCGATCGATCGATCGAAGGTCCTAGTCGATCGATTGACCTAGGCTAATTCTTGGTTCTTTGGTTGGTTGATTTCTAAACATTTGCCAACGATTGGGGGAAACCTTAGGGATGATGTTGTACCTATGTAGGGACTTAGAGAGTAGCAGTAGGCATATAGTGGAGGTCCGTTATAATCATAGAGTGCGAGATTGGAGTTCATGGACCGATAAGGATAAACCGATCGAGTAATATATCCAAAATTCAGGATTTGTGTTACGGAGAGAGTAAATGTAATCCCTATGGGATTATCGGTAGGTTAGAGATAACTTAACTACTGATATGAAAAGAGGGGTAACTAGGGCCCTTAGAGTTGTGTGAATACTCAACTAAAATACGATAGTGATCTAAATCGTAAATAGATAAGTATGGTGAATATTAAAGAGAAAATATTAGGTATGAACACTATTATTAGGTTGTGCGTATACCTAATGAATTATATATATACTTAGGTTGTGACAATACCTAAAGAACAATTTTCTATATTAGGGTCGAGGAAGGATTTCGAACTAATATATGGAAATTGTAAGTTGGGGTCTTGACGAAGGAGTTCCGAACCAATCTATGTATAAATTTCATTAGTGGGGTCGAGGTAATGATTCTGAACAACTTCCTTAAATGAATTTGGGGTCGAGGTGACTTTCCGAACCAAACCCTTACTTGGTGTCAATGGACCATTCCGAACCAAGAGTCCTTGATATGTGTTAAGAGGACATATTAGTAATAAATGAGTTTATAAGTATCTGTTATGTGTGAAATATATACTGTATTAACAATCTACTTGTGCGAGCTGTTAGATAATGAGATGACGTGATTACATCTAAAACAAATTTAAGTAGGAAGACTTAATCATAAAATGTTGAAAGATAACAAGGCATGAACAGTTATCTAAGTATATAAATCACGAGATATGGTTACTATTTCACACTAAGTGGGCGGAATGGGAACCTAGTAGCATAGATGAGTTCAGTTGAATACCATAGTTCAATTAACTTAAGTAGTATATCTAGGTGTACTGGGTACGGGACGTTAGGCGTGCACAATAGATGAGGGGTAAGGTAAGCTCAAGAGAGTGTATGCAAAATCTTAACATGTGTAATCAATAACTCATCTTATTGTGATAATCACTTGCAAAATATTTTTAAAAAGTTTTGAATACTAACTCTTGCTATAAAAAATATTTTCAAAACCTTTTAGGTGTCCAGCCATAGGGACATTAGACTTGAAGATTCTGTCTAGGGACTCGTAGCTACAACTTTATGGAGGCTGGCGGGACTTTGCATAGACGCTTCATCTATTCAGATCTAGTGTAGGATCTCATTATAGTATTATCTATTAGGACATGGTGTCCACAATCATTATTTTAAATTTCAGTTTTTGATTATGTGGATTTTATTTAGGAGTTTTCGATTTTTAGCCGAATGTTGACTCGTCAAGATTTTATCCCTTATATATTTCTACATGGTCTGATTCATAGTTTATTGTTAATGTTTATCTATTAGTTCTGCATGAGTAATTTTGTCTTGGGTTAAGGAAAGGTAAATTATGGCACTAGTCTAATTTCACTAAGTGATTAGAAACTAAAAAGTTTTTCGATAGTGATGCTAAGAATGAACCAACTGAGAAACCTATTTTAATTTAATTTAGGACTGATCACCCCGGATTTAATTAGGCAGGGTGTCACATTTGAGTGGTGGTTGTGAGTGGTTATAGACTTTAAAGGAATTTTTTTCTCAATGCTTACACCATTTAGGCTACCATTTTGCCATTTAACTCATTCCAGTCACATTTCGGTTACCCTCTCCAACGAATTGTTCTTGGTAGAAACACGATTCATTTTTCCCATTTTGATCTTTGAGTCAACCATAGTCAACCCTAAATGTGTTTGTGACTTCTAACTTTGACTTCCAAGTGTTACGTCGGCCACTGAATGTTAAAAACAATATACGAGTTCGACCCATCTCTTAGAGAGAGAGATTACCAAGAAATACGTAGGTTAGAGTAAGAGGCTGAGGCTAAGAGCCATGCTGACCCCATATAGAAACGACCCCTCTTTCCCTTCCCTTTGAAAATAATTTTACCCTCTCATGAAGAAATGATCGGCTCGTCTTCCACCCAGGATGACAATAGGGATTCAGACAAGGAATCCATAAGGTATTCGTCGACCCAATCTGGGAAAGTGAGAGAAATTGATAACATGTCCCGGGACAAGCCAGGACTTATGGATAAGGCGACTCTTCTATAGAGATTATTTTGAACCCTATTGAGTTGACCGCCAATATAAATATTCCCCCGACTGCGGTTCCTTTTTCTACCATGATCGATGGTGAGTTCTAAAGAACTTACCCTACTGTCGATGCTAGGGGTGAAAAAAGAGAGGCTGAAGACGAAATGGAGGAGGACTTTGAGTCCAATGAGCTAGTGGACTATTCATATGCTGAGTAATACCAATCCTCCATCAGTGAGCTTGACCTTCTTTACATGAAACACCTTTATGGAATTAAACTCGACCTCATCCTGCGAGTTTCAACCGAGGATGAGAGAGTGTATGACAGAAGAGAGTGAGAAATCTCTCTCTATGACCAAATATTCAAGGTTGAATTTCATCTTCCTTTTGACCTGGTTATGTGGGACATCTTTTCTAGTCTCGGCCTCGCTCCCACCCAGATAGCCCCAAACTCCTGGAGGGTTATCTTGGGCTATATCTCCTTGCGGATAAATAAGTATGAGGATGAGCCTTTAGTTGATATTTTCCATGCTTGCTACCACGTCTCGTCCTCTGTAAATCAGGCCGGTTACTACCACTTAGTGGGGAGGAAGTTCGATAAGAAGATCCTCCATGTCAATCAGACTTCCAATCATAGATGGAAAGGGAGATTCCTTTATGAATCTGGGGCTTGGGAGTTTCCCTCCAACTCCGACCATGAGGGATGAGATAATAAACCGAGGGTACTCCATACTTGGACAAAGCCCTCAATTCTCTCTAAGTCTAACCCCGTCATCAGTATAGACAATAGGGAGAATCTTGACTACCTCAGGGGGCAAGGAAAGGATGGACAACTCCTTTTCTTTGAAGATATGATGTCCCCGAAGTACTTTGATAAGTTCAGGTTGAAGGTTGATTCACTGGACGACCTTTTCAAGTGGAATAAGTTATTTCTTTCTCTAATATTCAGGACCTTTGTCACTTTTTGAGCGTGTGACTAATGATCTTTACCGTTCTTTTTGCAGACCAACCTCCTCATCTGTCTGAGGAATTTTTCAACATGCATGTGCCGAGACTTTGTAACTCTTTAAATAAAAAGAAGCAGTCGATAAGTAAGGGTTATCCAAAGAAGACAATGGCTACAGGGCCGACACACCCTGAGGTTGGCGAAAAAAAGATAAATGATCAAGTTCCTCTTGAAGGTAGGCCTGAGGTAGACACGCAGATGATTAGAGTTATCCCCCATGCTTATCTATGTCGAGCAGTTATAGAGCAACATATTGTTATGGGGACTCATTTTAAGAGTAGTGGAAGAATAATATTGCTCACCTCAGGAAATGCCCTGGCTCAATAATCGCCTCAGCCGTAAGATTGAAGATGGCCATGCTAGGTGTCCCCACTAAGGACGACTATGAGTTCTTCAGAAAGATGGCTCCCCCTATGGTCTTTGACTTATGCCTTCATCTGATGGCTCGGGTAATTATTTTCTTCTTAAGCACAAGTCTTTTATCGTACTCTTACTTCATATGTCCTAACATGATTTCCTCTCTCTACAGTTTGCATGCACCTTTACCTTGTCCAGCAAGTGGATGGTCAAGAACTATCCCAAAGTGCGGGAGGACAAATGATCTCTCAGATCCAAAGAGAAGCATAAGACACACTCAGAGTTAAGCCAAGATGACGTTTTAGAATCTCAAAATGATCTGACGATTAAGAATGACTTGTTGAAGATGAAGGATGACGTGCTTAAGGGGAAGGACAAGGTTTTGGTCGCTTTGTCGACCACCCATGGCAAATATCTTTCTACTGCCTTGAAAAGGGCAAAAGGTGAGGCCTTGTCTCCTAAGGCCTTTGAGAAGATCAGGGATGAGACTGTTGAACCTTTTAAGGCTTCAGACGAGTTTATCAGCTTTTGCATCATTTACTTGGAGAGAGGCATAAAGACAGCTTGTCTCTGGATTTCTACCAAGTTCACTGAGGTCGTCTCTTCTATTTGTCCTACCTTGGATGCTTTAGAACAATCTAACCCCTTCTTTGATGTCGCTCTGGAGTATTTGGAGTTGATGGCAACAGCATTCAGGCTGATGTCCCAGCCCAAGCAATATAAGCCGAGGGTGGAACTAAGTCAAACGCCGATGAAACTCTCACCATCATCCTGGATCCATCTTCTTAGGGTTGGTCATCTGTGGCCGATACCCTCCTTTTATTGTACAACTTTTTGTTTGTTATGTACACTTTAACTCTTACAAAGTCTTTTGTCGTCTCTATACTCGATATTTCCTGAAATGAAATCATTTGTTGCTCTCTTATTTGCATTCCCCCTTGATTTATATGCATGCCTTAATTATGCTGATATACCATTCCCAATTATTTGAATATTATAATTCAGCCATGAATCAGGCATAATCAAGTCCTCCCTCGTCTCATCCAGGCACTATCATCTCGGTCGAGAGAAGAAAGTCACCAATTTAATGATGTTTTTAAATAATAACCACAACTAAGTGATTTTTAATTTGCATCCACCAAATTATGGTGTTTAAGCATAATTCATCCCTTGTTGTTTTGAGAGTGTATGGAGAGTAATCTCGTCCATGCACTATCATCCCGATCGAGGAAGTAAATTCACCATGTTAATGATGTTTAAATAATAATCACAACTAAGTGATTTTGAATTTGCATCCAACAAATTATGGTGTTTAAGCATAAGTCCCCCCAAGCTATTTTGAGAGTGTATGGAGAGTTGCCTCGTCCATGAACTGTCATCCCAGTTGAGGAAGTAAATTGACCAAGTTAATGACGTTTAAATAATAACGAAAACTAAGTGATTTTTAATTTTCATCCACCAAATTATGGTGTTTAAGCATAAGTCTTCCCTCGATATTTTGAGAGCATATGGAGAGTCGTCTAGTCCATGCACTGCCGTCCCGGCTGAGGAAATAAAATTCACCAAGTTAATGATGTTTAAATAATAACCAGAGCTATGTGATTTTTAGTTTGCATCCATCAAATTATGGTGTTTAAGCATAAGTCCTCCCTCATCATTTTGAGAGTGTATAGAGAGTCATCTCGTCCATGCACTGTCGTCTCGGTCGAGGGATTAGTTCCACCAAATTAATGTTGTTTAATAATAAATGCCTTTCGATGTTATTGGCAGTCCATGGACATGGTTTACCCCATCTGGATTGTCTTGTCACCGAGGGTAACTTAAGCTTACTTCACCACGAATGATGTTTTGTAGCTTAAGATGAGTTGATATATATAAATAAATATCTGAATAGATAAATAAGATATAAGGGAACACATCGATTTTGGTAAATTTCATTCATCTGAGTCTAATACACATGTATTACAATAGAATTGAAAAGATACAGCATAACTGTAATCTCATTGGTAATATTTCTTGAGGGGGTCTGCATTCCAAGGGTTGGAGAATGGATCTCCTTCCAGATTTTCCAATGTGTACGTTCCCGGCACCACCTCTTCGACTACTCTGTATGGGACATGATAATTTGTATGAAGCTTAATGGGTTTCTTCCATGTCTTCTTCAATACTAGGTCCCCTACTTTCAGTGGGCGCACCTTTACTCTCTTGTTGTAGAATCTTGTTGTTCTTTGATGGTAGGTAGCTTACCTAATCTCAGTGTCTTCTCTTCTTTCTTACACAAGATCCAAATGCAACCTTCTTTTTTATTAGATTCTCTTGCGGGTCATACGTTTGAACCCTATGAGTTGGGAGGCCAATTTTTATAGTCACCACTACCTCTAAGACATAAGTAAGCATGGAGAGAGTCTCTTTAGTTGGGTCCTCTCTGTTGTCCAGTATGGCCAAATGACTGCATATACCTCTTCAATCCATCTCCTTTTTTCATCATATAGCTTATTCTTGATTCCATCAAGAATTGTTCAGTTTTTTACTTCTGTCTTCCCATTAGCTTGAGGTCGGCCAGGAGTGGAGAAGAATTGCTTGATGATGACTCTCGTGCAGTATTTTTCTATGGAGACATTCTTAAATTGTGTTCCATGATCAGAAATCTAGGTACTGGGTACGCCGTACCTGCAAATGATATTTTTCTAGATGAACTGGAAGGTCTTCTTCTCCTTAATTATTATCGTTGGATCAACCTCGACCCACCTTGAAAAGTATTCTATCACCATGATCAGATAACGATAATTATTCATAGCTCCGGGCAAGGGTCCTACAAGATCAATTCCCCACATCGCAAATGTCTAGGGAGAGGTGATGAAGGTCATAGGTTGATGAGGCTAGTGCGTAACGGTAATAAACCTCTGTCACTTATCCCATTTCTTGACATATATTGTAATATCCTTGGCTAAGGTCGGCCACCCACACCCCTGGGAAATAATCCACTTATCCAAAGATCTTCCCCCAACATTACTGGATCAGGAGCCTTCGTACACATCTGAGTAGAGGAAGAAGAAATCCTTTCTTACATAAAGTGTCTTCTATGATGGAGAACTTAGTATCTTTATATCTCAACTTCCTTTTCTTGGTCTTTGATTTTGGAAAATCTCCATCCTTTATGTACATGATGAGTGGATCCACCCAGGAGGATCCCACGCTCAGAGTCAAATAAAACTCTGGAGCGATGTCCTCCTCTTCAATGGTAGATCGTTATAAGATTTCTACCGGCACTGTCCTTCTTATCTCTGCTCTTGTTACTGAGATTAGCCTTGTAAAAGCGTTGGCTTGGCCATTGTCCAGGTGTGTCATCCTCTTCAGCTTAACTTTAGCAAACATTTTTAATACTATCTTAATCGTTCCCATGTACCTTGCCATTCTTCCATCTTTGGCCTCAATCAATCCCAAAATTTAGTTGACAACCAACCTATAATCACTATGTACAAGGAGTTGGACAACATTCACTCCCCGAGAAAGAGAGAGGCCCGCTAGGAGAGCCTTATTCTTAGATTCGTTATTTGAATCCTTGAAGTTAAACCTCAATGTGTGCTCAATATTGATTCCATATGGGGCCGACACTATCAATCCTGTACCGCTTACACTCTCACATGAATACCCGTCAAGAAAGAGACTCGACACAGTACCATTTGGTGAAAAAATACCCTCTTCCGGGGTTCCATTATTGAAAATATACTTTTCCTCCTGATTCTCTGATACTTTAATTCTTGTTGAAGTCTTCTCGGCCTTGGCTGGGGAAATACATGCTCTATTTTCTTGCTCATAAGTATCCTCAACATCTTCAGTGTCGGCCTCATCCCAAGTGAATTCGACAATAAATTCCTCTAAGGCTTTCCCTTTTATGGTCATTCTTATCTAATAGATGATGTCGAACTCTCCCAATTTGATTGCTCGAGCCATCAGTCTTCCTGACTTCTCAGGCTTGTGAATTACTGGTATGAGGGGTGATTCTGTGAGGACTACTATGCTATGTGCCTAATAGTAAGGCATCGTCTTCCTTGAGGCATGGATCAGTGCGTAGGCTAATTTTTCCACCTTGGGGTACCTCTTCTCATCCCCTTGGAGTGCCTTACTATTAAAATACACTAGTTTTTGGATTCCATCCTTTTCTCTTACAGTAGCGGCACTAATGGCCTACTAGGATATTGATAAATAAAGATACATTCTCTCCCTTTGAACTAGTCTTGATAGAAGGAGTGGAGAGTCGAGGAAGGACTTCAAATCCTTAAAGGCTTTATCATACTTCTTATTCAATTCTAATTTTTTTCTGAATACTCAGAAGAAAGGAAGGCATTTATTAATGGCTCTAGAGACAAATCTATTTAGTGCTACTACTCTTTCGGTGAGTCTCTACACATCCTTTATTATCGTAGGAGTTTTCATTTCAAAAAAAGGCCTGGATCTTCTCTGGATTGGATTCAATCCCTCTTTGATTCACAATAAATCCTAAAATTTTACCTGATCCCACATTGAAGTCACACTTGGCGGGGTTGAGCTTCATCTGGTACTTTTCCATCTTGTCAAAAGTTCACTCAAGCTCGACCACGTGTGTGTCATCCTTGAGGCTCTTAGTCCGCATATCATTAATGTACACTTTCATTGTCTTCTTGATCGGATCCTCAAACATTTTTTTAACTAGCCTCCAATACATTTCCCCATCATTCTTTAACCCAAAGGGCATGACCGTGTAGCAATAGGTTACCTTGTCGGTAATAAAGGCTACCTTTTCTATATCGTCTGGGTCTATGAATATCTAGTTGTAGCCTGAGTGGGCATCCATAAAACACAATAATTCATGTCCAGCAATAGCGTTAACCATATGATCAATCCTAGTCAAAGGGAAAATGTCTTTGGGGCATGCTTTGCTCAGATATGTGAAGTTCACAAACATCCTCCACTTGCCATTAGCCTTGGGGATGATGACAGTATTTTCCAACCAGTCGGGATAGATGACTTCTCAGATGAAGTTGGTCTTCTACAACTTATTAACCTCCTCTCTAATAACATCATATTTTTCTCTTTAGTAGATTTGTCTCTTCTGTCTTATCGTCATAACATTATCGACTACGTTGAGCTAATGGCACATAACTTTTGGGTTAATACATGGCTTGTATTCGTGGGTCCATGAACAGATGCCTTGCCTTTTCTTCAATAGCTTAAAAAATTCTTCTTTAACCTCCTTTCTTAGGGTCTTTCCAATTTTAATGGTTTTTTCTGGCTCTTTCTCATTGAGGATGACAGATTTTACATCCTCAGTAGCTTCTCTCTACTTAAGTTTCTTCTCGTCTCTAGGGTCCAGGGTATCCGTATTGTAGGTCATAGTTGCTTTTTTATGAGCTTCCCTATCCTCTACTAAGTTGAAATAGCATTCCTATGACAATAGTTGATCAAGTTGGACTTTCCGAACCCCATAAGGAGTCGGGAATTTCACCATTTGGTGTACAATGGAGGGCACGTCCTCAAACTCTTTGAGGGTCACTCTTCCCATAATAATGTTATAAGTCGAGTATACACTTTCATCCATTATAAAGAAATTTACCTTCTTTGTGAGCCTCATTGGCCAAACATCTCCCATCCTGATGTCCATCTCATACATTACCAACGGATGGACTTTCTCACCATTGAATCTAATCAATGGGTGATGATAAGGCACGAGCCTCCTTACTCTATCCCAGGCCTTTGAAGCATGGCCAGAACATAACATCAACCCAACTTGTGCCATCAACTAGTATTCTTGGAACGTTATACCCATGAACCTTGGTTTTAGTCACCAGAGGGTCATCTTGGGGAGCTAGGATACCTTTGAAGTACAATCTTGAAAAACCCACCATCAAAGTGTCTATGTCCACCTTCTTCCTCTTATGTGAATTAATACCTATTTTAGCCAAGTTAACCTCCTCAACGTTAGGAAGGGCTCTGACTTTTGCAATGTGTGCCTTTATGTCAGCCACCTCTGAGCCTCCTCCTTCTAAGCCCCCACAAATCATCTTAACATCGTACGAAATCATGTGAAGGCAACCTTTAGGATCATCGTCCTTTGGTGGAAGATCTGGATCGTCCTCATCATCATCATTTAAGGCATCATCCTTTTTCTGAGGATCATCCCCTTTGCACTTATAGGCCCTTCTTTTTTGGGGGTCATCTCATCCCCTCTTTGGATTGCCATTGCTCACAAACTTTCTCAGTTTCTCAACCTTAAGCATATTCTCAATCTCGTATTTCAGAGCGAGACACTTGTCGGTTAAGTTCCCGCGGTCTTTATGAAATTCACATTATAAGATTTTATTCCCCTTGGGAGGGTTATCTTTCAACTTTTTGGGCCATCATAGTGACCAATCATTCTTGATCCCATTCAAAATGTGCTCGCATCTGATCGTGAGAGGAGTATGCTCGGAAAACTTATCATTAGTTGATCTCTTCTTTCCATCTTTATTCTTATTTTGAAACTTGCTCCCACTGATAGTTCCCTTCTCATCCTCATACTTGGCTACTTAGATTCCTTTACCTTCATGACCTTGTCGATCATCGTTAATAGCTCGTCCATAGACTTTGATGGGTCCTCAGTTGTCTTCCAAATCAACCTCCCTTTCTATAGACCTCTTATTTATGTTGTTATCACAATACTTTCCTCTCGTCCACTTCCAAGTTCTCCTTATTAAACCTTGTGATGTACTCCTCGAGACTCTTATTATTCCCCTCCTTAACGTGTAGTAGGTGAGTAGTCTTCTTCTTGGGTCTTACCCTAAAGTAGAAGTTGTGGATGAATCATTTTGCGAGTTGCTTGAAATTTTCAAAAGGGTTTTTAGGGAGTGAAATGATTCATATATGGGAGGCCCTAGTCAAAGTGCTTCAGAATGTACGACATTTCATATCATCCGAGATGGAGTAGATGTCTGCAGCCAACTGGTACATCTCTACATTGTGCACATGGTTGGTACTTCCATGATACTTTAAAGTAACCACTGGTGGTTTGAACTTGGAAGGGGTCAAAAAGTTGAATATCTTAGCTACAAAAGGAGAGCCTTCAGAATATCCCCTCTGCATAGGGTCTCGTCTCTTAAGAAGGTCCCTTATTTAATTCTCCAACCTCTAAATAGAATCATTCCAAGGCCTCTTGGCCACTTACACAATGTCATCCAGGCCGATATTATCACATGCCACCTCAATTGATCGAATAGATGGTTCCTTAGATATCGACATGTGTCCGCTGTTTACCTCTCTTGAGCCCTCGTCTCAGCCACATGGGGGTTGGAAGTCTTCCCCTTCTCTTTTTGATCTAACATTGATCCATAACATATACAACCTTTCTCTCAAATCGCCAATGGGGTCAAGACTCTCGAAGGCCGACCCTCTACTTAATCGATCAAAGGTAGAGCCCCTTGGTTATGCATCATGACTCATCCTCCTATCATGACCTTGACTTCCTTAAATAGGGCGTACTATATTCCCAAATACTTTGTATGCCTCTTAGAAATTAGCATGATCATCTTTCGCCTCGTAATCATCATAACGGTCCTCTAAGCAGGGTTGGCCTTGCCTCCCTAGGCATAAACTCCTAGGGTCAGCAATGTCCCTCCTCCGCTGAAGAGGTGGAAGGTCGTTGTGTGGTTCCTGGTGTGGTCCCCTGACATCCTAAGGGTGCTCCATGGTTGTCAAAGTAATCATCTCCAGTTGTACCTCAGCTAGCCTAATTATCACATTTTGGTTTAAGGCAACCAATTGTTCGTGCATTGCCTATTGGATGGCCACCAAGGACTTCAATGTCACCGCTACATAATCCATCTCTGACTGAGGAGATGCGTTGGTGGAATTAAGACCACCAGCTGGTGGTGGTGGTGGAAATTCTGATGCCATGTATTAAACCTGATGGGTGAGCTAAACCTATAGAGTATAAGCTTAGTAGCTCACTAGGAACTGTTTCAATAGTGAAACAACTCCAAGTGTGGGGAGGATTGGTTCACCACCATCGAATTCGATGAGGACAAAGTAAATAAGGTAAGAGATGATACTTCTCGTTCCCACAGACGGTGCTAGACTGATGATACTAGAAATGGTATCACCAGGTCATAGATGTGTGAGACTCAAACATGTATATAACAATGACAATAGTCACACAGTAAATCAATAGAGAAGGAGATAAGGTGAAGAGAATAAACACATGGATTTAAGTGGTTCGATCGGAGACTACATCCACTATGTGCGTATCAGTGAAATCCACTAGTAAATATGGCTTTAATAGCCTGGTTACAACACGAGCTCTCTGTCTGTCTGTCTCTCTCTCTCCCTCTCTTTGTTCTATATACAAATGAGAAGAGTTTTAGCTAGGGTTTGAATTAATTAATCCTTTATAATGAAGAAGATATATATTTATAGTGTCTTGGGGGTGTATTTTACCCCCAGACGTGCATCAAGCATGTACCGAATATTGCCATCCAATAGGTAGAAGCCAGTTATCTTCATGACATATAGGTCATGATGATAAAATATTCTCTCACGCAATGATTTGGGCATCACGATTTTGGCTCACATGCATTTTATATCCATGCGCACATATCCACGCATCTTCCGATGCACGCGCTCTGTTAGTAAAATGACCTCGGCCAACCCTAGAGGCTGAGACTGAACTTGTAGACCTTTGAACCCTTTTGGAATGATACATGTCATCCTTACCGACTTTGGCTTGACTTTATCGGCATGGGTGAGTCTAATGCTGAGGATACCCAAACTAGAGGAGTAATGAAGATAACTCGCATCAAACAGCTGTTGAGGGCCAAGGCCGAGTCATTCGAGAGCAGGTCGAGTCCTTCCAAGTCGAGTCATCTGAGTGCAGGCTAAGTCCTTTCACACCGAGTGGAGACTTCTCATTACTGTCCAACTAGTGAGGGTTGGCTTTGGTCGAGGCTTATGATCTTAGACAAGGTGATATTTTCATATCAGTCTTTATAGTTTCAACATAAAATTGCTAACCTCAATTCTGAGAGATAACCATTTATATAGCCTCAACCATTTAGGTTATGGACCGTCGCTACAACTCTTAGCGATGTTCCATGCGATCATGAATACCATAGCCACCATGTCAATCGAAGTTGACACTCCAAACCTTAATTCACTATCTATGCTTACATCCTCCGATTACTAAGGACCACACGGGCATTTTAATGATATATTTGTTCCCTTTACTAGGGTCATTCTGAATTTTTCTGGTAGCACATGTTGATGTTATGATCAAACGAAACACTTCATCCCGAGCGCTATTCTTAAGACTCCTAACCAACACCATCGTTCTCTAAGTTCTTCAAATGCATATCTAATAATTTATTAACCTCTTTACAACCTTATCCTCATAATCATATCATGATACAAGCTCACAATCAAAACATGGCACTGACCCCGATGCACTACCAAGAGTCAACATGAATTTAACTGAGCCTAACACAGAGGCATTATTAATTCCACATGATCCAACTATATCACAACCATCAATGGCCTAACATTACTATGCTAAGTTTAATGTAACAGTATTTTGAACGTCTAATGGGAAAATGAACTCAAACTCAGTGATTTCCCTAAGATAACATTTACATCCTAGTGCAGGGGTTGAACCAACGTGACAGAATCCTATCACTCACAACGACCATTAAAAAAACTCCAACTGGTCCACTCAAAGTACCTGTCAGCATGATCGATAACAATCACTGATTTATAAACCTCATCATAGAAAAGCACAAATCACAGTCATCGGATACCTGAGTGCGTCATAGGCAGGGGATCATCGTGTCCTAAATACTCCATATTATACGTCGTCATTCTCAAACTAGCGTCATAGATGTCCTTAGATACCAAAATGATATCACAAAGGTTTCCCTTTAAACAACACCACAACATGCCACCCTAACTCACAAGTCCACAACCTTAACGCTTTAGGAATTACCTAAATACCAAAGTGGGATGTCGTCACTCCATCCTTATAACATTATACTATATCCTCCAGATCCTGCTCTAGGAAATACACCGAGGACTCATCCCTATGTCAGCTCAATCCATCACCCCTATGCAAGTGTCACACATATCACTAAGGAATCATAAATCATACCGCGACCTATGATACATAACCTTAAATTAACAATTACTATGGAAGACATATCTCTTGTGCTAACATCTGATCAACTAAGCCTTAGTACATATCTCCAAGGGACAACCAACACGAATTCACATGCCTACTCATGATACTAACCAAGAGTTAAAATCATTAGACACCAGCATTAAACCTCAATGAGTGTCCAACTACGGGACCTAGCGTGCCTTCAATATGTGTTCACCACACCACTTGATAAACCGCATTCTAACACTACTAAAGACTTTATTATGATATGGGATGTCAGTCATATCCTATAAACCTCCAGGACCATACCACTGGCGTCACAAATGGTCATATTCCTTAATACCACATCATTTTTTCTAAAACTATGTTAAGAACATTTTAATTCACTCTTAAGTTACCTCAGTCCATCTTGTTTATCTAACCATAAGTCTTAACACATCCTCATCATAAAATTAACACTTTTAGACATGCCACTCAAGTCACCCAAAATCCACAGATGAATTTACAACCTTTCCATCTTGGATATAACAAACCCTATTTGACCCATTAATGCCTCTAACGCTTCTCTCATCATCGAAGTTGGCTATGGAGTCACCATTAATGTCTTTTACATTCACTCATAATTTAGTAACACATATTTATCACACGTTTCGAGACTAACAATGGAAATTGACTTATCTACCCTCAACTTGGCGATGACCGCCCATCATACTAATCTCCTTGACCTCATCATTGAGAATATGCACTGAAACTTCCACCTAGCAAGACTGAGTGACCCAAAAAATATACCAATGTCGAAGGATTTACTACTGATCTCACCACGTCACTTTCGAAAGGAACCTTCAACCTAAAGCTCTGGTACCAAGTTGTAACACCCCGATCCGGATTTAGGTGATATTTAAGACCAACTCGATCTGACATGAATGTTAGGTGTGGAGTGCAATGGAACAATCTGAATAATAATGCTACTCCAGTTATATCATTAATTAAACTTTCACTTATTTAGCATGCGATCCCTATTTTTAATAAATTAAGCATGGTACCCAGGGTAAGTGTCCCCAAGGTTCGAGTATACAGAGATACTAACATAAATTAAGAGTACTTACCAGTATAACACTCTCACATTATGGAATCACGTATGGCCTGCTGAACAAAGAAGGGGGTATAAGTTGAATGCCTAGTGGAAAAATAAAGCGATGCAATATAGAATCGAATGGTAGAAAGAAGACTCTAAGGCATTATATCTACGTTTGCATGCAACTTCCACTTATACATTCATATACTTTTACATTTTCTAATGTAAAAAACCTCTTTTATTCCAAAAATGTTATTTATTACCGCTTATTCACCTTATTCTTGCAAGATGACAGAATTTCGTTGTCTTTACTAGTCTTAGCATTTTATTTCTTTTTTAACGAACACGGTTAAACAAATAACATTTGTTAGAAAAAAACTTTTCTTCACTGAAATCACACGTTTACTTATATTTGGGTTATGTTAGTTAGCCATTCATTTTGAAATAACCTTTTAATACAAGCACAAATTGCGTTGGAAACACTCATATCAGTAGAAAGCTTTCACCACACACTTTCTATTATTATGAGTTAGATCTCATTAGGGTTCTTACTTACCCATTTAATCATTCCACTTTACCATTACTTCCATTTAATGGACATTAATCAATTATTCAATTTACTTATGCACATTACACATTAACTGGAACATTTATCATTTTATATAAGTTAGGTTACACTTATCGCACAACCCATTTCTAGACATGTTCCATTTGTTATCGTCATATTTTACTTTATCCCATAATCATACCAAATGCCATAGACTTTAATGATCTCCACACCACTAGCTCTACTCACCATATGCTACTGGCCAGTGAGTTTAACGTCTTTCTCCACTCGGGACGTCATGCCCTTCTTAATCATTTCCCTCCATCATCCAAGCTTTTTTTTATCATCACATATGTTTTATCATTATACCAATGTCCACATAATTTAATTATTTCCACTTTTTTACTAATTGAAGCCAAAACCCGGTCTTTATCGCATCTTTATTTGCGCTACAATTGGAAAAAACATTTAATTCCCATAAGTCCTTTCATTGCACTTAACGCCAATTTTATACCCAATTTTCTTTATGTTTAAGGACTTATGCCAATTTCTTTTGCTTTTAGTGTAACACAGTTTCTTATCATTTTTATTTCACAAAAACGTTCCACCTTAAGTAATGTAACACCCCGCCCAGGGAGAGCGGAGCGGTATTCGATAAAACTAACCAATTCCACAAACAACAAGGAAAAGAACGTCTAAAATAAATCCCACAAAAATAAAATAAATCCACTAATTTCAATTCTCCAATTAAATACAACAAATGTCACTCAAAATAATACAACTATCTATCTTGACATAAAATAAATTGCCAATGCTCTATACAAAAAATTAAATACAAATCTTCTCTCTCGAATATTCTTACGAAGATATCCAAGCTAAAAATCAATCTCAAATTAGTCCATAGCGCCCAAATCCGAGCTAAACTACCACTAGGAAAATATATGGGGACATACACAATACGAGAGGAAAGATGGTCAACAAATATTAGCGGTGAATAAAGCGTAACACTACGAGTAAAAATATTCAAATTAAATGACAATCTCACAAGCATTTTATCAATATAATTTCTCCACAACACATTTTCCGGATCACAAGGCCTCACCATACCGCGCCATACTTTATCAAGTAGCCAAAATTTGGAATCTTGGGGGGTGCCCAACATCAGTGCCATATTAAAATCTCATGACAACATGCTCAATACAAATATAATACCACATGAATAAAAATCACATTCCAACAATAATTTCCAGATTCCAAATGAATTTAGCAATTCAAGTATGAGTTCAATAATCACATGAAATCAAAGGGAATAACTCTCAAGAGATGTAAGAACATATTGTGTAAAACCCCATACCTTAAACCAGCATAAGAAACCAATATGAATTTGCCTAGAAATGTAATACCCCATATTTTTATGACTTTTAAATTTGGGGATTTATTAAATTTAATTTGAGATATTAATTTAATATTAATCCAAAAATTATTTAAATATTTACTAGCATGATGAGAGTTAGAAATTATTGAAATTTTATTATAAATTGCTTTATGGGTAAAGTAAGACGTGTAATTAGATTTAGTAAAATTATCAGGAGAATCTAATTTGAATTTTGGAAATTTTATCAGGGCGCGCGTGTGTCGTGTCGAGATTTAATTCGCATTATTAGAAGTGAATAAATTATAAGTCACCCTTATGGTCATTTTGAGTGTGCCAACGTATCCTTAAGGGTCGAGATAGTCAAAATAATGTACTCGGGGGTTTAGTTTGGGTCTCGGGGAGTTTTTAGTCCTAATTAACATCCCGGGAGGGTATTTTAGACATTTTGTATTTTTGGGCATGGAAACCCACGAATTTTCTATGGTTATATCAGATGGTAGGGGTTGTATTCTAGGGTTAGCATAACCAAAAACCAAGGACGGCCATTGGAGAGGAAGAGGAGAAGCTTTCCAAGGAATTCTAGGCCAAGAACTCCACCGTTTACACCGCCGTCACCGCCAAATTGTAGATCGCGCGACGAGGATTACAACCACACCAATTTCTTCCCCACATCAGAAAAAAATATTTCTAGGAAAGTATCTATTGTGACAACCCGGTATCCGAAATAAGGGGTGGCCAGCCCGTTACTCCGATAATACAGGAATCAAGGAGGGAAATCATTCTCAGCATCGTAACAATATAAAGAGTATACGGGATAACCACACAATATTCCAGAGAATGGGTTGTCAAAAAAAATTTGGTTTTGTAATTTAAGGAAAGCATTGTCAACAACCCATAACAGAAAAGAGGGTGGAAACCCCAACAGTATTTATATAACGACGACAATCACAATAAAAAGACCGAATGAAATGCTGGTCAGTATCATCCATACAATGTACAATAAGTTCCATGAGATACGTATTACATCCATTATACAATTATAACAGTTTAGGCCAGACGCCCGAATAAAGGACTGATCATAACTAGAAAACAACAATGAAATCGGCTTCACAAAACGTCCCGTGATATCCGCAAACTGTCACGGCTCCTCAAAAGACACTGGAATAGGGAGGACATTACGGGCGACCTTGCGGAGGAACACCTGAGCGGATATAATATATATATATATATATATATATATATATGTACAACAAGAAGTAAAACGGGTCAGGGCCCGGTTTTTATGTGATCACCAGATAAACGAATAGTATGACAATAATGAAAAGTTAAGCATGGATGATAAAAATGGTATTCTAGCATGGTAACGATGAGATGAATTTAAGACAATTAAATGATTATAAGGTAAGAATCAATTATATATATGAAATTAAGAATAATCATCAACCTTTTTCATCTTTCATCCTTTTCATTTTATCTTCTTTCCATTCCTTATCAGGAATACCAATTTTATCCTGTGCACTTTGTGGCACATATTTCAATTGTATGCTCTTTGTGGCATTTACTTTGCTCTTTATGGCATTAATGTTCCATCGAGTCCAACTCGATGATCAGAACAGTTATAAGTTTATAGATATAACGATTCTAAGACCGCCCGTCCGGGTTTCCCCACTGTGCGCGCCCCTAAATAACCATCATCTTCCAGGGCCTATCATAAGACAACCTGGGATCCTATCGAAACGTCGGGAAGTGGCCATATGCCTGCAGGGTAGTCAAGACCACACCCGGAATCTCCTACCCATCGCAGAAAATATAAAACAAGTGCTCACATGGCCTAGGACTATATCCACCCTCCATTCATTAGCGAGGGGGCTTCACCTTACGCACGAACTTCCCTTAAGATGGTATTTAGAGTGGTGTGTTTAAACAATTTTATTAATTTCCATTACATGATTTAGGAATTATCATTTACTTTGTCCATTTTACATTTTATCAAATGCATTATGGTTATGTACTTCACATCATCATAATAACCCCGAAGAATATTTAAATTCCCATGTTATTTATCCCAAATGTCCTTTTTGGAATTTATAATAGACCATCATACTTCAAATTAACTTCTAGATTCTCCAAGCACACTTAATACTCTCCTAAAGACCTACGAATAATAAAAAGAAAGTAATGCCTAAACATCACGTCACTCACCCCCGAAATAAGTCCCCAAATTTACCTATTTTCACCTAAGGTAGTGATTAATTCATCTAGAACACTAAGACTCTAAGTTGACTTCATATAAGAAGGTTCTTAGGTCCTAAGACTACAGAAAAGGGGTTAAAAATGAAAAAGAAAACAAAAATCAAAATGCAGGATTTCCGAATCGATTCGGCCTAGCCGAATCGATTTGGCCAGAAAATATGGGATTCTTCATAATTGTCGAATCGATTCGGACCAGACCGAATCAATTCTGTCAGGGAAATGGGGTTTCTGCCTAATTGTCGAATCGATTCGGTCCAGGACGAATCGATTCGGTTCACCTAAACCTGGAAACTGTCTCGCAACGAATCGATTCGGCCAGGCAGAATCGATTCGGTTCTGTAGAAATACCATGTTTTGCCTATGGAGTCTTGGACTCCAATTTTATCCCCAACTCAAATCCATTCAAACCAACTCCTTTATTGACACCAACACATCATAAATGCTACTAACTACTACCACAACCATCAATAATCATTCAAATCATTCTTCAATGATTCATAATCCACAAATACACAAAAAACCCTAAACTAATTAAACCATAATCAATCCACCATTATCACAACTAATCATTTATCTTAAACCACATATAACAAGTAAGAAACTTGCCTCAATCTAGAAAATGCAGATTTTCCTTGTGTAGTAGCAAGAATCCCTCCTCAATCTTCAATCTCTTCTCCTTTCTCTACTATTTCTCTTCCTCTCTCAAGCTCTCTCTAGGTTTAGGAGTAATTAGGGAAAATAGAAGACTTAAGTTAGACATAAATCGTTCCTTTAGTTAAAAATTTACAACATAAGTGGTAAATACCACATTAAATGGTTCGCAACTACACATACATGTTAAAACCAGTCAAAAGTGCCCAAAACCTCAAAAATACAATTTGGCACAATATTTGACTATCTCGCACGTTCCGGACTCAATTATGGCCTCCAAATTATCATTTGGATTTTTTATAATTCATTTTAAGTTCCGGTCCCATTATTAAGCCAAATATCATTTTAATTCATATGATATTATAAAACATAACATGGCAATATTCACCTATAGTTACGGTAAATATGCAACCTCATAGTAAGTATTAACTTTTCTTCATTAAATTAATACTCAATCCATATCCCAACATTTTATATCTAATTACCATACCTAGTAAATAAATATAAAATATGTTCTCATAAGCGAGGGTTATTACATACTCCCCCCCTTATGAGGGAATTTTGTCCCCAAAATTCAAACGTACCTTGTAAGAAGAGATGTGGATACCTATCCCGCATGTCGTCCTCCCGTTGCCACGTTGATTCTTTAGCATTGTGATGACTCCATTGGACTCTCACCAAGGGCACCACACAAGACCTCAACTTGCGCTCCCCATACTCAAGAATAACAACCGGTTGTTCTTCATATGAAACGTCGGGTTGCAAGTCAATATCCTCGAAAGGGATGTGCCAAAGGGCACCTTCACATCTCTTATACTTCATCAAAGAGGAGACATGGAATACATCATGGATTTGTTGCAAAGGCTCCGGCAAGGAAAGTTGGTACGCCACGGGACCGACTTTCGCAATGACTGGGAAAGGTCCAACAAAATGCAGCGCAAGCTTCCCTTTCTTCTCGAAACGCTTAATGCCCTTCATTAGTGACACTCGCACCAAGACTTGGTCCCCAATATCCAATTCCATATATCTTCTACCCGCATCGGCATAGCTCTTTTGACGGTCTTGGGCTATCCGAATGCAATTTCGAATGAGTTCAATTTTTGAAGAAGTGTCTTGGATCATTTTAGGTCCAAGGAATTTGTTATCACCCACTTCAAACTAATAAGCGGGCAACCTACATGGTCGGCCATAAAGAGCTTTATAAGGTGCCATTCTAATAGTAAATTGGTATCAGTTATTATAAGCGAACTCAACCAATGGGAGGTATTGTTCCCAATCGCCCTTGAAATCAAGCATGAACATATGAAGCATATCCTCCAATATCTGGTTTACCCTTTCAGTTTGGCCATCTGTTTGAGGATGATAAGAAGATGTTAACTTCAATTCGGTCCCCATCGCCTCTTGGAAACTTCACCAAAAGTGGGACACAAATATTTTATCTCGGTCGGAAATAATATTTAAAGGTACCCCATGAAGTCTAACGACCTCCTCGATGAATAATTGGGCATAACGAGCGGTATCAAAATCCGTACGTACGGTCAAGAAGTGTGCCGACTTAGTCAACCAATTGAATCACCCAAATAGAATCATAAACCCTCTGTGATCTTGTTAAGCCCGTAATAAATTACATCGATATACTTTCCCATTTCCACACTGGAATCTCCAACGGTTGCAACAAACATGTCGATCGCTGATGGTCGATCTTAACCAACTGATAAGTAGTGCATTGGGAGACAAACTCCGAAATATCCCGCTTCATGCCGGGCCACCAATACTAATGGCGCATGTCTTGGTACATCTTGTCCCTACCTAGATGTACCGTAAACTTTGACCCGTGAGATTCCGCCATCACTGCTCGCCTCAAATCCACCTCTTCCGGAACAATAAGATTTCCATGGAAGCGTAGTCCACCCTCAGAACTAATCGAGTATGACTCTGCTCCCTCAGACAATAATCGGTGTATATGGTCTTGATAACTCTTATCTCTTCCCTGGGCTTCCACAATTCTTGCTACAATTGTAGGAGTAATGGTCATTACTGACATGAATGCTCTCGCCACCGCATCTTGCTGACTGAGCTCTTTCCACTTAGCTTTCCATACATCAGCTAAGTCTCCCTTGGGCTTCATACTCAAGGCATCCGCTATTATGTTTGCCTTCCCCGAATGATAATGGATATCAAATTGATAATCTTTCATGAACTCCAACCAACGACGCTGATCCATATTTAAATCCTTCTGCGAAAATAAATATTGCAGCGATTTATGGTTCGTGAAAAGACTAAACTTCTCCCCCAAGAGATAATGCCTCCATATCTTCAAGGCAAAGACAATTGCGACGAATTCTAAGTCATGCACCGGATAATTTCTTTCGTGAGGCTTTAGCTTACGGGAAGCATAAGCAATAGCTCGTATTTCTTGCTGAAGTACACCTCCTAATCCTTGAAGAGATGCATCGGTGAAGACTAGATATTCCAATCCCGATTTTGGCAATGCAAGGACTGGAGCCGAAGTCAACCTATCTTTGAGCTCATCAAATGCAGCCTGACAAGAATTGTCCCAAATAAATCCCACTCCCTTTCGAGTCAAGTTTGTCAAAGGGCTAGCAATTTTTGAAAAACGCTTAATAAATCGATGGTAATAACCCGCTAAACCCAGAAAACTACGAACCTCTGTAGGTGTCGTGGGCTGACCCCACTCCCTCACCGAAATCACCTTACTAGGATCCACCAATATACCCTGGGACGACACCACATGACCCAGAAATTGAACTTCCTTCACCAAAAGCCACACTTCTCAAACTTCGCATACAATTGGTGATCCCTCAATCTTTACAGGACCAACCGTAAGTGGGTAGCATGGTCAGATTCTTTCTGAGAATAGACTAAGATGTCATCGATGAATACAATAATAAATTGGTCAAGGAAATCCCAAAATACCCTATTCATGAGATCCATAAATACAGCGGGGGTATTGGTTAGTCCAAAGGGCATAACCAAGAATTCATAGGATCCATATCGGGTCAAAAATGCGGTCTTAGATACATCTTATTCCCGTATTCTCAATTGATGATACCCTGTCCTCAAATCGATTTTGGAGAAGTATGATGCCCCCTAAGTTGGTAAAAAAAATCATCAATGTGAGGTAAAGGATATTTATTCTGGATGGTGACTTTATTCAACTCCCTATAGTCCACACACAACCGAAGAGAGCCGTCTCTTTTCTTTACAAACAATACCGGAGCACCCCATGGCGATGTATTGCGCCTAATAAATCCCTGCTCCAACAGCTGCTAAATTTGATCTCTCAACTCCCTCATCTCCATATGAGCCATACGATATGGAGCTTTCTCACTAGGTCGAGTTCCCGGCACTAAATTTATCACAAACTCAATCTCCCGACTTGGGGGTAATCCCGATATTTCTCGAAAAACATCTTTAAAATCTCTAACAATCGGAATAGAATGCAGGGGAACAACTACGTCCCTAGAAGCATCCCCCGCAATACAATATAAATAAGAAATCGTACCTCCTTCCATAGAAGGCATAACGACCAAAAACATTTCTTATCCCGAAACTGCGAAAACTATACTCTTCCCGTAACAATTTACTATCGCACTGTATTTCACTAGCCAATCCATACCCAGTATCACATCATACCCGACCATGTCCAGGACGAGTAAATTGGCCTCAAAGCACAAGTTACCGATATTAATCCCTATGCTTTTACAAAAAATGAAAATCAATGAACCATCACCCATAGAGGATTCAACGCTAGTGAAACTACTCTCAGCAGACTTTATTAAATCTGCAGTTTGAGCAAAACTCCTAGAAATGAAAGAGTGTGTAGCGCCCGTATCAAATAGTACCCGACCCATATGCCCTTGGATGAGAAACTTACCCTCAATCACTGGCGGTGCCGGAGGGTCTGGAGGGAGCATAGCCTCCTGAATATGATAGACCCGACCATACTGTAGTTGCCCCTATTGTGGAGGAATGACCGGATTCGGTGCCTGCGGTGGAAATTGAACATATGGTTGTTGTGGAGCCCTAGGAAGATGCCCTCCAATCAACTGAGTACACGACCTCTTATAATGGCCCAACTCTCCATATTGAAAACACGTGTTCACCACATTCTCCTGGTTCCTTCCTTGATTGTTTTGAAACTACCCCGAACCTCGACCCTGCTGGCCTCTGCCACCATTCCCACCTCTGCCTCCTCGTTGTTGTGGCGGTCCGCCTTGACCCGGTCTGTTGTTATTTCTAAGGGCATTAAACCCACCAAAGCGTTGGCATTTAGACAAATCCCCTTGATGGGGGTCCCTCTCTCTTTGCTTACTCCCCGAAGATTGGGATGAAGAAGATGTTCCCCCTCCAATCCCATTACCTATAGGTTATCCCACTTGCCCCATCGCTACATCCTTCTTGTTATTTTGCACAAATAATCTATGCTCTTGACAATGAAGTAGAGCAGCATTCATCACTTCCCCAAATGTTAATAAAGCCGGATTTACCTATTTTCCTAAAGACCTACGAATAATAAAAAGAATGTAATGCATAAACATCACCTCACTCACCCCCGAAATAAGTCCCCAAATTTACCTATTTTCACCTAAGTTAGTGACTAATTCATCTAGAACACTAAGACTCTAAGTTGACTTCATAAAAAAAGGTTCCTAGGTCCTAAGACTACAGAAAAGGGGTTGAAAATGAAAAGAAAACAAGAATAAAAATGCAGGATTTCTGAATCGATTCGGCCTAGCCGAATCGATTCAGCCAGAAAATATGGGATTCTTCATAATTCTTGAATCGATTCGGACCAGGCCGAATCGATTCGGTCAGGGAAATGGGGTTTCTGCCTAATTGTCGAATTGATTCGGTCCACCTAACCCTGGAAACTGTCTCGCAGCGAATCGATCTGGCCAGGCTGAATCGATTCGGTTCTGCAAAAATGCCAAGTTTTGCCTACGGAGTCTTGGACTCTAATTTTATCCCCAACTCAAATCCATTGAATCCAACTCCTTTATTGACACCAACACATCATAAATTATACTTACTACTACCACAACCATCAATAATCAATCAAATCATTCTTTAAGGATTCAAAATCCACAAATACACAAAAAACCCTAAACTAACTAAACCATAATCAATCCACCATTATCGCAACTAATAGTTTATCTTAAACCACATATAACAAGTAGGAAACTTGCCTCAATCTAGAAAATGCAGATTTTCCTTGTGTAGTAGAAAGAATCCCTCCTCAATCTTCAATCTCTTCTCCTTTCTCAACTCTTTCTCTTCCCCTCTCAAGCTCTCTCTAGGTTTAGGAGTAATTAGGAAAAATAGAAGACTTAAGTTGGACATAAATCGTGCCTTTAGTTCACAATTTACAACATAAGTGGTAAATACCACATTAAATGATTCGCAACTACACATACATGTTAAAACCAGTCAAAAGTGCTCAAAACCTCAAAATACAATATGGCACAATATTTGACTATCTCGCATGTTTTGAACTCAATTATGGCCTCCAAATTATCATTTGGTTATATATAATTAATTTTAAGTTCTTGTCCCATTATTAAGCCAAATATCATTTTAATTCATACGATATTATAAAACATAACATGGCAGTATTCACCTATAGTTACGGTAAATATGCAACCTCATAGTAAGTATTAACTGTTCTTCATTAAATTAATACTCAATCCATATCCCAACATTTTATATCTAATTACCATAACTAGTAAATAAATATAAAATATGTTCTCATAAGCGAGGGTTATTATATCTATCTTGCTTTATTATAGTTAATGCTTCAATTATATTAGTCTAGGGCTGATTAGAACTTGTTTTCGTGAAAGAAAGCACATATTGGAGACTAGAATTCACATGTTGTAGAGGTAATA
Organism: Sambucus nigra; assembly: GCA_949130495.1. Taxonomy (NCBI): domain Eukaryota; kingdom Viridiplantae; phylum Streptophyta; class Magnoliopsida; order Dipsacales; family Adoxaceae; genus Sambucus; species Sambucus nigra. The sequence continues at coordinate 14,898,108 of OX422217.1, read as the reverse complement.
TTCATATTCTGGAAATCTAATTCACATGTAGAGGATAAACCATGAATTTGCAATGAGTTAGGAGTAGAAAAATCTGGAAAATGAATTGGAAGAATTAAGTTAAAGAAAATATTAGGGTTCTTGAGGTTTATATAGATTTTTGCCCTTTTCAATGGTTATACTTGATGAAAACCCACATGTTTTACGTAGAAAATTATTTATTTGGGTATATCACACTTGTAGTATCATTTGTTGGGAGTTTGGGAGTCAAATATGATGATTTGGTTAAGTTTGGGGAATGATTTCCGTAGTTGGGTTTTCTGCAATTTTGCCATAACTGCTTGATCGATCGATCGACCAAAGAGCATCGATCGATCGACCCACTTCCATCGATCGAATCCTCCTGGAAAACTCATTGTGATAACCCGCCTACTAAAGTAAGAGGTGGACATCCCGATACTCTAATAATTACAGGAATCTTAGATGGTTCATTCTTAGCATCACTGTCGTTAAAATAATAGTACGAGATAACTACCAATTATTTTAGAAAACGGACTGTCAAATTAAATTTTTTGTAAGTTAAAAGAAAAGCACTTAGACAATCCAATTTGCAAAGAAGGTGGATACCAAAAATCAACGGGTAATAATATGCCAAAATGCATAAAATAATAACCGAATAAGATGTCGGTTAATAGACTAATACAAACAGGTTACACCGAGTATTACAATTAAATATTACATTATAATAAATGAGTAAAAAGTGTGGGAAACACGCCCGAATAAATTAACTGAACATAGATAGAGTACGATGGATTGAATTATCTATAAAGAATATCCTACAACATCCGCAAAATGCTATAGCTCCAAGACAACTAGAATGGAGAGGTCAATACGGGCGTCCTTACCGAGGAGCACCTGAACGGACAAGGAGTTCATGCAAAACAAAGAGATATAGACGGGTCAGGACCATGTTTGATATGATCACCATGTGAATAAAATGCATGACAGTTATGAATATCTAATCATAATCATGAACTAAACTTTCGCTCACAATTAATCAAAAATTTCTCACCTCTCGTTCTAAAAGCACAACCTAGCGCAATAACCATGATAATGCTCAATGTGCATATAAGCATGGGGGAACTCATCTTCTTTCAGTCAACGATATTCCATTTCAATTGTCACAGTTTACGTGCATAGTTCCCTTTTTTTTTTATTACGAAACATATATATGGCAATTCATTTTACAAAATGTTTTACCAATTCAATTTCATCTCATAACATCCCATTTCCCTTCTTACCTCCAGGAAATGTATTTAAAGAAAATTTATTGTAATAAAATCCTTTAACATCAATAATGTCCCACATTATTATGAATAGTTATATTTCATATCATATAACAATTCTAAGACGTCCTTTCGAGTTTCCCCATTGGACGCGACCCTAAATGTCTATCATCTTCCAGGGCCTATCAAACAAGACAACCTGGGCATCCTACAACGTGAAACGTCGTGAGGCGGCCATATACCTGCGATCGTGAGTCATAACCACACCCTAAATTACCCCACATCACAAAATAAACATATAATATAATAACCGGTCCTATGACTGAGGACTATATTCACCCTGCATTCACTAGCCAGGGGGCTTCACCTCATGCATGTAACTTTCCTTACGATAGCGATTTAAAGAGGTGTGTATATGCAAATTATCATTTACAAAAATCATTTTTCCATTTTGAAAACATTCACTTTTTACATTTTCAAAACCATTTATACTTATCCACTAAGTACCAATTTTAATATATGTATTTCTTATTCTTGAAGTCATATTTTATTAATGACCTAGGACCCGAAGTGCCATTATCCTCACACTAATCTCCAAGAATCCAAGGTAATACCGTAATTAATCAAAGTAATTTTCCACAATACTAGTCTCCCAAATGTCCCAAACATGACCATTCTACCTTTTGTTAATTCTAGGTTAACTTCCTATATCAAACGAGATATTAACCCCTATGTACTAACGCTTAGGATAAGCCCTAATACCCCATACTAGCCTAGGAGATTTGTCTCCCTAGAATAAACCTCTAATACTCTTTATTACTTCCCAAAGGAAGGTTCCTAAGCCTTGAACCTAAAAGAAAAGGACTTAAAACAAAACTAGGAAAAATCTCACAAAAATAGGATTTTCGAATCGATTCGCCTAGGGCCGAATCGATTTGCCCTTGACTGCGAATCGATTCGCCCAAAAATGAATAGATTCAGTGAGGAAAACCAACTTACTGCCCCAGCCCGAATCGATTCGTCCTTAACCCGTATCAATCCGGTTTCCCAGACCTATATCCTTCCCTATTGGCGAATCGATTCACTTGGGGGGTGAATCGATTCGGCCCTGCAGAATTGCCCAATTTGGGCTATGGGTTTAAGAACCCTAAATTTCCCCAAAACCAAAATCTTCAATTTTCTCCAACATCAACAACAATTAATTCTACCAAATCACTTCTACACATCAAAAAACTAATTTATTTTCCTCAAATCAAATTAAACTACAAGATTAAGGGTTTAAACACCAAAAATCCCCCAAAACCATAAATGGTTTAAATCTGGAAAACCTAACTATACATGCAATTTATCCACATTAAATCATAATCTAGCAAGTAAAAAACTTGCCTCAAGTTTTTAGTCTCGGATTCTCTTCCCGAAGCAACGATTTCCATCTCCAAATCTTTAATTCCCTCTCATTTCTCCATTTTCTCCCAAGTCTCTCTTCTCTCTAACTCTCTCTCTAAGTGTAAAACATAAGAATGGGAAAATAAAAGGTGTTGGGAGACTTGAACGGGAGTTAAAAATAAATTCTCCTCTTTAAATGTTGATACACCATTAAAATGACTCATAACTACATAATTGAGTCATAACGTATAAAAAATGCCCGAAACTCAAAAATACAACTTGGCACTTATTTTGACTATCTCGACTATTCCAAAACTAACCGCTCTAAAATGGCATCTGGAGTATTGTATAATATTTTATGTTCCAATATCATTTTAATTCATTAATTATTTTCAAATTTGAATATAAGTCATAATCGTCGCTTAAAGCACAACGACGCAATAAAACATAACATGATGCTATTTACCTTCAAATAACAGTAAAAATGCAAAACTTGGTAAACATTATCTCTTAACTCACTTAAAAATAATATTTACCTCAACTTTCTTTATTTTATATAATTCGCCCATCAGGAAAAATAATATAAAATAGTCACTCAAAAGTCTGGGTTGTTACACTCATATTCCTCTTTCAAATAGTTAATTTCGATTTAAATGAGTAGAAATCATTGGACATTATTGTTCGAACATTTTGTGACATAAAGAGGACTAGTAAGACTTTATAAAAATGGGGCATTTAATGTAAGACGAAATTAGGGTTAACGGGGAATGATTTACACTTAAGGAATAATGGAAATGCGTGACTAAAGGAGTGAGACTCGTAAAGAAGTTACGTCATAAAATAAGAGAGTACCTAATGAAATTATATTTAGGGAGATATGATACTATGAGGGATACAAAGTAAGTTGGGAATAACCCCATAAATAAGAATAAACGAGATGAGTCGTTATACGATATAATCTAGTAATGTGTACTAAGAACGAATATCATAAGTATGGGTCATGGGTGTACCTAATTTAGAAATGGGAATGGAAGTATATATATATATATATATATATATATATATATATGACTGTGTTTGTGAATATACTATATACGTGTAAAAATCATGCCCGCGCTACTTACTATCACTGAGGTTCCCGCGCCGAGACAATCTTATCTCGATGGGACCTTTATGGGGGATATTAACTTGTACCCTAGAACATAGGAATCCTTGATACATGCTATCTGATAGATAGTCAGACGGTCCTAAGAGACTTGAGGGTATGTGCTAACTTCTTAGTGAGTTGGAACTATGCTTCGCCTCAATTTGTATGTGTTTTGTGTTAATACAGTTCGAGAGTGATTCCGAACTAGTATTTCCCTTAGTACGAGTGATACGGGGACTTGATAACAGAGTATGCCAGCACCATAAATTTTATGTGGGGTCCCAATAGTATATATATATTATATGAGTTATTAATATATATATAGACTTGAAATTTGGAACTTTCTACTGTGACTAAAAGTAGTTAAGTAATGAATAAATATTTCGACTTTAATAACAGTGTTTGAAAAGTTTGCGGCAATACTGAAAGACTTTATAATGAAATAAGATTCATATTAAAACTTTACTCTCAGAAATTAATTATCTTAGCCCTAGTAATTGTCAGCATAAAACCTTATGAGGAATTTAAGATAAGCTTAACTTATGGGAATTAATAGAGTGGTAGGTGTGCACATTAGAAGAGATGTGAGAATTTCTCAAGACAGTGCCGCATACTAATATGATTGCTGCATTAGCCGGTAAGCATTTTAAATACCTATTAAACTAAATTTTAAACTGTTTTACAATCGGGCTATGAACCGTTTCCTGTTATCTCTTCTCTCTTGTATATATATGTATATTACAGTGACCCCGCCACAGGGGCGTCATGCTTAGGATTCTTTGGAAGGAACGTGCTGCAGCTTAGTTGGGAGTTGCAGGCCTTTGCTTAGACAACCTCATCATTGATTCCACTCCTAGTTCTGTCTTATCTAGTTGGGCATGTGTCGTCCTTTTTCCTTATTCAGTTGGTTTTGTCAGAGATTCTGATTCAATTAGTTTTAGTGTTTTTACTTTGGGACTTGTTACTGTCAGGATGTTTTCCTTTGAAGTTTTAAAGTTGGAATTAGTTATTTGAATGCTTAAATTGCTTGGATGATCTTTTCCAGTCTAGTTATTGTGTGACTATTAAATATATGAATTATGAAAGGTTTTTATTATTGGGATTAAATTAAATATGGAAATAATGTTTTAAATGGTTTTGACACTTAGCTTAATTATTTAGGGTGCTTAATTTGAAAAGTTATTTTGCGACAGTGATCACTACACCAAAATGGGCAAATTGTCACCTTTCAGTCGACCAGCCTTGTCAAGGTCATTGACCATGACAAAAAACACGTGTTTTATGTCACGGTCATTGACCTTGACACGACCGTGACAAAGAATTGTCACGGTCAATGACCGTGACAAGTCCGTGACAAATTTACTTGTCACGGTCATTGACCGTGACAATTATTTAAATACTTGTCACAGTCAATGACCTTGACACGACCGTGACAATGTTTGCAGCAAAAAACCTATCCCCTTCTTTTTTCCCAACTGCCGTTCCCTCCCTCTCTCTCTCTCTCTCGACGCTATTCTCTCTCTCTCTCTCTCTCTCTACTTTCTGGTCGATTTTCTCTCTCTCTCTCTCTCTCTCTTCCATTTATATATATGTTTGTGTGTATATATATGTGTGTATCTGTATATATATATGTGTGTATGTGTGTATATATATAAAAATGTAAATGTAAATAATATCCAAAAATAATATCCAAAAAGGTAAATGTAAATAATATCCAAAAATGTAAATGTAAATAATATCCAAAAATAATATCCAAAAAGGTAAATCTAAATAATATCCAAAAATATTGGATAACAATTTATTTTCATTCAAAATAAATAATTGTTAATAGTTGGATAATAATTGATATTTTCATTCAAAATAAATATTTCATTCAAAAATATTGGATAATAATTGATATTTTCATTTAAATTGATAATAATTTTATTCATGAAATTAATTCAATTAGGTAAAACCCTAGATAATTTTTTAACAGAATTTGATAATATTATATAAAGTTTAGTAAATTCACAAAATGTTGACAATTGTATGTTTTTAGGAATATCATTAGTTACTTTCGTGCCCAACTATGTAGAATCCATACACATGCATGTTGTTAGAAAGTCTTAAATTTAATTCTCACTTTAATTTGTAGAATCTCTGTACTTGGTTGGATTTATCCCTTTATGATAATGAAATTTATGCTCCAATTATAATTATCTCATGTCATAATTTTATTGATAAACAATAAATGTAGTTGTCATGGTCGTGGTGGGGAGAGGGGGTGGTGTGTGTGTGTGTGTGCGTAGGTGTGTGCGTGGCGGGGGGTGGGATATGTGTATATGTGTGTGTATGGTGGGGGAGGGGGTAGTGGGGGTGGGGTGTGGTGGGGGAGCTGATAATATTTTGTTATAATTTGTGGGGGGAGGGGGTGGGGGTGGGGTGTGTGTGTGTGTGCGTAGGTGTGTGCGTGTGTGCGTGGCAGGTGCGGTAGGGGTGTGTGTATGTGTACTATTAACATTTTTTTTATCTGTACTAATAACATTTTTTACAGCAAAAATGTCTCCTTCAGATATTAAGGCGAAGATGATGATGTTGTTTATGATGATGTCATCTGGGTTCGGTGGTAGCGGAGTCGACGAGGGCTCCTCCGCCCCTAGGCTCCCCAAATATGGAAAATTTGGGATTACCGTCGAGAACAAGTCGGAGCTATTAGCGAGATCCCTCGAGATGCTAAAGACGGTCATCGAAACGGGGTTTATGAGTTGGAAGGAGGTGCCATATGTGCTCAAGTTAGCTGTTTGGGCTGAACTACAGGTAATATATTTCAATTTCAATTTCAATTTCAATTTCAATTTCAATTTCAATTTCATATTCATATTTATATTTATATTTATATTTATATTTATATTTATATTTATATTTATATTTATATTTATTCGCAACTAACATTGTATTTGTTGGACAGGAACAATTCAACTTGGATCCAAAGCTACGCGATTCCATCTTGGAGCAGTTGAGGGAGCAACACAAGACGTGGAAGAAAAATATGCGGACACGGTACTTTGGGAGAAGAAGAGAGTCCATTATACAATGGCGCGGATCCGTCCCGCCCAAGGACCCGATCTCATTGGCACAATGGCAAAAGTTCATTGACAATGAGATCGAGGATCGACAATTGGCATCTCGCCAATCGGGGAGGGAAAATCGAGCAAAAAAGACGGACGTGCACTACTCCGGCCGGACCTCTTACGCTGAGGTGGGGCATAGGATGCAGGTAAGATTTAATTTATCTATAACTACAGAAATATATTATTCTTCATTATTTTAGTTTGCGGGGCCGATACTAATTTTACTTTACTTTATTTTATTTCAGGGGGTAGGGAGTGGGCCAGGGTGTAACCCACATAGGCTCGATACTTATGTGGCTCTTCGGAGGAAGAAGGGGAAGGACAAGGAGGTATCCCCGAGCATCGCGGCCATGATTGTAAGTAATCCGAAAGTTTAATTATTGTTAATTACGTTATAATTTTTTAGTTTACTTATTTTACTAATCATGTGCTTTTTGTCGTTTTAGGCAAAGCTTAAGGAAGTGCATGAGTCGCAGTCTGATGCCGACAAGGCATCTTTGTCCACAGACGCACTCAGCCAAGTGCTTGGATCTGATCGCAAGGGGAGGACAAGGGGAGTGAGCTCGCGGGTGTCCAAATCTAGGATCATCGGATTGGAGACGAGCGACACCGGGTTGGCTCGAACGGTGGATTCACACGACGCGAAGCTGTCCCGTTTGGAGGCGACGGTCCAAGATATGTACGCATTCATGAAGCGTACGTTGGGTGGAGACCGTAAAGGGAAAGAGAAAGGAAAGGAGAAGGTGGTGGAGGAGGAGGTGCGGGAGGACGAGGCGCAGGATGACGAGGATGTGGACCTCGTTGCTTCATCACCGACACGTTCGTACTTCGATGATTCACTTCCCTATTTGGCGCTCTTCAACAGACCATTGTCGACAGTTGGTTGGCTGAGCATGTTCATATTGGACGTATTTGATGGCCAGCGGATAGGGCGGGGGTTGAGGGACCCGAATATCGTCGAGGGTGGAATAGTCCATGGACGTGTGCTTCAAGAGATGGAGTCCAGGGTACTCGTCACGCATGTCATACCCGGGAAGGAGAACTCCCTATTGTGGTTGCGCGAACAATGCGGCACGACGTATATTAGTGGGTGCGTCAATTCATATGTCGTGTGGCCTACTCACCTCCTCAGTTTTATCCAAGACATGTAGTAACATTATTTTTAAGTTTGTCCATTTTAATTATATTTGGATTATATCGTCATGTATATTATTTCTATTTTGAATATTTGGATTATATCGTCATGAATATATATTTGCATTATCTTTAGTTTGTGTTGGATATATGATGTTTGGAACAGGTACAACGTTGCTATAACAGGAACAAATATACTGCTGGGCAGTGGCAGTGGCCATACTGTCCAGCAGATTTATTTTAAATTCTGGGCAAGAAGGGTCACGGCTTTGTCATGGTTTATAACTGTGACAAACGTGTCACGGTCATTGACCGCGGCATGACCGTGACTCAAAACGCGAGTTTTGTGTCAAGGTCAATGACCGTGACACGACCGTGACAAAAAAAGTTGTCTCGCCTCGAAATGTCACGGTCATTGACCTTGACAAGTTGGATTTGTCAAGGTCAATGACCTTGACAAATGGGCAGATTTGGTATAGTGGATTCTAAGAATGAACCAACCGTTCACCTTGGTTATAATTTAATAAAGGACTGATCACCCAGTATTTAATTAGGCGGGGTGTCACAAGAAACTCATATTAAATCATCAAAATCATCTCACAAGGATCCACAAATCATCTACAAGGTCCAAAATTAAAACAACCCCAAGAACTCCTCTAAAAACTAAGGTTGAATATGATAATATAAAGGGGCTAAGTGTATATAAAAAGGAAAGGAATAAAAATATGTTTACTATATATTTTTGTGATAAAAGATGGTTTAGAAAAGGTCTCCCATGGCCTCTTTTTATAAGGCAAAAGAGTAGGAATTTAAACCAAACAAACTCTTTAAAAATACTTGTTGTGCACGAAATTTCTTGGGGTCGATCGATCGATCCCCCGGAGTCGACTGATCGATCACTTAGAAAATTTGATTATGCCGACTTAAAAATGACTTAAGGAATAAAATTTTAAAAATCATTTAAAAATTCGTTTTAACTCCGATTTCGAAACCGATTGAAATTCTCGTCTTTAAAAATAATTCTCACCATTTTTAAGCAAAAAAATAATTAAATCAAAAACTTTCTTTTCCTCTATATTTTTTAAATTAATTTAAAATAGCCTAAAATTATGAGGGTTGTTACACTTCCCCACTAACAATTGAATTTTGCCCTCAAAATTCATCGAAAGCCCAACTCTGAAAATCAGGCCACTAAAACAATCTCCAAAAATAATCTCGTCTCCCAAAAAATAAATTCCTCACATCTAACCTAGAACCCTAATACGAATACCACCGAAAATACTTTATCTCCAAAAATTTCTAATCACCCAATGAACCCAAAATCCAAGCCCTGAGGGTTATTGTATGTAATACCCCGTATTTTTATAGCTTTTAAATTATGGGATTTATTAAATTTAATTGAGATAAATTAATTTAATTTTAATCCGGAATGTTGCTTTAAATATTTACTAGCGTGACGAGAGTTAGTAATTATTGGAAATTTTTTATCTGTTGAATATTACTGGATGAGTATAGTAATATATGATATTTATTGTTATAATATTGTCACGTGTGAATAAAATGACAATTATGGAAATTTAAGTCTGGACGCACCTGTGTCGTGTCGGGACTAAATGTTGATTAATAAATGAATATTTTATAAGTTGTTTGTATGGTCGTTTTGAGTGCGCCAACGTGTCCAGAAGGGTCGAGATAGTCAGAAAAGTGTACCCGGGGGTTTAGTTTGGGTCTCGGGGCGTTTTTAGGCCCAATTAGTACCCCGGGAGGGCGTTTTGGACAATTCGCAATTATGGGTAATTAAACCTACGAAAATTAAAAGGGTTATATAAGATATCTAGGTTGTCTTCTAGGGTTAGAACAACCAAAGACAAATGACGGCCATTGGAGAGGAAGAGGAGAAGCTCTCCAAGGAGTTCTAGGCCAAGAACACCTCCGATTGCACCGTCGTCACCACCAACGCATAGATCGCGAGACGGGAAACGAAACCACACCAATTTCGGCACCAAAATAGATTTCTAAAAATTCCAGGCAAGTGTTTATCTTGCTTATTTCGTTGATGCATCTTTCATATTGGTTTAGGAATGATTAGGATGAATTGTATGGAAGAAAAACCCAATTTGAGACAGGAAATTGCATGTAGTGATGACTTAAATGATATTTTAGAAACCCTTTGTCATGTAAAGGATTAAGAGTTTGATTAAGAAAAGATTTCTAATTAGATACAAACACTAAAAATTTTATTCCAGATGAGCGGACCATTGGAATTGCTTGAAATTTTAGTATGTTGTAGCGAACCGCGAGACAGGACTGCTGACAAAAAATCAGCTTGATCGAACGGTCGGATTTCTAAAAATATTATTTTTACTAGAGAGTTTTATGTTTTGAGGACTCTTAAAGAGTTTTATATTTTGAGGACTCTTAGAGAGTTTTATATTTTGAGGACTCTTCTAAAAAAAATTCAATTAAAACTCCATTTTAATTACGATTTCGAAACCATTTGAATTCTCATCTTTGAAAATAAAATTCAAAATCCTTTAATCTAAGGCGAAATCTATATTTTGGGATATCTTACATGAGGGACAATGTAAGTATATGTTAAAGAGAGAGAGACACGTAAGCGAGTTACTTTGGGACCAATGTGTATACCTACTGAATTTTATACTTGGGAGGATAGAATCCGTGAGCGTGATGTAGTAAGTGGAAAAGTTCCTCGAATTAAAATAAGATGTGAATGGTTATACGTGATAACTAAATAATGAGAAATAAATACAAATGTCGTAATTATGGGAATTGAGAATTTACCCATTATTGAAATGGTAATGTTAGTATAGTTATATGATTGTGTATGCATATACTATCTATGTGTGAAAATCATGCCCACGCTACTTGCTATCCCTGAGGTTTCCGCGCTGGGACAGTCTTATCTCGATGGGACCTTTATGGGGGATATTGACTTGTACCCTAGAAGATAGATATCCTTGGTACAGGCTATCGTAATGATAGCTCAGACGGTCCTAAGAGATGCGAGTATGTGCTTTCCTCTTAGAGACTTGGAATCTATGCTTCGCCTCATTTTGTTTGTGTATAGGTATCCTTGGTACAGGCTATCGCAGTGATAGTTCAGACGGTCCTGAGAGACTTGGAATCTATAGTTTGTCTCAATATTGTTTGAGCATGTGTTGATACAGTTCGAGATTGATTCCGAATCTGTATTCCCTTAGTACGAGTGATACGGGGATTGGATAGTAGAGTATGCCCGCACCATAGTTGTTATTTGGGGTGTTGTTGTGATATATATATATTTTATGAGTAGTTAATATATATATATGAAATTCTGAAATCTGGAACTGCCTACTGTGATGAGACATGTAGGACATGGTTGATGACTCAAATTGTAAATACTTGTTTTGAGAAATTATAATATGACACTGGAAAACATTATTGATTTATAAAGTTAAAAATGAGAACTTTGGTTGCTAATTGAAATATCCTTTTTGAACAATTGAATCGTTAAATTTTGAATCTTACGAGTAAGCTAAGATAAGTTAAATCATTGGGAAGATTAGTGCGATAAATGATAAGACAAACCGTTGGGAAGGTTAGTGCGATAGGTGTGCACATTATAAGAGAGGTGAGAATTCCTCAAGAGAGTGACGCACTAATATGTTGTTGCATTGGCCTGTATCAATTTAAATACTTGCTAAACAAATTTTAAATCATAGACACTATCGGGCTCTGACCCATTTTTTTCTCTCTCTCTCTTGTATATATATGTATGTATTACAGGTGCCCAGCCACAGGGGCGTCTTGCTTAGGATCTCTTGGATGGAACGCGCTGCAGCTTAGGTGGAAGTTCCAGGACTCTTGATTAGACGACTTCGTTCATTCGGATCCACTCTTAGTACTTTCATCTAGTTGGGCATGTGTAGCTCTTTCCATTATTCCGTTGTTATTGGACATTTGTATTTCAGTTATTTCCAGTATTGTTACTATGGGATTTATTCAGTTTGGATGTGTGACTTTAGATTTCGTATGTTGACATTCGATTGACGAATGTATTAAATTAATTGGATTATGTTGCAAAATTTAATGTGGTGTGATTCTTACTTATTGAATGTTGTTAATAAAATAAATGATTTTTTCTTTAAATAAAATTTGGAAAGTATGTATGAACATGGTTTTGACACTTAGCTTAATTAATTAGGGTGTTAAATTGGAAAAAATTATTTTTCGACAGTGATGCTAAGAATGGACCAACTGTTCACCTTGATTTAATTTAATAAAGGAGTGATCGCCCGGTATTTAATTAGGCGGGGTGTCACATTGTATACCTAAGCTCTGATACCATTCGGTAACACCCCGCCCGGGGAGAGCGGAGCGGTACTCGATAAAACTAACAAATTCCATAAACAACAAGGTATAGAGCATCTAAAATAAATCCCATGAAAATAAAAGAAATCCACTAATCTCAATTCTCGAATTAAATACAACAAATGTCTCTCGAAATAATACAACTATCTATCTCAAAATAAAATAAATCGCCAATGCTCTATATAACAAAATAATTTCAAATTTTCTCTCTCGAATATTCTTCACAAATATCCAAGCTAAAAATCAATCTCCAATTAGTCCATAGCACCCACATCTGCACTAACCTGCCACTAAGAAAAAATATGGGGAAGTAACATAATACGACAGGAAATATGCGCAACAAATATTAGCAGTGAATACAGCGTAACAATAGGAGTACAAATATTCAAAGCAAATGCCAATCTCACAAGTATTTTATCAATATAATTCTCAACAACGCATTATCCGGATCACCAGGGCTCGCCATACCACGCCACACTTTATCAAGTAGTTGAAAATTGGAATCTTAGCGGGTGCCCAAAATCAGTGCTATATTAAAATCTCACGACAACATGCTCAACACAAATATAATACCACATGAATCAAAATCAGATTCCAACAATAATTTTTGGATTCCAAATGAATTTAGCAAATTCAAATATGAGCTCAATAATCACATGAAATCAAAGGAAATAACTCTCGAGAGATTTAAGGGCATATTATGTAAAACCCCATACCTTAAACCAACATAAGAAACCAACATGAATCTGCCCAGAAACTCATATTAAATCATAAAAATCAACTCACAAGGACTCATAAATCATCTCCAAGATCCAAAATCAAAACAACACAAAAATACCTCCAAAAACTAAGGTTGAATACGATAATATAAAGGGGCTAAGTGTATATAGAAAGGAGAGGAATATAAATATGATTATTGCATATTTTTGTGATAAAAGATGGTTTACAAAAGGTCTCCCGCGACCTCTTTTTATAAGGCAAAAGAGTAGGAATTTAAACCAAACAAAACTCTTTAAAAATTCTTGTTGCACACAAAATCTTTTGGGGTCGATTGATCGATCCCCTGCAGTCGATTAATCAATCACTCAAAAAATTTGATTCTGCCGACTTAAAAATGACTTAAGGGATAAACAATTCTTAAAATCATTTAAAAATACGTTCTAACTCCGATTTCGAAACCAATCAAAATTCTCGTCTTTAAAAATATTTCTCAACATTTTTAAGAAAGAAAACTAATTAAATCAAAAACTTTATTTTCCTCTATATTTTTGAATTAATTTAAAATACCTCAAAGTTATGCGGGTTGTTACAAGTAATATGTCAATTTACCCTTTTATTGCCAAAACTTGCAATTTATCCCTTTAATAAGTGCCATTTTCCAAAATTGGTATTTAAGTTTCCATCTAAACCTTAAAGCCACATTTAACCATTTTAACACTTATTCAAAATACAATAATTAGACCACTATTCATATTTGTGACTTTAAAATCATTTTACTACATAATAATACGACCCTTTCATATTAAAATCCCATAATCTTTATTTTTGTCCTACGTACTTTTTTTATGGGAATTTGTAGTTTAAATCTATTTTGCCAATATTTATACATTTACCCTTCTTAACTTTGAACTTAACTTCTACACCATAATTTTCATAGAAGGGTCTTTATTTCCACATATTCACACTTTTCCCACAACGTAAGTTTTTCAACATTACTTAGAGACTTTTTGTATGAAAAATCCATTTCAGATGCTCATTCACTTTCTTATGTTGAAATTTCACATTAGTCTCATAAAATCCCCTAATTGGATTAAGAACTTATTCTTATGAAGATTCACACTTTCAAGTCTAAATATATCATTTTCAAACATTTTATTCCATAAAATATCAGCTTAAATATTATGAAATTTCTTCTTCTTTTAAAACCATTTCAAAACCTTTTCTTTAAGATACATTACGACATTACATCATAGAAATGCAACTACATACACCACATGCACAAACCCTACATATATTAAACCTAATATACGTAACCTTAAACTCAAGGTTAGTCTTTCCATCTCTATTATCTCATAAATGGTGCCAGAATGTTGGTGTTAGAGGAACAATCCCCCCTTTCAAACGGTGTGTCAAGGGGTTACCAAAATCTTCATCTTAAGTTGTGTCCAATGATGTTCTAAAGTGACCAATCTTCCTCTTCGTGGAACCCTTTTCAGCTCTCAACAAACTCTCTCCAAAATCACACTAACATACCAAGAATTTTATATTCTTCACCTAAAAAATTTCTCAGGGGGTTTGATATGCGTATTCAAGAGTAGTTTCATGTACATTAATGGAGGAATAGTGTGGGAAAGGTGGTCTAAATAGGTGTGGATGAATTTTGGCAGAATATCTAGAGAGTGGAGGAAAGTGTTTAACATCTAATGTGCTACCTCACTTAAAACCATGTGGTATCCTTCTCTTATAAACCCATAAATTATTAAATAACCCATTTCATAAAAAAGAAGGCTCCTAATCCATCCATAGTGTTAAAACAACCCCATTAAGGTCTAAAATTTAGGAGGGATAGGAAACACTTTTTGTTCAATGGTTGGGTTGTTGACACCATAAAAGGAAAAACTCATTATTTCGTAGTCTTCCAATTATCGATCGATTGATCGACCACCAGGGCCAAAAGTCATCGATCGATCGACACTCTGACAAAAACTTTTCGAAATCCCATTTTTAATCCCAAATACTTTATGAACCCTATTTTAGTACCCCCAAATAATAGATTAGTCCATTTTTATTCTTTTGAATGAATCCTCTAAAAATTGTGTAAGTCACAATTAAACGAGTTGCGCGCCGGCTATTTTTCCAGCTTCACATCTTTACGTATGTAACTTAATAACTTTCCTAGTTCTCTACTTCATGAATAACTAGTTTGATAATATTGACATAAAATGACCATCACGCATCCGCATGCATGCCCATGCAAGATTAATGGGCCAATACTATGTGAAATTCATCATTTTATGTTCCAGTTCAACCTGTTTATTCATGTGCTTAATTCTCCAAACATTTTCTCGGATATAATACTCAATTTTATTATTAAATCATATAATTTTAGGGCGTGGTATTAAAAAGTGTTAGGGTAAGTCTGTTTGTAGTTTAGACTTACGATTGTGTGGTTTGATCTTGTTGACCTAATATGCTTTACTTGCTGCTAGCTTTGGATGAACATGCGTTGTCTAGACTTTGGATATACTAATTCTCATGGCAGCTTACTTGTCGTATGGACATATCTTGTCATCCCGACCAAGTGTTTGCATTAGTTTTAAGTGTCGAACAAATGTTTTAGGATCTATCCATGTGTTAGTCATTTATAGTTGGATATTTTCATCCATATTATTGCATTAGATTTTCTAAATTTGGTTAAAACTTCTTGGTCACAACTTGTCCATATACGAGGTCATACATGAAGGGTAAGGGTAGGACTGTTAGTAGTTTAAACTTACAATCGCATAGTTGGATCTCGTTAACCTAATATGCCGTAGTAGTTGCCAGCTTTGGATGAACTTGAGTTATACAACGCTTGTTACAGCTTACTAGTCGTATAGATAGATCTTTTCATCCCGACCAAGTGTAGGCATTGGTTTCTAGTGTTAACCGAATGCACAAGGATTTGTCCTTGTGCTAGTCATTTATGGTCGAATATTGTCATCCATAAGATTGTACTAAATTTAACATATTTGTTATTAAAACTTCTTATTCGTGACATGTCCATAAATGACGTTATACATGAAGTGAGGTTTTGAAGCAATCGTCTTGATTGTACTCACATTGCGATAGATGAGATCGACTTACAGCCTGATAGCTCTTACGAGGAGAGACCAATGGATATTCTAGACTATAGTGAGAGGAGATTGAAGTCGAAGATAGTTCCACTTGTGCGAGCCCAGTGGGAGGATCATAATGTGGAGGAATCCACTTGGGAGCGTGAGGCAGATATGCGCGAGAGATATCTAGAGTTGTTTTTACCAGGTATGACTTATTTTCCGAATTTCGAGATGAAATTCCGTTATTAGGGGGGAAGTATGTAATACCCCGTATTTTATGTTATATTAATTTGGGGATTTATTAAATTTAACGTGAATGATTTATTTAATAAAAATCTAGAAATTAATTATGTTATAATTACTAACGTGACGAGAGTTAGTAATTATGGGAAACTTGTTGAATATTACTAATGATAAAAGTAATATATTATATTGGTTATATTGAATGTCATGAGTGAATTAAATAACTATTTCGAAAATTTAAGTCGAGACGTGCCTGTGTCACATTGGGACTAATTTTGTTAAATAAAAAGTGAATATTTTATAAGTTGTTTGTATGGTCATTTTGAGTGCAACGACGCATCCGTAAGGGTCGAGATAATCCGAAAAGTGTACCCGGGGGTATAGTTTGGGTCTCGGGGCGTTTTTAGGCCTAATTGGTACCCCGGGAGGGCAATTTAGTCATTTCACCTTTTTGGGTAATTAAACGCACGAAATTCAGCAACCTATATCAGCCATTTAGGTTAGTCTTTTAGGGTTAGAATATTCAGAAAATAAGTGATGGCCATTGGAGAAGAGAGGAGAGAGCTCCAAGGCAATTCAAGGCCAAAAAGTCACCGGTTTGCACCGCCGCCACCACCAACGCGTAGATCGCGAGAAGGGGAACGCAACCACACCAGATTCATCTGTAAACCGGACTCCTGAAAATCCCAGGCAAGTATTTAACTTGCGTATTTTCGTTAGTGCAATCTTCATATTAGTTTAGGATTAATTAGAGATGAAAACTATGGAAGAAAACCCAATTCGTGTTAGGAAAATGCATGTAGTATTGATTATAATGAAATTCTGGAATCCTTGCCATGTAGAGGAATATAACTCATGAAATTTTGATGATATATTAGAAAGAAATTCTGGTAAAAATAGATTAGAACCTTGATTAAGAAAAACTCTAGGATTCTTGATGATGAGATGAATTTTGGGTTAATTATCCATGTTTAATGTTAGATTTACACATGCTTTACGTTGAAAACATCTGGTATATTGTTATAATGATAGTAGTAGGATTCTTGGGACGATTAGAATGGAAAAACATGGTTTTGGATGAAGAAATTTGGTAGAACCTGTAACTGCATTTCTGCAGAATTTTCGCAGACCTGCTTGATCGATCGATCGAGCCTAGAGCTTCGATCGATCGAAGGTTCGATCGATCGAGCCCCAGACCTCGATCGATCGACCCCTCCTGGCAGACTCCTATTTCCCTTGTTTAATTAGTTAAACTAAATTTATCGTGAAATAATTCTTGGGGATTCTTAATAAAATATTTTGGGAGTTAGGAAAGACCAGTAGGGCACATGAATAAGTGTTGGGGACTTTATTATAAGACGAGAAGTTTGATTTTGGGATAATTATATAATGAACGATGAAATTACGTATTTCAAGTGAGATATTACGGCGAATAGCCACGATAGTGGATAGAGGTATACCTACTGATTTTTCTACTTAGAAGGATAGAGTCCACGTATGTCACGTAATAAGTGAGAAAACCCTTCGAGTTAAGGTTAGAGATGAAACCTTATATGTAATACTTATAATGTGAAATTATGGATAAATGTTGTAATTATAGGTGGCGAGAAGAACCTACATTAATATGATAGAAGTGGTATATTTATATGATTGTGTGTACATATATTATTTACATGTGAAAATCATGCCCACGCTACTTGCTATACCTGAGGTTACCGCGCTGGGACAAGTGTTATCTCGATGGGACCTTTATGGGGGATATTGACTTGTACCCTAGAAGATAGATATCCTTGGTACAGGCTATCGATGTGATAGTTCAGACGGTCCTAAGAGACGAAGGCATGTGCCATCCTCTTAGAGACTTGGAATCTATTCTTCGCCTCAATATTGTTTGTGTATTTTTGTTAATACAATTCGAGAGTGATTCCGATTGTATTCCCCTTAAAATTAGTGATATGGGGTTTTGGATAGTAGAGTATGCCCGCACCATAGTTTATTTGGGGTGCTGTTATTATATATATATATATATATTATACGAGTAGTTAATATATATGTGGAATTCTGAAATTTGGAACTACCTACTGTGAATTGATATGTAGGATATGGTTGATGACTCAAATTGTAATTACTTGTTTTGAGAAAGTATAATATGTCACTGGAAAAACTTTATTGACTAATAAAGTTGAGATGAGAACTTTGGTTATTAATTGAAATATTCTTTTCAAACAATTGTATCGTTAATTTTTTAATCCTACTAATTACCTAAGATAATTTTAATCATTGGGAAAGTTAGCGTGTTATATGATGAGATAAACCATTAGGAGGGTTAGTGCGATAGGAGTGCACATTAGAAGTGAGGTGATAATTTTCTCAAGAGAGTGTCGCACTAATATGTTGTTGCATTGGCCTGTATCAATTTAAATACTTGTTAAACATATTCTAAATCAAACACACTTTCGGGCTCTGACCCGTTTCTTTATCTCTCTCTCTCTCTCTCTCTCTCTCTCTCTCTCTCTCTTGTATATATATGTATGTATTACAGGTGCCCAGCCATAGGGACGTCTTGATTAGGATCTCTTGGAAGGAACGCGCTGCAGCTTAGGTGGGAGTTGCAGGTCTCTTGATTAGACGACTTCGTTCATTCGGATCCACTCTTAGTTCTTTCATTTAGTTGGGCATGTGTAGCCCTTTCCATTATTTCTTGTTATTGGGACATTTGTATTTCAGTTATTTCCAGTATTGTTACTATGGGATTTATTCGGATTGAATGTATGACTTTATATTTCTCATGTGGACATTCGATTTATGTATGTTTTAAATTACTTGGTTTGTGTTCCAGGTTTGTTGTGGTGCGATTCTTAATTGTAGAAATGTTGTTTTTAAATAAATAAATATTTTTCTTTAAATAAAATTTGGAAAGTTATGTATGAAAAGGGTTTTGACACTTAGCTTAATTATTTAGGGTGTAGAATTGGAAAATTTATTTTTATCGACAGTGATGCTGAGAATGATCCAACTGTTTACCTTGATTTAATTTAATAAAGGAGTGATCGCCCGGTATTTAATTAGGCGGGGTGTCACATGTGGTATCAGAGCATCAGGTTCTAGAGTCCTTTAGGATCTGTGCGGCCTATTACGTTTCAGCGTTGCTTTCTTTGATATAGAGCCCTAATACTAGGAATGTTGTGTCTATCTCTATACTTTGGAATTTCGTACTTCTGCGATTTGTTTATTTGAATGATGAACTCATCCAAATTTAATTGAATTTTCAGATGGATCGTCAAGAAGAACTAGCTAAGACAGTTAAGGGAGTCAACGAGCAAGATCGACTCACACCTCAGGTATTCCCAGGGAGAATATCAACCGCCGAGTTAGCGGGTATCGTGGCACAAGCAGTTACCACTGCAGTACTACAATACCAAGAACGCATCCTACAACTTAAAGGAGGCAAAAGACCTAGAGAGGTTACCCAAATGCATGTGACTAACGTTGAGAATTATGCGAAGGCACTGAATCTGCGACAACAAAACAATCAAGATCGAGTCAGTTTCAGAGGTAACGAGATTTATGTTCAGGGACAAAAGTGTCACGGCCAAAGAAGTCGTGTTCAGGATGAAATCACCAAGAGGTGTTTCGTTTGTGGAATGGACGATCACAAACGTAAATCTTGCCTGAATCAGACTGGGGATCAACTACAATCTGACCAGCAAATAATTTTGAAACTCTGCTATAAATGTGTACAACCGGGTCTCAAGTGGATGGATTGTCCCCGCCCTGACATAGCTTTTTCAAAAATTTCCCTTCAAGGCCAGCAAGACGAGGGGAAAAGCGAGACTACTCAGCACCGTAATAAAGTGAAGCAGTTTCGAGGGAGATGCTTCCAATGTGGCAGAAATGGCCATAGGCGTCAGGATTGCCCAGAGAAGAATAGGGGCCCCCGACAGGAATGTGCTGACAATAAACTCCAGAAGCCAGCTCCGCCACCCTTTCCAACAGCCTCAGTTCAGCAGAGAAAGCTATAGGGCGGACGTGTCTATAACTTCACACAGGCAGTATCTCCGCAGGCATCACCCGCGATGGAGGGTATGTTTTTCTATCCATGTTACTATGAGTCGAGTTTTGTTTAATACTGAGGCAACGCACTATTTTATAGCTACCTATTTTGCGAAAACCTTAGGGTTGTTAACCACCGTAGAGAGCAATGTAATGTGAGTAGACTCACCACTGGGGAATGGTTTACTTTTCTCTATATGCCGGGAAGTGGGGGTAGAGATTGGTAGTTTGGTATTACCTGCAGACATGTTAGTCTTAGACATGCACGAGCATGATGTGATTATTAGTGTGGATTGGCTCGCAGCTTATAGAGCCATGATTGATTGCTTCAGTGGGAGCATTGTCTTTGCCATTCCGGGGAAAGAGATGTTTGTAGTGGCGATGTCTCGCCCAGAGGGAGGTTCGACCGCTCATTTGTATTACATAGAGGAGGATACCTCTAAGGAGGTTGTGATTCCCTTAGATTCGATCCCTGTTGTCAGGGAGTATTCCGATGTGTTTCAGGAGATACCAGGCCTATCGCCCAGTCGAGAGATAGACTTTGTAATAGATTTATTGCCAGATACGAGACCTATAGCACGCGCACCGTACCATATGGCTCCGACAGAGATGCGAGAGCTACGAGATAAGATAGAGCAGTTGTTAGGTCGGGGCTTTATTCGTAGGAGTACCTCACCTTGGGGCGCTCCAATCTTGTTTGTGAAAAAGAGAAATGGTTCACTGAGATTGTGTGTGGACTACCGGGAGCTGAACAAGGTCACGATACGGAATAAATATCTGTTACCTCGAATCGATGATCTGTTCGACCAGCTGAGGGGCGCAACTTTCTTTTCGAAGATAGATCTGAGGTCGGGGTACCATCAGTTACGTATTAGAGAGCAGGATGTTTCAAAGATTGCCTTCTTGTCAAGATATGGGTCCTATGAGTTCAGGGTAATGCCGTTCGGACTCACAAATGCCCGAGCCGTTTTCATGGACTTGGTGAACCGAGTATTCAGAGATTTCTTGGATCAGTTTGTCATCGTCTTCACAAATGACATCTTGATATATTCACACTATGAGGAGGAGCATGCCGAGCACTTGAGGCAGGTTCTTCAGACTCTACGAGAGCATCAGTTGTATGCTAAGTACGAGAAGTGTGGATTCTAGTTGCGAGAGGTATAGTTCTTGTGCCATGTTGTTTCTGAGCAGGGGATTACAGTTGACCCGAGCAAAGTGTCAGCGGTGAGGGGGTGGGGACAGCCCATAACACCGATAGAAGTGCGTAGTTTCTTAGGGTTAGCCGGATACTACAAGAGATTCATTCGGGGATTCTCCAAAATAGCGGGTCCATTGACAAATCTGACTCGCAAGGGGGTACCATATGTTTGGGATGATGCTTGTCAATTAGCTTTCGACGAGCTAAAAGACAATCTTACTTCAGCACCAGTCCTTGCCTTACCGAAACCGGGTGTGGAGTACCTGGTTTACATCGATGCATCTTTACGAGGACTTGGAGGTGTACTCCAGCGGGAGGAGAAGGCTATAGCTTTTGCTTCCCACAAGCTTAAGCCGCATTAGAAGAATTACTCCACCCACGACCTGGAGTTAGCAGCGGTCGTCTTTGCATTGAGGATATGGAGGCACTATTTATTAGGGGAGAAATTCCGTTTGTTCACAGACCACAAGTCATTGCAATACCTGTTCACTCAGCGAGAGCTGAATATGCATCAGCGCAGGTGGTTAGTGTTTGTGAAAGACTACCAGTTCGATATACAGTATCATCCGGGGAAGGTCAACGTAGTTGCTGATGCGTTGACCCGTAGACTGGTAGACGACGTATCGGACGTCTAGAAAGCAAAGTGGAAGGAGTTGGGTCACCAGGACGCAGTAGCCCGTTCTTTCATATCCGTTATGTCAGTCACACCCGAGATTGTTACGAAGGTGATATAGGCAAAGATCACAGACCCGTTTTGCCAGAAACAGATAGTGCGACTTCTAACCGAGGGTGTTGAGTCCTATTCCGTTAGTTCTGAATGAGGTTTGCGGTTTAATGGGAGATTGGTGGTTCCAGAAGGAGCAAAACTATGCCATGCAGTGATGACTCATTCTCATGGGTCCCGATTTGTAGTACATCCGGAAGCGATAAGTTGTACCAGGATATGAGGCGACAATACTGGTGGAGTGGGATGAAGAAGGACATCGCCGATTTCGTGTCCAAGTGTTCTACCTGCCAACTGGTAAAGGTGGACCACCAGAAACCGTCAGGATTGCTTCAGCCATTGGAAGTACCCGCGTGGAAGTGGGAGAGTATTTCCATCGATTTTATTACAGGGTTGCCGATATCACAGCGGGGACACAACTCTATCTGGGTGATTGTAGACCGTTTGACCAAGGTGGCTCATTTTCTGCCAGTGCGGGCAGATTATACAATGGGTCAGTATGCTCAGTTGTTCATTGCTGAGATTGTCAGATTACAGGGGGTGCCCCAGAATATTGTGTTAGATAGGGACAAGATTTTCGTGTCACGTTTCTGGGAAAGCTTTCAGGAGGCTATGGGTACTGAGTTGAGGTTGAGTTCAGCTTACAACCCACAGACAGACGGACAGACAGAGTGTACTAATCAGATATTAGAAGATATGCTACGTATGTGTGTTCTCGATTTTAGAGAAGGATGGGAGCCACATCTTCTACTGGTAGAGTTTACTTATCATAACTCTTATCATCTTACGATTGGTATGGCTCCATTTGAAGCTTCGTATGGCAGGCCTTGTCGTCCTCCAACTTGTTGGATCGAGGTGGGGGATGACAAGTTGCTAGGACCAGAAGTGATTCAGGAGACCTCCGCGAAGATTGAGATAATCAGGAGTCGTATTCGGGTAGCACAAGACAGGCAGAAGAGCTACGCCGATGCGAAACGGTCCTTCTGGGAATTTAATGTGGGAGACCAAGTGTTATGGCGTGTATCTCCTATGAAAGGGGTGATGAGGTTCGGGAAGAAGGGTAAATTGGCTCCAAGGTACGTGGGACCATTTACCATCATCGAGAGGATTGGGCCGGTTGCATACAGGTTGCGATTGCCAGAACATTTACATCGCATCCACGATGTATTCCACATCTCATCGTTGAGACAATATCTTCGGGATGATATGGCCTATACGCACATTGCGATAGATGAGATCGACTTACATCCTGATAGCTCTTACGAGGATGTGACACCCCACCTAATTAAATACCGGGCGATCACTCCTTTATTAAATTAAATCAAGGTAAACAGTGGGTTCATTCTCAGCATCACTGTCGATAAAAATAAATTTTCCAATTTAACACCCTCAATAATTAAGCTAAGTGTCAAAAACATTTTCATACAATTTTCCCAATTTTAAATAACGAAAAAGATTTATTTAATTAAAACAACATTTCTACAATTAAGCATCACACCACAATAACCCAAATAACATAAACCATTCGTCAATCGAATGTCAGCATATGAAACTAAAATCACAAATCCATCTTGAATAAATCCCATAGAACAATACTGGAAATAACTGAAATATAAATGTCCCAACAACAAATGAAATAATGGAAAGGGCGACACATGCCCAATAAATGAGAATGCTAGAAGTGGAGTCAATAAAGGAAGCCGTCTACGCAAGTGACCTGCAACTCCCACCTAAGCTGCAGCACGTTCCTCTCAAAGGATCCTAAGCAAGACGCCCCTGTGGCTGGGCACCAGAAATATATACATATATATACAAGAGAGAGAGAGAAAAAGAAACGGGTCAGAGCCCGAAAGTGTGTTTGATTTTAAAATACGTTTAGCAAGTATTTAAATTGATACAGGCCAATGCAATAACATATTAGTACGTCACTCTCTTGAGAAAATACTCACCTCTCTTCTAATGTGCACACCTATCGCACTAACATTCCCCACGGTTTCTTATCATTTAACGCACTAGTCTTTCTAAAAGATTTAACTTAACTTAGATTACTCGCAAGATTTATAATTCACGACTCCATTTTAAAAAGAATGTTCCAAACAGTAATCAAAGTCCTCCATTTTAACTTTATAAAATCAATAAAGTTTTACAGTGACATCTTATACTTATTTTTTTCAAAACAAGTATTTAATGATTTGAGTTAACAACCATGTCCTACTTATCAAATCTCAGTAGACAATTTCAAATATCAAAATCTCATATATATATTAACTACTCGTATAATATATATATATAACAGCACCCCGAATAAAACTATGGTGTGTGCATACTTCCACTATCCAAACCCCATACCACTCAAATCAAGGGGAATACAAATTCGGAATCACTCTCGAATTGTATTAACACATATACAAATAATATCGAGGCGAAGCATAGATTCCAAGTCTCTAAGAGGATGGCACATACTCGCGTCTCTTAGGACCATCTGAACTGTCAATTAGATAGCCTGTACCAAGGATATCTATCTTCTAGGGTACAAGTCAATATCCCCCATAAAGGTCCCATCGAGATAAGACTGTCCCAGCGCGGAAACCTCAAGGATAGCAAGTAGCGCGGTATGTTTTTCACATGTATATAGTATATGTACACACAATCATATAAATATACCACTTTATCATATTAACATAGGTTCTTCACGTTACCCATAATTAGACCATTTATCCTAAATTTCACATTTATAGAAATACGTATAAGGTTTCGTTCCTAACCTTAACTCGAAGGGTTTTCTCACTTATTACCTAACACTCGTGGGCTATATCCTCACAAATCTAAATTTCAGTAAGTGTCTTTATTAGGTTCCAGCGTAACTCTCTCATGCACCTCACCCTTGAAATTCATAAATCCATTAACCTAAAGTAAATATCACATAAATACCATTTCGTTAAAGATTAAAGGATCCAATATTTATTCATATCCCTTACTGGTCCTCAATGTCTCCCAAATCAATTTATCAAGAGTGCCCAAGAATTATAACACGACAATTTGAATTTAACGCATTTAAAGAGGGAATTAGGAGTCTTCCAGGAGGGGTCGATCGATTGAAGCTTGGGGCTCGATCGATCAAACCTTCGATCGATCGAAGCTCTAGGCTCGATCGATCGATCAAGCAGGTCTGGGCAAAATTCTGCAGAATGCAGTTACGAGTTTCATCCAACTTCTTCATCTAAAACGATGTGTTTCCATTCTAATCACCCCAAAAATCCTACTATCATCATTATAACATTTTACCAGGTGTTTATAACGTAAAGCATGCATGTAACTATCATTAAACATGGGTTTTCAACCTAAAATCATGTCCAATTATCAAGAACCCTAAAATTTTCTTAAACAGATTTCTAATGAATCTTTCTCCAATATTTCTTTATTATGATCACCAAATTTTGTGGATTATTACCTCTACATGGCAAGGGTTTCCATAATTTACATATACATCAATACTACATGGGTTCTCCTATCAAAAATGGGGATTTCTTCCATAGTTTTTATCCCAATTTATTCCTAAGCTAACATGAAGATTGCATCAATGAAAATAACAAGTTTAAACACTTGCCTGGGATTTTGGTATGCAGATTCCCGGATGATTTTGGTATGGCTGCGTTCCTTGTCTCGTGATCTACGCGGTGGTGGTGGTGGCGATGAAATCCGGTGGCTTTTTGGCCTTGGTTTGCCTTGGATCTCTCTCCTCTCTTCTCCAATGGCCGTCACTTGATTTGTGAATGTTCTAACCCTAAGAGGCTGACCTAATGGCTGACATAGGTTGGCTGAAATTCGTTGGTTTAATTGCCCACTTAAGTAAAATGACTAAAATGCCCTCACAGGGCACCAATTAGGCCTAAAAACGCCTCGAGACCCAAACTAAACCCCCGGGTACACATTTCTGACTATCTCGACCCTTTCGGACGCGTTGGCACACTCAAAATGACCATACGAACAACTTATAAAATATTCTCTTTTTATTTAACAAAATTTGTCCCGACGTGACACGGGCACGTCCCAACTTAAATTTCCAAAATAATCATTTAATTCACTTATGACATTCAATATAACCAATATAGTATATCACTATGCTCATTAGTAATATTCAACAAGTTTCCCATAATTACTAACGCTCGTCACGTTAATAATTATAACATAATTAATTTTCGGATTTTTATTAAATAATCATTCTCATTAAATTTAATAAATCCCCAAATTAATATAGCATAAAAATACGGGGTATTACAGAGGAGAGACCAGTGGATATTCTAGACTATAGTGAGAGGAGATTGAGGTCGAAGATAGTTCCACTTGTGCGAGTCCAGTGGGAGGATCATAATGTGGAGGAATCCACTTGGGAGCGTGAGGCAGATATGCGCGAGAGATATCCAGAGTTGTTTTTACCAAGTATGCCTTATTTTCGGAATTTCGGGAAAAAATTCCGTTATTAGGGGGGAAGTATGTAATACCCCGTATTTTTATGCTATATTAATTTGGGGATTTATTAAATTTAACGTGAATGATTTATTTAATAAAAATTCGGAAATTAATTATGTTATAATTATTAACGTGACGAGAGTTAGTAATTATGGGAAACTTGTTGAATATTACTAATGAGCAAAGTAATATATTATATTGGTTATATTGAATGTCATGAGTGAATTAAATGACTATTTCGGAAATTTAAGTCGAGACGTGCCCGTGTCACGTCGGGACTAATTTTGTTAAATAAAAGGTGAATATTTTATAAGTTGTTCGTATGGTCATTTTGAGTGCTCCAACGCATCCGGAAGGGTCGAGATAGTCAGAAAAGTATACCCGGGGGTTTAGTTTGGGTCTCGGGGCGTTTTTAGGCCGAATTGGTACCCCGGGAGGGAAATTTAGTCATTTCACCTTTTTGGGTAATTAAACCCACGAAATTCAGCAACCTATATAAGCCATTTAGGTTAGTCTTTTAGGGTTAGAATATTCAGAAAACAAGTGACGGCCATTGGAGAAGAGAGGAGAGAGCTCCAAGGCAATTCAAGGCCAAAAAGTCACCGGTTTGCACCGCCGCCACCACCAACGCGTAGATCGCGAGAAGGGGAACGCAACCACACCAGATTCATCTGCAAACCGGACTCCTGAAAATCCCAGGCAAGTATTTAACTTCCGTATTTTCGTTAGTGCAATCTTCATATTAGTTTAGGATTAATTAGAGATGAAAACTATGGAAGAAAACCCAATTCGTGTTAGGAAAATGCATGTAGTATTGATTATAATGAAATTCTGGAATCCTTGCCATGTAGAGGAATATAACCCACGAAATTTTGATGATATATTAGAAGGAAATTCTGGTAAAAACATATTAGAACCTTGATTAAGAAAAACTCTAGGGTTCTTGATGATTAGATGAATTTTGGGTTAATTATCCATGTTTAATGTTAGATTTACACATCCTTTACGTTGAAAACATCTGGTATATTTTTATAATGATAGTAGTAGGATTTTTGGGACGATTAGAATGGAAAAACATGGTTTTGGATGATGAAATTTGGTAGTAGGATTTATGATTGGCAGTTTGTAAAGTACACGCACTATTTATAAAATACATGTGAGTGTTTTTTTTAATATATATATATATATATACTTTATAGATTCACGTGTACTTTAAATTTACTCTTCGGTATATATAAACATTTTGATATTTCATGCATTAAATTATCACTATTGGTAAATTATTACACACATTTTTACAATTCTTGACCTTGAAGTAAATGATTTTTGTCTTTCCTTTAATGCAGGACATTATGGTAAGTAGTATAACAGCAAGGTGTTGTTATTTGGATAATATGGTTTGTATTGAAATATTTGAAGTCAACTTATTAGATTTCAAATGCAATGAGTTGTGTACTAGGTTTACTGATTCGAGAATTGGGGAATTTTCATTTGGTGATGAATGGTAGTTCGTGTTGGTTTGTGACAACGATGTTCATTGTATTTTGTGGTCCCAATTGATTGTGAAAGATAATTTCGTTTGGATATATGTCATTGATTCATTAGCATTGTCAAGTAATACATGTCGTTAATGGGTTGAATACTCTGATAAAATTTGTAAAGGGGTTGACTGCAGTAATAGAAGTTCTGAAAGGTGTTGACAGTGGTGTTACAAATAAAGAGAGGTTAGAGTCTTTATCATCAGGCACTACAAAGGATTTTAATAGTGTCATTGAAAATGACTTTTATCTAGGAGGTGTGGAGCCAAGTAAGTCGAATGTCTATCTTTCTAATGATTGCAAGACATATATAAGTCATTAGAAATAGTGTTTTAAAGGAGGCGTAGTGGAATTTTGAGATAAATTGAGAAATTATGCTTTTGAGGTTGGGTTTAAGTATGTGTATTTGAAGAACGATAAAACTCGGGTGACGACTAATTTCTCTAAAAAGACTACTGAGAATTGCATGTGGATAATTCATGCTTTATTATCTACAATAAATCGATACTCTTACATACGAAGTTCAAATAATGAGCATACATGTAGAGGTGTATTTTGTATTTCATCGGCCAAAATGATAGCCTCTGAGGTTGTTTTAAGATTAGTAGCCGATAATCTTCAAGATAAACCACTATTGAGACCAATTGATGTAGCTAAAGATATGAAGAAGAACTACGGTCTCGATATAGCATATCAACGTGCATGGCGTATGGAAGAGATGGCTTTTGTTGATATACATGGTGATTAAAATGTTTCTTATGCATTAATGATATCGGTAACTTCTATTGCAGTATAATCCTAGGTCGCATTACATCCTTGAGGTGGAACCTGAGAGTAAAAAATTCAAGATAATATTTGTAATGTTTGAAGGATGTATTTATGTATTTAAATACTACATACCTGTTTTATTTCTTGATGGTGCCTCTTTGAAGAGTCGTTACTGCAAAACAATATTGTCAGCAATTACAAGGAATGGGAACAACGCTAAATTAATTCTTAATATTTTATTTTGTGTATTTCATTCACATTTTGTTTGGTTCATTGCAAATCATCAAAATACACGCATAAAAATGTAAAGCACCTTTGAAAGTTTTTGTTTAGTTCACGTGTACTTCACATTTTTAAGCGTGTATTTTGATGATATGTGTTTTTATTTAGAATACAAAGCAACGTACACGCCTAAAAATGTAGAATACAAGTGAATGTTTTTGTTTAGTTCACGTATACTTTTCATTTTTATGTGTGTATTTTGATGATATGTGTTGTTATTTAGAATATAAAGTAAAGTACATGCATAAAAATATAAAGTATGCGTGAATGTTTTTCTTTAGTTAACGTGTATTGTTTTTTTTCATGTATGTATTTTCATGATAGTTGTTATTTACAGATAAAGCCGAGTACACACACAAAAATGTAAAGTACCTTTGAATGTTATTGTTTAGTTCACATGTACTTTACATTATGTATTTTTATGATATGTGTTGTTATTTGCAACCAATTCAATGTCCAAGCAAACGATTGTAAAGTAAACGTGCATGTCTTTGTATCTTGATCACATGTACTTTACATTTTTATGCGTGTAATTTTTTGTTTTGTCTTGTTATTTGCAACAAATGAAAACTAAACACATAATATATTAATGTGTTTCCTACGTGTTTTAAGGTCTGCGCCAGCAGAATCAATTTACGTTGTGTTCTATATGGATATGCAATTAATTTTAATTTGATATATTTTAATATTTTGGCCTTTTTCCTGTTGCATATGTTGTTTTTGATTCTGAAATGAAAGATCACTGGATGTGTAGCTGATCAAAATCGAAACCTAACATTTATATTTGTTCGAAACAATGAATTAATGGAAGTTGTTTTGAGGGTCTTCCTGATGTCTGCACATTCCTACCGTATACATCATTTACAAGGGAATATAAAGAAGAAAATTCATGGGAATTGTGGTGGGTTTTGAAAAAAAATTCTTAATATTTTTTTTGTCTTGTGCATATTCCTTCTTAGTAGATGAATTTCACAAGAATATTAAAGCATTGAAAAAGGAAGGAGGAACTAGTGTTGCTGATTTCATTGATAATTTGCCTCCCGAGAATTGGTCCTACACATATTTCCTCGGTAAACGGTATGGTGACATGGCATCTAGTGTTGCAGAGTCATTCAATTCATGGATTCTGGAGGAAAGATATTTACGAATAATGAATCTTCTCGACAAATTGAGAGTGAAGATTATGAATTTCAATGCAAACAAACTTGTTCAGTTTGCACTTGGTAAAATGAGTTATATCCTTTTTTTTCAAAATTTACTTAATGAAAATTGGAATAAAATTCGAAAATGGACTATTAGTCGCTCAAGTCAACTTGTATTTGAAGTTTATCCAGTAGTGCGAGCGACGGTTGACTAAGAAGAAAGAACTTTTTTCTAGTAAGAGCTGGCAGATAGGATGTTTTCAATGTTCTCGTGCTATTTCTATTGTACGAAGGATAAGGACTAATATTTATAAATATATTGAGGAGTACTATAAGGTATCATTATACATAAAATCATACTCAATACCTATAATTCTTCTTACTGATTTGATTTCCTTAAATATTCTTATACCTAAAAATCCATTTGTCCTTCCTCTAATGAGAAAGAGACCAACATGAAGGCCAATAAATAAGAGAATAAAGTCTTCTCGTGAGATCGCAGTTGGGGAAGTTACATGATCTAGCTGTAGTAAAATTGGTCATTATAGGTCTACATCTAAAGAAAGCATTTGATTACATTTAAATTGTTGAATTCATTCATTGTAACCATTTGATTCAATACAATATTTAATAACCCATTTGTTTGAGTAAGTGACTATAATTATATTGTTTAGTTTTTAGTCTCAATTTTTTTTTATGGTAATTCAATAAAGTACACATATTATTTAGAAAGTACGGGTGATAATTTTTTCTAAAGTCCATGTGCACTTTATTAAATTCGCATGTTCTTTACATTTTTCACTCCATGTATGAAGGTTTAATTCACTCATCATAACCATTTGATTGAATAAAATTATTTTAAAACCCATTTTTTTGAATAGAGGAAAGTTATTTTAGTTTTCAGTTCTATTTTTATAGAATCAAATAAAAAAAATTACTTCAAGCATTTTTTAATGCACATTTAGTCCAAGTATTTTACTTTCTCCCAAAATTTTCGTCAAACAGACATTTAACTAATATTTTCTTACTTTTAAAAGTTTGTGCTAGCTGCATTTATCCCCCCCCCCCCTTCCAATCCTAGCCTAACCATACTCAATTTTTTTTAATGCATTTATGTTGTGTGGGTCTTTGTGGAATAAAGTGAAAGGGTTGTACTAAATATGTATTAAAAAATGTTTGAGCGGCTTTTTGATAAAAGTCCCATTTTTAATTTGTTTTTGTATGAAAGTTCAATAAAGTACACGTATTATTTAGAAAGTGAATGTGATCAATTTTCCTACAGTTCACGTGTACTTTAATAAATTTGTGTGTAATTTATACTATGCACTCTACGTATGATTGTTAAATAATTCCTTGTAACTTTTTGATTGCATAAATTATTTAATAATCCATTTGTTTTAATAAATGAATATAATATTATTGTTTAGTGTTTAATTCTATTTTTTAATTTATTTTTTGTATGGTAGTTCAGAAAAGTATACGTATGTTTTATAAAGTACACTTTAACTTTTTTCCGTAATTTCACATGTACTTTATTAAATTGGCATCTACTTTAATCTTTTAATATATATATATATATATATATGAATCATGGTTCGAGATAACAACATATTATATAGGTTTGAGTGTATAAGTCAAAAGATACGCATGAAAGAAAACAATTTTTTTATTAAAACAAATAAAAAAGTACAATTTTTATTCATAACAAAAGGTGAAAAAAATGGGGAAGACTGCTAGTTGGGAAAGATGTAAAATGCTTTTTTGATATCAGGAAGAGAGTTGATTAAATTCGAGTAGAATCGAATTTGTTCTTCCAATTTAGCTACAAGACCTTCCTGGTAAGCCTTCTTCTCCCCTAGTTGAACAATTTTCTTTGTGACCTTATGTGTATAGAGAGACATGAGGACTTCATGTGTTGAGGAAGGTCCTCATCCATATCATGTAACTATATGAGATTTGGAGGAAGTCCATAGTAGCGTTCCCTAACATATGCTTGAAACCTATCAAATGAAGCTTCAAATAGGGAAAGATTTTCCTAAATTTCCCTTAATTGTTTTTTTGTTTCTCTCTTCCTTTTCTAAAGTAGCTCGTAACTTTTCTGTTGGGATATTCATTATCTAATTTTTACTTCAGATGTAATGGTTAAGATAGGAACACATATTACTCTTTTATAGTGCAAATATAAGCTATTTATTTATTTGTCCAAAAGTAGTTTGGTGTAACAACCCAAGCTTTTAAGCCACTATTTTATATTATTTTGCCTGATGGGCTAATTTTATAAAATAGGGGAAGTTGGAGTAAATATTATTTCCCGTGACATTAAGGGATAATATTTACTATGTTTTGTTTATTTACCGTATGAGGAGGTAAATAGCATTATATTGTGTTTTATTACGTCGTTATATGTTATGCGACGATTATGACTCATATTTAAATTGGAGCCTAATTAATGAAATAAAATGAAATTGGAACACAAAAATAATTTGCGTCACTCCGAATGTCAAAATAGGGGGTGTGGTTGTTTTTAGAATAGTCGAGATAGTCGAAATAAGTGCCAAGTTGTATTTTTGAGTTTCGGGCACTTTTGACGTGTTATGACTCAATTATGTGGACACGAGTCATTTTAATGGTGTATTAACACTTAAAATAGGGGAATTAATGTTTAGAACCCGTATAAGTCTCCCCGCCCCTTTTTATTTCTTCAATTTTGTGTTATAAGCCAAGAGAGAGAGAGAGAGAAGAGATAGTTGGGAGAAATGGAGAAAGACAGAAAAATGGAGATTTGGAGCCATAATCCGTTGCTACCGGAAGAGGATCCGAGACTACAATCTCAAGGCAAGTTTCTTACTTGCTAGATATTGATTTAATGAGATAATTTGCATGTATAGTTATATATTTGGAGATTTAAACCATATTTGGGATTCGTAGGTTTTTAGTGAATAAACCCTTAACTTTGTGATTTAATTTGATTTGAGAAAATTAGTTAGTCTCGGTCTAGGAATCAATTTGGCATAAATTTTGGTTGTTGATGTTGGGGAAAATCAAGGGTTTAGAGGTTTTGGAATTTTAGGGTTTAAACAACCCGTAGCCCAAACTTGGAAATTCTGCAGGGCCGAATCAATTCGCCATTAGCGAATTGATTCGGTAAAGCAGAAGATGTCAGGTCTGAGTTGACCGAATTGATTCGGTGTTATGAATAATGGTTGTGTCCTCTTGACCGAATCGATTCGGACTCACGGAATCGATTCGCACTCGGCTAGGGCGAATCGATTCAAAATTCCTGCATTTTTGGGATGTTTTTCCATCTTAGTTTTTAGCCCTTTCCTTTTAGGTTCGAAGTTAGGAACCTTCCATTGGGAAGTAATGGAGAGTCTTAGAGGGTTGTTTTTGGTAGACTAATGTCCTAGGATAAAATGGAAAAATTGGGCTTACCCCGAGGGCTAGTTTGTGTGGGTTAATGTCCGTATGATATAGGAAGTTAACCTAAAGGTAAATTGGAGATAAAATGTTAATGTTGAGACTTTTGGGAGATACTCCTTGAGGGGGACTCACTTTGATGGTTAATGAAATTATATGAACTCTTGGAGACTAGTTTGAGGATAATGGCACTTCGGGTCTTAGGTCATTAATAAAATATGACTTTAAGAATAAGAAATGAATATTCTAAAACTTGGTACTAAATGGATAAGTATAAAAAGGATTTTTGAGAAGGTAAAATGTGAATGATTTCAAAATGGAAAAAGTAATGTTTTTCATAAATGTTAAAATATGGATACACACCTCTCTAAATCGCTATCTTAAGGTAAGTTCGCGCTTGTGGTGAAGCCCCTGGCTAATGAATGTAGGGTGGATATATCCCTAGGCCATATGAGTGTTTATTGTTTGTTTCTGCGCTGGTTAGGTGATTCTGGGTGTGGTCATGACTATCCCTCAGGCATATGGCCACTTCTCGACATTTCTATAGGATCCCGGGTCATCTTGATGATAGGCCGTGGAAGATGTTAGCCATTTAGGGGTGCGCACAGTGGGGATACCCGAACGGACGGTCTTAGATTGCGTTATATAATATGATATATATAACTATGTTCAATAATGTGTTCCATTATTGGTATTAAAGCATTCTATGATAATGAAATGGCTTTAATTACATTTCCCGAATGGAAGAAGGGAAATGGGATGTTAAATACATTTTCCGGATGGAAGAAGGAAAATGGATGATATGATATGAAAAGGTTAAAGAATTTTTATGATAATAAAACTTGCTTTAAAATTATGTATATTTTCCTGGATGGAAGAAAGGAGATAAAATTGGTAAAGAAAGTTTTGAAATGTGTTTGAATTGGTAAACATTTGATAAAATGAACTACCAGTTATAAATATATATTCATAAAGAAAGAAATAGGAATTTTTCATGTATAGTTATGAAATTTACTTGGTAAACATTTGATAAAGTGTTTTACCATTTATATATATTCCTTAAGAAGAAATACGAATTATTTTTTTAGATGGTGAATGGATTTATTCATGTCTCCTTGAGTAGATGTAGATGAGACCAACCATGCTTATATATATATATATATATATATATATATATATATATATATATACTAATTGCTTGCTGAGGGTCTAATGGATCTCGACGATCAACCTTGACTAGTAGTAGTGTATCGGGGGGGTCACTTGTTTGGATTTCGCTTTGCGAGACACCCCATGCACGAATAGGGCATAGTGTTGAGACTGGGGAAAAGTTAGCCCTTAGTACTTGGGTTAATTAGAGCATCATCATTGATATTGAGCTAGGTTGTTTTTAGATTGAGAGGTGAAAAATATTATTGTTAATTGCGAGAGAATTATGAACTTAACTGCCATGCATTTTAGTCACATGGGAATCATATCAAACTTTGCCCTGACCCGTCTAAATTTCTTTGTTTTTGCATATGATCCTTATCGTACAGGTTCTCTACCGCATGGACACCCGTATTTACATTTCCATTCCAGTTGTCATAGAGCTACGACATATTGCGGATGTTGAAGGTTATTTGTTTTAGACGCCTCTATCTTTTGTACTCTAGTTATGTTCAGTTTATTTATTCGGGCGTGTTGCCCACGCTTTGCACTCATTTATTATAATGTAGTAATTAAATTGTAATACTCAGTGTAACTAATTGTATTGGTCTATTCACCGACAGCTTATTCGGTGATTATTTATTATATTGTCCTTCTTTATCCATTGATTTTTGATATCCACCATTTTTGCAAATGGGATTGTCTAAGTGGTTTTCTTTTACTTACATTTTTTTTAAATTGATAGTCTATTTTCTAAAATGACTGGTGGTTATCTCGTACTATTATTTTTATCGACAGTGATGCTGGGGATGGACCATCTATGATTCCTGTGATTATTAGAGTATTAGGCTGGCCACCTATTATTTTAGTAGGCTGGTTGTCACATATGGTATCAGAGCATTAGGTTCTAGAGTCCTTAGGAATCTGTGCAGACGTATTTCACTTATAGCGTTACTTCTGATTTGATATAGAGCCTTAGGATTAAGATCGTTGATTTCTCGAGTGAGATTTCGTTCTCCTACTACGATAGGAGAACCCAAAAATCTTTTGCGCGTTCGTGTGAGACTCGTAACATAAGTCGTCAGATGAAGGGCATTAAGGAGGGCCATTGTGAAGGCGCCATGAGACGGGATTACTAAGAGCTGTAAGTGGTAGTCGGGGATGAGGGTCGCCTTAGGGGTCATTCCCTTTGTAGCATTGTCTTATATTGCTATCGTGACTACTAAGTACAGTAGGTATAGTTTTCCAAGTATCGCTGCCAGCAGAGAGTGGTGCTAAGCTTGGGGATTCCAGGTGATGTCAATTTGAATATTGAGGGGTCCTTGACAAGGACCATATGTTTAAGTTCGGTCGGATTGGAGGGGGTGTAATCTCATTCGATGAGAATATAAGGCCCGAGAGTTTTGGCCTTGAGTGGGGTGTAGAAGTGCCCAGGTGCGAAGATTGGAGGATAATCTATCACCCATAGGAGTAAGGTTGAAATGGCGGAGATGGTAATCGCCATAATTAATGGTTTTCCCATAGAGAAACCCGTTAGATATTTTTAACAGCGAGTTTCTCTAGGATGCCAGGAGTGATGAGAATGTATATTCTCAAATATTCACTTGAGGTTCGGTCAGAGGCCGACAGTGAATAAAGGGTGTTACAGTTAAGAAAGTGTACACCGAAATAAGGTTGGTACAAGGAAGAGGGAGCCCTCCAATGGAAATGATAGTCTCATAAAGTAAGTGTTGCTAACAGTTCTAAAGAAGTAGTGTTCTTGAGACCCCATTTGGTGGACATCCACCCGGGGAGGAATCATTGAACTAAGGCTAGGGAGGCCAATAGAATGTTCCCTTTATTAGGGAAGTTAAGGGAGCTATGCGAGTAATCGCCAGGGTAGCTAGAGATAGAAGTAGTTTGGTTCGGTTAAGACTAGGATAATGTGTCTGAGAACCATTGGTAGTGGCCAAAGAGTTTGGCAAGAATGTTGGCTGGAAATTCCACTGTAGGTGAGGGTGGAGCGTTCCTTATGATAAGATGGAGTAGTATTGTATTTACCCTAGATTCGGGTGTGTAAATCGAGCTTGTGGTAGTATCGATGTTACTACGTAGTGTATCTATATGGCTTCCATGGTAGGGAAATTTTATATTTCTCTTTCACTCGATATGAGGTGAGTGATGATATTTGAAAGTATATGTATGGTATGTGCTACTCGTATTATATGTAATATACGCGTGGGAATATTCTCGATTTGGTTGGGGTGATAGCAAGCAAATAAGTTGCAAGGCTATCCTATTTCTAGTTCTAGAGAAGGACTAGTTGTTCTATGATATCTCTCCTGGATACAGGTTGAGACTTTATAGAGATGGTTTACGGTATGTAGGTAGTTTTCATTACTTGTTTTATTTGTTTTGTTTGATTATTTGCTTGCTTTGCTTGTTCATGATGTGCCTTATCTCCACGACCAACGAAGTTAAGTAGTAATGCATTGGATGGGTTCCTTGTCTGGATTTCGCTTTTTCGAGACGCTCCACGCATGAACCTTAACGAATTTAGTAGTGGAGAGATGTTTTAATTCTTTTCTTTTATTTCTTTCTGTTGGTTGAGTGCTAGGTTGGAAGGTTTAGCCGAGAATCACGTAATTGAGTGATTAAGGGGCTAAATTAAAGTGCAAGATATGAGCACTGTAATAGTTTTTCCTCTGATCGATGTGGGGAAGACTAAGATATGAAAGTCGGATATTGACTTATGGTTATGCCTTGATGAGAAGGCCATTTATAAAGATGTATGTGCGTATTTTGGGATAAAGTCGTGGTGGCATTTTACAGAAAGGAAATGCCAGATTGGTTAAATTTTCAGTTAATTGAGATGGTAGGACATAGAAATAGAAGTGCATTAGTAGAGTTACGATTTAGGATTCCATCGCTCCCGATCATGTGTCTTAGATCGTTACTTCTCGACTACCGACGATGCGAGGTAGTAGTATAACAGGAGGGTTCCTTGTTTGGATTTCGCTTCGGCGAGACGTCCCACGCATGAAACTGAGCAAATGTCGAAAGTCGGGGAAGGTCTTAGACACTAGGGATATAATTAGGATAATACTTATACGATTTGATTAGGATGTAGATTGACTTTAGGATTATTAGGATGTAAGGCCCTTAGGGCATGTAGCATTATTTTAGGATGATGGTAGGGAGTTGACCACAATAGGTTTGTGGGTGAACCCTAAGTAGGATTGGGTCCCTAGAACGAAGAAGTATAGGATCTGGAGTGATACAGAATGTTAGGCCATAGGAGGTGGGGCCTTTCTTAGATAGATCGTTACGTCGGTAACCTATCTTCACAGGAGTTAAAGTATGAGTTGACTTTTACTCCTGCACTCGTGTTGTCAAGATCGAGAGTGGATTTAACGAATGAGTTTCTTCCAGGAACGGGAAGTATTAATACCGAAGTATGGACCCATTATTTATACGTCTCAAAGACTTAAATCTTGTGAGAAGTATTATCCCCCACTTGATATAGAAGTTCGTAGCGGTAGTATTTTCCTTAAAGAAATAGAGGCACTACTTCCTGGACAGGAAATTGGGTCATTTTACGAGCAACGGGGTGTTGTAATATGTGTGAGGGAGGCAGAGTTGGTGTTTAAAGTTCATAAAGGACTATCAATTTGATATTCCCTTTAGCTAAGGAAATGCGGATGGATTAGTAGATGAGCCGAGGAGAAAACTGTCGGAGAGATTAGTGAGGCATGGAATGCCAAGTGGGACGAGCTTGACCAAGAGGACGCCCTAGATAGAGATTTTATGTCCACAATTGGTACTTTCACCTACTAGTATGAAGAGACTAGT
This sequence comes from Sambucus nigra, assembly GCA_949130495.1. NCBI lineage: Eukaryota > Viridiplantae > Streptophyta > Magnoliopsida > Dipsacales > Adoxaceae > Sambucus > Sambucus nigra. Next base: position 14,859,062 of record OX422217.1, on the reverse strand, counting down.
GGTGGAAAGAATTAGGATTGGAGTAGTAGCTTTTATGGATTGAAATTTTCGTACGTTTCTTATAAGTATGGTGCTGTGTGTGGCCTAGTGTAGTCGGCTGAGTACTTTGCCTACTCGTTGGATGGAACCAGCGAACAGTATATTTCTTGGCCTTAGAGTGGTCCAAGAATATTTCTTTAATGATTGGGCTCATTGAGCCGCATACTTGTAAGGACTACGCCAATGAGAATAGAAGTATGTAGTGTTGGAGTTGAGCAATGTAGTGTTAGTACAGTTATTCCCTGATAAGGGTATGGCTTGATTCGGGAAGAAAGGCAATTTGTGCCGAAATATGTAGATATCTTCTTTCGTAGTAAGAAAGGTAGGATTAATAGTTCATAAGGAACGATTTGGTGCTATGCAGAGCACGAAGAATGAAAACTGAGATCGAATAGTGATGATCTTAGTCCGAGTCCAATGGGGACGCCACACTGCCGAGGGGTTTTCTAGGAATGATAGAATGATAGTTTAGTATAGTATACCTTTATATGGTTATAAGGTACACCTGAATTTTGAGGGCAAAATTCCCTTCTAGGGGGGGAGTATGTAACAACCTAGGCTTTTTAGCGACTATTTTATATTATTTTACCTGATGGGATAATTTTATAAAATAGGGGAAGTTAGAGTAAATATTATTCCCGTGATATTAAGTGATAATATTTACTATGTTTTGTCTATTTACCGTATGAGGAGGTAAATAGCATTATATTGTGTTTTATTGCGTCGTTATATGTTATGCGACGGTTATGACTCATACTTAAATTGGAGCCTAATTAATGAAATTGGAACACAAAAATAGTTTGCGTCACTCCGAATGCCAAAATAGGGGGTGCGGTTATTTTTAGAATAGTCTAGATAGTCGAAATAAGCGCCAAGTTGTAGTTTTGAGTTTCGGGCACTTTTGACATGTTATGACTCAATTATGTGGACACGAGTCATTTTAATGGTGTATTAACACTTAAAAGAGGGGAATTAATGTTTAGAACCCGTATAAGTATCCCCGCCCTTTTTATTTCTTCATTTTTGTGTTATAAGCCAAGAGAGAGAGAGAGAGGGAAAAGAGAGTTGGGAGAAATGGAGAAAGAGAGGAAAATGGAGATTTGGAGCCGTAATCCGTTGCTACCGGAAGAGGATCCGAGACTACAACCTCAAGGCAAGTTTATTACTTGCTAGATATTGATTTAATGTGATAATTTGCATGTATAGTTATATATTTGGAGATTTAAACCATATTTGGGATTTGTAGGTTTTTAGTGATTAAACCCTTAACTTTGTGATTTAATTTGATTTGAGTTGAGAAAATTAGTTAGTCTTAGTGTAGGAATCAATTTGGTATAAATTTTGGCTGTTGATGTTGGGGAAAATCAAGGGTTTGGAGGTTTTGGGATTTTAGGGTTTAAACAACCCTTAGCCCAAACTTGGAAATTCTGCAGGGCCGAATCGATTCACCCCTAGCGAATCGATTCGATAAAGGGGAAGTTGTTAGGTCTGAGTTGACCGAATTGATTCGGTGTTATGCAGAATGGTTGGTTCCTCTTGATCGAATCGATTCGGACTCACCGAATTGATTCTCACTCAAGACCGAATCGATTCGTCCAGGGCTAATCGATTCGGAATTCCTGCATTTTTGGGATGTTTTTCCAGCTTAGTTTTTAGCCCTTTCCTTTTAGGTTCGAAGTTTAATAACCTTCCTTTGGGAAGTAATGGAGAGTCTTAGAGGATTGTTTTGGGTAGATAATGTGCTAGGATAAAATGTGAAAATTGGGCTTACCCCGAGGGCTAGTTTGTGTGGGTTAATGTCCGTATGATATAGGAAGTTAACCTAAAGGTAAATTGGAGATAAAATGTTAATGTTGATACTTTTGGGAGATACTCCTTGAGGGAGACTCACTTTGATGGTTTATGAAATTATATGAACTCTTAGAGACTAGTTTGAGGATAATGGCACTTTGGGTCTTAGGTCATTAATAAAATATGACTTTAAGAATAAGAAATGAATATTCTAAAACTTGGTACTAAATGGCTAAGTATAAAAAGGATTTTTGAGAAGGTAAAATGTGAATGATTTCAAAATGGAAAAAGTAATGCTTTTCATAAATGTTAAAATATGGATACACACCTCTCTAAATCTCTATCTGAAGGGAAGTTCACACGTGTGGTGAAGCCCCCTGGCTAATGAATGTAGGGGGGATATATCCTTAGGCCATATGAGCGTTTATTTTTTGTTTCTGCGCTGGTTAGGTGATTCTGGGTGTGATCATGACTATCCTGCAGGCATATGGCCGCTTCCCGACGTTTCGATAGGATCCCGAGTTGTCTTGATGATAGGCCCTGGAAGATGATAGCCATTTAGGGGTGCACACAGTGGGGAAACTCGGACGGACGGTATTAGATTGCGTTATATAATATGATATATATAACTATGTTCAATAATGTGGTCCATTATTGGTATTAAAGCATTTTATTAAATGAAATGGTTTTAATTACCTTTCCCTGATGGAAGAAGGGAAATGGGATGTTAAATACATTTTTCGGACGGAAGAAGGAAAATGGATGATATGATATGAAAAGGTTAAAGCATTTTTATGATACCAAAACTTGCTTTAAAACTACGTATATTTTCCTGGATGGAAGAAAGGAGATAAAATTGGTAAAGAAAGTTTTGAAATGTGTTTGAATTGTTAAACATTTGATAAAATGACTACCAGTTATAAATATTTATTGCTAAAGAAAAAAATAGGAATTTTGCATGTAGAGTTATGAAATTTACTTGGTAAACATTTGATAAAGTGTTTTGCCATTTATATATTTTCCTTAACAATAAATAGGAATTATGCTTTTTGATGGTGAATGGGTTTATTCATGTCTCCTTGAGTAGCAGTAGATGAGACCTACCATGCTTATATATATACTAGGGTATGCCCGTGCCTGAAGGCACGCTGATAATCGCAAAATGACGAACATTTTCAAAAGTACGTAATTGCAATAAGGCAAAAACCCTCCTTCGTACGTAATCGCAAAACCGCAAAAAATTCCAATATATGTAACTACAAAATGGCAAAAATTTCGTTCCCCGACAAAAAAAAGTGTAATTTAAAAATAAAAAATTTAATTATAATATCCTTTATTTATAAGACTACCCACCCTATTTAACAAATAATAAATAGTTCAACATTAATGTGCAACAAAAACTCCAACCGACATGTTAATTATCGAATTACAAAAAATAAAAATAAAGCATAACATTTTTCAAGCGTATCTCAAAAAATAATTACTTGATTCAATTATCAATCTAAAACATAAGAATTGCAAAAATTGAAGCAGTAGAGTTACTCTATATCTATATCCATAAAGAAGTAAACAAATATGTACCATAAATGAAATATATATACAATAAAAAGCATAACAAATAAGTACATTAACAAATTAAAGTAAGAAATTACATAGACATCAATAACAACAACTTTATAAGATCCGGTCCATTGGTTTATCTCTACCAATTTGAAGTAAATTGAAGAGATAACTGTTCTAGAACTCGTGCTTCAAAATGAGATAAAAAACAAACATGTTTACAGTTACACCACAATTCCATCCTAGAATAAAAGGGAGGAGGGGGAACACAACATTATAGGAGAAATATAAATAAAGTATTGGAAACTAAATTACAAACAAAAATTAGAGTAGAGTCTATTATAAACAAACAAACAAAAAATACTTTAATAGCAACAGTGGCGTTTGGAAATAAAATCCAAAATATTCACAAATGCCAAAATAAATTTATGACTTTTTATTAGCCCCGTAAACACCCACACACAATAGCAAAAAAATTGATAATGATCATAGGTCCGCGCCTCGAGGACTACCATCGACATTATCTTTTATCTCCCCCGATTTCTGCTTTTTAGAACCATACTTGGATGCAACAGTCTCCTTTGTAGACAATAGGTTTCTCCAACTTTTGTTTTCACAGCTTCATACCCTTCCTTTCCTTTTTCCTTGGCCCAACTCAACTGCTACTCCACCTCAGAAATTGTCTTCGACTAACACTGTTTATAAAAATATGAAAAGGATAGATGGCTAAAAGTATGCAAGTACATATGTATTTTAAATTTAGGGGAATATGGCCTGATAATAAAAAAAACTTTACCATGCGTGGATTCCATTGAGACACTCAAAGACCCAGGGTCATACAAACATATATGATGGAAAAACTGACAATAAAGACTAAACAACTTATTCAACTATTTGATAGGACAACCAAAGGGTCAAAATTAAAAAGAGAGCAACCCTGATTCTAGTAGTGTCGTCCTTTTAGCTTTATAGATTTTGACCGAAAAAGGATGTTGGCTGTCATTTTATATTTATAATATGATAAAAGTAGTTGAATTTAGTGATATAACAAAGATATGTTAAATATAAGGAAAGGTTCGGATAGACTTACTATTAGGCGAAGGGAGATACTATAATTTGGTAGGTAATTATCACACCCACGCACATTCTAAGAAATGAGTAGTGATAGATCTCTTTAAGTCGAGGTTCAGCCATTGGCGAAGGAGCTCTTGATTTTGTTCTTATTGAAGAAATCTACAGCCCTTCCACAGAGATGAAGATAGTTTATTGGAAGAAACCAATTCACAACAGAGCAATGTTAAATATAGATAGCGTCCTAATACCTTTCTCGATAAACACTAAAATAATGTAAACTTCAGTAAGTGATTTTCTATGTTGGTCATATGATATTCTAGATTTTCCATATTTGTCATATGCAGTCCCTACAACAATATAAAGTATCACAGTATATAAATAAAAGCTTTAGTATTACACTTGATGACATATCCTTGTACAACATTTTCTCCTCGATTGTGTAATTGCCAATAGCACCTCCTGAACGACTCACATCATTCATTGCCAACGCCATACTCTTATTTGAAGCAGTTTCTACCGGCATGATGTATTTTAATTGTAGCTGAAATTGGAAAGAACTCCAAGTGAATTATATGCATCATAAATATGGTGAAAAGAATGACTTAGGAAATATTACTCATTTCTCAAAAAATACATAAAGGTAAAGACAATAGTTATAGTAGTATGAGCTCTAGTTCAAAAGGGCATGAATGTACCGCACAGATTCTCACTGTGTAGATCACATGCCTTAGTTGGGTAATGAGGTAAATAAATATTTTCTCACTGTGTATGCCCGTGCCTGAAGGCACGCTGATAATTTTGAAAACAATAAAGTCGTGTATAATGTAAATAATAATTTTTTTATATATTATATAAGTGCAATTTTTCAAAGTATTGAATCATGTAAATTTAATTCATGTTGAATCTTGTAAATTGTTTACACTTATGTGTTGTAAAAAAATATTTAATTGCTTACGTTTGTGTGTCGTAAAAAAAGCATGATGCAAATTTTCGAAAGTGTACATCGTTGATTGGACCATACGTCATTTAGTTCGTAACAGATAAACAATTTTTTAAATAACCTATTGTACGAACCTATTACCCCTGAAGGCACGTTGAAAATTTTCCAAAGTACGTAATCGTGAAATGACAAACTTTTTCCAAAGTACCTAATCACGAAATCGGAAAATGTTCCAAAGTGCATAATTACAAAACAACACAAATTTTGTGCCCCAACAAAATAGTGTAATTTAAAAAAACAAACATGTAGTAAACAATTGGGCCAACTATTCACAACATTACTGATCAAAATACTAACGATATGAATTATAAACATGTGGAGTTGCAACATCTAGAGTGAAAGTACGTAATCGCGTAACGGCGAAAATTTTCAAAGTACATAACTACAAAACGACAAAAATGAGTAAAAATTGTCATGTATTTTTCAGATTAAATTGAGTGTAAATGGTTTTATCATCGTTTTAATCATATATTTTCATGTTAAATTCATTGTCAGAATAAAAATGAGACAACCAGATTTGTCGTGTCATTTTTACGTTCATCAGCTTCGTTTTTTTTTTAAAAAAAATCAATGTGTGGTGGCTCTTTTACTTGGGCCGTATTCGAGATATTTAAAGAAGTATTATTTCATGTTGTGTAATGCCATGACTATGTTCGTGTTTTGTTTTAAAAACTATAAAGTGTTGTATTTATTTGAGTTGTTTTAATGTCAGGTGAAAAAAAAAATTCATATCGTTGTGTGTCTTGTCTCGTAACAAAATAAGATTTATTTTAATATTTCGTAAAAATATTTACCATAGGAGCTATATCAAAAGAGTGAAATCATAGTAAAATGGTACTAAGCAAAATGAATGTAAGAATAAAGAATTTCTCATTATTTAGTTATTGTTTTCTATTCCAAAATTGGCACCACAAAAAAATGGACAAAAAAACTTTGAAGTTAATTCACTCGTACAGTGAGGTGATAAAGTACATGATTCCCCAATAGATCAAAGAAAACTAAAATATCCATCGAGGGTAGATAAACTCAATGATGTTGTGCCACTGATTTTGGAGGATGGTCATGTTGCCCCAAGGGTTCCACCTTCCAGTGAAGAAGTGGTTGAAAATCTTTCAGTTATTACTTTTACAGATGAGATCTTGACCAAGATTTGACCAGAAGCATTGTGTTGCATTTGCAAGGACACATTCCATCCTCCTTGCCTAAAGCCATGGCTACAAATAGATGATCATGCCTATGAAAGTTGGAAGGAGCAAGAGAAAGAGGCCCAGGAAGACAGAAAGGAGCTTCAAATGCCATTCATGGTAGTGAAATAACTAGGTGTATTCGGACATATTAGAGAACCTGAAATAATAATCAAGGGTATGTTAAAAAAAATAAGTACTTCCCTTTGTATCGGAATAAAGCGAGGACCTATGGAGTGTCATATGTCCTGTAATAAAAAATATTTTATAACATGTTATAACGCAAGAATAAAAACTCAGAAGAAATGAATCTTACCAAAAGTTTAAGAAATTGATTCAACACCACTGCCTTAAACCATAAACAAATAGAGTTTACCCATTTCAGGTCAGTCCAAAATAATTCATGCTTCCTTCTAAATTCTACCTGTGAAAATAGGATAAAAATGAGAATATCATATAGGATAAATTCAACTGAAACTCATATGAGATAAATTAATCCATTAGAAATTCATCCATTAGAAACTCATCCATTAGAAATTCATCCATTAGAAACTCATATCATATCAGATAGTTCTCAATTCATCCATTAGAACATAAGGATAAAAATGACAATATAAGATAGATAATATTAGATAGGATAAATTGATCCATCATATAGGATAAAAATGATCCTTTCTACCTGTGAACACATGATAAATTGATCCAAATATCAGATAGTGAAGAATTAACTTGTGCACTCACACTGACATAATACAACATCCATCCATCACATCAATTTCATTTGAGCCTCGTATAAAAAAAGTGAATCTCAATACGATACAGAACCTCAAAATAACCAATATCAACACAACATACAGCACAAATACTACATATGGTAGACTTGAATATAGGTCACAATATATATTTATCCAACACAAATAACCAATATTGCCTCTGCTTGTACCTTTTTTTTAATTACTTAGAAGAAGCCTCCAAACCCTCTCTGAACATTGCAAAATTTTCTCGCTCGATTTTAGCAGCAAATTCTGGAAACAGACCTAAGGGTATCTCCTTAAATAAATGTAGGAAAAAATGAACCAGAAGTTAAAGCAGTATACTCAAATTTCAGAATAATCTCCCTATAGTATCAATATGAAAACTTATCAAACCAAGATTCTATTGGTAGTGTTTATTAAGTAAATATGCACTGATAATGCATGACATATACCATCAAAACCATTACATTAGCTAAAATATTAAAGATGGAAAACTAAATCTATAATTCATAACAGCAAGGATTCATCCATCCCAAGATGAAATTTTTTGAGATTGAAATTCATCATGTAGCAAATCTAAGATAAATTCATCATGCACTTGGATAGAAGATCAAAATAACATATAACCCAAAATACAATCCCCAAAATATGCAGCACAACTGCCTTCATTTCTGGACCAAAATATACAGCACCACAATCCCTAAAATCTTATACCCAAAATATGCAACACCCAAAATATGCAGCACCACAATCCCCAAAATCTTATCCCAAAAATAACATATAACATAGCAGAACTTACAGTAACGAAAATTTGAGATATTTTCAAACCCCAAAATGACATATAACCCAACTGAACTTACAGTAGCGCCATAAACTGCATCTTCCATCAAAGAAAATTTGAGATATTTTCAAACCCCAAAATAACATATAAGCCAGTTGATATTACAATAACGACATAAATTGCATCTTCCATCAAAGAAAATTTGAGATATTTTCAAACCCCAAAATAACATATAATCCAGCTGAACTTACAGTAACGCCATAAATTGCATCTTCCATCCAAGAAAATTTGAGATATTTTCAAACCCCAAAATAACATATAACCCAACTGAACTTACAGTAATTCCGTAAATTGCATCTTCCATCCAAGAAAAATTGAGATATTTTCAAACCCCAAAGTAACATATAACCCAGTTGAACTTCAAGTAACGCCATAAACTTCATCTTCAATCAAAGAAAATTTGAGATATTTTCAAAACCCCAAATAAAAAAATAAATCCCACCTTGAAGCCATAATTTTTAAATTAGAAGTTGAAAAGGAATTACCCTCTCTGTTTTGCGCAGATCACTATGCCTCCTCAAAGCTATAAAAATACCGTTGACTCCAATAAGCTATTTTCTTGATATTCGTTCCACGAGACATGTGTTTATCTTGATAACTTACAGATTTGAGAAACTAAAGTGCCTGAAATTTGAGAAACTAAAGTGCCTGAAAGTGCCTAAATTTTTCTTGAGATTCGTTCCATGAGACATGAAATTTCTCCCTCAATATCATACCTGAATTGATGCTAGAACTAGATATTTTACACATAGATAAGCCATGATATTTTGAATACACGACTGATGGGGAGAGAGATAACACAATACCTTAAAGCTTCGAAACTAAAGTTCCTGAAATTTGAAGAAAAAAAGATTGCACCGAACAATGCTTAGTTTATACCTAGATTTACAAATAAAAATCTTCAAAAAAAAACACGAACATCGAAATAAATACAATGTTACCATGTTAGTGAACCTTTAAATTCAAAAGAATCTAAAAAATGATACCATGTTAGTGAAAGCTTGGAAGCGACGAAATGTGGGATAGAGGAGATAATTTTCTATGTGTTGGGTGTGTTTTGTGTGTTGTGGGGAGCGTGTATAGAAGGATGGGGAAGAGAAGTGAGGGAATGTGACGGGTAGGTTTGGATAATTAGTGTAAAGTGAGAAAATGGTGCAAATACTATTCTACCCTTGGTTTTGCATTTCAAAAAGAAGGGGGAACAAATTAGAGTGTGTTAAAAGAGGGGAAAACTAAAAACTTGAGGGGTAAAATAGAAAGTGCAAAAACAATTTGGATTGATGACTTCATGGTGCTATCTTATGACATACATAAGTTTCCTACTTTATTATATATATATATATTAATTGCGTGCTAAGGGTCTAATGGATCTCGACGATCAACCTTGCCCAGTAGTAGTGTATCAGGGGGGTTCCTTGTTTGGATTTCACTTTCCGAGACACCCCCACGCACGAATAGGGCATAGTGTTGATACTGGAGAAAAGTTATCCCTTTGTACTTGGGTTAACTAGAGAATCATCATTGATATTGCGCTAGGTTGCTTTTAGATTGAGAGGTGAGAAATATTATTGTTAATTGTGAGAGAATTACGCACTTAACTGCCATGCATTTTAGTCACATGGGAATCATATCAAACTGGGCCCTGACCTGTCTATATTTCTTTGTTTTTGCATATACTCCTTGCCGTATAGGTGCTCTATCGCATGGACACCCGTATTTACATTTCCATTCCAGTTGTCATGGAGCTACGGCATATTGCTGATGTTGTAGGTTATTTGTTTTAGACACCTCTGTTTTTTGTACTCTAGTTATGTTCAGTTTATTGATTCAGGCGTGTTGCCCACGATTTGCACTCATTTATTATAATATAGTAATTAAATTGTAATACTCGGTGTAACTAATTGTATTGGTCTGTTTACCGACAGCTTATTCGGTGATTATTTATTATATTGTCCTTCTTTATCCATTGATTTTTGGTATCCACCGTTCTTGCAAATGGGATTGTCTAAGTGGTTTTCTTTTACTTACAATTTTTTTTAAATTGACAGTCTGTTTTCTAAAATGATTGGTGGTTATCTCATACTATTATTTTAATCGACAGTGATGCTGAGGATGGACCATCTATGATTCCTGTGATTATTAGAGTATTGGGCTGGCCACTTATTATTTTAGTAGGCCGGTTGTCACATTAGGATAATGAGTAGTTGAGCTTAATAAATGGTCTTCGGTTATTGTGTCTAGCTGAATAAATATATATAGTAACTTTCAGTTGCAAAATCAAAATTTATTTAATTAATCAGTGTCTATACTTGGTTTATATTGCGCGTACTTTATAAATAAAGCGTGTATTTTTATTAAATGCGTGTACTTTGTTTCATTACCTTTAATTTAAAGAAATTGCGCATCCATGCATGTACTTCGTTTATATTGCATGTACTCTATTCATAAAGCATTTACTTTTACTTAAAATGCACGTAATTTATTTCATAACACTTACGTGCATTGTTTTTGTAGTTATCAATGTGTATACCTTACGTGCATTGTGGTCCATGCCAGTGGCAATACACCATTTTGGTGTAATACATATAATAAACAATAACTAATATAAAATAAAAAAATTACAAACATGGTATGTATTTGAATCAATTTATAAAAGGTATTTCTCCTTCCCAGGGAAGAAATATTCTGAAAAAAGAATTTCAGTTAGTATTTTAGCATTTCAAGGCCTGGAAAGGATTTTTGCTATTCGTTGTCTCTGCTAATTTGTTCAATGAAGTAGATGCAAAATGCCCTGCAGTTAACCCTAAAATTAAAATAAAAAAAATATACAAATTAGTATGATGTGAATGAAATTTTTTGCTAATATACAAATTAGTACTTTATGGAATTGAAGCTTTTTCTTACCCATTATATTGCTTAGGGCATTCATGATCTCTTATTAGGTTAAATTCAACATCACTTTCCAGTAAGAAATCTACTATTATTTTTTCTTCTTCTATCAATGGATCATCTTCAATTATAAACTCATTTGGTGTACCTTCATTAATTGTTCTCTGAGTTACGAAACCCATTTTTCGTCAGTGTCTATGCTTGAGTCTTCAAGAATTACAGTGTCTTTTGGAAGACAGGAAAATGTTAAGAGAATAAATAGTGAGTGTATACAAATAAAAAAGTATATGTAGATTAAAGAGTGAAATGTACACGCATAATATAAAAGTACACGTGCTTAGTATTTTTGCATTTCACATGTATTTTATGTACTTTGATACTCTGGGTGATTATTTGCAACTAATGCAAAGTGCACGCATTATTTTGTAAAGTACACGTGAATCATAAAAGTACAGGTAATATGACTAATTAAGTTGAGGCTCTGACCATTTTTTTGGTATCATCAAAGTATATTGTGTTTTGTTCCTTGTCATCCGGTCGAAGGGAATCCATATGGATGACTTTCTTTTGAACTTTGTATATCGTATATAATGTGAAATGCCCTACGTCATGTCTTAGTCCAATGAACAAATTATTACGACTGCCCAAGTATTAAAATAAACCTTTGTATAACTCGCCATTCTTATTAATTTCATTTTTGCTACAAGCTTATATCTAAAAAAAATTATAGACATTGTGTTAAAAAAAAATGGGTGATTGTGATTCACAAATCTTTTAATTTTATTTTTGCTACCGAACAATAATCAGAAAAAGTGTGTAAGGGGGAAATCCCTTCCTTTGATAAATTTATCCTCAGTACTTCACTAAAGGTGATTATTATATGTTTCACACAATATAAAATGGTGAGGATATAATAACATTGAAATTTAATGAATGTCTAATATTTTGTTTACATACTTTGCTTGATATGTCTTGATTCTTAAGGGCTTAAAAAAAATCTTCTCATGGGACATATGAAACCATCCTTTGGTAAATAAATTCCATGTATTTTATACAGGCAATAACAATTGTATAATAAGCATAACATTATTCTTCTGCTTTAAAAAAATATAAAGTGATATATCATCAAACAATACACTTAACCCCGACTCAGCCTTTTGAATAAACTCTTCAATTTTATTCTTTGCAACTTCATTGAGGTATTTGTATGAATTAACTGCTTTAAGCTCGCAGTGAGTTTCTTTATATTTTTGGGCTATTGTTAGTTTGTCGATTCTCGACTTTCTCAGTTTGTGTTTTTTAATTGGGCGATTCTTCTGGGTTTCATTGGAATCTTTTTTATTCTCCTGTCCTCTAGTAATAGGACCTTTTATTTCGGGTATTTCTCTAAATACAAACCCTTTGGGGGTGTCCTGTAGTGTCTCTATTTCATATTTATAAATGCAATCATCTTCTCTCTTTGGTTTTTCGTCGTTTCTCTCATGAATTCTCTTGTACATCGAAGCATGTGCAATCTTCAAGTTCAAAATTTCATCCATGAGTTTTTCGTTAATGTTTTCCTAGTATATTTAAAAAAGAAATGTTAGAGTGCAAAATGTTTTTGATAACTATAAATTCAAAAAAAATCATAATTCAACAATTTAAAACACGTGTACTTTGACTTAAGTACTGCGTGTATTTTGATAAATGCATGGGTTTTCATCAAAATCTTCATGTATTTTATAAACTATACGCGTGTACTTTATAAAATAACTGCTTGTACTTAATAAAAAACCATGTCCTCTAAAAATTCATGTACTTTTATCATAATATTGCATGTACTTAATAAAAACTCCTTGTATTGTATAGATACCTGTTCCATTTTTTTCTGTTATGATTCTTCAAGAATTTTCTTCAATGCCGAAATTTTGTCGTTAAGATATTTATCATTGTTTCCATGATATATAAAAAGAATGTTAGATTATAAGATTATTTGATAAAAACAAAAGAAAAATGAATCCAAACTCAAATAAATGAAACAAACGATAAAGAACAACATTAATAACTGCGTGTAATTTATGAAAACTGCGTGTACCTTATGAAAATCTCATTATTCTACAATATAAAATGCGTCTAGTTTGATCTAAGTGCTGCGTGCATTTTTGATAAAATGCACCTACTTTCATCAAATACGGCGGGTACTTTATAAAATAATTGTTTGTACATTATAGAATAATAATGTTTTCACTTTGAAAATTAATCAAAAGTACCTGTTCAATTTTTTTTTCTTCTGATTCTTGAAGATTTAGCCTTAACGTCACCATTTCAAGCTCACCATCTCTCAATTTTTCGAGTACATCATCATACATTTTCTTGAGATTTTTATCTGTCTCAAATAGATAGGTATTCATTTGATCCAAGATTCTTAATGATTCATCCTACTTTTTCAATGTCTCTTCCAATTGTTCAATTCCTTCTGAGTCACTCATGGTTACTTGAACAAGTTTTTGATTCAAAGAATTGTTTACTTAACTATTTTGGCATTTTCCACATCTAACTTATTGGCAACTTTTTTTTCTTTCAGAAGTTGGGAATTTTCCACCTTCAACTTCTTCATTTCCTTGTGCTTCCACAAGTTTACGATAATACATATTCAAGTGTATATATTCAAAATAATAAGGTTGGCACTCTCCACCTCCAAAGACTTCGCCTTCTTTAGTGCACAATCAAGTTTTTCAAATGCTTTAGATAGTTGGGCATTTTTTTTTCCAATAACACCATTTTTAATACAGCATTTTGTTCCTCTAAATTCACCTTCTCAGCATTATCAATATCTTTTAATTCAAAATATTCAACATCTGTTGGTTCATAATTCCCAACATTCTCAAACTTTTCAAAATCTATTGATTTAAAATTTTTGATTACTTTTAGTTGATAATTTTCCTTCTTTTTAAAGGAATCACAATGTTTTTAAGGGGAATATTCCAACCTGATGAAAAGGCATTGTTATCACATTGTTTAGCAACTCTTTTTGGCAATGAATCATTACGTATAAGACTTGAGTAAGAAATGTTCAAAGAGAAAGTGGGCCCTTCGTATTGAGTTTTAATCTTTTTGATGCCCTTCTTGATAGCAACTTCACTCTCAATTGCACTATCCTTACTAGCTGCGTTATTTGTAGTCTCCATCTTCAAATTTGTTGAAGTGATATTATTCTTAGATAACCAATTTTTCAATGATTACAAGTTCCATCTAAGAAATTTTGGTGTTTCCTTTTCCATCCCTTTAACAGGTAGAATGACATCAAACTTCTCACATACCCAATACTATGATCATTCAAAAAATGATATTAATAATTATATTATCTAGTTTAATAATTGGAATAACATGTGTACTTTGTAAATATCACGTGTACTTTGTACGTACACGTGATATTTATAAAGTACACACGTGCATTTTGTTGAAATGTCACGTGTAATTGAAAAGTACACGTGATATTCCAATTACCATGGAAAAATAAATTATGCGTGTACTTTATAAATATCACGTGTACTTTCAAAGTACATGTGATATTTACAAAGTACACGTGAACTCAGGTTTTCAAATAAAATTTTCAATTAAAATTTTCAATTTGTTTATTGGACTACATTAGTTTATTTTACTCACCAGTTAGGAAATGACACATCCACTAGTTGTGATTGGTTTTGAATTTGTTGTTTTGTTGAGTGAATTGATGAGAAACCCATTAACAATACATGGCCAATCATATTTAGTCATGTCATCAATATTGTCGATGTAGGGTGTCAAAAATATATATATTGTTGACGTGTCAGAGCCCGAGTGTAAAACAACTTTAAAAATAGTTTTGCAAGTATTTAAAATGCTTACCAGTTGATATTACATATATGTTAGTACCTAGACACTCACTTTAGAATTCTCACCCCACAACTAGTGTGCACGCCTAACGTACTACTGAACTAATCTAGATAAAGTTAACCCAATTCACTAGTCCAACCTAAATCTCTAGCCTAACCTGATTTCCCATCACCAAATTCTATTCAAGAAATCGCATAACTATGGGTTATATCCGATAACCTTTTCTTATAAATAAATTAAGCCAATTATGTTCATCTCAATATAGACTTAAGTTCTCAACAACTTAATTCATTTAATATTAATTATTCCATTTTATCTACTTACAAGCAAAGTAGATTAATTACAGGTATATATATTTATAACTCATAATATATACTAATAGGGCACCCGACATACATCTATGGTGCTAGCATACTATGCTATCAAGTCTCCGTATCTCTCGTACAAAGGGAAATACTAGTTCGGAATCACTCTCGAACTGTAGTAACTCAAAACACACATATTGGAGACGAAGCATAGTTCCCAGTCACTAAGAGGTCAGCACATACCCTCACATCTCTTTGGACCGTCTGACAGTCATTCTCAGATAGCTTGTATCCAGGGATCCTATGTTATAGGGTACAAGTCAATATCCCCCATAAAGGTCCAATCGAGATAAGACTGTCCCAGCACGGAAACCTCCATGATAGCAAGTAGCTCGGTTATGATTACACACACACACACGCACATACACACAGATATATGGATTATCGTCCCTCTCACACGACGCTTAATCCACTCTACCACTTCCACTTCGTTATATTAGTCCCACAGACATATATTTCACACATCTATTCCCCTGTCCCTTTAACCCGGACAATTTTGATATCAACTAACCAGGATGCCCACACACCCTATAAACCGTTCATATCGGTGTAAGCATCACATAGCTTCACACATAACACCCAATTCTTTATTTTCCCTGTACTCACAATGTGGATACAACACTTAGTACTCTCAGTTACCCAAGAAATTGAAAATTTAAATCCTCCTTAACATTGTTCCACCCTTCAACTTACAGTTATAAGTACATATTTCTATAACGACCGAGGTACCGGACTCATGCACAAATGGCCAAACATCTCCCTACTTGTAACCTTATGCTAAGTTTCATGTGTGTGATGTCTCGTAAAGCGAAGTCCCTGATACACTACTACCTAGCATTATCAGTTATCAAAATATGTTAGGCCCTCAGTCCAGAACATATACCCCTATATTCCTGTCTCTTGACATAAAAGATACATCTCCTTCCACAATTACATTTAAAAGAGGAACTCCCCCCCCCCCCCCCCCACCCCCAAAGTCACTATCACTCAATATTGGTGGAAATCACATTCCATAAAACTCGTACACATATAACCAAGACTCTTTAAATCCTATCCCCAGATGTATAACTTTAAGTCTTAACTCCCACATATCTAAAGGAGTGATATAACAACGCGCCCTTCCTATTACTAAGTCCTGAGCGTTAAATGTAATAACAAGCTAAATATTTCCTTAACAGTAAGCCCAATACACTCCGAATCATATCAATAAAGTCCCTACACCCACCAAAATTGAATATCTCGAAATCACTATACCTTTCGAAGTCCATATAATATATAATATAAATGCGAGCGTGACCCTCTCGCAGGTGAGGTTTTGCCAGAACAAAACATCCTGCACAGGTTCATATCGCATCAAGAAAGTAGTATTCAACACATCAGGACCCCTAATTTGTAACGGATGATATCCCGATCTCAAGTTTATCTTTGAGAAGAAGGCAGCTCCTCTCAACTGGTTGAACAAGTCGTCAATTCGGGGCAATAGATATTTATTATGTATCGTGACTTTGTTCAAATCTTGGTAGTCCACACACAACCTCATTGACTCATATCTTTTCTTCACAAACAGCATGGGAGCGCCCCAAGGTGAGGTAATCCTACGAATGAAGTCCTGACCCAACAGATGCTTAATCTGATCCCGTAACTCTCTCATCTCAGCTGGAGCCATATGATATGATGATCGGGCTATCGGTTGAGTACCCAACATTAAATCTATAACGAAATCTATTTCTCGACTAGGTGGTAACCCTTGTATATCCTGGGTTACATTAAAACTCACGAACTACAGGAATCGAAATAGTGGGAATCACTACCTCCTTATAGGTCTTCTCCTCGATGTAATATAAATGGGTGGACGATCCTCCCTCAAGACGAGGCATCATCACTATAAACATTTCCTGACCCGAAATGGCAAAAAAAAATACTCCTACTGAAACATTCTATCATGACTCTATAAGAAGTAAGCCAATCTATGCCAATAATGGTGTCATGCTCGTGCATATCAATGACTACTAAATTTGCATGCAAAATCAAGCTCTTAATCTCTATACCTATTCCTTGACATACAAAGAAAATCAACGACTCATTACCCAACGGTGAGTCTACATATGTCATTGTACTCTCTGCCGTGCCTAACAACCCTGTGGCCCATGCAAAGCTAGTGTCTATAAACGAGCATGATTCCCCAGTGTCAAATAAAATGTGTCCCATAAAACCATGGATAGGAAACATACCCTCAATGATGGATGGTGGGTGCTGAAATGCTGCCACCTGGATGTTGTACGCACACCCATACT
This sequence comes from Sambucus nigra, assembly GCA_949130495.1. NCBI lineage: Eukaryota > Viridiplantae > Streptophyta > Magnoliopsida > Dipsacales > Adoxaceae > Sambucus > Sambucus nigra. The sequence continues at coordinate 14,841,415 of OX422217.1, read as the reverse complement.
ATAATTGCCCCTACTGCTAGGGTATCTTTCCCTTATTTGGATAATAATGCCTCCTATGAACCATATTTCCACAATTGAAGCATCTACCTGTACACTGCCTCACGTTACGATTCTATTGATTTCGACCCTATTGCTCGATTTCACCTTTTCCTTGGCCCTATTGTCCCTGCTGAGCATCTTGATGAAAAACGATATCAAGTAGAGGATAGACCCTCCACTTGTAACCCTATTATACACACTTATAGAAGAGTCCTAAAAGTATTTTCCTTCTTTGGCTTTGTTGTCCTTGCTAGTCAGGTCGGAGTTCCTCTCTAGCCTGATCTGAACATGTTAGACGTTTATGGTCATTCCTTCCACATTTGAGACACATTTTTATGCCCTCATTCTCTCCCTAGCTATATTGTCCCTGACGCTTTTGGTTCTTCATGCAAATCTTGATACCTTCGTGGTCTTTACGGCCCTGAGGGACTTGTTGTTATGTTATTGGTGTCTTCCCATAATTGTTAACTCCAGTCATGTCAGATTAACTATCTTTTCTTTCTCTTTTTCCTCCGATAAGTTGCATATAGCGATCTTGGTACTTTAAGACTGCAATGGAAACTTCCCATGCCCTAATTCCTTCTAAATCGACGATTGATACTCTCTCCGGGGGTACCATAGGTATCGGCTGACCTTGCTCATTGACTCCTCCATCAATGTTAGCTTGTTCTTCTAGACGTGCCATCTGAAAGTTGAGATAATCTGAATGAGTTCAACATTCATATAAGTAAATCACCGAAGTACAAATTTCCAACATGTAAGGTTGAATACAACATTCCTAATATTGGGGCTCTAAATCAAACGACGTTAAGAAGAAAGCGTAATAAGACATACAGATCCTAAAGGACACTAGAACCTGGTGGTCTGATACCACCTGTGACACCCCACCTAATTAAATATTGGGTGATCAATCCTTTATGAATTTAAATCAAAGTGTCCGGTTGGTTCATTCTTAGCATCACTGTCGAAAAATAATTTTCTTCATTTATCACCTAACGATTAATTAAGTTCCATTTTATGAATCTATATACACAATCCATTTTATGAAAACATATAATGATATTGAATATCAAATCATCCATGTGGAATAAACATGTTAGATTAAATCATTCGAAATAAAATATCCAAATCCAAGGACAATGTATTAATTAAAATACTCCCAACTAAAAATAAGTACTGAAATAATTAAAGAGTGAAAAATCTCACCGAGCTAAATAGAAACTGGAAATGGGCAACACACGTCGTATCTAAAATGACTAAGTAGAATACGGAGATGACAAGGATAAAGCCATCTACTGCAAAGACTTGCAAATCCCACACTAGCTACAGCACGTCAACAGTCCAAGGATCTATGCCTAACGCCCCTATGGTTGGGCACCTATAATACATATACACATACAAAGGAAAGAAGAGATTACAGGAAATGGTTCAGAGCCCGAGTATGAAACAACTATAAAAATAGTTTAGCGAGTATTTAAAATTCTTTCCAATTGATATTACAAACATGTTAGTACCTCGACATTCACATGAGAATTCTCACCCCTTAACTAGTGTGCACGCCTAATGTACTACTGAACTAATCTAGATAAAGTTAACCCAAATCTCTTCTCTAACTTGATTTCCCATCACCAAATTCTATTCAAAAAATCTTATAACTATGGTTTATATCCGATAACCCTTTCTTAGGAATAAATTAAACCATTTACGATCATCTCAATATAGACTTAAGTTTTTAACCACTTAATTCATTTAATATTAATTATTCCATTTTATCAACTTACAGGCACTATAGATTAATCGCTGGTATATATATTTATCACTCATAATATATATATTAATGGGGCACCCCACATACATCTATGGTGATGGCATACTCTGCTATCAAGTCCCCATATCTCTCTTACACAGGTAAATATTAGTTCAGAATCACTCTCGAATTGTACTAACTCAAAACACACATATTGGAGGTGAAGCATAGTTCCCATTCACAATAAGGTCAGCACATACCCTCACGTCTCTTAGGACTGTCTAACTATCACTCTCAGATAGCCTGTATCAAGGGTTCCTATGTTCTAGGGTACACCTCAATATCCCCCATAAAGGTCCAATCGAGATAAGATTGTCCCGCGCGGAAACCTCTGTGATAGAAAGTATCTTGGGTATGATTACGCACCGATATATATATATATACATGAACCCATATATATATTCATATTATTCATCTAGGTAGGCCCATGACCCATAATATATTAGAACCATGCGTGGCATATAACGCCCGAGTTCTACGTATAATTGAATCATTCTTCTATTTTCTCAATTACCGCAAGTCCTTAAGTACTTCTCGACTCTCAAAGTGTATTCTATTGATAAATATAAAATCAGTAGGTGTAAACCCACTACCCTACTGGTCTAAGTCCTTATAAATTCTCATAAGACCTAATTTAACGTATGAACAATTTCCCCTCCAAATTATACCCCTGGAATCCCATGATTAAACCTCGTATAAAGTCGTATTAACCGGACCCTACTGGTGCTTCCCAAGTCCCATTACGATATTTAAATTATGTCCAAAGGTCCTTACACATTAGGATCAAATTAACATTAAAAGGAGAAGAAGTTTTTATTTCTAGGAGGGGTCGATAGATCGATGAAAAGGGTAAGATCGATCGATGCTGACGATCCATCGACATTCTTGAGTCGATCGATCGATGGAGCAGGTAATGGCCCAGTTTTTGCAATTCTTAACCTATGGGTTTCATCCAATTTAAATCATCAAACCTCCATTAACATGTCCCAAACTCCCAATTAAATATCATGAAAGTTATATAAATTAATATGGAAGATTTATAACATAAAACATTCATTAATTCCTTTAGAAATGTCATCAAATGGATTAATTCAAGAAATTATCATTTAACCCTAGTTTATCTAATTTTCTCAAGAATTCCATTAGTTTACAGATTGCTATCTCTACTGGGCATCAAATTTCATGGTTAATACTCTACATATAACAAGATATTCATCCTAACATGGTTTCTACTCCAGATTGCAATAATAATCTCCCAAACAACATTATATTTCCATGAGACATAAAATCATTATCTCCTACACTAACATGGATGTGTTATCAACAAAAGAACAACAAGTTATATACTTTCCTGGGAATCAAAGGTATGAGTTTTTGGTATTTGATGGTGTGGCTGAGTTCCTCTTCCTCCTATGTACACTCCGGCGACGTTTGTGGTGAGAATGGTGCAACTAGGATGCTTCTATTATTGGAAAAGCTCCTGACTTCTCTCCTCTAATGGATTTTGTGAATTATGTTTGTTCTAACCCTAGAATACAACCTCTAACAACAGATATAGTTGTATAATTTTCGTCCATAATTAAGGCCTAAAATTATAAATTACGAAAAAGCCCTCCCAGGGTACCAGTTAGGCCTAAAAACGTCCCGAGACCCAAACCGAACTCCCGGGTATACTTTTCTGAATGTCTTGGCCCTTACGGACACATTGGAACACTCGAAATGACCATACGGGAGACTTAGAATTAATTTACTTTTTATCCCTTTAATTTAGTCCCGACGCGACTAACATGAGCATCCCAACTTAATTTCTATAACTGTCGTATTATTCACTCGCGACAATTTTAATAACTTCACTCTCATATATTACTTTAATCATTAAGTAATATTCTACATAATTCTTACCAATTAATAATTAACTCTCGTCATGCTGGTAAATAATTATTTTAAAAATCTAGATTAAAATTAAATTAATTCATCCTAATTTAATTTAATTAGTCCCCTAATTTAATGGCCATAAAAATACGGGGTATTACAATGCCCTCATTCGTGTCCAACTCTACCGATTTCTTCAAACCCTTATTTATGTCTCACTTTTCAATTTTTTTAACTTTGAAGTATCGGACAAGGAATTTAGGTTTTTGATACGCAACCATTCTCTTTTTCAGATCTATTGATTATTGTCCCTCTACCATTGGGATCCCAAATATTTCACTTATATCTTTTGTGCTTAGTTTGGCCCTATTTTCATCTCAAAACTGTTCATTTCCATCTTGAAGAGCTTAATAATGAATGGAATATTTTTATCGGTTTTTTTGGTGCTACAATTCTACTAATTCCTCGTGTAGTAGGCACTGAAATGCTCCAAAAATGGAGTCTTCTTAAGAAGCTCAATATGCCTATCATTTACTTTATTTTTAATTGCATAGAAATGATGATAAAGGCTAACAACATTCGATATTGGTCGTGTTTATTCATACCACATGTAGATTCCACACCACTTCTTGAAGAACATTCTTCAGAACTGCTCTTCTTATTGTTCTTTCCTGTTTTTCCTCATCTTCATCCCCATTCCAATAGTCTAAACACATAAAATTTAAATTACAAACCTAGAATGATAAATGACATGTACAAAAAATAAAATACACGCGAATTGGAATAAAATACTGACTCAAATAATAAAGTGCATGTGTATTTAACGAAAGTACTTGCAATATTCTTATAAAAACTTCTACAAATTGCAAAAAAAATACATGCTAACCATGGTAATACCTATCGTCTGTTATATGGTAATACCTAACACATGTTGTTTGACAAGTTAAAAACCAAGATTCTTTGTTATTAACATATTCATAAAAGAAGTGATGCAATAGATCCATGTTAAACATGCTAACATTTTCAAAACCTCTTAAGCAATGCTCCTCAATTCATTTTGCTAAATCCTTCACTTTCGATTTAGTTACTTGAAGCTTTTGTACATCAAAAGTAAACTTAATGTCTTCATAGTAGTGGAAAAAAACAAGTAAACCTTTCGCTCTATCATTGATGCGAAGTAGAAAATGAATTTCATCAATAAAAGTAGTATTGACTATCGATGTGAACGGTTTTGTATTATTAAGATCTTCAATGGGCAAGTAATTTTTTTTAATTGAATATGCTTGATGTTATGATTCTTAAACAATAACACAACCATAATACTTCTTAAAAACATTGGAATATCATTTAAATGTCGTTGGCGTGAACCACAATAACATAAGATCTATTAAATATGGAGATGATATATATGCTAGATAGAGTACACACATATTACATAAAGTACATGCACATTGGATTAAACCAATTCAATTTAAATGTGCATGTACTTTATGAATTTGCATGTACTATTTGAATGTACACCCAAATTCATAAAGTACATGCACATAATACAAGACTTATACAAATACATCACCTAAATTCATAAAGTACATGAAGTCCTAAATAAATGTTGCTGGTGCAGACCACAATTAATATAGGACTTATACAAATACAAAGAATATGTAAGATTGATTGAATATGGAGATGACATATATATTGTATAGAGTACATGCGTAGGATCAAAAAAGTACACGCACATTGGATTGAACCCATTCAATTTCAATGTGCGTGTACTTTATCAATTTGTGTGCATTGTTTGAAAGTACATGCAAATTCAAAAAGTATATGCACATAATTCATGACTTATACAAATACAGGACCTAAAGTACATGTAGTCCTAAATAAATGGCCCTGGAGCGGGCCACAATTAATATAGGATTTACACAAATATAAAGAGTATTTACTTATCCAAATGATGTATATATTCCGAGTCCTTAATAAATGATGTACACATGAGGAAATGTACAGTGATGAAAGACTTAAATTTCCAGTCATCAACATGTAAAAAGTGTGTTTTGCGTATAAAATCCGCGCAATAAATGTATTTTTTCATATCATGAACAAGAATAATGTAATTTCATCACTTCATGTATAATGTCTACAAATTTATACACATGAGAACAGAAAATAAATAATAAAATAAGATTAAAGTTATATAAAACCTAAGGACACAAAAATAGTACATGGAATACACAACATAACACTCAAAAAACAAGGACAAACAAGTGATACAAGAAACAAAATGCTTACAACACAACACATACAGAGTGTATGGTAAAATATTAATAACAAAACTTAATAACATATATATGAGCAGGTAGCCATACTTATTAGTGTTTTTTGAAAGAATTTGATTGAGAATGTGAAATGGAACTTCCATGATTAGAATTTTGATCGCTTGAATTTCTGGGAAGCGTGTTTGTTCTGGATTTTAAGGGTATTTCTAGGTTGTTGGACCAAAATTTGACTGATATGAGAATTGCTTTTAGATTTTGATTAAAGAGACAGTACAAATAGGGTTTTGATCGAAGCGACGATACCTTATTTTTGGCGCTTGAATTTCTGTGAAATGTGTGTTTGTTTTAATTAGGGGGTATTTATATATTGGACATAATAGTTTAAAATTTTTTGGGCCGTGTTTTTTTGTCTAAAATTGTTAGTCCAATTATTAGAGCGTAAATGGCCATTTTTTTGTTAGATGAAATTAATATGAGATATGAATTTCATATTTTTTATTTTGTGATGAGATTGTGACAACCCGCTCACCAAAATATGGGGTGGCCGGCCCAATACTCCAATTTAACATGAATCATGGATGGAATCATTATCATCATCACAAAAAAATAAGAAGTATACAGGATAACCACACAATATTTCAGAAAAACGGGTTGCCGAATTTTTTTTTTTTATAATTTAAAGAAAGAAATTAAACAACCCAATACTGAAAAGAAAGTGGGAACCCCTAGATTATATGGTACAATAATGACAAGTAAACAAGAAGAGGACCGAATATTATATCGGTCAACAGACTCATAAAATAATACTAAACAAGTTCAATATTTTACCTAATACATTACATTAAACAGTTACAAAGGATTGGGCCTCACGCCCGAGTAATGACCTGATCTTAACTAGAGTGCAAGAATGACAGCGTCTATTGCAATATGTCTAGTAATACAAGAAAAGCATCATAGCTCGCCGAAAACATCGGAATAGGAAAGTGAGAATAGGCATCCTTACGGTGGAGCCACCTGAACAGATACAAGATACATGCACAACAAGAAATATGAACGGGTCAGGGCCCGATTTTATATGATCACCAGATGAATAAAAAGTATGACTGTTACGAACAAATATTATGCTAAAAAGATAATAGTCTAACTACACAGTTTTAAAGAATTAACTAATGGAATCAAATGATCATATAATTAACTTTAAACTATGCATAAGAGTATGGTTAACATTAATTTAAAACTTCCATCATTTTGTACTATTTCATTTCATTATTATGTCCCTTATCAGGAACTCATAATCACAAATTTTATGCTCTTACTAACATTCCATTCCTTATCAAGAATATAATCATCATAAAATGCTCTTTGTGGCATTTTATTGTGCTCTTTATGGCACTTCTCATACATCCAGTCCCACTTGATTAAGAATTGTTATATTCATATATATATATAATGATTCTAAGACCGCCCCTCCGAGTTTCCCCACTGAGCACGCCCCTAAATGACCATCATCTTCCAGGGCCTATAAAACAAGACAACTTGGGCACCTATAACGCGAGACGTCGGGAAGCGGCCATATGCCTGCGGAAGAGTCAATACCACACCCGGAATCTCCTCACCAGCGTAGAAAATATAACATACTCGCTCATATGGCCTAGGACTATAGCCACCCTGCATTCATTAGCCAGGGGGCATCACCAAGCATGCGAACTTCCCTTATGATGTCATTTAGAGAGGTGTGTTTAAGTAAATTAGCATTTACCGTATTCATGATTAAGTAAATTATCATTTACTTAATGAATCAATATCATTTCCATTTTCTTTTCATTTTCATTTTTTTCATGTGTGTTCCATTTGTATGAAATCGTAATATTTAATATCATCCCAATTATATCCGGAGCCATACGTACTCTACATCTTCATTACATCCTCGAAGAAGTGAATAACTCTTAATTTTCTCCAAACATTTTAGGGGGTTATCATAACTCCACCCCCCCCCCCCCCCCCCGCCCAAACTAATATACCTTAATGAACGAATAAGCTTACAACTTATTCCCCCAACATTTGTTTTAGGTATTATTGTGAAACATAAAGACTAATGTATCTCAATTGAGCTTCTAAAATCTCCCAAACATAACACTACAACCTCCTAGTCTCATAAGGATCAATTAAAAGAAAAGAATGCCTTAACTTCACTTGGCATACCCGCAATATAACTCCATATAAATCATTTCTATCCTAGGGTAGTTACACCACTCATCTAAGACTCTAAAACTCTAAGTTTACTTCATACAAAAAGGTCCCTAAATCCTAAGCCTAACGAAAAAGAATTGAAATTGAGTTAGCAAATTAACTCAAAATTGTGGCACTACATAATGGATTCGCGCTGGCCGAATCGATTCGGACAAGAAAACGAATCGATTCGGACCAGCCGAATCGATTCGGATGGATAGACCTGACTTTATACAACTTACCGAATCGATTTGGGCCATCCGAATCGATTCAGACCCTTTAGACCTGGACACTTCCCCTCTAGCGAATCAATTCGTCCAGGCCGAATCAATTCACCCCTGCGAATTTGCTAAGTATGGTTTTAAGGGTTATGAACCCTAACTTCCCCAAACCTCAAAACTCCTCCATTTTAAACATACCCAACAACATTTATCTACCCAAAATCATCCCAACATGATTCATTCCTACTATAATCCATAATTTCATCATCAAAACTAAAATTAGGGTTTAATTCCCAAAAATTCCATTTTTTATCCATAATTGCAATTACACAACTATCACACAAATTGTGACCACCCGAATATAATTACGATAAATTATGTTTAAATCATGATTAGACTATGTGATATGAATAATATGTTATTAGTATATATAATGTTAAGTCATTATATTTAGTCTAATCCTAGCTTCATAAAGCATGAAAAATGAATTAGTTACGAATGTGAGATTTTGAAGTTTTCGGTAGGAATGCTCATGTTTTAAGGCTAGTTTAAACATTATAAAATAATAATTGACTTGGGGTGAAAGCTAGATATTTTTATACAGGTGAGTTAGGGTTGTGACACAACAAACGGTGTGTGAAACGGAGGTCCGAGTAAGAAGTTATACCGAAATTACTAACGAAGGGTAAATCTGTCCATTCATTTAAGTGGAAATTTGTCCTTTATGCCCAATAAGTGTCTTAAATTGATTGGTTGGAGGTGGAGGTTGGCTTTGGCCGACTTCAAACCCTTAAAATATATCCTTATTCATCCAAATTCATCCATGAGAGATTTTAAGCTTAAAGAAAGAGAAATAGGAAGTTAGGAAGAAAAAGTGAGGAGAAAATTGGAGAAAAATCCGTAGAAATTACGTAAAAGACCCTAAGGTATTTCCATCCATAAATCTTATTTATTTCTTTGTATTACTTATTTAAATGATTGAAATAATCATTTTTTTACTGAAATTCCATGTCTTGATATGTACTTATGGATAGATGCAAGTTTAAGTAAACTTGAATGTGTAAACCCTTGAGATTGTTTTGTTTAGGAACCTTCCATATATTTCTCTATAGTTACTGGAAATGATTGATTCCAATTGGAGATTTACCTGGACTCATATGTGTATTACATATCCTAAAATCATGTTAAAATACCAATAAATGTGTCTTTGGTGAGAGTTTGAAGTTCGGGTATGAAATCTTCCCTAAGGGTGAAAGTATGCCCGCCATGTGTTCGATGTTTTGCTTGACATAGCAAACGAACATTAAAAATTATGAAACTTTAATTATGTATTGTTAAATATGTTTAATTATGTTGGGTAAAATATCATAGAAATTTATGATGTAGAAAAATTTTGAAAATTCTTGGAAATTGAATGAACGATAAAAGAGCCTATAGGGCAGATTTGCTATGTGGAAAAGAAATAGGCATATCTTGCTCTAGAAAACTCAGAATTATGTTCCGTCTTTTGTGTTGGGAACATGATATGATAAGTATTGGATTAACAAGAAGAATTAAAGAAGATTTGGGCTGTAATTTTAATATGTTAGATATCAGAACCTGAGTCTAGATGGGACTTCATTTATAATGAATGATTTGAATTGAATAATATGATGCTTATGGATTGAGTTATGTTTAAGTTATTCTTTAAATTGTTAATATTCTTATGATGATACTAATATTGTAAGAATGATAGGAAGGGAAGAAGAGCTGATTGAACAAGTACCAGATAAAGGCAAGGGAAAATCCAGTTAAACTGTCAAGGTGAGTGTACTTATGATTTGTTTCATATATAAATATGAATATAGCTCAAAAAGCGGATTTGTTTGAATACTTCGGTATTCAACATTTGTTTGGATATTAAAATATCCAGTATTTGTTTGGGTCTTATGATCCAGTATTGGTTTGAATACTTCGGTATTCAGGATTTGTTTGGATATTCAAATATCCAGGATTTGTTATTGCCAATGGGAAGAATTATTTGGATCTTATGATCCAGGATTTGTTATTGCCAACGGGCAGAATTATTTGGATCTTATGATCCATGTTTTTTTATTGCCAATGGGCAGAATTATTGGATCTTATGATCCAAGATTTGTTATTGCCAACGGGCAGAATTATTTGGATCTTATGATCCATGATTTGTTATTGCCAATGGGCAGGATTGTTCAGATTTTATATTCACATATTCGATATAGAATTGTTATTCTATTGCAGGGAAGGAGTACCTCACTAAGATTAATGCTTATGGTTTATATTTTAACAATTTCAGGTTTGTACGCTGCCAGCTAGGGTAATATATGACCGGTAACTTTGAGAGTTGCACCGTTAGAAGAGCTGGGGTTTAAGTATGGAGATTTTATCGTTGTCACACCGAACATTTTGATATACTCACACATTGTATATATTGATTTAGTATGGATTGAGTTGATCATAGTTAATCATAGTATTGTATAATCTCTAATTATGACTATGATGTTGACTTCGTTATGGCACAAGAACAATATTATGTTCATTATGCAAAAAAAAATATTGATAAAAGAATTAAAGTTTCAATGGGCTCGAGATTATGATCCAATTATTCTTATAACAAATGATAAGTATGGATATTGGGTTTGGGGTGTGACAATTAGTGGTATCAGAGTGTGGTTATTAATTCTGGACGTGTGTGACGATTAGATGGCAATATTTAGTTGATTTTATATTTATGAATTAATTATATACTAACCAATAGTTTAGTATCATAAACTGTTTATATTGGATGTTAGAACTTTGTTGTATTACAGATAATTCCAGATGGAACCTGGGAATGGAAAACCTAGAGAAGAGGGAGTCGCTTCTCGTATAGAGAATACTGAAGTAGAGCAAAGTGTTGCTGGAAGAGCTAGAGAGCAAGAGCAGCCTACAAGGATGCAAATAATGGCACAAGCAACGATGAGGATGGCAGAGCAACAAGAAAGAAATGTGTCACAAATGGCAGAACAACAGGATAGATATATAGAATCAAAGACTGTGGCCAGGATTGAGAAAGAGGCAAGGAAGGAAATGAAAGATTCCATGCATGAGAAGTTTTTGAAGTTGAATCCTCCAGGATATTCAGGGTCAGTTGAACCTTCAGAAGCTAAGATGTGGGTCAGAGATCTAGAAACTATCTTTGCAGTTATGAAGGTTCCAGATAACCAGAAAGTGAATCTAGTTGTGTTTAAGCTCAAAGGGGAGGCGAAATATTGGTGGGAAGCCATCAACCATTTGGTGCCCAGGATGGAAGGTACTGATGTTATTACTTGGGCTGAATTTATTAAGGCTTTGTATGTTAAGTATTTCCCTAAGGTCTATAGGAGGGAGAAGCTGAGGAAGTTTATAAATTTAACCCAAGGGAACATGTCTGTGAGGGAGTATGATGCTAAATTTACTACTTTGTCTAGATTTGCTACTAAGTATGTGCAGGAGGAAGAAGAAAAATGTAGTAAGTTTCAAGATGGACTGATTTGGCCTATTCAAAATAGAGTGGCCACTTATCAGTTAGAAGATTATGCTTCTCTGGTAAACAAAGCCACGATAGCAGAAAGGCAAATGAACCAAGGGGTGGCTAGTAGAGAGAGTTTTAAGAAGAGTAGATTCGACGCATCTCACGTTAAGTGTTGAGATGGAACTTCATAAATTTCAGAGAGGTGGTGGAGATAGTGGTAGAGGTCTGGGGAGATTTGGCAGAGATACTATGCGTAGAGAATCTTCTAGTCTTGTTAGGAGGTCAGGAAAGGGTGAGGCACCGACAAGATTTATTACATGTTTCTTTTGTAAAGAGGAAGGGTATTATAAATCTGAGTGTCCTAAGCTTAAGGGATTGGAATGCTACCATTGTCATCAAGTGGGGCATATTAAGAAGAATTGTTCGTAATTGGCAGAGAATCCAACAACACATAGTGAAGTAGCAAGCAGAATGTTATCTCCGGGCAGTGTAGTGAAAAGTATGGGCAGAGGACAAGCCAGTGGTTCCAGTCCAGGTGGACGAGTCTTTACGATGAAAGAGGCTTATATTACCCTGGATGTCGTGACAGGTACACTTTCTGTTACTGATAGAAGTGCTTATGTTTTAATTGATCCTGGTTCCACCCATTCTTTTGTGTCCAATTCTTTTGCCATATACCTGAATAGACCGTGTACTCGTTTAGATGTGGGGTTGGGTATTTACATGCCTATGGGAGATATGGTTGTAGAGGAATATGTTTTTCGTGATTATGTTTTGACTATGGGGGCTAGAGATATAGTTATAGATCTACTTCCATTGGATATTTTTTATTTTGACATAATTCTGGGAATGGATTGGTTATCTAAATATCATGCATCTATGGATTGTTTCTGTAAGGAAGTTGTTTTTAATATTCCTGGTGAGCCTGAATTTAAATTTGTTGGGGAAAGGAAAATTGTTCCCAGTTGAATCATTACTGCTATTCATACGAGGAAATTATTGAGTAAGGGTTGTGAGGGTTTTATTGCATATGTTCTTGACGCTAGGAAGGGGGATTTACAATTAGTCGATGTTCCTATTATACGGGATTTTCCTGAAGTGTTTCCTAGTGAGTTGTCAAGGTTACCTCCAGAAAGAGAATTTGAATTTAGTATCGAATTAGCACCGGGGACAACCCCTATTTCTATAGAACCGTATAGAATGACACCTGCTGAGTTGAAAGAACTCAAGATTCAGTTGCAAGATTTACTTGATAGGGGTTCATACAGCCTAGTGTATCTCCATGGGGTGCGCCAGTTTTATTTGGGAAGAAGAAAGATGGTACCATGAGTTTGTGTATTGATTATAGGCAACTGAATAAAGCTACAAATAAGAATAAATACCCTTTACCTCGTATAGATGATTTATTTGATCAATTACAGGGTGCTAAAATGCTTTCAAAAATATACTTACGATCGGGTTATCATCAGTTGAGGGTCAAGGGGAGTGATATTTCTAAAACTGCTTTTCGTACTCGGTATGGTCATTTTGAATTTTTGGTGATGCCTTTTGGGGTGACTAATGCTCCAACTGTATTTATCGATCTTATGAATTGGGTACTTCATCCTTTTGTTGATTCATTTGTGATAGTTTTTATTGATGATATTATGATTTATTCATGTGATATGGTTGAACATGAAAAGCATCTCACAACTATTTTGAATCTGTTGAAAGATAAGAAGTTGTATGCCAAGTTTAGCAAGTGTGAATTTTGGCTATCACAAGTTGCATTTTTAGGCCATGTTATTTCGGGAGATGGTATATGTGTTGATCCTAAAAAGGTAGAGGTTATTGTAAAATGGGAGAGGCCCAATAACGTGACTGAGGTGAGGAGTTTTCTTGGTTTAGCTGGGTATTATAGGAGGTTTATAAAGGGATTTTCTTCAATTTCCTTGCCGATGACTAAACTAACCCGGAAAGATGTTAAGTTTGAATGGAATTCTGATTGTGAAAATAATTTTGATGAATTGAAAAAGAGGTTGGTAACTGCCCCTGTTCTTACTATTCCACATGGTGGAGATGGTTTTGTTATTTATACTGATGCTTCACACCAGGGGTTGGGTTGTGTTTTTATGCAGCATGGTAGAGTTATTGCTTATGTTTCTAGGCAGTTGCATACACATGAACGTAATTATCCTAGACATGATTTGGAACTTGCTGCTATTGTGTTTGCTTTGAAATTATGGCGTCATTATCTATATGGTGAGGTATGTGAATTTTTTACTGACCATCAAAGCCTTAAGTATTTATTTACTCAGAAGGAGTTGAATTTGAGGCAGAGGCGGTGGATGGAGTTAATTAAAGATTATGATTGTACAATTCACTACCACCCAGGGAAGGCAAATGTAGTTGCAGATGCTCTGAGTAGAAAGGCTTCGGGAAGGTTATCTTGTATTTGGTGTGCTAGAGTTGCCCACATCATGGAGTTGAGATTGATGGGAGTAGAATTGAAGCTAGCAGATGGGGGTAAGTTCTTTGCTCATGTAACTGTGAGACCTTTATTAGCTACCCATATTCGTGATTTGCAAAGCCAAGATCCTTTTCTTGAGAAGAAACAGCAAGATGTCCGAGATGGTAAGTCTGAAGATTTTTGTATTGTGAATGATGGCTCTTTATTGTATAAGCAACAATTATGTGTGCCTAATGTGGGTGGATTGAAAGAGAAAATTTTAGATGAGGCTCATAATTCCATTTATACTATGCATCCCGGTAGTACTAAAATGTATAGGGATTTAAAGGAGCATTATTGGTGGAATAATATGAAGAAGGAAATAGCTGATTTTGTTGCTAGGTGCCTTATATGTCAGCAAGTGAAAGTGGAGCATCAGAAACCTACTGGTCTGCTTCATCCATTGCCGATACCGGAATGGAAATTGGATAATGTAACGATGGATTTTGTGGTTGGGCTTCCCCGATCTCAGAAGGGGTCAGATTCGATTTGGGTAGTGGTGGATAGATTGACGAAGTCCGCTCACATTCTAACAGTCAAGACTACGTATATAGTTGATAGGTATGCTAGATTGTATGTTAATGAAATTATTCGATTGCATGGAGCACCGGTATCTATTGTTTCAGATAGGGACACTACTTTTACATCCAGATTTTGGGATAGCTTGCAGTATGCTATGGGTACTAACTTGAAGTTTAGTACGGCTTTTCATCCCCAGACAGATGGGCAGTCTGAAAGGATAATACTGATTTTGGAAGATATGCTTAGAGCTTATGTGCTTGATTTCAAAGGTAATTGGGATGAATATTTGCCTTTGATAGAATTCGCATATAACAATAGTTTTCAGTCTACTATTGGTATGGCTCCATATGAAGCCTTGTACGGTAGACGATGTCGTACACCGATATGTTGGGGTGAAGTTGGTGAAAGGAAGATAGAGGGTCCAGAATTAATTAAAGTCACCACTGAAAAAGTGAAGATTATTCAAGATAGAATGAGAATAGCTCAAAGCAGACAGAAAAGTTATGCGGATAAACGACGAAAAGATTTGGAATTCCAGAAAGGGGATTATGCATTTCTTCGGATATCGCCATGGAAAGGAGTTATGAGGTTTGGAAAGAAAGGGAAATTAAGTCCACGCTACATTGGACCTTATGAAATCCTTGAAAAAGTCGGGATGGTTGCCTACAAGTTAGCATTACCAGCAGAGTTAGCTCGGTTAAATGATGTTTTCCATGTTTTTATATTAAGAAAGTATGTAGCTAATCCTTCACATGTCTTGGTGGAACAACCTATTGAGTTAAAGGAAGACTTAAGTTATGTGGAAGAACCACTTGCTATCGTGGATAGGGAGGAAGAAATATTGAGATCAAAAGTGATCCCACTTGTGAAAGTTGTGTGGCGAAGGCATTCCATGGAAAAGGCTACATGGGAGAGTGAGGATACCATGAATATTAATTATCCGTATTTGTTTGATTCAGACAACCAAGGTATGTCAATTTCAGGGACGAAATTTTCGAACAGGGGGAGAATTGTGACAACCCGAATATAATTACGATAAATTATGTTTAAATAATGATTAGACTATGTGATATGGATAATATGTTATTAGTATGTATAATGTTAAGTCATTATATTTAGTCTAATCCTAGCTTCATAAAGCATGAGAAATGAATTAGTTACGAATGTGAGATTTTGAAGTTTTCGGTAGGAATGCCCATGTTTTAAGGCTAGTTTAAACTCTATAAAATAATAATTGAGTTGGGGTGAAAGCTAGATATTCGTAGACAGGTTAGTTAGGGTTGTGACACAACAAATGGTGTGTGAAACGGAGGTCCGAGTAAGAAATTATACCGAAATTACTAACGAAGGGTAAATCTGTCCATTCATTTAAGTGGAAATTTGTCCTTTATGCCCAATAAGTGTCTTAAATTGATTGGTTGGAGGTGGAGGTTGGCTTTGGACGACTTCAAACCCTTAGAACTATATCCTTATTCATCCAAATTCATCCATGAGAGATTTTAAGCTTAAAGAAAGAGAAATAGGAAGTTAGGAAGAAAAAGTGAGGAGAAAATTGGAGAAAAATCCGTAGAAATTACGTAAAAGACCCTAAGGTATTTCCATCCATAAATCTTATTTATTTCTTTGTATTGATTATTTAAATGATTGAAATAATCATTTGTTTACTGAAATTACATGTCTTGATATGTACTTATGGATAGATGCAAGTTTAAGTAAACTTGAATGTGTAAACCCTTGAGATTGTTTTGTTTAGGAACCTTGTTTATTCAAACTTCCATATATTTCTCTATAATTACTGGAATTAATTGATTCCAATTGGAGATTTACCTAGACTCATATTTGTATTACATATCCTAAAATAATGTTAAAATACCAATAAATGTGTCTTTGGTGAGAGTTTGAAGTTCGGGTATGAAATATGCCCTAAGGGTGAAAGTATGCCCGCCATGTGTTCAATGTTTTTCTTGACATAGCAAACGAAGCTTAAAAATTATGAAAATTTAATTCTGTATTGTTCAATTTGTTTACTTATGTTGGGTAAAATATCATAGAAATTTATGATGTACAAAAATTATGAAAATTCTTGGAAATTGAATGAACGATAAAAGAGCCTATAGGGAAGATTTGCTATGTGGAAAAGAAATAGGCATACCTTGCTCTAGAAAACTCATAATTATGTTCCGTCTTTTGTGTTGGGAACATGATATTATAAGGATTGGATTACCAAGAAGAATTAAAGATGATTTTGGCTATAATTTGAATATGTTAGATATCAGAACATGAGTCTAGATGGGACTTCATTTATAATGAATGATTTGAATTGAATAATATGATGCTTATGGATTGAGTTATGTTTAAGTTATTCTTTAAATTGTTAATATTCTTATGATGATACTAATATTGTAAGAATGATAGGAAGGGAAGAAGAGCTTATTGAAGAAGTACCAGATAAAGGCAAGGGAAAAGCCAGTTAAATTGTCAAGGTGAGTGTATTTATGATTTATTTCATATATAAATATGAATATAACTCTAAAAGCGGATTTGTTTGAATACTTCGGTATTCAGGATTTGTTTGGATATTAAAATATCCAGGATTTGTTTGGGTCTTATGATCCAATATTGGTTTGAATACTTCGGTATTCAGGATTTGTTTGGATATTCAAATATCCAAGATTTGTTATTGCCAATGGGCAGAATTATTTGGATCTTATTATCCAGGATTTGTTATTGCCAACGGGCAGAATTATTTGGATCTTATGATCCATGAGTTGTCATAACTACAAGTTCCTTACACACATCGGAATCGAATATCTCGAGCTCACTATTCCCTCCGAATTCTCTAAAATAGATAATATAAGTGTGAGTCCGACCCTCTCGTAAGTGAGGCCTCGCCAGAACAAAACATGTTGCACTAATGCAACCATTTCGATAGCGTTGCAAAAACTGCATACTATCATACTAACCATTACTATAAAGTTGTAACCAAGACAATATCATACTCGTATATCACATCACTAAAACGAGTAATCTCAATACAGTATATAACACCATTAATATACCCATTCATTCTCCGTGGATAGCGCTAAGGATAATCCCGCTACACTAGGAAAAATATTCACATAATAATAATGTTTATAGTTATACACATTAAACTCATCTCACATGTTAATCTAGCAATGAACAAATAAATAGTGACTCGCTCCGTCACATAAAACACGCCTCATCCGTCGAGAATAAAACTCATACTTCTACCTCGCCAATCGTGTTGACTACACAGATGGTTTCCAGACGTGACACACCTATCTAAACTAAAACAAATCTACTTTAATCGTTGTCCCTTACTAGACACCCAACTTTTGTCCCCTATAATCGCTTCGAGAAAAATATTTTAGCACGTGTGATTTCACTCTTCACAAAATACCTCGATACTTAATGCACTTATCACCTGACATACTAACCATATTAGGATTTTTCCTTCCCTCGGACTTTGGTAGACTCAATTTCTTATGGCTACCCCCTTTGTTCCCTTAGCCTTGTTAGACCTAAAGATTATGTTATTGATTACAATAGTCCTTACTGAATCTACCCTTTCTTGGTTAGAATTCAGCTATCCGAAACATTCAAATGGATCCCCTGATGTGCATCCACACCCTCTTGTGGGTGCTACACTACCACCATTGTATCCAATCTTATCCTTGACTAAATTCTTCGATTCTTTTAGCTTCCCACACAAAGAAGCATTATCATCTCCATTGACAAGGTACGGTATTATCAACCTCTTAATCGAACATCCAGCAGAAGTTCCCTTTTTAAGTGTTATTAATTATTATTACAAGTCGATATCCCACTTGCAGTTCTCTCCTCCATTTGTATCTACATCCTTCGATACAAGATTCACTAATTGTTCCGATTCATATTCCCAAATGGAACTGTTATAGGTTCTCTTGTAATGAATTCAGGACAACGTTCACATCTTATTATCATCATCTGATAATGGAATATGCAGTCAAACTGTACCTAAGATTCTCCTATAGGCATAGCATTACACTTCACACTTCTAAAAGTAGTGGTTGACTCTCACCATGATAACTTTGATATTACAAGTCAAGAAATTTTTTCTCCAATTTCCACTTTCAGTTAACCACACTCCATCCTATGTCCAAACCTTCGGACACTTTACCTCCTCTGGCTAATACACGCAATTTTCACATTTTTAAAATGACCAAAATTCCTACTGACATCTCTCTTTGATGTTTTGTCTGACCTTTTCCTAGTTATACCACGTTTGGTCAGTTTTCTCTTACACCTCAACTATAGCAGCACATGGAAATCATAGGTTGCGCCTTATCCGTCTTTAAAGTCCTAGCTTCTCGTGCCATAATAGGGGTGACCTTAACTATGGTCATCATCCTTGAATATACTTTACCACCTCAACTAAGCCCTGTCTCCTGCTGTCCGTTTAACGACCCTCGTCAAACATCCTCCATTGCTCGGCATACGCACATATCCGAACGCAATTAGAATTTACTAATACACATACGTTATAGCCGGAGAACTGAATGTCACCATAGAAATCAACAATCCTAAACTTGGGGCTCTATATCAAACAAAGCACTGTTGGAAGCATAACAAACCGCACAGATCCTAAAGGACACTAGAACCTGATGCTCTGATACCACCTGTAACACCCCACCTAATTAAATACCAGGTGATCAGTCCTTTATTAAATAATAATCAAGGTGGACGGTTGGTTCATTCTTAGCATCACTGTCGCAAAAATGAATTTTCCAATTTAAACACCCTAAATAATTAAGCTAAATATCAAAACCATTTAAAACATTATTTCCATTTTATTAAAACGAATTATGAAAACCCTTAATAAGTAACAGTTTAAGATTCACACAAGTATTAAGACTGAAAATAAACACCCATGAAAT
Source organism: Sambucus nigra (assembly GCA_949130495.1). Lineage (NCBI taxonomy): Eukaryota > Viridiplantae > Streptophyta > Magnoliopsida > Dipsacales > Adoxaceae > Sambucus > Sambucus nigra. The sequence goes on along the minus strand of OX422217.1, from coordinate 14,821,516 downwards.
TTATCATTCATATAATCCAATACCAACTTTAAAACTACAAACGAAAACAATCCTGACAGTAATCAAATCCCAAAGAGTAAAAATACTAAAGATAAATGAACATAATCTCTGACAAATCCAACTGAGTAAGGAAACGGGCGACACATGCCCTAACTGATCAGAATTAGAATGAGAGTAGATTCAACATCGAGGTCGTCTAAGCAATGTCCTGCAACTCCCACATAAGCTGCAGCGCGTTCGATCCAAAGAATCTACCCAAGACGCCCCTGTGGCTGGGCATATATATATATATATATATATATATATATATATATATATATATACACACAACAGAAAAGAGATAACAAGAAACGGGTCAGAGCCCGAGTGTAAAATAGTTTTAAAATAGTTTAGCAAGTATTTAAAATGCTTACCTGCTAATGCAAGAACCATGTTAGTATGCGACACTCTCTTGAGATTTCTCACCTCTCGTCTAGTGTGCACACCTACCGTGCTAATAAATCTCATCAATTTCCCTATCTTATTCTCCATAAGGTTTTATCACGTGAAAAGTAAGGGTAAGATATTTACTTTAGGAAATCATTATCTTGAGGATTATGTACGTAATTTAAAACATCTCATTATCGTTATAAAGTTCCGGAACACTTATAATAAAGTTGAAGCATTTATTCATTACTTATCTAATTATCACAGTAGGAAGTTCACATATCAATATACGTCTATATATTAGTCACACATATAATACATATACTAATGGCACCCCACATAAGATCTATAGTGCTGGCATACTCTGCTATCAAGTCCCCGTATCGCACAAACTAAGGGAAATACTAGTTCGGAATCACTCTTGAACTGTATTAACACAAAACAAATACAAATGGAGGCGAAGCATAGTTCCAAGTCACTAAGAGGTCAGCACATACCCTCACGTCTCTTAGGACCGTCTGAATATCAATCAGATAGCCTGTACCAAGAAGTCCTATGTTCTAGGGTACAAGTCAATATCCCCCATAAAGTTCCCATTGAGATAAGACTGTCTCGGCGCGGTAACCGCCATGATAGCAAGTAGCGCGGGTACGATTTTTACACAAACGTATAATATATGCACAATCACAAAGTCATATATATATAAATATTCACATTTCCAGATTAGGTGTGCTCATGAACAATAATTATAATTATCCATTATTAACACATATTACTCACCTACCTTGCATAATGGATTCGTCTTTTTTATTCTCATTTGTAATTTATTTCATACTTGCTTCTCGTCTCTTGAAGTATTCTATCGCACTAAGTATAATTTCGGTAGGTATACTCTCACCTACCCTATGGTATAAATCCTAATTTCGATTATCTCACTCTCATGATCTTGAGGGTAAACTCATTGTCCCAAATATTTAAATCAATACACCTAAATAACTCCCAATAATTTTGTACAATTCTGGATTCCTTCGATACTGGTTTTCCTCACTCAAATTAATCGTCCACTAAAATAGGGGCAAAATAGGAAATTCCCTAAAAGTTTGAAATCTCGCTCAAGCCAGAATGGGTCTCGCTCGAACTACTTCCACGTGTCGCTCGAACGACTTCGCGCGACATTGGCATCTCGCTCGAATGACTTCACGCGACATTTCCACCTCGCTCGAACGACTTCACGTGAACTGGACTGGTTCATCTTCAACCTTTGGCAGTCTCCTTTTTTTCACCATTTTTAAGCCTAAAAACCTCTATAGTTTGATCCCCAACGTCTCATCTTCAATCCCAATCAATAATAACAAGGTTATATATCATTCCTAATCTCCTAGAATCATTAATTCGTCAAGAATCATTAATATTGCAAGAAATCCCCAAATTCATTTATAAGAACCCTAGTTTCCAAATTTTAAATTAAATAACTCAACCAACATCAATTCGTTCATCAATATTATTTCCAAATTCGTGATAAAACCTCTACATATGATCAAAATTCAGGCTACATGGATTCTCCCTACAACACATGTGATTTTTCTTCCCAAAACAGATAATTCTTCAAATAAAATATACGATTCTCAATCCTAGACTAACATGGAAGGAACATTAACTGGAAATCAGCAAGATAGATACTTTCCTGGAAATTTTGTTTATGATTTGTGGAATAAAGTGGTGTGGTTGCATTCCTCATCGCGTGATCTACAATTTGACGGTGACAGCGGTGAAAACGGTGGAGTTATTGGCCTAGAACTCCTTGGAAAGCTTCTCCTCTTCCTCTCCTATGTACGTCTTTAGTTTTTTGGTTATTCTAACCCTAGAATACAACTCCTATCATCTAATATATCCTTGGTTAATTCGTGGGTTTAATTACCCAAAAATATGAAATGTCCAAAATGCCCTCCCGGGATGCTAATTAGGCCTAAAAACGCCCCGAGACCCAAACTAAACCCCCGGGTACATTATTTTGCATATCTCAACCCTTCTGGATACATTGGTGCACTCAAAATGACCGTACGAGTGACTTATAATTTATTCACTTTTACTAATCATAATTTAGACTTGACACGACACAGGCGCATCCCGACTTAAATTTCCATAATTGTCATTTTATTCAGTCGTGACAATTTTTATAAAATCACCTTATATATTACGTTGCTCATATAGTAATATTCGACAAATTTCCAATACTTACCAACTCACGTCGCACTAGTAAATAATAAACCATTTTTCGAATTAATATTAAATTAATTTTTCTCAATTAAATTTAATACATCCCTAAATTCAAAAGCCACAAAAATACGGGGTATTACAGAGATCCCACAAGAGATCCAATTCAGCAATGGAGAACAACCTTCTTCATCACAAGATTGCTCCAGATGAGTAGAACTACTATATCTAGGGTTTATAAGACTCACATATATGTTTGGGAATTGTTTGTGAGTCAAAAAGGTTGACAAACCATGAAAAATAAAGTCTTGAAATATGCAGCAGTTCTGCAAAAACGTGAGTGCCAAAGACTTGAAAATCGTATAGAATGGGCACTACTTTAAATACACAAATTGAGGTGGCGCGTCTCTCGAATGAAATACATATGTCGCTCAAACGAACAACCACGTCCCCCGAATGACTTCACGCGAGATGGTTATATCTCTCAAATGACAAGCCAATCTCGCTCAAACAACGTCAACGAGATTTTTCCCTTCGTCTCTATACTTAGAAAATTTTCTTATTTCGAAGTAAAAACGTTCCAGACCCTTAAAAAATATTTTTTTTAAATTTCCCAAATATTTATGTAAATAATAAAAACTCCAAATATATTATTTCACCATAATCGTGAGTGGAGTAGTGGGAGCGATTGAAGAGCATGTTTCATGTTGCATGATGCACGTATGAATTTATGGATGCAAAGATTCAGATCAAGGCTGTCATGGATGATCGTTTTGACGTGCCGAATGTAGTGGTATCAGACATACTAAAAAAGATCTAGGGCAAACATAAAATTCCTAGATTCTAGCTCAGACATTTATAAAATCATGTCCTTCTAAAATTTTTAATCTATTTTTGGCTTGAGTCATTTTGTACTTTCATTGTTTTCTTTTGATTTTTGTCTTGGTCTGGGATTTCATTTGGTATTAAATTTAGGATAAAGATTCATCTGATTTGGCGTTTTATTTTTTATTTGGATTTCAAAACCTATTATTACATTAATGTGTAGAGGTATGCATGTTCGGTTACGAATTGGTTGTGACATCCTACCTATTCTTATCTTGGGTGATCAGTCCATTATTAAATTAAATAGGAATCATCAATGGTTTCATTCTTACCATCACTGTTGAAACATAATTATATCAATAATACCTAATTACCTGGTGTAAAAGTTTTACTCTTTATATTAGCATGCAATTATATAAACCACTAAACCACATTCACAATTCCATTTATATCGTAATAATGATAAAACAACCGACTAAATAAAGATTACTGGAAAAAACATTCCAGCCTGAAGTCCAAGTATAATAGTCCATAAATAAAACCAAATCCAACAACTAGAGATAAAAATGGAAATGCAATATCTCTGAAATAACATCTAACTAAAGATGGGCGACATGCCTGACTTAGAGGAATAAGTAATGAAATTGATCTGATATAAGTGGAGGCGTCTACTACTGAGGTCCTGCAACGTCCACAACAGCTTCAGCACATCAAATAAGACTTGACTCCTAAGCTTGGGGTCCTTTAGGCTCGCGACCTAAAGTGTTTTTACAAAAATAGATTTGAAAACGGGTTAGAGCCCAAAAACATTTGAATTTTTTTAGCAATTATTTAAAATGCAGTAAAAGAAGATATTATATACATGTTAGCTTCATGTGTCTTCGCTTAAGATCCTCACCTCTCAGCTAGTGTGAAATCCAAGAGTATTCTTATAAATCACCCTAGTTACGGTACCCGCCTAACTAGTCCCATTAAGTCTCTACCTGCATACTAACCCGTTGATTCACCAGTATTCCCTTATAATATGTTATCGAATCTCCATCCCTCTTAGCCAACTTAAAGTCACCAATTAAGTATTTATTTTCACATGCTGAGGTTACTTTAGATATCACCATTTTTGCTATCTACTAATACATACAGTAGAATAAATCACACGTGTGTGTGTGTGTGTGTGTGTGTATATATACACACACACCACCCTCATAATATATATGTATACGAAATCCCTCGGTAGAGTCCTACGATGCGTTCATACTCTACTATCAAGGTCGGGTACACCATATACTTAATAAAGGAATTCTAATTCAAAATCACTCTCGAACCATAAATTAAAATTCACGCAATTGGAGGCGAACATAATTCTAATCATTTGCACTACGTACACACCTAACGCATCCAAATAACTGGTCACACTATCATACACACAAGTAGTGCACAACCCTAAGTTCTATGTTCTGAGGCATAAGTCTAAATTCCCCCCAATGGGCTCATCAGGATAAGATTGTTCATGACGCGGAACCTCTCGTGATAGGAAGCAGTGTAGGTTTGTTCACACACATAAGAAATCACATAATAGGTATTCGCAGAACCTATATATATATATATATATATATATATATATATATATCCATATAATAAGATGGAATGGTTTTTGAATTGGTAAAAATGTAAAAGCACAATAACGTTCATGATCTTGCCACATCTTCCACTCCTCAAATCAATGGTTGGGATTGACACCCAAAACTTTTTATCTCGCCCAAACATTTCAAGATACCGCCTTAAGATTTCACGCTCATTTATCTTCAGCATACACGCTTGATTCTCTCTCTCTCTCTCTCTCTCTCTCTCTCTCTCTCTCTCTCTATCTCTTCATAAAATCCACTACCACAAATAAAGCTCAAAGTACAAGCCTATTTCTCTCTCAAAATCGGCCACAAACAAAGCTCAAAACCCATATCTCTCTCTCTTCAGCAAATCTTCCACAACTGTTTTTACTCAGGAACTTCTAAAAGTCCCCAACCTTCTTATCTTCCATTGATACAAGCTCATGAATTTCTTATCTGCTACTCTCTTCCATAAATTTCTTAGTTTTTTTTTTTGCAGATCTGCTCCCTTCTTATCTGCTACCATGAGTTTCAGAGTTTTTTTCTTTTTTTTTCAGATCTGCTACAATGTTTGTTTCCCTACCAACGCTCCATATTAAACCCTTAACGTTTTTATTTTTTGCATATCTTCTCACCTTGACAACGCCGGTATCTGCTCCCAACTCCTTAGTTCATAACCCCATCAGAGCTGATGGGATTTTCACTGGAGGTTCGTTGGAGGTCACTAAGGTTCCCCAAGGTGGGTCGGAGTTTAATACAAGGTTGACCGGATTGTAATTTTAAGTTGAGTTATATATATATATATATATAATTTATTTACCACTTTTTTTGGTTAATACCTTGCACAAGGTTAGTCGAAGGGAGATTTTGAGTTTGTTTGTGGTTTCCCATGGCAACACTAATGTTTCATTTTTTTAGCAATGGAAACGTTACATTTAAAGAAATTTTAAGAAATTTTTTCCATGGCAGCACTTTGTAGGGTTTAAAGAAATTTTTCCTATATCTAATAGTCTCAGGTACATTTCATTACTTTAATGAGTTTATGTATTTATTTTATGTATCCATTTAAAGTTATTTTTCATGGACATTTGAAAGTTGTTTTGTGGTTTCAATAATCTGTTTGCATACTCTATTTTGTGGTTTCATTTTTTGGTAGTAAGTGTGTTCATATCAATGAGAAGTTTAGACCATATATATCAATGAGAAATTGGTTTCAATAATACTCTGTTTTGTGGTTTCACTTTATTTGGTGTTGTTTTTGCTTTGAATATCTCTACACACAACATAGGCTGAAATAGAGATTATGGAATGTTACTGGAGATTATTGATTTGGTTATGGAATCAGTTTGAAATCATTTAACATTAAAACATTATTGATTTGGTTATGGAATGTTACTGGAGACTTTAATTTTAATGTATATTAAATACTAAAATGGGAGAAATAGAGTTTAGAATTTAAGCCTCTAATTTGGCATTACATTGCATATATCATTCAATACCATCTAATACTTTTAGAACATTTTCTTTGTTTTCGAGACATTGGTTACACAATATTTCAGTTGGAATCACAATTTGTATGCAATATTTTTTTATAGTGTTCATTGTGGATTATTTTTTCACTGTAATAGATATAATCATGCTCATACATATAAAGCTATGCTACTTTTTGACAAACTTTAAGACATTTGAGGAATTATTTTAATTAGTTTCTGATCAACACTTTACTGAGTTAAATAGTTTGAGGTCTTAATGGTGTTATATTATAATCAATGATTTTGTGCTTGAAAATAGAGGTTTTGGGTTTCAAGATACTTAATATTTTGTCTAAATCCGAGGTTGCTCATATTAGCATTCTTATCCCTTCTTTTATGGTTATATTATGTGAGTAAGTGTCTGCTTGATCATACTATATCAATGTTGTTGGTTATAGTCATTATCTCCCTTCTTGAGGCTACTAACTTTATTTTCCCTGTGTGTATACATTTTTTAGTCATATGTGGCACTCGCTTGAATTTTTCACTTACATACACACTAGGTTAAAGGGACACTAAGTAGAATGGTTAGGTAAAGTTTTGTACTAGCATTTCAGCAATAAATAATTTATTAAAGAACACATCTCTTTGTTTAGATACGTGATGCGCTTATATTAGAGTAATGTGATATTTGAATCTACTGCTCATGTGAACCAATTTTCAAAATCCTTATTCTGATCATATTGTGTGAGCTTTGAAATGAGCCTATATATTAGTTTTAGCATGTTTTTTCTTATCTACTCCTTTAGGCATCCTTGATGCGCTTATATTCGTTTTGTTGGGTTTGTAGATTTTAGGATTTTTTTGGATTGAAACAATATGTTGTTAGATTTAAAGTGAAATTAAATTTTCTTGATTTATAAATAGGTTTTTTGGTTGGACAACAGGGCTTAGAATACACTAGGTCTTTAGGCATATTTTTAATAGAAGTAGTCATTGATTGTTGAGTATTTACTTTTAAAATAGGGTTTATAATGATAAAAATTAATTAGTTCAAATTTATTACCCGAATTAGGAGGTTTGTTGAGTTCGGTTCTTATGTTTAGTGCTTTCGAGGTTTGATTTGATCACTGGCATTTGCTAGCTTTCATTCATTATATAAATTTTTTTTTATTTAAATGTTTATTATATTGTAGTCGTAGTTAGTCCTTAATTGGTACTATAGTTTAGGCTACAAATGGTTACTAACACTTTTTTTTTTGTTTTTTTAACAGATATTATGACAAGAATACAATTGATTATGCCTTTGTTCCTTCAATTCAACATGGAAAGTCACCATGCATTATGAGAGGTTGATTTATCTTCTTCGGAAAACTATATTCACCCTTTGCCTTCAATGTTGACTGGTAGGAGACAAGAAATCTTGGATATTTAATTATTGGGTTTTAAGATTTAGTTGAGATAAAAAAAAATTAATAATTTAAACATGTTTAATTATTTTTGGAGATGAATTTTAAAACATGGACTCTACAATTGTTTGATGTTCAAGAGAAAGTATCTGAAAATATTATGCTTTTGGTCATGTTGAAAGGTATTTGTGTCGCAATTGGTCATGTTGTTGATTCAAGCTATGTAGATGCTCTGATTTGAGGTAAAGCTCAATTGACCAATATATATGTAGAGTATTTATAATATGATACATCTAAGCTCTCTAAAATGTCTTTTTTTATAGGTAGTCTTATTTTTTTATTATTATTTATGTCTTATTGTGGCTTACTCTTTGGATAAATGAATGTACCCATGTAACATCTGGTGGTTTACTATGGATAAATAGAAGTAGTCAAGATTCAATTTGAAATTTTTGGCAATGTGATATATGTTTGTTTCAAAACTTTGATTAGAAGTTATATGAGTAGTGTTTTTTCATGTATTTATTTCTGAGCCATTATTTTTGGCCTTTTTATTCCCTATTCATCTAAGTATAGGCTATATTTTTTGGTGTTGGTTATTGTTTTTTTATGTTCATGAAGGTTGTGGTTAGACAATATGTACTCCATACATACAAGTTGTACTTTCTTCACTCAGTGCTTTGAATCAAGCAGGACATGTTGCGTTGTTCTCTAAACGACTTGGTAAGTGGATGTGTACTTAGTAATTATATGGGCGCGAGTGGGGTTTAATCTGTAATCGTGCATGTTCTATGTGTGTTCAAGTAAATTTTAGTTCTTTTGTAAAGGCTTAAAGGTTTATAGTTTTTGGCATCAAATTAACATATACCCACAGTTTTACAAATTAACATGTACCCACAGTTTAACATGTACCCAGAAGAAGAGAACAGTAAGAAAAAGTGAGGTGCATTTTGATACATGTACCCACAGTTTTACAATGGGATTAATTGAGAAGTATAATTTATGACAATTACAATTATTTAAATTATTTATTGCTAAAGTTAAGGGTTAGTGTCTAAATTAATTAATTTGTTGATTCTTACAGTTCTATATTTTATATTATTCATGATGTTCGGAAAGGGAGGAAGATGTTAGTGCTATAATTTTATTAAATTTTTCTCATGTATTAAGTTCATCAATTCCCTATTTTATTAGATGGGTTTTTGTAGATTTGGTTGTTCATTACTCTTAATTTGTGTCTCGAGCATGGCGCGTGCCTTCGGCCCAATACTGGACATGCCAGAGACACGTGGGGCATGCTTTAGGCCTAAGACCAGACATGTTTGAAACACATGTATTGCGAGTATGTAAGGCCACTCTGTCCAAAGAATCTTCCCCAGCTGATCCAAGTTCTATTAGAATATGTGCACATTGATTTTCAGTAGGAACCTTTCTGTACTTATTTTCAGGGTTGGTATAAATTAGTCTATGGGATTTTCATATTTAAACAATGAATTTTGTGATGGGTTTTGTTAGAATGGTGGAGCTTTAGGATGAACTTTGTCCAACTCAAAAACATAGATGATGCAGATTATGGATGAAATAAAAATTTGTGAAGAAGTTATGTGCTGACGACCATTGCTCTAATTCCTCTGACTCCTGCCTCAACTTCTGACGCTCGAAAGCCTACACAACAAACTTCTCAGTCCCTCTTCCCCTTTTGAAATTAAAAACCTCATAAACTTCTTTATATTCTTTATAATCTTTCTCTAAATATCAATTTTCATTTTTGTTTCAGTGGTTAATCGAAAGTTTTTGAATGACGATGTTCGGGAGATTGATAAGGTAATTTAAGTTTGAACTTCATATTTTATTTTTTGCCATTGAATAATTTGATTACCACGTTTATTTTAATTGTGGTGCTGTTTATGTTTAATGGAAGATATTTTTTATTTGGGTTTACAAAATTCTTAGGAGTTTTAGTTTTTTTTTTCTTTTGTTTTTTAAGGACATGATTTTTTTTTGTGGGGGGTTGGGGGGTAGGGGCTACCTTATAGATACCCACTAATTAAAGGCTTAGACAAATAAATTATATGGTGAGAGACTAGGAAATCAATTTAACTAATGCCATATATTCATTTGTATGCTCCCGTTCAGACATGCTAGATGGCTAATAAACAGTAATGCCATGATATTGTGTCATTGTGCTTCCAAGTAAGATTTTTTAAAATATTTTTGAAATGGTTTGTTTAGCTTAGAAGTATATGAATCTCTTATACAGTGGTCATAAATTGTACGTATGTTTGTATGTATGTACGTACGTACATACGTATGTATGTATGTATGTATGTATGTATGGTTTTCCAGCAGGCATCTGATAGGTTTATTGTATGAACACTTTTTTTTAAAGATATTAATGATCAATGGAGGTGAAGAAATTGATGGTGAATTTCTTCCTTAAAAGCCTCAGTAACAGCTACAATTGATATATGGGCAAACGCATGTGCAAAAGATCTTGAGAAATGGCTGAACTGTAATCATTTTTACATTTGGGACTAGGGGCATGTATGATAAAAGAATTATAAGATCCAAAGACCATTTTTACATTTGGGACTAGCTTAATGGCATCGAATTGCAGTGCACAATGAAACACTTAGAGGGTATTCAGTTCAACATCTTGCTAAAAACTCTTCAGTGTGAAACAAAATGTAATTGTACAATTACTAGAGCTTATTTCCATTTCATTCTTTACATGAATTGTAACTGGATGCCTTAGCAGTAGTTGTATTTTTTTCTTAATATTTAATCTATCCAAATCCTTTTGAAGTTGAGAGTATGTTAGTGTTCAGTTATTATTATGGAAACAATTTTTACATCCATTCTTTGTATATTAAGTGACTATAACATTTGGTTTGGTTAATCTCTATAGATTTGTAGTAAGTAATTTGTGGCAATTGATTTTCTAATTTTCAGTTAAACATTTAACATATTTGCATTTGGTTATATTGATTAGGATCCAATTTTCATTTTTATCTCTTCTTTTTATTGAAATTATTGTTATTTATGACATACAACTAAGCAGGAGTTATATTTAGAGTGTGGAAATTAAACATGACATATATTGCTACTTTTGATTATGGCATTGCTTTCCAACACTATAAATCAAAATTTTTATACATTAATTTTTCATAATTATATATTTTTGATAGTATTACATGACTAATATACTCAATTAATAAAAGTGTCGGGTATGCCCTATGTTTGAGAAGTTCGGAATTTGCTAAAACCTTTTATTGGGTCTTGAGAAGAAATTACGGTTGAAATTGATGTGAAAAGCAAGCTTCGGTAGTTAATTAACACATAAATTTTGTCGGGGACTCAATTTCACCGTACGTGTACTTTGTTTAAAAAAGATATCGCTATGCCTATTCGCCGTTTCGCGATTACGTACTTTGACAATTTTTGTCGTTCCTTCAGACACAAGTATCCGTTAGTGTGTTTGTGTGTGTATATATATATATATATATATATATATATATATATATATATATATATATATATATATATATATATATATATATATATATATAATCAGTATAGGTATAGGCACAACCTATAATATATCTCCCATATATAGTGTATAACTCTTAAATATCCTACGTATTCATCAATTTACAATTATACTTCTCACCGTATATACCCAGGTTTTGCCCACTACTCAAAGGATCCTAATTTCCCCAAAAGTTATTTCAGTAGCCTCAACATCTCTCTACTACTTCTCTGGTCTTAGGTTCACTCATCTCTTCGTGAACCATTCTAATTCTCGTGAGTTCATTGAACCCTCAATTATATCAGACACTTCTTAGCCTTCATTTTGGTCTCATTTTGGCTAAGTCTAAACCCTACATGGGCCTAATCTAATTTACTATATGCTTTATTATAGTTTAATAATGTCCTAAAGGTTTCCCAAAAGTTACACCCAAATGTTGGGCTTAAATAAAAGAAATTGTTGAAATCTGGGTAACTGAATCGATTCGGTAAGAGGCCGAATCGATTTGCTCCTTGAGCCGAATTGATTCAAAAATCTACAAGTTGCCTTCTTCTTTATGTTTTTGTGTTTTTAACCATTTCAACGATCAAAACCTCCATAATACATTACAAAACTCCCAACCAACCCTACTAGGACCTATATTAACATATATAAACGATATTTAACGTAATCACGACATTAATTGATCTAGGGGAATCATTTAAACCGGATTAATCACGCACTTAAATCCCAAAACCCTAAATTATTCTTTATTTGTTCAATAACATCAACAAACCCAAATTTCTCCCACTTTTTATGTTACTAAATTATGAATTTCATGCCACAAACATTTATCGAATATCTCTATGATTTCTACCCAAGAATATGAATAAATCCCCATTCTAAAGCCCATTATTATATATTCATGAAATTGTTCAATCCTACACTAACATGGATGGTATATTCACTCAAAAATTGCAAGACAAACACTTTCCTTTAAATGGTAGGTCTGATTTTGTGCAACAAAAGTGGTGGAGTTTCCTTCCTCTATTCCCGATATAAACTTCGGTGGTGGTGGTGGTGCAAAAGTGGTGTGGGAAGCCTTGGAATCCTTCTCCTTCCTCCTCTAATGGCCTCTCTCCATTTTTCTAACTCTTAACCCGTGCAATCTCAACCTACCTGCTGATATAACCGTAGAAAACTCATTGGTCTCTTTACTCTAAAAATTCAAAAGACCAAAATAGTCTCCTGGGGTGCCGATTTGGCCTAAAAATGCCCCGAGACCCAATCCAAATCCCCGAATACACTTTTCTAACTATCTCGATCCTTACGGACACATTTGTTCACTTGAGATGACCATTTGGATAACCCATAAAAATCTCATTTTTATTTCATAAAATTAAGTCCCACGACTGACACGCCATTCCCGACCATATTACCGTAACAGTCGTATTTCTCATTCACGACAATCATAATTCATTCTTACTAATTTATTACTCATTAACAAATTAATATTCAATATAATTCATAAAAATAAATATCAACCCTTGTCAGGCTAATTAATATTTATTTTAATCCGGATTAGTTTCCCATTTTAATTTAATTAATTCCAAAATAAAAATCATTAAAAATAAGGGGTGTTCCATACTTCCCTCTAATAATGGAATTTTTCCCCGAAATTCAAAAAGAGAATACCTTATAGAAATAGCTCTGGATATTTGTCACACATCTCATCTTTGCACTCCCAAGGAGACTCATCGGCATTATGATGCCCCCACTAAACATGTACAAGTCGAACTACCTTTGAACTCAACCTCCTCTCACTATGGTCTAAAATAGGAACTGGTCTCTCCTCGTATGAAATAGTGAGCTGTAAATCAATCTCCTCAAATGCATTGTGAGTGTGAGCTAACTCATCCCGGAGATATCACCTGAGCGAAGAAATATGGAATACGTCATGAATCCGATGAAGGTGCTCCGGCAACTCGAGTCTATATGCATTTGGCCTAATCCGCTCGATGATAAGGAATGGCCCCACATACCTTGGTGCCAACTTCCCTTTATTCTCGAATGTCATTATCCCCTTCATAGTAGATACACGTAGTAATACCTGGTCCCTCACATTAAACTCTAGGAAGAATTGCTTGGCATCGGTGTAACTCTTTTGTCTATCTTGAGCTATTCATATATGGCTCTAAATCAACTCAATCTTAGACGAAGTATAATGAATTAACTCTAGTTCGAGAATCTCGTTGTCCCCCACTTTTAACCAACAAGTGGGAGAACAACAAGGTTTAGTGTACAACACTTCAAATGGTGCCATGCCAATAGTAAACTGATATGAGTTATTATACGTAAACTCCACCAGTGGAAGATATATATCCCAACCTCCCCTAAAGTCAAGGTTACACGTCTGTAGAATATCTTCTAACATTTGATTCATCCTCCCAGTCTTCCTATTCGTGTGTGGGTGATAGGCCATACTCAATCGCATCTCTATACCCATGGCCTTTTAAAAACTCTGCCAAAAATGAGACACGAAGATCTTGTCACTGTCGGACACAATATCGGGTGGCACCTATGTAGTCTCACTATCTTAGCAATTAAAATCTGGGCATACTGTCCTGTAGTATAACTCATCTGGACTGGAAGGAAATGGGCCACCTTAGTCAACCGATCCACTATCGACTAAATGGAATCGTGACCCCTCTGATATGTAGGCAACCTAGAAATGAAATTCATGGAAATGCTCTCCCATTTACACACTCGAATCTCTAACGGTTGCCGAACCCCTACTAGTCTCGGATGGTCCATCTTTACCAACTAATAGGTGGTACACCTCAAGAAAAATTATGCAATATGCTTCTACATTGTGCTCCACAAATTATATCATCGCATGTCATGGAACATCTTATCCCCTCCAAGATGCATCGTAAACCGTAATTCATGCGACCTTGCCATCATCCGTGTCGCAAGTCCTCCCCCTTTAGGATACTTAGTCTCCCATTGAAGCGTAAGCCTCCCTATGAAGTCACGGAGTAAGACTCTGCTCCTCTAACTAAAAGATGTAGAATTCGATCCTGACAAAATGAATCCGCTGCCTGGCCTGTACAACCCTCGTGACAATTTGGGGTATAACTATCATAACTGACATAAATGATCTGGCAACCAAATCCTGGTGTCCCAGTTCCTTCCATTTTACCTTTCAAACTTCAGACACCTCACCCATTGGTCTACAGCTCAATGCATCTGCCACCACATTAGCTTTCCCTGGATGATATTGGATGTCGAACTGCTAATTCTTCACAAATTCCATCCATCTATGCTGATGCATATTCATCACCCCCTGAGTGAACAAATACTAGAGTGACTTATGATCGGTGAATAAGCAAAACCTCTCCCCCATAAGGTAATGTCTTCGGATCCATAACACAAATACGATTGCTGCTAACTCCAAGTCATGTGTGGGGTAATTGATCTCATGAGGTGTAAGCTTACGTGAAGAATAATCTATTGCCTGATCTTCCTACTGTATCACACTCCCTAGTCCCTATAGGGATGCATCACTAAAAACAAGATACTCCAGTACCGTCCTGGGAAATGCAAGAAATGGTGTTGTAATACCCCGTAATTTTATTGATTTTTATTTAAGGGATTAATTAAATTAAATGAGAATTAATTAGGAATTAATCCGGATATAAATACTAGCGATATGTGAGTTGGTATTTGATTATGATGTTAAAAATTGAAAATTTCATGAGTATTGAAAATATTAAAATTATCGCGAGACCGAAATACGGCAATTTGGTAATTTAGTTTGGACGCGCGTGTCAGTCGCGTCAGGAATGAAATTATTTAAATTAAAAAGTAAATTATATTTTTATCAACCGAATGATCATTTTGAGTGTGCCAACGTGTCTAGAAGGGTCAAAATAGTCAGAAAACACTAGTCGAGGGATTAGTTTGGGTCCTGGGGCATTTTTAGGCCATACCGGCAACCCAAAAGGGTAGTTTGGTAATTTTAAAAATAAGGGAATTAAAACCCACGAATTTTAGAGGTTAATTTATTATTATAAATGAACCCACTAAGTCCAATATCAGAATTTAAACAAGTAGTGGGCTACGGGAGTTATAGGGAGAGTCTTAAGAGGTTCCCAAAAGAAAACCCCTAGCCACCATCACTATCTTTGAGAGAAATCTGTAGAGAAAAAGAGGAGAATCAACCTTCATCCTTCAACATCAAATCAGAACATCTAAGGCAAGTGGTTTAATTACATAATTACAAGCGAATGTTTCCTCCATGCTTAGAATTGAATATATGTCTTGTATTGAAAGTTTGATGAAAACCCATGAAATTGGAGATAGAATTCATAATCTTATAAAGGGATTGCATGTAGAATAGTTATGGATGAAATTCATATCCAAAATGTGTCTTTTGATGATTTAAAAATGGATTTATAAGGAGTAATTGTAGACATTAAAATTCTGGGTTCATGTTTATAGGGTTTGGGACAAGGTTTGGGAATTATGATGATTACATGTTAATTTACGAAGCATTGACCCCAAATATATGTTAAAGAATGACCTAGGAGGACTTAGAGTAGTTTAAAAACATTAAAACTTAATTGTAATGATCTTAGTAGGGATTTAGAGAAGAGAAATTTGAAGAAAAATGAATTTGGGAGAATTCTGGGCGCAGTCTGCCATCTCGTTAGAAGACCTGCCCAGGTCGTTCGAATGACCTCGTTCGAACGAGTTTCTAACGAGTTGATAGTATCCCTTCTAAGGAGTTGGTAGTTTGTTCGAATCCTTTCGTTCTAACGACACTCGTCCGAACGACCTCGTTCGAACGAGACTTATAACGAGTTGAGAGAATGGCCTTTTTGGCCTGATTTTATTTCAATTGTCCCGTAGACTTAATTAATGGAGAGTTAACCTTCCCTTATTGACTAGCGAATATAATTGTGAGAATTGGGGTACGTTGAGGAGTATAACTTAGAACCTTATAGTAAACCGGATGACAATTGTGGATTTGGAAATGAGTACCTAATTACGACGTGAGAAGAGTTAACAACTCTAATGCATTTAAAATGGGAACTTATAAAAGTATAGCAGTAAATGATGGGATAAGAACAAGAAGTATACCTCTATTAATATACTGAGATATCTAATAAGTGTGAATGCTTAGTATATGTGGTTTTCTATGTATAACATACCTACCATACTTGCTATCATGGGAGGCCGGCGTTCGATCAGGGCCAACTAATCTTCGTGTGCCTACGGGGAGATTTAGCTTGGTACCTCGAGGACATAGGTCAGAGAAAGACTTATTGAGAAGTAACAAGTCTGCTGATCATGGGAGCGTAGGTATGTGCGTGACCCATGTGATGTGAACTATGTTCGCCTCCATTATTTGTGATTGTTGTTATTTAAGAACGATTCCTGAGAGATTCGGAATGCGTGGTCCTTATGTATGTGATGTACCGGGATTTGATAGCAGAGTATGTGTGCACCGTAGCTTAGCCTCAGGGTGCTAATATTGTATATTTATGATGAGAATAATATACGGTTAATTGAAATGCACTGTCATGTATAAATGCGAATGTAAATAATATCAACCTTTTTATAAAGATAAAAGTGGAAATCCTCTAGTAAGTAATATTACTAATATGGGAAACCAAGAATAAATGTAAAGCTTTCTGTTTCAATGAAGATGTCGGAATTAAAGCGTGGATCCTACAGTAATGTTAGATTTTATGATTGGACTAGTTAGATATGGAATAACTATAATGGGTACGGGTACATTAGGAGTGCACAGATAGTCGAGATGTGAGTATTTCATGTGAGAGCACGTCCTAACGTGTATTTTGCATTCATTGGTTTAATGTCATTAAAACATTTGCTATATTTTAAACTGTTTTCACTATCGGGCTCTGACCCGTTTGCTTCCAAATATATTTTCTTGTAAAATCCTTCTAGGTGCCCATCCACAAGGACACCAGGCATAGGAGTTCCATTCAGGTGACGTACTGTAGTTGCTGAGGAAGCTACAGAACCTTGATAGTAGACGCCCCACTTTCGGTCTTGACTCTATATATCCAGATCTTCTCATCTATTGGTCATGTCGCCCTATTTCCTTTTAGAGACACTTTATCTATTCAGTTATTTTAGAATTTTAGGTTGTAATTAATTTAGTGATGCAGACTTGGTAATTGTTTATTTCAGTATTCGGATTGGGTGAGGAGTATTCCTCCAGACTCATTGCTATTTTATGGTTATTCTATTGTCATTATGTTGTGGTGGTGATGTTAGCATTTCATAATCTACTTATTGCTTGTTAATCGGATTTAATTAAAATTTGACAACTCACTTTTTAAGTAATAGGTGGCTAGTAATTGTCAAAACGTTTTTCAACAGTGATTCTATGAACTAAACCAACTTGGCATTTTGTATTATTTTGATAAAGGAGTAGCTACCAGGTATTTAATTAGTCGGGGTGTCACAGGTGCTAAAGTTAATTTTTCCTTTAGCTCATCTAAGGCTAACTGAAAAGCGTTATCCCAGACAAATGGTACCCCATTGCAAGTCAAGTTGATAAATGGACCCGTAATCTTTGAAACCCCCTGAATAAATCATTAGTAATACCCGGCTAACCTAAAGAAACTGCGCCCCTCTATCGGTTTCGTGGGTTGTCTCCACTCGGTCACCGCTGAAACCTTTCCCGAATCTACTGATATCCCCATATCAGATACAATATGACCGAAGAAATGTACCTCGCTCAACCAAAACCCACATTTCTCAAAATTTGTTTACAGTTTATGGTCGCACAATGTCTGTAAGACCCTACGTAGATGCTATGCATGCTCCTCCTTAGTCTGAGAATAAATAAGGATGTCATTAATAAAGACAATGACACACTAATCCAAGAACTCCCTGAACACCCTATTCATCAAGTCCATAAATACCGTTGGCGCATTAGTTAGCACAAATGGCAAGACCTGCAACTCATAAGACTAATATCTCATCAGAAAGGCAGTCTTAGATACATCTTTATCCCGAATGCACAAATAGTGATACCCAAATCTCAGGATTATCTTATAAAAGTAGGAAGCTCCTCTCAACTGGTCGAATAAGTCATCGATTCGGGGTAATGGGTATTTATTATGTATCATAAATTTATTCAACTCCTTGTAATCCACACACATGCATAGAGATCCATGTCTCTTCTTTACAAACAGCACTAGAGCACACCAAGGCAAAGTTCTCCTACGGATAAAACCCTATCCTAAAGATACCAAATATGATCCCATAACTCCCTTATGTCTATAGGGGTGAAGAACCCCGGATGATGATTTTCTCAATTAAAATCAAGGTTAATTTCCTTTTATGTAAAAACGATGCGGAAGCGAAAAGTGATGGTCCAACAAAATAAATCAAGGCCAAATTTTAATTTCTTCAATACAAATTAAAAAAAAAAGTTAATCCAAGTCCTAGAATTTGCCTAAGTCATAATTTTCAATTATCCAAAGTTAGGCAAAACCAATTTTAGCAAATGACTTGAATAAACCAAATTTACCCAAAATTTAATTTAGTCCCAAATTAAATGAGTGTGATAATAAAACCAAATTTTATCTTGAATTAAACCTAAAGCATGGATTCTAAATTATTGTACAAGATAAAATAAACAATATCACACTACGCCGCGATGTACGAGGAAAAACCCAAGACGGGAAAAAACCTCGGACGGCCCTAGCCACAAGTTCACTAGATATGGAATTATAATTACAAGACAGATAGACTTACAACGACTGACTCGATCCCTCTTAAGTCTCGACGCTTCTTCTCGTAGAAACCTCTTCCTAGCGAACAACCTCGGAACTCCACCGCGGTCTCGGAATCCACCGATGGGGCTTTCTATGGTCACCGTCACCCGAGCAAGGAGCCTTTCTCCAAGTGGGTAGAATCGCAACAAAAGTCTTCTTCTTTATGATGGGATGTAGAAGGAAACCCGAAACGTCTCTTTTTCAATTCGGTAGAGAAAACCGGTGCCAAGACTCCAAGTAAAGATATGTATATAGAACTTGGATAAACAACTATTCGGTGTAAACACTAGAGTGTGTAGGATTTTTCATTAAAGAATAACACTCAAAACTTGATCTTTTTCTTTAAAAAAATTTTCTATCAAAACACTCTCTAGGAGTTTGTATGGTATGAAAAAGATACCCCTTCAAAAATGATTCCCGTCCTTAATAAAGCCTTAAAAAAACAGTTAAGAAACAAGTGGGGAAATGGGGTGAAAACTGCCAAAAACTGCTCAAAATTGTTCCCGCCTGGCATTCTCGTTCGAACGACATTGACACTCGTTCGAACGAGACTTCTAACGAGAGACCAATCTGGGCTCATTAGAAACTCGTTAGATACCTCGTTAGAACAAAAAACTCGTTCGAACGACATATCGAACGACTGACCAGTTTAGGTTCGTTGGCAGTCTCGTTCGAACGAAACCTGGTTCGAACGAAAAACTCGTTCGAACGAGACTTCGAACAACTTCCATAAATTTTTGATAAATTCAATTTTTGGCCCAGAAACTTTTATGTACTTTAATTTAAAGTTTCAATTAAATTATTCTGAAAGTAAAACATGGTTTTTTATTAAACCTAACACCCAAATAAAATTTTGTTCCAAGCTCCTATATAAATATAATTACATTCATACCTTGGGAGCATGGAACCTTAGTTGATGACGTAGAAACGAGGCACGCAAACCGGCATTTTGATGAATCTTTAAATTCTTTGCCGCTACGTCTTCAACACATACTTCATAGGCTTGAGAGTATTACAATAAAACACTAACCTATGAATAAATGTTTTTGTCCGGAATTGAACCAAAACTACATATGGACTCAATTGGAAATTTTTGTCCTTACAAATCTCCCCCTTTGGCTATTCCGGGACAAAAATCAAAACAAAAATCCTAAAGGGCCGTCAAGATCACAAGACTCGAAACATAACCCGCCCAATCTTGACTCAACCCAAGGATTAAACACTTTGCCTTTTAAAGTTGTCGCTTTAGTAGAATACCTGCACACTTAAGCAAACTCATCAAATGCATAGGGAATATCAAAATATATTAATCGCAATTAATTAATTACTCCCCCTAAAATAATTCTCCCCTTTATCAAACAATGACATTTACTTAGAAAGACGTCTCCCCCTAAGATAAATCTCCCCCAAACTAAGATGCGATAATAATAGGATTAGATACCATTTCTCCCCCTATCATCATTCTCCCCCTTTTTGTTCACGAATAGGCAAAGGATAAAGAACTAATAAGCATAAAAGCATGTTGAAGCTTAAAGTGTTAAGACATGAGAGCATATGAGCAATAAAAGCATAGGCAAAGACAAATAAAATATCATATATATATAAACTAGAAATATATCAAAGAAGCACTTGCATATATATATAGATATAAACACACACTTGACACAAAATACAATAAGTTTGCACACTCGTATGGCAAAAATGTGTCATATGGAAACGGAAGTGTAGGGGTGTGAACTAGTAACAATTAAATTTAGACCCAAACACTTAATAAACATTCACGGAGTTCCCATTTGATTGCAAACTTTATCACATTTAAATATAACCTCATGTGATAATATAAAGATTGAACTCAATGAACAAACATACACAATGCATACAAGCCTAGCATGATGATGATTCTACAAATCAAATAGAGTCATGACATTAAAGACAACTAAGATAAACGGAGATTGTGCAAACCGTTGATATACCATCCAATTCTCCCTCAATGAGCATATATATTCTTTTGTTTTTGAATGAATATATCAAACAAACATGGGCCTTGGCAATTGCTTTCTGTTTAATGCCAAATATTCTGTTTTTAGGCCTTTGGATCACGTATTTCTTTTAGATCCAATCAACGGTGGCTTACTATCGCAAAGGATTTAATTCATCCTTTCAGAGCCCTTCCCCGTGCATATATTAATTTATCATGTTTTCATTTTTCGCACAAATCTCACATGCAACGGATTTTGACATGCACTAGTCCTCCTAGGTCATAGATATGTAGATGACTAAATTGATAGGAGAACACCTCAAAAAGCTCAAATATAACATGTGACATTAAGATTTCAAAAGAGCTCGTGCATGTGTGAAAAGAGGCATATAAAAATAGAATCCATTTAAACAACACAAAATCCAACTACTCCATATAAAGCATGGTAAAGAACATTTTAAGGATTGAAAATCTAAACCAAAAGTTCTAGCCACGTGGGAGCGTAAAAGATGGGATTCAAACACAAATATATGCCACTTAAAGTGTGTCAAACTAAAATACACACAAAAAAATCTTTTTGAGTTTTTAACATTTTTAATCAAAAATATATATTTACTCAAAAGGACAAACAAAAATCATTTGTATTGTTCATGAAGTTTAAATGACATAAATAAAACACAAATGATAAACAAAAATCTCTTTATATTTTTCAATTAATTCAAACATAAAATATAATACAAAAAGATAAACAAGTCATAATTTCTAGCATGGGATATGAACTAAGGCAATGACTAGAAAATGACTAAACAAGCATACATTTAGCATGTGAATATAGCATAAAGTACAACCGCTAAAGTATGCAAACACTAACACATTCATCCTTTAGATTTAGCAAGGGAGGAAGCATGTGAAAGTAAATGATAATCAACAACCCTATTTTGTGAGGCAACCAAGTCGGATTTCCTAACCCAAATTAATGAGGAATGACTATCTTGGGATGTAGGAACGTTAACTACCGTGGTTACTTTACTATGAGGTTTTCAAGGAATTCGTTTAAGATCTAAACAAAATTTCCTAAGATGACCTTGTCAACCACAATGTGTACAAGTGAGAACATGTCGAAAAGATTTACTTAAGGAGTGATCTTTAAAAGTATTCCGAGTTGATTCTCCTAAAACATTGGTTTGGGCATTATGAGTAAATTCATTACAAGGATTGAAGCCTAAACCACAAGTGTCATTTTTAATTTGGACCGTTCCTAACATTTTATCTAGTTTTTCTGAACGACATTCCATATCAAATTTGACATTACTAGAATCTTTTAATTTATTTTCCAATTCTGCAATGTTAGATTCTAGTAAAACATTTCGCTCTTCAAAAGCAAGAAGCTCCTTTTTCAAGGATTCCATTAAACCCATAAGGCTATCTCTTTCGCCTTCTACATAATCAAGCTTCTCTTGAAGAGTCCTCACACGTGTCCTAAGGTCTTCTATTATAACATTTTCATCAATGACCTTGACACTTTCTTTTAAACTAGCTTCTAACTTCAAATTAGCTCTTTTCAATTTAATAGATTCTTTATAAAGTTCTTGAAAAGCATTTTGAAGTTCACTCACATTAACCTCTTCTTCATTTTCACTCTCACTTTCTTCTTCACTCTCACTATCATCAAAAACAAGAGAATAATGTACAATGACCTTAGAAGTGGCATATTCTATCGTTTCATCAATCGATGAGTTGTCACAATCACTCACATGACTAGCCATAAAAGCCACAAAATTTTTCTTAGTGGGGGAATCGGTCTTTTCTTCCTTATCACTATCACTAAGGGTTGCATTATATGAAATGGGTCGCTTACCATCTTTCCTTAGTTTAGTGGGGCACTCATAAGCCCTATGGCCATAACCTTCACAACCAAAACACTTATCAGACTCGTCCCTATCTAAATTGTCATTTCTAGGTTTAGGGATCTTCTCATCTTTAGAAATCTTCTCGCTTTTATCATGTTTAGAAGTATCGAATTTCTTAAAATCATTTTTAAATTTATCTTTGTTAAATTTAAGAAATTTTCTAAATTTACGAGCAAACAAAGCCATGTCTTCCGAGTCACTATCACTATCAGTCTCTACAACTTGTTTGACCTCTTTTCGGGCTTTTAAAGCAACACCCTTTTCAATTTTCTTTTCAGTTTTAGAGGGAAACATATCTAGTTCATAGGTTTGTAAATCACCTACAAGCTCTTCTAATTTCGTAGAGGCTAAAGTGGGTAAAGAATTTAAAACGGTCACCTTTGGAATAAATCTATCGGGTAGGAACCTCAAAATTTTCTTTACAACACGTTCGTCAGGTATTTTCTCTCCCAAGTTAAAGGATGAATTAACAATATCAGAAAGTCTAGCATAAAATTTATCAAAAGTTTCTTTTTCATCCATTTTGATAGTTTCAAATTGAGTGGTGAGGTTTTGGAGTTTTGAAGCTTTAACGACACTAGTTCCTTCATGAGTTAATTGTAAAATGTCCCAAGCTTCTTTAGCGGTTTCACACGTCATAATACGTCGGAATTCATCTGGTGCGACAGCGCTAAACAAGGCATTTAAACCACGGGAATTAAAATTAGCAAGTTTAAACTCATTTTCAGTCCATCTATCGGCAGGTTTGATAACACGTTCATTTTCAACTAAGTAAGTTGGTGGGGAGTGCCCGGTAACAACAGACATCCAAACTCTCTCGTCGATAGATTTTAGTGCCGATCCCATTCGTGCTTTCCAATACGCGTAGTTTGAACCATCGAAAATAGGAAATTTTGAAAATGGGGAAAAATCCATTTTAGCCAAAAAATAAAGGATCTTAACGAAATAATTTATCGTTTTTGGCTCTGATACCAATTTGAAGAACCCCGGATGATGATTTTCTCAATTAAAATCAAGGTTAATTTCCTTTTATGTAAAAACGATGTGGAAGCGAAAAGTGATGGTCCAACAAAATAAATCAAGGCCAAATTTTAATTTCTTCAATACAAATTAAAAAAAAAAAGTTAATCCAAGTCCTAGAATTTGCCTAAGTCATAATTTTCAATTATCCAAAGTTAGGCGAAACCAATTTTAGCAAATGACTTGAATAAACCAAATTTACCCAAAATTTAATTTAGTCCCAAATTAAATGAGTGTGATAATAAAACCAATTTTTTTCTTGAATTAAACCTAAAGCATGGATTCTAAATTATTGTACAAGATAAAATAAACAATATCACACTACGCCGTGATGTACGAGGAAAAACCCAAGACGGGAAATAACCTCGGATGGCCCTAGCCACAAGTCCACTAGATATGGAATTACAATTACATGACAGATAGACTTACAACGACTGACTCGATCCCTCTCAAGCCTCGACGCTTCTTCTCGTAGAAACCTCTTCCTAGCGAACAACCTCGGAACTCCACCGCGGTCTCGGAATCCACCGATGGGGCTTTCTATGGTCACCGTCACCCGAGCAAGGAGCCTTTCACCAAGTGGGTAGAATCGCAACAAAAGTCTTCTTCTTTGTGTTGGGATGTAGAAGGAAACCCGAAACGTCTCTTTTTCAATTCGGTAGAGAAAACCGGTGCCAAGACTCCAAGTAAAGATATGTATATAGAACTTGGATAAACAACTATTGGGTGTAAACACTAGAGTGTGTAGGATTTTTCATTAAAGAATAACACTCAAAACTTGATCTTTTTCTTTAAACAAATTTTCTATCAAAACACTCTCTAGGAGTTTGTATGGTATGAAAAAGATGCCCCTTCAAAAATGATTCCCGTCCTTAATAAAGCCTTAAAAAACAGTTAAGAAACAAGTGGGGAAATGGGGTGAAAACTGCCAAAAACTGCTCAAAATTGTTCCCGCCTGGCATTCTCGTTCGAACGACATTGGCACTCATTCGAACGAGACTTCTAACGAGCGACCAGTCTGGGCTCGTTAGAAACTCGTTAGATACCTCGTTAGAACGAAAAACTCGTTCGAACGACATATCGAACGACTGACTAGTTTAGGTTCGTTGACAATCTCGTTCGAACGAAACCTGGTTCGAACGAAAAACTCATTCGAACGAGACTTCGAACGACTTCCAGATATTTTTGATAAATTCAATTTTTGGCCCAGAAACTTTTATGTACTTTAATTTAAAGTTTCAATTAAATTATTCTGAAAGTAAAACATGGTTTTTTATTAAACCTAACACCCAAATAAAATTTTGTTCCAAGCTCCTATATAAATATAATTACATTCATACCTTGGGAGCATGGAACCTTAGTTGATGACGTAGAAACGAGGCATGCAAACCGGCATTTTGATGAAGCTTTAAATTCTTTTCCGCTACGTCTTCAACACATACTTCACAGGCTTGAGAGTATTACAATAAAACACTAACCTATGAATAAATGTTTTTGTCCGGAATTGAGCCAAAACTACATATGGACTCAATTGGAAATTTGTGTCCTTACAAGGGGCCATATGGTAAGGCGTACAAGCTATGGATCGAGTGTTCAATGATAAATCAATCACAAACTCTATCTCTCGATTAGGCGATAATCCTAGTATCTCCTCAAATACATTGGCGAACTCACATACAATCGAAATCGAATCTATGAAGATCACTACTCCTTTAGAGTTCTCCTCCTCTATATAGTATAAGTGAGTGGACAATCCTCCTTCCGGATGGGGCATTGCCACTAAGAACATCTCCTGACCTGAAATCGCAAACACTATGCTCCTAATATAACAATCAATCATGTCTCTATATGTTGTTAGCTAATCCATGCTAATAATGGTGTCATACTCTGACAAATCTAACACAAGCATATTAGCGGGCATAACAAGTCTCTCAATGTTTATACTCACACCCTAAAAAATAAAGAAGATAAGTGTCCCGCTACCTAACGGTGAGTCTACGCATGTGACTATACTATCGATCGTGTCTACCAACCCTAGGGCTCATGAAAATCTAGTGGTTATAAATGAGTGTGAATCCCCAGTGTCAAATAAGATATGCTCAGAAGCCTCATGTATAAAAAAATGTACTTTCAACTAAGGGCAGTGCCAGTGGAACTGCGACCTAGTGGACGTTGTACACACGTCCGTACTGTCACTGCCCCTGCTGTGGTGGGGTTGCTAGGATGACTGGTATGGCAAGAAATGTTGGTGATGGAGCTAGAAGGGCGGGGAGGCCTCTAGGGCTCCTGACGAGTGCCCTGCTGTTGTGGGGCCCTACCCTTATCAAGGAAATCCTGACATTTATGGCCATTCTTGCCACATATAAAGCATCTACTAGTGAAATTCCCCCTATTTGGTCTTGCTGGCCTCGAACCTACTGGCAGTTACCACCCCTCCCTTGGCCCTAATGGCCCTGCTGAGAATGTTGCTAGCCCTGATGGTCATGCCTAAATCCACCATGCCCCTGCCTAAAATATCCTGATTGAAAATTCTTAACAGAATACCCCTGCTAGGAACCCTGCTCACCCTGTCTCATATGCGTCTGAGTCGATTGTGCCCTACTAGCACTGTTACACCCTGTCCTACCCTATTCGCTAAAATATCCTATGCGCTTGCCTCCTTTAATATGGAAGCGGTGTCCCTATCAATGTCATAAAGCATCATTCAAAACATTCGTATATGTTTTCAGAGCGTGATTGCCAAACAAATGTTGTCGGATCCTCCAGATAAGACCATCAACAAAGAGTTGTATCCTCTTTTCCTCTATGCTTACCTCATCTGGAAAGAAATTACCCAACCAAGTGAATTCCTCCTCATATTCGGTCATTATCCTTCCTTTCTGGGAGATATTTAAGAATTTTTGCCTCATCTCTATGAATGGCGGATGGAAAGTATTTGCGGTCGAACCACTCCCAAAACTCTTGAATAGGCATGCTATCCCAATCCAAAGCGGGGGTAACAGACTCCCACCAGTACAGTGTTTCCCCCACTAGCTTAAAAGTAGATAGTATCTATCTTTATGTATCAGTGCACTAATACATTCGTAAATCCCACTGAATGTCCTTCTTCCATCGACAAGCAACAACAACATCAGAACTTTTCTGAAACTCGGGAGGATGAGCCTTCCAAATTGCATCTCTGACTCACTCCTATATAGAAGGAAACGCGTGAGTCTAGTCTGGTTCCATAATCTGTAGCTGAGGTGGAACTTGTGGTGCCTACTGAGCAAAAGTGGTCAAAGATGAATTTATCGCTTGTGCAGCAATAGCGACAACCTCAGCAGCAATCATAGTCCCCTATGCCTGAGCTGGCTGCGACTCGGGCTGTGCATCTCTGGTGGCTCATGGTGCATGTCTGGGCAGCATCTGAAATGAAGGAGAATTTCTATAAGTACTAGGTTTAATATATCTCAAAATAGCTGAAGACGTAAATGCATAATCATGAATGCAATAATCCTAACAGTAGGGCTCTATATCAAAGAACGCTATGATGGAACATGAGAAGTTCGTACAGATACTAAGGACACTAGAACCTGATGGTCGGATACCATCTGGGACACCTCACCTATTCTAATCCTGGGTGATCAGTCCATTATTTAAATAAATATGAATCATCAATGGTTTCAGTTTTAGCATCACCGTCGAAACATAATTATATTACAAATACCCTAATGGCCCGGTGTCAAAATTTTAATCTTTTTACTTGCACGCAATAATAAAAGCTACTAAACCACATTCACCATTCCAGTAAAAAATGTAATAATGATAAAACAACTGATTAAATAAATGTGACTAGAATAAACATTACAGCCTGAAGTCCAAATACAATAGTCCATGAATAAAACCAAATCCAACAACTGGAAATAAAAATGGAAAAGAAATAACTCATAGAAGAGGAGGCGTCTACTACCACAGTCTTGCAACGTCCACGACATTCGTAGGACGTCAAATAAGAAAGGACTCCTAAGCTTGGCATCCCTATGGCTAGGCACCTAAAATATTTTTATAAAAATAGATTTGAAAACGAGCGAGAGCCCAAAAACATTTGAATTTTTTTAACAAGTATTTAAAATGCTGTAAGAGCATATATTATATACATGTTAGCTTCACATGCCCTTGCTTGATATCCGCACCTCTTAGCTAGTGTACATTCCTAATGTATTCTCCTAAACAATCCTAGTTACACTACACCGCCTAACTAGTAACACTAAGTCTCTACCTGCATACTAACTCCTTGAGACAACTTGTATTGGCCATACAATGTGTTATCGAATCTCCCGCCCTTTTATCCAATTTAAAGTCACTAATTAAGTATCTATTTTCACATACTTAGGTTACTTTAGATTTCACCATTTATGTTATCTACTAATACACACAGTATAATAAATCACATGTAAATATATATATATATACCACCCTCGTAATATATACGTATACAACATCCCTGGGTAGGCCCGTGATTCGTTCATACTCTTCTATCATGTTTGGGAACATCACGTACTAAATAAAGAACTTTTGATTCGAAATAACTCTCGAACCATAAATTAAAATTCACACAATTGGAGGTGAACATAGTTCTAAGACTTTGGGCTACACACACCCCTAACGCACCCAAGTGACCGATCACGCTATCATACACACAAGTAGTGATGAACCCTAAGTTATATGTTCTAAGGCACGAGTCTAAAATCCCCCCAATGGGCCCATCAGGATAAGACTCTTCACGACGGGGAACCTCCCGTGATAGCAAGAAGTGTAGGTATGTTCACACTTATAAGAAATAACATAATAAGTATTCACACAACCTATATATATATATATATATATATATATATATATATATATATATATATATATATATATATATATATATATATATATATATATATATATATATATATACGCACAATCTATAATATATGTCCCATACGTAGTATATAACTCTCGAATATCTTATGTATTCATCAATTTTCAACTATACTTCTCACCATATATACCCAGGTGTTGCCCACTACTCCAAGGATCCCAATATCCCATAAAGTTAGTTAAGTAGCTACAACATCTCTATACTACTGCTTTGGTCTTAGGTTCACTTGTGCTCTCTGTGAACCATTTTAAATCTCTTGAGTTCGTTAAACCCCCAATTATACCGAACACATCCTAGCCTTCATTCTCTCATTTTAGCTAAGTCTAAATCCTACCATAGGCCTACTGTAATTTACTATATCCCCCATTATAGTTTAATAATGTCCCAAAGTCTCCCAAAACGTTACATTCATATCTTGGGCCTAAAAAAAAGAAATTATTGAAATCTGGGTAATCGAACCGATTCAGTGAGAGGCCAAATCAATTTTCTTACCGAATCCATTTTCTCCTTGAGCCGAATCAATTTGAAAAGCTACAGGTTGCCTTCTTCCGTACATGTTTGCATTTTTCACCATTTTCAGCCCTCAAAACCTCCATAATACATTCCCAAACTCTCAACCAAACATAATACGCCCTATATTAACATATATAAATCATTTCTTACGTAATCACAACATTAATTCAACTTGGGAAATCATTTTAACTAGATTAATCATGCACTTAAATCCCCAAAACATGAATTATTCTTTATTTGTTCAAGTACATCAACAAACCCAAATTTATCCCACTTTTTATGTTATTAAATTATAAGATTCGTGCCGCAAACATTTGTGGATTATCTCTATCATGATTTCAAACCAAGAACATGAATTAAATACCCATTCTAAAGCCCACAATTATATATTCATGAAATTGTTTAGTCATACACTAACATGGATGGTATATGCACTCAAAAATTGAAAGATAAACTCTTTCCTTTAAATGATAGGTTTGATTTTGTACAGAAAAGTGGTGGAGTTTCCTTTCTCTCCTCCCTATTTAAACTCCGGTAGTGGTGATGGTACAAAAGTGGTGTGGGAATCCTCGGAACCCTTCTCCTTCCTCCTGTAATGGACTCTCTCTATTTTTTGACTCCTAACCCTAGCACTCTCAACCTACCTGCTGATATAAGCCTACCAAACTCGTTGGTCCCTTTAGTGTAGAAATTCAAAAGACCAATACCCTCTCGGGCTGCTAATTTGGCCTAAAAATGCCCCAGGGGCCAATCCAAACTTTCGAGTATATTTTTCTGACTATCTAGACCGTTACGGACACATTAGCACACTCGAATACACCATTTGGACAACCCATAAAAATCTCTTTTTTATTTTAAAAAATTAAGTCCTAACTTGACTGACACGCGTGTCCTGACTAAATTACTGTAACTATCGTATTTCTCACTCACGATAATCATAATGCATTCTTACTAATTTATTACTTATTCACTAAGTAATACTCAATATAATTCGTACAAAATAATATTAACCCTTGTCACGCTAATTAATATTTATTTTAATTCACATTAATTTCCTATTTAATTTAATTAATCCCAATATAAAAATAATTACAAATACGGGGGGGGGGGGTCATTGGTGTAATATTTTAGTTATGTGTTAAAGTCTTTATAAAATAATTGGGGTATTTAGGTCATTTTATGTCTTAAAACTATAAAAATCCAGCCTTTTGGGTTAGTTGTTATTGATAATTTTTTTTTTTTTTGTTTTTTTTCTTATTATCGTGTTTCTCTGATTAGGGATGACATATAAACCTGACATAGTTCATGTGATTTACCCAAAAATTAAAAAACAAAAACTCACCTAAACTTCGTCTTCTTAATGTCCTATATTTTATTGGGTTAATTTCTTTTTTAACCCTAATGTGTTGGGGGTTTTGAATATGAAACCTTTTATTTCAATTTTTTGCAATGTTAAACCAACTATTCAATTGTAAACAATTTTGGACATTCGTTGACCTCTCGTTAAAGAATTTAAGGAAAATCCTACATGACACCATATATGGCCACTGTAAATGATTAAATGTTCAAAACACGCAATAACACCACGACACATGTCAAAATCTAATAAAAATGAAAAAGAAAATCTTAAAAATAAAATAAAATAAAAATAAATTATCCCTCTCATCGCCTTGACACCCTCACCTCTCCTCTTGTAGATCCTTTGCCCCGCCACCCCCACCCCCACCCACAAACTTCCCCTTATATATTTCTCCCATAAATTTTAACTCCCTCTACATGTCTTTGTCTCTATTTATATAAACTAGTTATTCCCTCGTGCATTGCACATGAGAACGAATCTGGATATTCAACGCGATGATATAAATTAGTGAAAAATGTATTATAAGCATACAAATTGATAATAAGAATGTAAATCCATAATAATTATTGTATTGTAAATAAAATCATGATATTTTACGTAATGAATAAAAGTAGAAAATAATGCATTATAAGTTCAAAAATTCATAATGAGATCATAAATCCATAGCAACAAATTTGATGCTAAAAAATTAATGTGAAGATGAATCGAAATACACTGTAATCAAGATATAAGATGAAAACCACAGTATCAAATATTTTAATTTTGATGTTTATTAGTGTTGGATGTTTCATCGACTTTTTCCACTCTATGCGCTACAAAACGTCCAAGCTTTCGATCCGAATATTTAATTGATTTTCATTTGATGTAAAACTTACACAATTTTCCAATGCCGGTATATAGCTTTCGAATTTAATCGGAATGCATAATGCCTTGTGAAATTAACATTTATTAATAATAAGTAAATGGAATGAATACATAATGCACAAAAGCTATGTACGAAAAACAAAAATTTGAATACGAATGGGAGTACAATTTCTTAAAAATCGATTAAAGTTGGAATTGAGCAACCTATGAAAGATTATGCTTCATCAAACAATGTGGTAGATACTCTTTCGTACTCTACTTGGACTAATAATTGAAGTAAATACCTTACGTTAAGTTGAAGAATGAGTCATAATATTTTATTATATTTAGTAACTTAATTACTTATGAAAGAGTTCGAAATGCTTGAGTTTACCTCATGGTGTATTTTGCATCTGAGGTGACATAGTTTAAGCATATTGTAACTCAATTGGTAACAATGACTTTCATGTTGCAGATATTGCAAGCATCATTCCGTGGATTTTCTTTTTCTCTAACTACTATAATCATGGAGATGAATGAACAAAATGGATTCTTTTCAAAAAATTAAAACTTTGGGTAGGGTATATTATCTAATTGATTTTTTTTGAAAAAAAACAAAAAGTTATTAAAAATATATTGAATCCTTATGCCCTTAGTTGATGGAATTGTTTAGGCGATGTCACTACACTAAAAATGTTTTTTATCACCTTTTATCCATAAGGGATTGTCACGATCAGTTAACTTGACAAAAAAATTACGGAGCACTGGTCACAGTCTTTAACCATATCATCGACAAACTACTGTCATGGACTTATCACAATTAATGATCATGAACAGTTAGTGTGAAATATTATCACAGACTTGTCACCGTCAAAGATCGGTAAAATCAATAACTTACTACGGTCTCGGTGATACATATTTCACTCCCCCTTCGCAAAACCTAATTCTCTCTTTCTCAGTTAAAAAAACATAGTCGTTTCTCTCACTAAAAAAAGTCACCTTCATTCATCACAGGCCAACCCCTTCATTCTAACACCGGTCATCACCTTCATTCATTAAGCAACAGGTTGGTTCCACACAACTCAAATCAATTAAAGTTTTGATTTATATTTTGTTTTCAGTTCTAATTTAAAATTTTATTTCGGTTATAATTTAGCTTTTAATTAAACACAACTCACTTTAGGTTCCACACAACTCAGTTTTGATTTAAATTTTTGATGTAGGTTCCACACAACTCAGTTTTGATTTTATTTTTTGAATTAACACAACTGACTTTAGGTTTCAATTTTGATTTTTAAGAGGGGATTTTTTTAAAGAACTCAGTGCATTCATTGTATATTTCTATAAAAGGTTTTATCTGATGAGGGGAAGGCCTCATTTGGAAACTACATTGAGGTTTAATTAAGTGACTCTAAGGTTTGTTTATTTCAAACCTTTTCATTCCTCTTTTCAATTTCGAACAGTTTCCCAATTAACACAATTCTAATACGAACCATAATTTTGTATATCGTAAATTTTTTCGTATGTTGATTTATAAATTTTATTTATAATATTTAGAAAATTAATCTGGGTAGACATTTAGATTTATCAACTTACTTTAGATTTTCACTTAGTTGAAAGATATTTATTAATTATGTATGTATAAACATCATGGAAGTCCACATTCTTTCTCGAACTTCAATTAATTATGTGTGTATATTTAGTTAAAATTTTCTATCACTATGATGGTGATAAAATGTGTGTTAATAGAAGCATAATGACACACTTTCAATAACATGAATCATGATAGTTTTTAAAGGAAACCCATTCCATTTTTTTTTAAAATTTTAAATTATTTGTATTGATATTAATCAATGAATAAATGAAACAAAGTTTTATTATTGGAAAATCATATTATTTGATAACGAGCTAAAAGTACATCATTGAGAGTGACTATTTATTTGGTTGTTAATTATTATTCATAAATTGAGCATTTTGTTTGAAAATAAAGATGAATAGTCTTTGAATTGTTTTTTATATCTGAAACAAGTGGATAATCCTGTAAATAAAGTAAACTTTGTCCAGTTTTTTTTAAATTAAACTTATTTGGATTGATATTAATCCATAAATATATGCTTCTCACTCATAATAGGTGATTATTCGTAGTAGTTGTGATGGGATATCCTCTATACAAAGGGTGAATGGGTGAGACAAATAGACTAGGGGATGAGTTTTGCAGAGGTGCTAATGAGTTTGTAAAATTCACAAAGAGATGTTTTAATGATGACGAGTTCCTGTGTATATGTTCACATTGTAGTAATGGTAAGGTATTTTAGTGGAAAATAATTGAACTACATCTTCTTAGATGGGGTATGCAAGATAATTATCGGTTGGGGGGTTTTCCTGGAGAAATGCATGTTCCATATGTACCCGATCAATGTTCACAACAATCATCAAGTATGATTGATGTACAAGGTCAAGAGGATAACGTAGATCTTAATATGTTAGAGGATTTAGTTGATGATTATTATATAGTTCATAAAGTTAAAGAAAATGAGGTCATTGATAATAAAAAAAGGTTCCGGTGCTCATGATGGTATTGGGATAAGTCTTGACGATGACTATAAAAGTTTGAAATTTATGGTGGCCCAACCATTGCACTATGGTTATGGTAAAGATAAAAAACTTTGTATGCCATGGTTGGTTTTCATAGTTTGAAGACTCATTATGGTTTGTCGTCAATAGTGTAACAAGAATTCTAAATTGGGTGAAGGGCTTGCTACCCAAGAAGAATACGGTTCCAAATATCTATCCTAGTGTGATAAAAAGTTTGAAACGTTTGGGTATGAAGTATAAATCAATTCATGATGATGTACATCTTCAAATGCAGAATCATTATTACTACACTACACAACAACTATTAACAACACAACAATGACAACAAATAATTAAGATAGTGAAATTGGCTTCTTTCTCTCTATATTCTCAATTCTCAATATTCAAAGTTAAGTACAAATGGGTGCCAAAAGGCCTATTTATATGAAGAGTTAGTTTTGTAGCCATGTTATTATTCAAAAAGACAAAAAATAGCAACTGATACCTAAAAATGACCCATTATCTCCAAACATACTTGAAGACTAAATAAAAGACTAAAATAAAGGTAAATGACAATAAACCCTTAACTAAAAAGAGAAAATAAAAGATAGGCTTCTCCAGGAGGCACAACCACATGCCACGTGTCACTATATATCCCATTCATATCACTCTCCTCATCTTTGAAAAATCTCATCCTCTAGCTTGGAGGGTGACTCATCAATGCCACATGTACGCGTGTCGTCGGTACAAGTGTTAGTTTTCAAAGAAAAGCAAAACCCCAAATCAAATCCAACATGCAAATGGACTGGACAAACATCTATTATACCCATATGGACCTTTAACAAGTGGGTCTAATATATCTAAATCTCAACGATGCCATCCAATTGAATCCAAGAAACCAAAAACTGACGACCATTTCTCTTTATCAACATGACAAGTACATAGTTGCAACTTCTCTTGGTGAACCCTTGAATTTGACTAGACGGTGACTTCTCGAACCACACATTTGTGTGAGTATGATGATGAAATAAGAGGAATGAAGACGATGACATCCCGAAAAGTCGAGACCAAAAATTGGCAAATTGTCAAAAAATGTATACACGGTGGGTACATTTCTCATGGAAGTCTTGTGTTGTGTCAAATATTGACCGGAATAGAGGTCAATAGGGTGGGTGAGATAGTTTCGAGGTAGGTCAAGCCCGTTTGGGGTCGGATTTACTTGAGGTTGGGCATTAATGAGTGTGAAAATGGTAAAAATAGGGTAAATAGGTATTGGAGTTGTTTTACATTTAAAAAAAAGGAGGCTAGGGTTTGGTTTTGTAGGTCTAACGTGGGTTGCTTATGTAGCAGGGCAGCATGGTAGGGAGGGGCTGGATTGGACTGCTGGGGTTGTTTCGGGGTTTGGGGTTTTGTTGGCTGGGGGTGGTGAGGGCTTTTGACAGTCTTTAAGGTTGGACGACCCTTGTGGGGTAGTTTTCGGGTCAAAATAGGGGCAAGCTAGGGGTCTTTATGGATCAGCCGGGTTTAAGAGGTTAACGAGTGGATTTTTGGCAGCTAAAAGGCAAGAGTTGTGGTCGAAAATGGGGACAGGGGGCTGAGTAGGGTTTCGGGTTATTTTTTTAGGTTCTTGATTAGGGTATATAGGTTCTTGACTTTATGAGGGTTAGGGTTTTAATTTTGGTTTGGTTGATTTCTCGGATTAGGTTTTGGGTAAAAAAATTGAAAACGAAAATTCATGTAGACGAGGTGGTGGTTGTGTGGCAGTAGGAGGTGGATATGGAGGAGGGTGGTGGTAGAGATGGAGGGTGGAGGAGATAAAAGAGTTGGTATCTCCTCTTTTAATGGTGGTAGAATTTATGGTTTCCATTCACCCGATTCTCATTTAGACATTGATTAATCATTTAATTGAAGGGTTGCTGGAGTTAGAATCTCAATTCGTGACCTGCTTCACGCACCCCAACGAACACTAAGAATAAATGAAACTCTCGTACCAATTTGATGGAAATCTTCAAATGCGGAAGCATTATTACTACAATAAACAACAAAAACAAAAAATAATTAAGATATTGAAATAGGTTTCTTTCTCTCTCTATTCTCAATTCTTAATATTCATGGTAAAGTACAACTGAGGTCCAAAAGGCCTATTTATAGGAAGAGTTAGTTTGCTAGCTAAGATATTACCCAAAAAGACCAAAAAGGACAACTTATGCCTAAAAATAATGCATTAACCCCAAGCATACTTGGAGACTAATTAAAAGACTAAAATAAAGGGAAATGATAATAAACCCTAAACTAAAAATAGAAAATAAACGACAGTCTTCTCCCGAAGGAACCACGCTACATATCACATACACATCACATGCTTGTATTATGATGTCATACCATATCCAAAGGAGTATAAAAATCTCGGTCACTATCCGGTATACGGGGAACCAATATATATGCAATCTACTAGCAAGGAAGTCACACTTTCAAAAGTGCGTAAAAAAGTATTGAAATATTTTCTCTTCGGGCCTAGATTGAAGCATTTTTTCACAGTTCCATGGATGGAGAAGGCCATGACTTGTCATACTAGGGTAGAACTAGGGGATAATCTCATACTTCACCCTACTGACTCTACAATTTAGAAAGGATAAATTATGATTATCCTGATTTTGGCAATATCATAGGTGGTTCCAATCCATTTGGAAATCTAAGCACTAATTAAAGTGTATGGCCCGTGATTCTAGCACCACTCAACCTCTAGCCTTCATTGAGAATGAAACCTAAATTCTCAATGTTGTCGTTGTTGATACATGGGCCAAAGGTACCAAGTGAAGATATTGATGTCTATTTGACTCCTTTGGTAGAGGAATTAAATGAGTTGTGAGTAGAAGGTGGGAAAGAGTTTGACTCTTATAATAAAAGAGTTTACGTTGAATGGTATGTTGATTTGGGCAATTAATGATTTTCTAGCTTATGGGACATTATTTAGTTATGTAGTTCATGGTTATTTAGGGTGTCCTATTTGTGGAGAGGAGACTGAATCTCAACATCTCAAGGCTAGTGAAAATATTATATACCATTCCTATAGGAGGGTTTTTCCCCTGTTCATAATTTTAGATTTGAGAGAGTTTCTAATTTTTTACCAATTGGGGTTGAGCATAGGCTACCTCCGAGAAAAATTTCAACTTCCAAAATTAAAAGTGAATCTTATAATTGTGGATCTAATATACCAGGAAAGAATCCTAAATTGAAGAATGCCAAGCATAAGAAGACCTCAATTGAGAATGAAATTGAGAAAATAATGGGATGGTTTAGGAGGTCAATTTTATTTGACTTGCCTCATTAGAAGTTTAACCCGGTGCGTCATGTATTAGATGGAATGCATGCAGAGAAAAACATCATTGAACATGTCGTGGGCACTTGCCTTAGGAAGAGTCATTCGAAGGATGGAGAAAATGCATGATGTGACCTTTAATTATTAAAACTTAAGCCATAGTTATGGTTAAAAGAATATAGTAGCGAAAGGAAAATAATTTCCCCTACCGCCTTTACTTTGTCGAGTGAGGAAAGAAAGGTGCTTTTAGACCCACCATATAATTTGAAAGCTCCTTCAAATTTTTCATCCAACATTTAAAGGATTGTTAATTATTCCACGCACGATTTACATAAGTGCAAGTATTATTATTGACATGTTATCATGCAATTGGTTCCTTTGTTGTTTAAGCATTGTTTCTCAAAGCATAAGGATTTGCGAAGGGCCATTATGAAAATTAACTTTTTCTTCACACTTTTATGTTTAAAAGTAGTCAACCAAAAGAACATTGTGGCCGCAAAAGTAGTTATAGCTAAAGAAATTTGTGTGTTGGATAAGTACTTCCCCCTATTATTTTTTGACTTATGTATTCACTTATTCTTACACTTATGCGATGAGGAACTTCTTTGTGAACAAGTTAGGTATCGATGGATGTACCCGTTTGAAAGGTTGATGAAAATTTTCAAAGATTATGTTAAGAATACAAGATACACCGAACGATCAATTGGAGTAGAATACATTACTTTGGAGTCATCAATCTATGCTCGTGAATACATTCCCGACACAAGCATTGTAAATAATAGTGATGAGTTTGTTGATGATGGTAGTCATGTGATAGGCACATGAATGGAAATTAACAAGTTTATAATATGAACAAGTAGCTCGTTATCTATTTGAAACTCATGAAAATGTTGAAAAATGGAAAAAGTAAGTTTACGTTGTCGTACTTTTTAAATTTTTTTAACCTTCATGATATGCTTGTCACAGTTAATGTAGGAGATATGATGTGTGTGGGAACAATAAAACATGAAGAATGATGGAACAATCAGATAGTGAATTTAGGAAATGGGTGAAAGATGAGGTAACCATTAGGAGAATGTCTC
Source organism: Sambucus nigra (assembly GCA_949130495.1). Classification (NCBI taxonomy): domain Eukaryota; kingdom Viridiplantae; phylum Streptophyta; class Magnoliopsida; order Dipsacales; family Adoxaceae; genus Sambucus; species Sambucus nigra. The sequence goes on along the minus strand of OX422217.1, from coordinate 14,782,730 downwards.
TTATTAAATTCCAAATTGAACAAATCTTTAAAACTAATCCAATTAATTTATTTGTAGTCTCAGTTGTTAAAGATGTGTGATGTGACATCAAGGCTTGCTGATATAGCCATTGGACCCAATTTCATGGCACAAAGTACAAAAATCATCGATTGAATGGTTATGTATTCGTTGCATGGGTATACGAGGAAAATATCAATCTACAGAACTCGGGGATTTCATATAAGACTCAAACTTATTTTTGAGCGAGTGCGAAAGATAAAAACCTCATTAAAGCTAAAATGACTTACTATAGTTCCATTAGGAATATATTTGAATTAGACTATATAGTCTTCAAAGATGTTGTGTTTTAGTATGATTGAGGACAAAAATATGTGTTAAGGTTAAGGCAGGTTCCAATTTGATCAAGGTTGAGTTGTCCAAAATGAAGGGCAATGAGCACGTGACCGATGAGTCATTTGTTTGTTCTTTATAAAATGTCAACCAAGTGTTTTACTCAGAGTATATCAACAACAAGTCGTGGTGAATCATTTTACACATGCCGAAGCGTCTAACCAGTAGTGTGGATGTATTAGTTGCTCCTACATAATATCAATCCATTTTGAATGATGACCCGAATTGAAAAAATTCTTAAATTTGTAATAAGGATTCCAATTATTTGAAATAATTCTTAGTTTGTTTTATGATATGTCGAATTGGGTATATATTTAAATTTGTGAATGGGTTCTTTTGGAATTGAGTCCATTACTTCACACACTTTATATGACATGAATTTGTATTCGTTTAAAATTGTTGCTAATTTTCAAATGAAATTGGGTACACTTTATACCAATTGGATATGACGAATTGAGTATATAAATGATTCGGTAGATATTTGTAATTGTGAATGTTTTTTTTTTTCTGAAATTGGTTATGTGAAATCGGATACACATTGTTTCACACGTTTTATATGATACGAATTTTTATTCTTTTAATAGCGTAGTTAATTTAGAAATCAAATTAGAGAAATTGGAATTGGGTATATAAATGATTCAGTATATATATGTGAAATTGTGAATATTTACTTGAGTGTCAAACCAATTCATTCTTATATTTCTAAATCATGTTCTCATATATATGTTTCGACATGTAACAATTTTTGCACGATGTCTTTATCAAGGCATGATCAGGAAAATGACGAGAAGGAAAACTCGTCTAACACAAGGCCCCTAAAGTGGAACAAGTTATGGGATTCTAAGCTAGAGCCTTGGAATTGGACAAAACAATTGTTATCCCTGAGTGCACTTATTGGAGGAGGGTACCCGATGAGCTTAAAATGGCCATTTAAGGGGGCATTATGGGTATATGTTTGATTTAATAATATTTGAATTTAATTTTATAATTTAAATACAAATAAGCCACTCTCCTTAATATTTTTTGTATTTGTTGGACATGAACAATTTGGCTTGCCCTCAGAATCACGCGACACCACATTAGAATAGATAAAGGACTAATGGAAAAAGTGGAAGAAGTATATGCGTGCCCAATATTTTAGCAGGAACCGTGAGTCCATCTTATGGTGTAGGAACACGATCCACGAGAAAGAGCTGATGTCAGTGGCAAACTAGCAACAATTTATCGATAATGAGATATCAGAGAGGCAATTGTCCTCTTGTGAATTAGGCCAAGAAAGTTAATGTGCACTACTTCGGGTGTATGTCTTATGCCGAGGTGGAGCATAAGATGGTATGTTATGAATACCTTATCACTTTACTTTAATTATATTATATTTGGTGGTAATTATATACCAATTCACTAATTTTGACTTATTTTATTTCAGGAGAGGGGGAGTGGTCTCAGCGGTAAGCCACAAAGGCTCGATGTATATGTGACAATTTGAATGAAGAAGGGGAAAGATAAGGTGGTCAATCCGGTCGTGACAACCACAATTGTAAGTTGTAATTTTATTTGTGTTATTAAATAATTATTTATAGTCACACTTTTTGTTATTTCATCTAATATCTTATTTTTTATGATGCAAGAAAAGCTTAAAGATGTACACAACTGACAAGGTGATGCCGACAAGGCATCTGTGAGTACGGATGCACTTAGACAAGTTCTCGAGCGGGATGATTAAGTCCATACTCGTTGTGTTAGCTCTCGGGTGGTGAAGTCTAGGTTTTGTCAGGATATGCTCGAGAAACACTGGATTGGCACACATGGCCAATAAGTTCAAGAGTGATGAGGACAAAATTTTTGACAACATTAAAAAAACATTGAATAAAATTTTTTCGATTGTCAAACATTCCATTCAGGGTCGAGTCGACGACAACTCAAGGAAGGGTAAGGAGAAAGTAGTGGATGTGGGGACCACTACTCCATCTTTCTTACCCTTACCGATTGACCCCTCATCTTCATGTGACATATTCGCCTCTCCCCCATCCCAACTATCTGGACTCCATTTACAATTGATTGGGAGAAGGTCTATTTACTAGACTTACGAGGAGTCAAAAACAGGGAGCTGAGGGACTCAAGTTTATAACTAGATTACTTGGTGCATAACTGTTCGATGTAACCTCACAAGGTTCGGGTCCGCATCATTGACATTGTAGTGGGCAACGAAGACGAGACCCTGTGGTTCACTGAACAATGTGTCATGCGGCACATTGAGGTTTATGTATGTTCTTTTATTGTATGGCCTTCTTTTATCCTATAACTTGAAAATGAATGAACATTAAATTTTTGTGTAATAATTTCTATTTAAGACAAATTCGATTTAAAATGTATTGTTTTCATTCTTCTATTAATTCACTCGTTCGTATTATTATTATTATTATTATTATTATTACTATTATTATTATTATTATTATTATTATTATTATTATTATTATTATTATTATTATTAGTGTTGTTGTTGTTGTTGTTATTGATTCTTGTTATTTTTTGTTAAAATATATTTTTAATTGCTAGAGGTCGTACCTTGGAGCGATGGCAAGTGACCTCACCCAAGCTACAATTGGTCTCGGGTTCGAGACTTGCGATCGGTCTATTCATATTATAAAACAATATGGGGTAATACCAGCCAACATCTACCTCTCCCAGACCCTGTAGTGAATCAGAAGCCATGTGCATTAGGTATGACCTTTTATATGTTTAATTACTGGTACAGGTTCATTTATATACTGCTAGGTAGTGTCTATGGACATTCTTCCTAACAATTTTTTTATTTTGCTGCCCAAAATTGTCACAGACTTTTACCATGACAAGTCATTGACAAGGATAACTTGTCACGCTCAAAGTCTGTAACACATGTTTTTGTGTCAAGGACTTGTCATAAACTTTGACCAAGAATAGTCTATAACAAAATTGTCAAGGACTTGTCACCTTCAAAGATCATGACAAGTGTGTCAAAGACTTGCCACGAATTTAACCATGACAAGTCCTTGACAAGAAACATGTAACCATCAATGTTCGTGACAACCTTCTCACGGAATTTGACCGTGACAAGTCCGTGACAATGAGAACTCGTCACAGTCTTTGATCATAACATGTCCTTGACAGACAGAGTTATCACCCCTATCCATGTCATGATTTTTGACGAGGACAAGTGATCGAGTGGAAAAACCGAGCGTCCGTGTAATACGCTAGTCGTTGTTATCGGCTTCCAACCTCAATACAAAAAAAAACCTAAACTTTTAACTACACTTTTATGGAGTATAGTAGTAAGTCTGAATATCGAATCCACAGGGAATGTTTTATAGAATTTAATTGATTTATTACTTCTAAAATAAAAGTGAAAAAGATGACGATGGTTGACAAGGGGAAATAAGTTGGAACAAATTTATAAAACTAAGTAAACTGAATGAGGAAATAGGTCCCCAATCCCTAGTAATTACCCATTAGAATACTAGAATTTTAAATTATAAATTTGAATGAATCCAGTCTTTATAGATCCTAAGCATTACATATATGAGGTTCAAGCCCGCATCATATGAAATCAAAGATAAATATAAAGCGGTGCTAAATAATTACACGCACATCATATTCTTAAATATCCCAAGTACCTAGGGCAAGAGAGATTAAAAGATCTAGGATGATTGTGAACTTATCTTACACGTTTCTTTTCAAATTTAAATTTAAATTCTATTTCCTACGTAGATAAATTACATCGGGATGGGTTCATGCATCCCAACCCTTAAAAATTAGCTAAACATGATGAAAACAAAAGAAAACTCTAACAAACATTGTTAACAATTTGCAAAACAATTGAGAATTGAATGGAAAAATAAAATAGAGAATAGAAATTGATACTTGTATTTAGCAAGAGGAGAAAGAGATGAATTTGAATCCAGCAAAACTTCTTCTTCAAACTTACAACTAGGGTTTATGAAAACTTCTACCAAAGAAAACTACAATCTAACTTTCTCTCTCTAATCCTACTCCTACCCTCTAGAATTTGACTCCCTCTCTCTAGAATTCAACTCCTCGTTTGAAAATGAGGTAGGGTTTGGTCTTTTATAGCACCAAGTTGCATGAATTTGGCATCAAATTTCGCTTGTGGCATAAGTTTTCCAAGAGTTGCACTGCATTAAATGCATAATTAATTACAGAAATCCGCACATCCAGACTCTTCATTATCGCGCAACTTCAAAACATCGTAACTTCTTCACCGTAGCTCGGATTGAGGTGCCGTTTTTTCCAGTATTCTTGTAATTTAGAGATTTTCAACTTTCTAGTTGGCCCCACCTCCGGAATAAGGCTGAAAATTGCGAAAATGCCCTTCAACTCTCCATTTCTTGGTTTCTTTCACTGTTTTGAGTTCTCCTTCGCACTAACTTGCATGAAATACCTGTAAAACACATGAGAAATACACAAAACACGAAATACTTGCCAAAAAAGGTTAGTAGCATAAATAAGAGACAAATCCAAGCTAATTACACTGCACGGGATCATAAAAATACCGAAATTAAGGGGATAAATACGAAGAATATGTGCCTAATCAACAAGTCCTATTTGCCAAGGTTTTTGACCGTGACAAGTAGGTTTTTTTGATGTAGTGGTTATGAATAGTAAAATTTTCAGAATTATTTATAAGTTTTTGCGGTGATGAAGTAAATTTTCCTATTGTGGGGATGTTAAAAAGATAGATAGCGTAGAATTATATAAGTGCAAATGAGTGTAACAACATACGAAGTTAAATTGAAATGAAAATAATTAAATATTGAACTATTCTTTTAGTTTCATATATTCATTGATGTTCGGGTCGATTTTAATTGTAGTCTTTAAGATATTATTCAAGTTATACTCTCGTCCTAAGAAGAAAGTAATTTTTTGGATTTGTAGATGTCATAGTTATTGTATTAGAATGAAAAATAACATCATTTGCCTTTATAATATGATCTTTATCTTGAGAAACAGTTGTTATAGGAAATTCCATTGACAAGTCAATTATTAGACTTTATTCTCTACTAAGTCACCCTACAAAGTAAATATAAGTGTTTGAAATCTGAGAGTAAGATGAACTAATAATAGTAAATAGTATGTTCGTAATAAAACATAAGTTAAAAATAAAAAAAGTAATGTATTGAGTATAAGAGTATACTAATGATAAAAAAATAGATGAAAACATTAAGAAAAGTTGTAGTAAAGAGAAAATTTGTAATGTAAAAGGCTCACTTTATATCTCGCGGTGATATATCACACAATTTCATTTTTGCAGAGTTTGTCACCTTTGAAATTTTCCTAATTTGTTTCACATTTATTAAAAATGCGATCACATTTGTAGTGGTCAAAAGAATAAATAAGTGAATTTAATGAGGTGTATTTTTAGGGAATGAAAATACATAGAGTATTACTTACCATATATTTGACCTTCCTCTGATTATGAGGATAGGTCTTTAAAGGAGATGCAGTTGTAGAATGATGAAGGGAATATGAAGTTCTTATGTCGTTCGACGACCTTAGTGTATTTATTTAACTAAAGCTCGATTTGGTGTGAACGGTAGAGTAAGCCTCTTTCACTAGCTTTACCATTCCATTAGTAATGGAGTATTGTTTCTAAATTTGCAGGAGTCCATCTAGTCTTGTTATGTTTTCATTCCATAAGACATTGTATTTTAGATCCTCGTGTGTTTATTTTAGTTGAATAAATGTAGTATGCATAAAATAATGTTGAATTAAATTTTGCATGAGAAAAATAAAGGAAAGTGAACCTCCTTATCCATCAAGATTATTTTCAAAATATTTCCAGATCCTCTTGCATCTATGTATAACTCAATATTTCCTCTACGCATGACTTGACAAATTGTTTTGCATGTCATTGGAGATTTTTGATCAATTAGTATTGCTCAATTGGGACTTTTAGTGATGTCATCATATGATTCAATGTTTAACCTATTAAAAGAATATGAAAATGTGAATATTATATTACAAATATTGTGAGAAAAATAATAAGATTTGTTAATAAAATAAACTCAACTACAAGGAGAGGTATGAGGTAAAAAGGCATGCAAATACGAGAATTAAATTTAATGCATATGAAGACTGCATGGGAGATTAGAATTTTTTTACCACGATGCCAATAGAACTTCTTTGTAAACAATATTTTGTCAAGAATTTTCATAATTCAAAAGCACATTTTTTGTTGTAATTAAAGTTTCTCGTGATAAAGTGATTTACAGTTGGGCATGCGAGAAGACGTTTATTATTAAGTAAACATCAATAATAGAAATTGTTTGATCCCATGCATTGTTTGTCATCATTACAAAATATAAATCGATAAGAAGCTATTTTTTCTTGAATTTAAAAGGTATCCCTTATTTTCGACTGGGGAAAGGGGACTGCATGGAAAAAGTACATTTCTTCCCTTATGCCGGCCAACTAAAATTTCCACGTGGATGACATTATCAAAAGAAATTTTGCATATCATTTTTTTTCTATTACGTAAACCAATATAATCATTTATGTTGCATAGAAGATTGATTGGACAATTTGGTTTAAGTTTCAATGTGTGTGTGTGTGTGTGTGTGTGTTGGGGGGAGAATATTTGGCATCAATTAATTTAATAATTATTCTTGGTAGTGGTTATGTGTGTCATCAATAGCTTTATTAAAGCTATTTAATAGCTTTAAATCTCGTAGAAATGTGACCATCATATCATTGAGGGCGTCAACATGTTCATTTGTTGTTGCAAGGATGCTCGACTTGTTAAGGAGTTTGGCAAGGTGGCATTAATATTTAGTGATGGGAAGATAACTTTAATGAAATCTTTCTCAGGGGGTTCATATTCCTATGGATGTAGGACCATTTCATCATGACGACTTATCAAATCATTATGGATTGATGCTTTTGTCCCATTGCCAATTCGTAGAAGTAAATCGCAGAAGTTTTGATCATTTCTTATACGCATATTTATTATCAAAGGTAAAAGTTGGATTGTAGTATAAAGAAGTGACATCATGAGTCTTATATTTATTGTCTCTAATCTTGACGCTCCACGGACTACAAGTAGTATTTGGTGGAAATGTCCACTGGAGACAATAACATTGCCCCCCAAAAGTTCAATACTATCCATTAAATTTTTTAATGTCTTATCAAGAGTTTCAATAGAAAATTGCTTTGTCATTGGTGATTCATCCCAAATTATGATTCTTGTTTGTTGCATGAGTTCTGCGGTGCAACTCTGCTTTGTAATATTACACAAGCATGTCTCATTGGCAAGGATTGGTATTTTGAATCGTGAATATGCAGTTTGACTTCCAGGAAATAATGAAGCAACAACTCCTAATGTTTTTGTTGCAAGTGAAATCATACCTCTCTTTCTAATATCAATAACTAATTCTCTATAAATGCATGTCTTTTTAATTTCTCTCGGTCTGTGAATGAAAAAAAAACAAATTTCTAATAATTACCCTTTCGAGTATAACCAAGTACACGTGTTTTTGGTCTGCATTTAAACTCATACGCGGATTGCAGTCTACTTAAGGTGTTTCGACATGGAGTTCATAAATAATTTCTCTTGGGATATTATTGTTGGATAATATTTGGCTCGTGCTATATGTAGGCAAGTTGAATTCTCTAATTGATTTTCCCATTGATTATAGAAATAAGTTGATTCTATTTAATTTGCAATCTTTTTATACAGAGAAAGAATGTGGGTGAAGTCTTTCAAAGTCTTCCAACAAAAAATCAAAGTTTGTTTCCATAGTTTCCTCACATCAAATAACTCACAATAAACTAATATAATTGCAAACAATCTCCTTAGTCCCTTAGTAATTTCGAAAGTGGTTGCTTCAGAGAGGAAATCAATAACGTCGTCATCTGATTCTAATAATCCATGTTTCTGGACAACCTTTTTAAATGTCAAGTAAGTGATTTTTTCATAATTTAAAAGGCCTTTAAATGATGTGGGACCTCTCACTGATTTAGAATAAGTCTTAAATAGGATCACCACCCCTCTACATGATTTGCACCATTCAAACGACCGATGACATCAAGTTTCTTCTTCTTTTTATCATTATTTTTTATTGTCCCATACCTAATGCTAGGATAATTCCCTATAGAGGTATTTATGTGTGTCGCTAACTCTAGAGCACAAACTAAATAACTCTATTAGTATTGTCTTCCCAGCGTTCGATGTATTAAGCACATTTTATAAAATTGGGCTCTCCCTGTATATCACAGTATGTTTATGTGGCAAGCGGAATTGAAGATTTATAACAGATGGCTTGATTTTGTTTAGCTTGAATACAAAATTCTCCAAATGACTTCTTATGAAGATACCCATCTTGCACCTTGGAATTATTTCATCTCATCAATTGTGGTTGGATCATTACCATCGAACGAAACAAGAATAACAACTTTATCATGCCCTTTATAAATGTACTTCTTAAGTCACATCACCGCTTTTATCCCGAAGTATACTTCAACGTTAATATGATAGATATATCTTGCAAAACTATATGGGTTATAAGAAACAACTCATTTATTATCAAGCATATTGTTTCTCATGCGTACTTATCTCCCATCACCTCTCCTCTTATAAATAAGATATGAGTCACTACCTTGAGAGGTAGTTATTGTAAATTGACTAGTGTAATGAAATTTACACTTTCCATTTTTCAGGAAAGGGTTGTTCTTATTTAGATATCCACATGGACCATGCAACATATGCTCTATAACCAATACATGAAGTAATGAATATTCAAAAATATCATGAATCTCTGCACAAATGAATTTATCATAATGATCGGGAGTAGTTAGTTTATATTCCTTTTGTAGTATGACTAAAATATGTGCACGTGACAAGACCTCTTTTAGAATTCTATGACATGTATGTGCGCAACAACCTCCACAAATATTTCTTTCTTAAAAAGTTGATCCTTTAGGTCCTTTAATTTATCTTGAAAAACTCTTGGGGTTAGATCTTGTGGATCCTGGGGCAACCGAATGGGATAAAGATTTCCAATGACTTGTTTCCACTCAACATTGCAAGTCATTCTGAATAATAAATCGTCCTTTGCACATCTTTGAACTAAAGCCATTTCATCAAGATATCAACAATGCATATCTTGAGACCCACCAATGAATTATGAAGGTAGAACAATCCTTTGACCAACCTTGCTTGCTCTAGTTTCACCCGATATTATGCTATCAACCATCACATGGTAGATTTTAGCTATAATTGTTTTTACTAATTACAATAGTAGTAAACTCTAGTGGTTTGTAACTTTATGCATATGTCAACAAAATATTATTGCATTAGTTTTCCAACAAATAATAGTTCCAATTGTTTGTTACTTCGGATTTTCAATTTGTACGCATAGTGTTCTCGAAAAGATACTTTTTATGAGGTTTATCGATGAATGCCTACACAAGCATAAAGTTAGGAAATGTCAAATAAGAGAAGGTTTGTTTAAATGTCATTAATTGGGGGATTTAAGAGTGTGACTGTAAAATTACTTGATGTAACTCTACTACTATATTACTTATAAGTAAAAATGTTTTCAATACATACAAGGGAAGGTAGGGAGGAGATGGAATTTGTGGATATGCTCGATGAGCTTACATTTCATCTCCATATGTTTTGGTTCCATCCAACCTCTCCTTTTAGAAATATCAATAGATACTGAAATGGGTCGTAACAACCAAAGTAGTGTTTTATTTAGTGTCTTTGATCGGAGTGTGATACAACTATGATGTCTCTCTTGAATCAAATATTTGTATTATTTCCTTCAACCCATATTAGATCAAATTCATGTTAAGTAGAAGCATTGTAGATTCATTGATCAAAATTCACATGTTTTGTGACTCAAACTTGAAGGGAATCTAGTGAAGGAAAGTAATTTTGCCTTTGAAAAAATTGAACATAAGGATTTCCATTAATCATTTCAATAACTTGTCTACTATATAAACATTTAAAGGCAATTAGGATAAGGTGACCTATTGATTCTGAACCTCATTGTAAGGATGCCTGAAGGAACGTTGACGCCGATGTAGCCTTCAGCAATCTCAAGACTGCAATGTCGACCTAATCTACAAGCATCCTTGCCCTACCATATTTTAACAAGTTGTTCGTGGTGGAATACGATGCTTTCGACATTGGTATTGGGTGTGTGGAAAAATGTAAGCCCTTAGCCTTTACAAGCAAAGCATTATCGTGACAACATCAGATGGTATACGATAAGGAGATGATGGCAATTGTTTTTTTATTTATTTATTTAACAAGGGTTTTTGTTGTTCAGCTACAAGGAAGATAAATGATGATAAACTTGCCCTTGAAGTCAAAAAGTGTATACACCACATCTTATGGATGCAAGTTGCTTGTTTAGAGTAACTCCAAATGAAGTTAATGAGAAGATGTCATTGTACGCTCGAATGTTAACATGAAATTCTTACAATTTGGTGGAATTGGATATGAATAACTCAAATAAAACCTCAGGGACAAATGTTTTTTCAAGGTATATATGACCTTTTTGGCAATAAAATAAGGGTGGTTCATACTGAAAAGTGATGGAAATTGGGTGTAGCTTTTAGTTCCAGCAATGGAGAGCATAGGGGTTCGTAAAGGTTTTCTCCTATTAAGAGAGAAATTATAGTATTTAACATGAAGTTGATAATTCGTACTTAATTTAATTATTCATCAAGTATTTATTAATTTATATCTAGCTAACCTTGGTATTTGTAAGAATTTAATTGAGCTCGAAGTAACCAAGTAACTCTTTGTCTTTTCCTTAGATTTCCCTCACTAGAAGCATTTCAGGATATCAAAATTGATGACATTTGTAATAATTTATGATAGGACATGTTTGAAACAATATGTAGTAGGCTTATTAAGAAAGCATCATAAAAAGTGTATCTTGAAATGGAATAAAATATGTGAATCTAATATATCTATGTAAAAACAGTGTCTGCATTTGGTTTGTTGCCACTTGTTTCACTTAATTAAAAGAAACCAATATCTACCTTTTCCTACTCCCACACCCTCTTCAACTCACCGACTTTTCACTTTCTCTCTCTTATTGTCCTTAAGTTATTCTTCCTCTTTTCCCCTCTAATGGGTTTCTCCACCACACTTATTCCTTCCATTAGGGTTATTCTTGAAAAGGTATGCACTCGATGTTAGTAAAGATCTAATACTACTTGTTAACGCAAGAATAATTGCCTTTGGGTGGTTCAAAACAATTTGATTCTAAATTATATAAAACCTAATTTTAAACCAATTTTAGTTCATCCCTAAAATATGCAACTACGTGTCAAAACAAATCAAATAGGCACAAACTTTAAGAAAAATCCCTGTAGGGAAAAACCTTTTATATTTCTAGAACTTTGAAATAATTTACAAGACCTTTGATTTACAAACCACTTGATAATCACCCACAAGTGTAACGCACAGTGCCTTCAGCAAATCTTCAAAGTACCGGTCTAGATATCAGCAGTGGTTTATGCGCAGCAATACCACAAGGACACGCAGCCCTGACACACAGTTTTCAGCAAAGAATCAACACGCAGAAGATACTCAATGACACGCAGTCATAAACTTCGTAGAGTCTCCCTCCAGAATAGCACGCAACCTTACGTTTGTAGAGATCTTCCCACAAAGGATGAACAATATCAAAGTCTTTTCTTTAGGTTCCAAAACAACTCACACAAAAGCATTGGGATTTGTGAATTGTAAAAAAAAATTGAACCCTTAAAGTGAGGGAGAATAAACCAAAAAACACGAAAAAACGCATTATGTTAAAATCAGTGTTTTCTCCACCCGAAATCAATACGTCCAACACTCTATTTATTAAACATTTAAGGCGGTGACGTGTAAAAAAAAAGTCTTCTCGTTCGAGCGAACTATTATGTCGTTCGAACGACTTCTGGTATCGTTCGAATGAGATAGGATATCGTTTGAACGACCAAACACAAATCACGAGATTCGGTTGTACAGAGTTTTAAAACATTTGTAGACTTAGAAACCAACACTCTTACGAATCTGAGAACAGTTATCCAAAACATTTTTATGATAAAAAAGCTTTTGAAAAAATAAAAACTATTGAAAATAATTCAATAATCATTTTTACTAAAAGAAATAATATCTTAATTTTTACAAAAAAACATCCCAACACTTTTATGAAAATAGTAAATGGAACTTAAACACATTTACCAAATTAGCCCTTGTTGGGCATGATTGCTGAAGTAAACTTGAAATTCAGATCGTCGATTCTAGATGTGCACTTTCCAATTCTTCGACAGACTTGTAGCAGTATACGACATACTAAATAAGACGGACTATGTCCTTACAAATCACCCTTATTTCCATGCCGATACAAAATGAAAACTATCCGAATTATCAATAAAAAAATGTGACCTATACAAATCTACACTCCTATAAACTCAAATGTGGAAAGATAAAACGAACAAGTCTTCAAACTTTCAAATTATGCCTCAATAATTAACTTTTTAAACTCCAAGTTTTTGTCATTAGGGTGTTCAACATAATAATCTGCAATTGTACCTAGACACATGAGACAAAGAAAAAACCTCTACATGTATGCACTCCCTTTTAATAAAGCTCTGATACCACTTTGAAACGGTATGCACTCGCTTTTAATAAAGCTCTGATACCACTTGTTAACGGAACAATAATTGGCTTTGGGTGGTTTCAAACAATTTGATTCTAAGTTACATAAAACCTAATTTTAAACCAATTTTAGTTGAGCCCTAAAATATGCAGCTACGTGTCAAAACAAATCAAATTGGCACAAACTTCAGGAAAATCTCCAAAGGGCAAAACCTTTTATACTTCTAGAACTTTGAAATAATTTACAAGACATTTGACTTACAAACCACTTGATAATCACCCACATGTGTAATGCACGGTGCCTTTAGCTAATCTTCAAAGTATCGGTCTAGAAATTAGCAGTCGCTTACGCGCAGCAACACCACAACGACAAGCAACCCTGACACGTAGTTTGCATCAAAGAATCAACACGCAGAAGATCCTCAATGACACGCAGTCATATACTTTATAGAGTCTCCATCCACTATAGCACGCAGCTTTTCAGTTGTAAAGATCTTCTCACAAAGGATGAAAAATTGTAAAGTATGTTCTTTGGGTTCCAAAACAACTCACAAAAAAGCACTGGGATTTTTTAATTGTAAAAACAAATTTTGAACCCTTAAAATGATGGAGAATAAACCAAAAAACTCTAAAAAAATGTATTACGTTAAAACTAATGTTTTATCCACACGAAATCAATACGTTTGACACTCTATTTATAAAACATTTAAGGCGGTGACGTGTCAAACAAAAAGTCTTCTTGTTCGAACGAAGTGTCATGTCGTTCGAACGACTTCTGGTCTCGTTCGAACGCGATAGGATCTCGTTTGAACGACCAGGCACAAATATCGAGATTAGTTTTACCGAGTTTTAAAATATTTGGAGACTTAGAATCCAACACTCTTACGAATCAGAGAACAGTTATCCAAAAAGCTTTTATGATAAAAATGTTTGTGAGAAAATAAAAACCATTTAAAATAATTTGAAAATATTATTTTTCATAAAAGAAAAATATTTTAATTTTTATAAAAAATCCCAACACTTTTACGCCAATTATTAATGGAACTTAAACACATTTACCATGTTAGTACTTGTTGGGCGTGATTGCTCAAATAAACATGAAATTCGGATCGTCGATTGTAGATGTGCGCTTTTCAATTCTTCGACAGACTTGTAGCGATATACGAAAAATTAAATGTGACGGACTATGTCCTGATAAATCTCCCCTTGTATCTATACCGGTACACAATAAAAACTATCTGAATTATCAATAAAAAATGAGACCTATACAAATCTACCCTTCCATAAACTCAAAAGTGGAAAGATAAATCGAACAAGTCTTCAAACTTTCAAATGATTCTTCAACAATCAACTTTCTAAACTCCAAGCTTTTGTCATCAGGGTGTGCAACATAATGATCTGCAATTGTACCTACACACATGAGACAAAGCAAAAACCTCGTGACATATGCACTCGCTTTTAATAAAGCTCTGATACCACTTTGAAAAGGTATGCACTCACTTTTAATAAAGCTCTGATACCACTTGTTAACGCAAGAATAATTAACTTTGGGTGGTTTTAAACAATTTGATTCTAAATTATATATAACCTAATTTTAAACCAATTTTAGTTCATCCCTAAAATATGCAACTATGTGTCAAAACAAATCAAATAGGCACAAACATCAGGAAAAATCCCCGTAGGGCAAAACCTTTTATATTTCTAGAACTTTGAAATAATTTACTAGACCTTTGACCTACTGACCACTTGATAATTACCCACAAGTGTAACGCACGGTGCCTTCAAAAAATATTCAAAGTACCGGTCTAGAAACTAGCAGTGGTTTACGCGCAGCAACACCACAAGGACACGCAGCCCTAATACGTAGTTTTCATTAAATAATAAACACGCAGAAGATCATCAATGACACACAGCCATAAACTTCGTAGAGTCTCCCTCCACAATGGCACGCATATTTTCGGTTATAGAGATCTTCTCACAAAGGATAAACAATAGAAAAGTATGTTCTTTGGGTTCCAAAATAACTCACACAAAAGCACTAGGATTTTTGAATTGTAAAAACAAATTTTGAACCCTTAAAGTGATGGAGAATAAACCAAAAAACACTAAAAAAATGTATTCTTTTAAAACCAGTGTTTTCTCCACATGAAATCAATACGTCTGGCACTTTATTGATAAAACATTTAAGGCGGTGGCATTTTAAACAAAAAGCCTTCTCAATCGAACGAACTGTCATGTCGTTCGAATGACTTCTGCTCTCGTTCGAACGTGATAGGATCTCGTTTGAACGACCATGCACAAATCACAAGATTCGTTTGTACAGAGTTTTAAAACATTTGGAGACTTAGAAATAAACACTCTTACGAATCTGAGAACAGTTGTCCAAAAAGCTTTTATGATAAAAATGTTTTTGAAAAAATAAAAACCATTTAAAATAATTCAAAAATCATTTTTCATTGAAGAAAAAATATTTTAATTTTTATAAACAATATCCCAACACTTTTATGAAAATTGTAAATGGAACTTAAACTCATTTACAAGTTAGTCCTTGTTGGGCATGATTGTTTAAGTAAACTTGAAATTCGAATCGTCAATTGTAGATGTGCGCTTTCCAATTCTTCGACAGACTTGTAACGGTATACGACATACTAAATGTGACGGACTATGTCCTTACAAATCACCCCCTATGTCTATGCCGGTACAAAATTAAAACTATCCGGATTATCAATAAAAAAATGTGACCTATACAAATCTACACTCTCATTAACTCAAATGTGGAAAGATAAACCAAACAAGTCTTCAAACTTTCAAATGATGCTTGACCAATCAACTTTTTAAACTCCAAGCTTTTGCCATTATGGTGTGAAACATAATGATCTTCAATTGTACCTAGACATATGAGACAAAGAAAAAATTTCTTCACGTATGAACTCGCTTTTAATAAATCTTTGATACCACTCTGCAACGGTATGCACACGCTTTTAATAAAGTTGTGATACCACTTGTTAATGCAAGAATAATTACCTTTGGGTGGTTTCAAACAATTTGATTCTAAATTATATAAAACCTAATTTTAAACTAATTTTAGTTCATCCCTAAAATATACAACTACCTGTCAAAACAAATCAAATAGGCACAAACTTTAGGAAAATCCGCACAGGGCAAAACCTATTATACTTCTAGAACTTGAAATAATCTACAAGACCTTTGACTTACAGAGAACTTGATAATCACCCACAAGTGTAACACACGGTGCCTTTAGCAAATCTTCAAAGTATTGGTCTAGAATTCAGCAGTCGTTTACGTGCACCAACACCACAAGGACACACAACCCTGAAACGCAGTTCGCAGCAAAGAATCAACACGCATAAGATCCTCAATCACGCGCAGTCATATAATTTGTAGAGTCTCCCTCCACTATAGGACGCATCTTTTCAGTTGTAGAGATCTTCTCACAAAGGATGAACAATTGCAAAGTATGTTCTTTGGGTTCCAAAACAACTCACACAAAAGCACTAGGATTTGTGAATTGTAAAAACAAATTTTGAACCCTTAAAGTGATGGAGAATAAACAAAAAAACACTAAAAAAATGTATTATGTTAAAACCAGCATTTTCTCCACACGAAATCAGTACGGCTGACACTCTATTTATAAAACACTTAAGGCGGTGACGTGTCAAACAAAAAGTCTTCTTGTTTGAACGAATTGTGATGTCGTTCGAACGACTTCTGGTCTCGTTCGAACGAGATAGGATCTCATTGGAACGACCAGGCACAAATATGGGGATTGGTTCTACCGAGTTTTAAAACATTTGGAGACTTAGAAACCAACACTCTTACGAATCAGAGAACAGTTATTGAAAAAGCTTTTATGATAAAAATATTTTTGAAAAAATAAAAACCGTTTTAAACAATTTGAAAATATTATTTTTCCTAAAAGAAAAAATATTTTAATTTTCATAAAAAATATACCAGCACTTTTATGCAAATTGTAAATGGAACTTAAACACATTTACCAAGTTAGTACTTGTTGGGCATGATTGCTGAAGTAAACTGTAATACCCCGTACTTTTAAAGGTATTTAAGTTACACTGTGGATGTAATTTGGTAATTTGAGGAATTACGGTGAATAGAAATTATGGGATTAATAAGTGAAATTAAATAAATTTAATATTACTAAGTGAATAGTAAAGATTAGTTTTCGAGTGTTGGATAAATATTTACGTGATTAATATTTCCTTATGAGACTAAGTATATAAATAGATTATTTTTATTACACGTCGAAGTTAGTGAAAGCGACAAAAAGGAATTATTTAAAAAAAACGCGTATTGGATGTGTTGGGTTTAATTAGTGAATTTTAGTTAAGTACCTCGGATGGAAATTTCAACTGTGCCATTAGGTTCGGAATGGATGAGATAGTCAAAATAGAGTAACAATTGGACTAGTAGGGACTCGTAAATGGGTACACGAATCATTTAACAATTGGGCACTAACCCAATTTCGGGTTTAAGAGTAACAACCCCCCTTTCCCTTTCATAATCTTCCCTAAGAGAGAGAAGAGAGAAGGAATAATAAAGAAGAAAGAAGAAGAAGAAGAAGAAGAAGAGAAGGAAAATTCGGGCCAAATTCGCGGGATTTGACTCGGGGTCGTCGGATTTAATCCACGAGGCAAGTGTTTAACTTGTTTTACTATTGAGTGTATAAATTTCTCAAATTATAGTTGGTTTGAAACAATTGATTTTCAGACTGAAATTTGGTGGATCGTTCGGGTTTTCGAAAGATTAAAACGGATATAACCCGATTAATAACCAATTTGTGAATCTTGAAATTTGTTGAATTTAATTGTTGTAAATCAGTTCTAGGATGATTAGAACTCATTTGATGTATATATATGTTGTTGGTTGAGGTTGGAGGATGATAGATGAAGGTATAAAACCTTGGATTTAAGGAAAAATGGTTGACAGCTTCTCGGAGAAGAAGCTGCCCAGAACGATCGATCGATTGAAGGCCAGGGGTCGATCGATCGATCCTTCAGAAAATCTGGCAGCTTGGGTTGTTTATATATATAAAGGATAAATTCCAAATTTAATTGTTTTAGCTTGTTTAATTGAGTAAATAAATACACACAAAGGGAAATCATTCCGAACTATTTAAGGGAGATAATTGGGGTTAGAAAAATATAAAAATGGTGTGGCTCATAATGTGTATTTTTAAGGAAAACAAATTATAGGGTGACATTGGGGGTTCCTAAAAATAGTGTAGGAACCTATAAAAAGTTATTCAAGTGAGATGCATATTTTGGATCAATTGAAAGTAAAAAAAATTGAGACTTACCCAAATAAGGGGTGTTCGTGAGGAAAAATATTTAATGAGGTATTTAGGTCGGAAACTTTATATAATTAATTGTGAGCGTAGAAAAGGTATATATATATATCAACCTCGGCTAAGTAAAATCTTACGAGGAGATTTGGATGAAATTTAGGATACGTATTATAAAGAATTAAGCGATTACTCAATGCGTCTATAGACGACGATTATTATAAGTAAGGAGATACCTAAGAAAATTAAGAGACGTAGTGCGTATGTTAATTATTATTATGAATTGGTACATTTAAGAATTTGTTGTACAAATATTTATGAAGTAATTAAGGAGGGATTTGAGTATTAAAGAAGAGAGTATGTATTGGAAGAGTATTTTAAGTGTGAATATTTATATTATTAAGAAAGAGAACCACTTGAGGTTATTAGTCATTGCTATAGAGTTGGAAATCCATAGCCATATTATATTAGGAAGTGATTTAGATTTGATAGAAGATGTCGTTAAATTTATATATGTATAAATCAAATAAACACATAACTATGTTATTGGTGTTACCATCGTACGGTGAGAAGAGCTAAGAAATAAAATGCTGAAGATTATTTATAATCGATAAATGCGAAGAATAATTGAGTTATATAAATACTGCGTATGAAAGTTATTATATGGGCTACGCGTATGCCCTAATATTATTATACATACGGGTTAATTAAATACCCATGGAAAATTATGTATATGTGAGATAAATACCTACCGTTATTATATGGTTGTGTAAATACATTAATGATGTTATATTTATATAAGTTGAAATGGTTGCCTATACTATTGTTTATTGTATGCATGACATACCTACCTTACTTGTTATCACTGGAGGTCGGTTTATGATAAAGGACTATCTAATGTTGTGTGCCTACGGGAGGATTTAGATTTGCTACGTACAGAACATAGGGCTTTGAATGGCTTATTTTGAGCTAATAAGTTCTACAGACCATGGGAGCGTAGGTATGTGCGTGACCCGTTAGTGCGGGACTATGCTCGCCTCCCATATGTGTGATTTTGGCTTATTGATACGGTTCCTGTGTGATTCGAAACACATGATCCTTATGTACGTGATGTACCGAGATGAGATAGTAGAGTATGAATTCACAACAGTATATTCCATGGGTACCAGTGTGTTTATATGTACTGAGAATAAAATACATGTACACTTGTGATGTTCTACCGTTGCTTGGTAAATGAAAACCACTAAGCTACTTATATTATATTTTAGTAGACTGATTATTATACTTGTTGTGTATAGTATATCATTATATAAGAGATGTGTTGTCATATAACGTAACCTTGTATAAAAAGGAAATTGAATAATGTGTAATACGACTTTCGGTAAGTTTATATCCAGATGATTATGGATTATGAATCATTGATGCTAATGAGAACTAAATATAAAATACGGGATAATACAGAATGTTATATGTACTAAGGTCTTAATGGATCCCGACGATCAACATTGTCACGTAGTAGTGTATCGGGGGGTTCCTTGTTTGCATTTGGCTTGTGAGACACCCCATGCACGAAGGTAACATAATGTTGAGAATGGGGAGAAGTTTATTTCCTCGTACTTAGATTAATAAGTATTAGAAGATGGTACATACATTAGTTAGGCAGGGTAGCTTAACTAGGTTGTTTAAAAGACATGCGATAGTTGTGCACTAATAGAAGAGGGGTGAGGGGTGTTTCATGAGAGTGTGATACCGGTTTAAATATGAGAAATATCATATCTTAAAAATATGGATTTTAAGCACTTGCTAAAATGTTTTCAAATCGGGATCTGACCCGCTTCTCTACTTTTCCCCTCTCTTGTTATATATATATATATATATATATATATATATATATATATATATATATATATATATATATTATAGGTGTCCAGACACAAGGACGCCTGAATGACAATTCTTTCTAGTGAGACGTTTGTTGCAGCAGTTGTGGATGCAGTCAGGTTTATCGTAGACGCTTCTATCATTGAGATCTAGATAGGAGGTATTGTAGTCATATTCGAGCTAATGGTCCAACTGTACTCATTTATTCTTTTACCGCCTTTTGTGCGGCATTCGATTTGGTTGTATTATTTTGTACCGATTGTTCGGTTACATTATTTCATTTCAGTTTTTGCATATAAACTGTTGTAATTATGTTGTTTGAAATGTTTGGTTAAAAAGATTAGTTAATTAAAATTTGGTGACGGCCTAATAGGATATTAGTAATTTAAATTGGTTTTCGACAGTGATGCTGAGAATGAACCATATGAGACTCATGTTTTAATTTGATATAGGAGTGATCGCCCGGTATTTTATTAGGCGGGTTGTCACAAGTGGTATCAGAGCATCAGGTTCTAGTGTCCTTTAGGAATCTATGAGGACGTACTACGCTTTCAGCGTTACTTTGATTTGATATAGAGCCTTATGATTAGGATTTTTGATATCCTCTTGTGAGATTTCGTTCTCCTGCCATTAAGTAAGATTATAGTAAATCTTTTGCGCGCTCATTCGGTATTCGTGTGCTGATCGATGAAGGGCGACAATGGAAGTTCATTGTATGGGTAGCAGGAGGCGAGACTTAGTTAGAATTATAAGTCGATGTTGGAAATGAGGACCACGGTAAAGGTCACTTTCCTCGCGGCATTGTCATAGATTGCTACAACGAATACTAAAGTATAATAATTAAAATTATTAAGAACCGTTGTAGTTAAGTGGTGTTAAACTTAAATTATCTAATGGGGTTAAATTAGGAAAAAGCTTTAGAGGTCTTTGATGAGGACCGTATGTTGAAATTGAGATAGGCAGAAATAACGTAGCTTTATCCAAAGGAAGTAGAAGGGTCATAAGCTCTCGCTTAGAGTCGGGTATGGAAATACCCATAGGTGAAAATTTGAGGAAATTTTTTTCACGCGTGAGAGCAATGTCGAAATGGTGGGGACAATGGTCACCATATTTGGGGGAGCATGATGTTTTGCTCATAAATAAATCTTACGGATGATTTTAACCGTAAATTCCTTTGATTTAGTAGAAATGAAGAGAATGTAGTTTCTAAGTTATTCACATAAGGATCGATCAGAGACCGACCGTGAATAAAGAGTGACATGGTTAAGTGAACTTAATACCGAAGTAGGAGAGGTACAATAGAGATAGGTGATTCTTTTGTGGAATAATAAACTCACAAATGGCTGGACTTCTGTAAAGAGAGATACAACTATTTTAAGAAAAGGTGTATAGTCTATTATAGATTAAACTTATGAGAATTGGTTATTTTTATGAGTTCTTATGAGAAAAGAGACCCTTGGGATTCTAATAAGAATTTTGAATGTAAGTAAAATACAAACTCGATGTAATAAGATTAATATTTACTTATATTATAAGAAAGTAAATACTTATGGGAATTAAATCAAATTTTATATTCGGGAAATACGGGTTAGTGTTACGAGAGATATACGCACAATTAGCCGAATTATATTATATATATATTGTGTATATGTATATAGGGATATATTGAGACGTATTTATGTGATATGTTTATAAAAATATATGTGTGATTGGTATACTTATACTTTGATTTTTTTACTGAGTCGGTGTGATAGTCCGACCACTGATACCCAGGATGATGTGTAATTAATTCCCTGGAAGATGATAGCATTGAAAGATTTACATCCATTGAGTTATAACTCTGAGGGATGGTTATTTTACTTATATAATGTGTGCTATAAGTATGGATATACATGATGTGTATGGTATATTAAATACATTTATGTAAGGTGTGAAACACATACTTATGGATATAATAAATAATGGAATGTGAGATAAATTCTAAATGAATGCCCGCCTTTAATATATAATTAGGTAGAAACTCGATAAGTAGATGTTTCCTTGCCATGAGGACCTCATAGGTATGATTTACGGTAGGCATCATTTAATGCTGAGCTGTAGGATTAAGCTCATTGTTAGTTATGTTAAAGGCTTAATATTGATGCAATCGCTTATAGTAAGGTTTCTCGGAAAAATTAGGAGTACTGGCCACACTTTTAACGATAGGAGATATGGGATTATCCCAATGGCATATTTGAACTAACGGACCTCCACAACCGACAAAGTTAAGTAGCCGTGTATAGGAGGTGTTCCTTGTTTGGATTTCGCTTTGCGAGATGCTCCACGCACTTACCTTAACGATGTCGGGAGTGGAGAGATATTATAAAATATAAGAATGTTAGTTTTGACGATAAGTCACCTTGTGTAAGGAACACACTATAGATTGAGAGTCATTTAATGATAGTATAATTATATAGAGATGTAAGTGCTATTGAAAAGCACTGAAATTATTCTCTCACTGCAAGTATGTGGGTGAGGTAAGACAACGGAAATTGATCGGAGACGTATAGCCTGACTTTGAATAAAAGGCAAATTCAAAGGAAATACATTTTTGGGTATAATGTTCATAATGCTTTTGCAGAAAGTAAGCACCCTGATTAGTTAAACTTTCCATTTGGACAAGATGGAAAAATTTTGTGGTAAAATTACATTAGTAGGTTAACGAATATGAATTTAGAGAGTCCCATTGGTGTCCCTTAGACCGTTATATCTCGATGACCGACAAAGCGAGGGAGTAGTGTAACGGGAGGGTTCCTTGTTTAGATTTCGCTTTGTGAGACGTCCCACGCATGAAACCGAGCAAAGGTTGGGAGTCGAGAAAGGTCTTGGGTACTAGGGATATAGTTAGGATAATACTCAAATTACGTGTGTTAGAAACACCTTAATCTTAGGACTACCACGAAGTAAGGGCAATAAGACTATCGACACTAATATCGGGAGACTATTGTGAGATAACCAAAAGAAAATAAATGGTATAGCCTTAAGAAGGATTGAATTTTCAGGCATCGGGAGAATTAAATTTTGAAACTTTTTGAGTTAAAAGTATCTAAGTGTTAGTACTAGGCCAAAGAAATGAGGCCCATTATTTAAAGAGAGTGCTATGTATCAGATGTTTATAATGGTTGTGCAGATAGGCCAAATTAAAAAGGGTGTACAGGAACCTTAGTTAATTGATTTAATATACCACCCAAAATGGAAGTGACGTAGTATATATAACTAGAGATTGTACTACAAAGCAGTTATAAATGGATTTGAGATGGATTGAATGGAATGTCGTAGGTAGTACGCAATGATCCAATTATATTTGGGTAATACAAGTTGAAACTTAGAATAAGTCAAAACACTGATAGGAATAGTCACGTGCTACTATAGTTTTCTTTTGAGGGAAATTAGATGTCCTGATGAAAATGAATAAATACTTGGAGAAACGGACCTCCGACGGGACGAATAAGTCAAAGCGGTGATTATAAGATTGTTTTCTTTATATGCACTTAAGGAAGCACTAGGAGATATATGACGTTAGAGTGAACTTTACGACTGAGGTAGCGTTATAACATATAGAGATTTAGTTTATCTAGGGGATAAGTTACTGCGTTAGAGAGTACGCCTCGAGATAGGGTTAAGCCGGGACATAGAATATATAGCCATCCTAGAATAGTGGCATAGACTATATCTCAATTTCGAGGGTGAAATTATGTTATAAGGGGGGAAGTATGTAAAACCCCGTACTTTTAAAGGTATTTAAATTACACTGTGGATGTAATTTGGTAATTTGAGGAATTACGGTGAATAGTAATTCTGGGATTAATAAGTGAAATTAAATAAATTTAATATTATTAAGTGAATAGTAAATATTAGTTTTCGAGTGTCGAATAAATATTTACATGATTAATATTTTCTTACGAGACTAAGTATATAAATAGATTATTTTTATTACATGTCGAAGTTAGTGAAAGTGACAAAAAGGAATTATTTAAAAAAAACACGCGTATTGGATGTGTTGGGTTTAATTAGTAAATTTTAGTTAAGTACCTCAGATGGAAATTTCGACTGTGCCATTAGGTTTGGAATGGACGAGATAGTCCAAAAAGAGTACCCGGGGGTAGTATTTGGGTTCCGGACATTTTTGGACAAGTAGGGACTCGTAAACGAGTACATGAGTCATTTAACAATTGGGCATTAACCCAATTTCGGGTTTAAGAGTAACAGCCCCCCTTTCCTTTCCATAATCAGCCCAAAGAGAGAGAAGAGAGAAGAGAGAAGAGAGAAGAGAGAAGAGAGAAGGAAGAGAAGAAAGAAGAAATAAGAAAGATGAGAAGAAGAGAAGAAGAAGAAGAAGAAGAAGAAGAAGAAGAAGAAGAAGAAGAAGAAGAAGATGAAGAAGAAGAAGAAGAAGAAGAAGAAGAAGAAGAAGAAGAAGAAGAAGAAGAAGAAGAAGAAGAAGAAGAAGAAGAAGAAGAAGAAGAAGAAGACGAAGAAGAGAAGGAAAATTCGGGCCAAATTCGCGGGATTCGACTCGGGGTCGTCGGATTTAATCCACGAGGCAAGTGTTTAACTTGTTTTACGATTGAGTGTGTAAATTTCTCATATTATAGTTGGTTTGAAAAAATTGATCTTCGGTCTGAAATTTGGTGGATCGTTCAGGTTTTCGGAAGATTAAAACGGATATAACCCGATTAATAACCAATTTGTGAATCTTGAAATTTGTTGAATTTAATTGTTGTAAATTGGTTCTAGGATGATTAGAACTCATTTGATGTATATATATGTTGTTGGTTGAGGTTGGAGGATGATAGATGAAGGTATAAAACCTTGGATTTAAGAAAAAATGGCTGACAGCTTCTCATAGAAGAAGGTGCCCAAAACGATCGATCGATCGAAGGCCAGGGGTCGATCGATCGATCCTTTAGAAAATCTGGAATCTTGGGTTGTTTATATATATAAAGGATAAATTCCAAATTTAATTGTTTTAGCTTGTTTAATTGAGGAAATAAATACACACCAAAGAGAAATCATTCCTAACGATTTAAGGGATATAATTGGGGTTAGGAAAATATAAAAATGGTGTGGCACATAATGTGTATTTTTAAGGAAAATAAATTATAGGGTGACATTTGGGGTTCCTAAAAATAGCGTAGGGACCTATAAATAATTATTCAAGTGAGATGCATATTTTGGATCAGTTGAAAGTAAAAAAAATTGAGGCTTACCCAAATAAGTGGTGTTCGTTAGGATAAATATTTAAAGAGGTATTTAGGTGGAAAACTTTATATAATTAATTGTGAGCGTAGAAAATGTATTTATATACCGACCTCGGCTAAGTAAAATCTTACAAAGAGATTTGGATGAAATTTAGGATACGTATTATAAAGAATTAAGCGATTACTCTTTGCATATATGGACGACGATTATTACAACTACGGAGATACCTAAAGAATTAAGAGACGTACTGCGTATGTTAATTATTATTATTAATTGGTACATTTAAGAATTTGTTGTACAAATATTTATGAAGTAATTAAGGAGGGATTTGAGCATTAAAGAAGAGATTATGTATTGGAAGAGTATTTTAAGTGTGAATATTTATATTATTAAGAAAGATAACCACTTGAGGTTATTAGTCATTGCTATAGAGTTGGAAATCCAGAGCCATATTATAGTGGGAAGTGATTTAGATTTAATAGAAGATGTCGTTAAATTTATATATGTATAAATACTGTGTATGCCCTAATATTATTATACATACGGGTTAATTAAATACCCCTGGAATATGATGTATAGGTGAGATAAATACCTACCGTTATCATATGGTTGTGTAAATACATTAATGATGTTATATTTATATAAGTGGAAATGGTTGCCTATACTATTGTTTATTGTATGCAAGGCATACCTACCTTACTTGTTATCACTAGAGGTCGGTTTACGATAAAGGGCCATCTAATCTTGTGTGCCTACGGGGGGATTTAGATTTGGTACCGAAAGAACATAGGGTTTTTAATGGCTTATTTTGAGTTAATAAGTTCTGCAGACCATGGGAGCGTAGGTATGTGCGTGACCCGTGAGTCCGGGACTATGTTCGCCTCCCATATGTGTGATTTTGTCTTATTGATACGGTTCCTGTGTGATTCGGAACACGTGATCCTTATGTACGTGATGTACCGGGATGAGATAGCAAAGTATGAGTGCACCACAGTATATTCCAAAGGTGCCAGTGTGTTTATATGTACTGAGAATAAAATACATGTACACTTGTGATGTTCCACCGTTGCTTGGTAAATGAAAATGACTAAGCTACTTATATTATATTTTAGTGGACTGATTATTATACTTGTTGCGTATAGTATATCGTTATATAAGAGATGTGTTGTCATATAACGTAACCTGGTATAAAAAGGAAATTGAATAAAGTGTAATACGACTTCCGGTAAGTTTATATCCAGATGTTTATGAATTATGAATCATTGATGCTAATGAGAACTAAATATAAAATACGGGATAATATAGAATGTTGTATGTACTAAGGACTTAATGGATACCAACGATCAATATTGTCACGTAGTAGTGTATCAGGGGGTTCCTTGTTTGGATTTGGATTGCTAGACACCCCACGCACGAAGGTAACATAATGTTGAGAATGGGGAGAAGTTTTGTTCCTCGTACTTAGATTAATAAGTATTAGAAGATGGTAAATACATTAGTTAGGCAGGGTATCTTAACTAGGTTGTTTAAAAGACATGCGATAGTTGTGCACTAATAGAAGAGGGGTGAGGTGTGTTTCATGAGAGTGTGATACCGGTTTAAATATGAGAAATATCATATCTTAAAAATATGGATTTTAAGCACTTGCTAAAATGTTTTCAAATCGGGCTCTGACCCGCTTCTCTACTTTTCCCCTCTCTTTTTATATATATATATATATATATATATATATATATATATATATATATATATATATATATATATATATATATATATATATATATATATATATATATATATATATATATATATTATAGGTATCCAGACACAAGGACACCTGAATGACAATTCTTTCTAGTCAGACGTTTGTTGCGGCAGCTGTGGATGCAGTCAGGTTTATCGTAGACGCTTCTGTCATTGAGATCTAGATAGGAGGTATTGTAGTCATATTCGGGCTAATGGCCCAACTGTACTCATTTATTCTTTTAGCTCCTTTTGTGTGGCATTCGATTTGGTTGTATTATTTTGTACCGAGTGTTCGGTTACTTTATTTCATTTCAGTTGTTGCATATAAACTGTTGTAATTATTTTGTTTGAATGGTTTGGTTAAAAAGATTAGTTAATTAAAATTTGACGACGGCCTAATAGGATATTAGTAATTTAAATTGGTTTTCGACAGTGATGCTGAGAATGAACCATATGAAACTCCTATTTTAATTTGATATAGGAGTGATCGCCCGATATTTTATTAGGCGGGTTGTCACATAAACTTGAAATTCGGATCTTCGATTGTAGATGTGCACTTTTCAATTCATCGACAGACTTGTAGCGGTATACGACATATTAAATGTGATGGACTATGTCCAGACAAATCTCCCCTTATATCTATGCCGGTAAAAAAAAATTTATCCGAATTATCAATAAAAAAATGAGACCTATACAAATCTACCCTTCTATAAACTCAAATGTGGAAAAATAAATCGAATAAGTCTTCAAACTTTCAAATGATTCGTCAACACTCAACTTTTTAAACTCCAAGCTTTTGTCATCAGGGTGTGCAACATAATGATCTTCAATTGTACCTATACACATGAGACAAAGCAAAAATCTCGTGATGTATGCACTCGCTTTTAGTAAAACTCTGATAACACTTTGAAAAGGTATGCACTAGCTTTTAATAATGCTCTGATACCACTAGTTAACACAAAAATAATTACCTTTCGGGGGTTTTAAACAATTTGATTCTAAATTATATAAAACCTAATTTTAAACCAATTTTAGTTCATCCCTAAAATAGGCAACTACGTGTCAAAACAAATCAAATAGGCACAAACTTCAGGAAAAATCCCCGTGGGGAAAAACCTTTTATATTTCTAGAACTTTGAAATAATTTACAAGACCTTTAACTTACAGACCACTTGATAATCACTCATAAGTGTAAAGCACGGTGCCTTCAGAAAATCTTCAAAGTACCGGTCTAGAAATCAGCAGTGGTTTACGCGCAGCAACACCACAAGGACACGCAGCCCTGACACGCTGTTTTCATTAAAGAATCAACACGCAAAAGATCGTCAATGACACATAGCCATAAACTTCGTAGAGTCTCCTTCCACAATACCACACATCTTTTCAGTTGTAGAGATCTTCTCACAAAGGATGAACAATAGCAAAGAATGTTCTTTGGGTTCCAAAACAACTCACACAAAAGCACTGTAATTGGTGAATTCTAAAAACAAATTTTGAACCCTTAAAGTGATGGAGAATAAAACACTAAAAACATATTCTATTAAAACCAGTGTTTTCTCCACATGAAATCAATACGTCTGACACTCTGTTTATAAAACATTTAAGGTTGTGGCGTTTTAAACAAAAAGTCTTCTCATTCGAACGAATTGTCATGTTGTTCGAACGACTTCTGCTCTCGTTTGAACGAGATAGGATCTCATTTGAATGACCATGCACAAATCTCGAGATTCATTTTACAGAGTTTTAAAACATTTAGAGACTTAGAAACCGACACTCTTACGAATCTGAGAACAGTTATCCAAAAAGTTTTATAATAAAAATGTTTTTGAAAAAATAAAAACCATTTAAAATAATTCAAAAATCATTTTCATAAAAGAAAAAATATTTTAATTTTTATAAAAAATATCCCAACACTATTATGCAAATTGTAAATGGAACTTAAACACATTTACCAAGTTAGTCCTTGTTGGGCATCATTGTTGAAGTAAACTTGAAATTCTGATCGTCCATTGTAGATGTGCGCTTTCCAATTCTTCGACAGACTTGTAGCGGTATACGACATACTAAATGTGACGGACTATGTCCTTACAAATCACCCCCTATGTCTATGCCGGTACAAAATTAAAACTATCCAAATTATCAATAAAAAATGTGACCTATACAAATTTACACTCCCATAAACTCAAATGTGGAAAGAAAACCGAACAAGTCTTCAAACTTTGAAATGATGCTTTAACAATCAACTTTTTAAACTCCAAGCTTTTGTCATTAGGGTGTGCAACATAATGATATTCAATTGTACCTAGACATATGTGACAAAGCAAAAACTTCTTCACGTATGCACTCGCTTTTAATAAAGCTCTGATACCACTTGTTAACGCAAGAATAATTACCTTTGGGTGGTTTCAAACAATTTGATTCTAAATTATATAAAACCTAATTTTAAACCAATTTTAGTTTAGCCCTAAAATATGCAACTACCTGTCAAAAAAAATCAAATAGGCACAAACATCTGGAAAATCCCCACAAGGCAAAACCTTTTATACTTATAGAACTTTGAAATAATTCACAAGACCTTTGACTTACAGGCCACTTGATAATCACCCACATGTGTAACGTACAGTGCCTTTAGTAAATCTTTAAAGTATCGGTCTAGAAATCTGCAGTCATTTACGCGCAGCAAAGAATCAACACGCAAAAGATCCTCAATGACACGCATTCATATACTTCGTAGAATGTCCCTACACAATAGCACGCGGCATTTAGATTGTAGAGATCTTCTCAAAAAGGATGAACAATTTCAAAGTATGTTCTTTGGGTTCCAAAACAACTCACACAAAAGCACTGGGATTTGTGAATTGTAAAAAAAAAATTGACCCCTTAAAGTGATGGAGAATAAACCAAAAAACACTTAAAAAAATATTTTGTTAAAACTAGTGTTTTATCCACACGAAATCAATACGTCTGACACTCTATTTATAAAACATTTAAGGCAGTGGTGTGTCAAACAAAAAGTCTTTTTGTTTGAACGAACTGTAATATCGTTCGAACGACTCCTGGTCTCGTTCGAACGAGATAGGATCTCGTTTGAACGACCAGGCACAATTCTCGAGATTGGTTTTATCGAGTTTTAAAATATTGGGAGACTTAGAAACCAACACTCTTACGAATCAGAGAACAGTTATCCAAAAAGCTTTTATGATAAAAATGTTTTTGAAAAAATAAAATCCATTTAAAATAATTTAAAAATATTATTTTGCATAAAAGAAAAAATATTTTAATTTTTATAAAAAATATCCCAACACTTTTATGCAAATTGTAAATGGAACTTAAACACATTTACCAAGTTAGTCCTTGTTGGGCATGATTGCTGAAGTAAACTTGAAATTCGGATCGTCAATTGTAGATGTGAGCTTTTCAATTCTTCGACAGACTTGTAGCGGTATATGACATATTAAATGTGATGAACTATGTCCAGAACAATCTCCCCCTATATCTATCCCGGTACAAAATTAAAACTATCCTAATTATAAATTAAAAATTGAGACATATTACCCTTCCATAAACTAAAATGGGGAAAGATAAATCGAACAAGTCTTCAAACTTTCAAATGATTCTTCAACAATCAACCTTTTAAACTCCAAGCTTTTGTCATCATGGTGTGCAACATAATGATCTTCAATTCTACCTACACACATGAGACAAAGCAAAAACCTCATGACGTATGCACTCGCTTTTAATAAATCTCTGATACCACTTTGAAAAGTATGCACTCGCTTTTATTAAAGCTCTAATACAACTTGTTAACGCAAGAATAATTACCTTTGGGTAGTTTTAAAAAATTTGATTCTAAATTATATAAAACCTAATTTTAAACCAATTTTAGTTCATCCCTAAAATATGTAACTATGTGTCAAAACAAATCAAATAGGCACAAACTTCAGGAAAAATCCTCGTAAGGAAAAACCTTTTATATTTCTAGAACTTTGAAATAATTTACAAGACCTTTGACTTACAGACCACTTGATAATAACCCACAAGTGTAACGCACGGTGCCTTCAAAAAATCTTCAAACTATCGGTCTATAAATTAGCAGTGGTTTACGCGCAACAACACCATAAGGACACCCAGCCCTGACACAGAGTTTTCATTAAAGAATCAACGCGCAAAAGATCGTCAATGACACACAGCCATAAGCTTCGTAGAGTCTCCCTCCACAATAGCACACAGCTTTTCGATTTTGCCAAATCACACTTCGCATGTGCTCGCTCCCCGCTGTGACACCCCGACTAATTAAATACCGGGTAGCTACTCCTTTATGAAATTAAATCAAAATGCCAAGTTAGCTCAGTTAATAGCATCACTGTCGAAATTTTTTTTATTATTACTAACCACCTAGTATTTAAAAAGTAGTTGTCAAATTTTAATTAAAGTCTGATTAACATGAAGTAAAAGATTTAAAGCAAGAATAATATCACCATTCACCATAACGAAATACTAGAATAACCATCACATGATATAAATAAACCCGGAGGAAAACTCCTCACAACAAACTCCACAACTGAAACAAATAACTAAATACTGAATACCAAATCAATACATGCCAAAGTCTGAAAAACTGAAATGGAAATGTATCTCTAATGGAACTGGGCAACATGCCCTAAAACTGAGGAATACTGAACATGGAATCCAAATAATAGAAGCGTCTAAAAGCAAATCCCTGTAACTTCCACAAACATCTACAGCTCGTCATCTGAATGAGTATCCTATGCATGGTTTCCTTGTGGCTGGGCACCTAAAATGGTTTTACAAGAAAAATAGATTTGAAAGAAAACGGGTCAGAGCCTGAATGTTGAGATATTTTAAAAACCTGCAAGTGCTTTAAAAACATTTAAAACATTAAATGCAAAATACATGTTAGGACGTGCACTCACATGAAGTTCTCACCTCTCGACTAAATGTGCACTCCTAACGTAAGTACCCATCTAAAAATGACCCAAACCACTAGCTGAGTGACATCATATTTAGCTAGACTCTCATAGATTCTACCCTTATTACTCGGTTCCCATTAACATTATAACGCTCGCAATTAAATAAGGGCTTAACGTAAATTCAGGTTCTCACATAAAAGTAATACAACTCATTATAGATCATCCCTTTAGTTATTCCATAGTTATACACACAATACCATATGAAAGTGTCCCGTTTATTAAGTGTATATTTTCCACAACATAAATATACAATATAAGCACCCCGAGACTAAGCTGTGGTGCACACATACTCTGCTATCCATCCCGGTACATCACGTACATAAGGAATCACGTATTCCGAATCTCTCAGGAATAGTTGAGATAACACAAATCACAAACAGTGGAGGCGAACACAGTCACATCACATGGGTCACGCACATATCTGCGCTCCCACGATCAGCAGACTTATTAACATCCTAATAAGTCCTTCTCTGACCTATGTTCATCGATGTAACCAGTCTAAATCCGGGCAACACAAGGATTAGAGGGCCCTAAGCGAACGCAAACCTCCCGTGATAGCAAGTATGGTAGGTATGTCATACACACAAATCATATATCAATACTAAGTAAACGCGCATCTTAGTAATCACCGTAGTTTAATCGTAGTACTTATCTCATTCTCGTACCCTCTTATAATTTATACAATTTATATACTCCCGGTTCATAATCATACACGCCATAATTTATTCTCACGTCGTAGTAGGCACTCACGTCTCGACTAAAATGTCTATTTGATTCGTTCCACAATTATGTAATTTACTCCTCAATATGTCCCAATTGTCCCAAGTATACCAATACATCATCAAAGGAATGTTATCTCTATTCTCGAACAAGTTCACGGGACTCCCAAAATCAAAACAGGCCAAAAAGGCCTAAACTGCCAGCTCGTTAGAAGTCTCGTTCGAACGAGGCTGTTCGAACGAGATTTTGTTCGAACGAACTGGGCTATCTAACGAGATCTCGTTCGAACGAGATTATCGAACGAACATCCCTCTCGTTAGAAGCCCAAACTATTAACTCGTTAGAAGCTCGTTCGAACGAGCTCGTTAGGTCTTCTACCGAGTGACCAGATTCAAGCCCAGAAATCCTATCTCGTTTTTCCAATTTTTCTACACCTCAAATCTCATCCAAACCTCAATCTAACAATTTTTTTAAGGTCTCTAATCGTCCCTAAACATGTTAAAGTCACATACTAACGTATTTTAAGGGATTGATTCTTCCAAACCTCATCAAATCACAAGTCTCTACTCTTTTCCCCAATTTTTCAAGAACATAAACCCTAGAATTTATCATCATCGATTCCCAGAATTTAATCCGTTTTTATAACACATAAATTTGTAATTCTCTTAATTCAAACTTCCAATAACGTTTCTACATGCAACCTACATCCAAAATTAAACTAACAACTCCAATTTCATGGGTTTTCCTTTATCTCTCAAACAAGAATGATTATCAAGATTTCTAACATGGAAGAAACATTTACTGCATAAAATGTAAATTAAACCACTTGCCTTGATTCAATCTCAGATTTTGATGAAGATTTGAAGGAGTTTCCTCTCTCTTTCTGCAGAATTCCCTTCTATCTCTCTCTCTCCAAGCTTTCTTCTCCAATAGCTATGGTGGCTAGGGTTTGTTTTGGGAAGATATTAGAAAACCTAATTCTAATAACCTACGTAGCCTTCTAGGTTAATATGGGTTGGTTAGTGGTTTAGTGGGTCAAATCCACATCGGATAAAACTCTTAATTTTCGTCACTTTTAAATCCCAAAAATACAAAATTACCAAAATACCCTTTATGTTACCGGTATGGCCTAAAAATACTCTGGGACCCAAACTAAACCCCCGGCTAGTGTTTCTGACTATCTCGGCCCTTCCGGACGCGTTGGCGTACTCAAAACGACCATACGGTTAATAGAATTTAAATTCACTTTTATAATCAAAATAAATATATCCTGACGCGATTGTCTCACGCGTCCCAATAAAATGTCCAAATTGTCGTATATCAATCTCATGACAAATTTCATAATTCAATATTCATATATCATCATATATACTCAATATAGTCAAATACCAACTCACATCTCGCTAGTATTTTATCTGGATTAATTCCCAATTAATTCTCATTTAATTAATTAATCCCAAAAATAAATATCGTCAAAATACGGGGTATTACACCCGCCCACATTTTAAGGTTTCAATTCTATGAGGTGAATTCTATAATGTTAATGATTTGGACTTTTGTTTGAATTCGTTCACTTTGCTAATAATGCGTATGAAATATTTTTCGTATTGTTGGGCTTGTCGCATATTGGGTTGGGCATATTTTGAGGAAACTATTTGATGTTTGTGGGTTTCATCCTTGAAAACCCTCACAAGATGACACTCGTCCACTAGGGTCACCTAGGGGTTTAATGGATTATTGCATATGCTAAATGCAATCGTCCTCCCTACGAAAGTGGCATTTATATTTCGATGCATATATGCATTTTGTACTGCCTTCTGTGGACTGGTTTTGTTTGTTTCATCACTAGGGATTAGCAATGTTTAAGTTAGGGGCTGTGATTCGTATCTAATATTGCATATTTTTGCCCTATATCTTTATGCATTCTAGCACTTTTACGGTCCTAAATGCCTATATTTATGCTCATTAACCAGACAACCTTGGATTTGGATATATACATGTTTTGCAGGGGTTAATTGTGTTTTTGTAGGTATTGGAACGCTAAAAGTGAGGTTCGATTGCATTTCGGAGAAGTTCCATCGCTGAACGCTGCTTCAAGGGCATTTTAGTTAATTCACTTTTCTTCTCCAGCTCATAGAAATTCCATGGATGCTTAGTTCATTGAGTTAGCATCATGTGGCCACAAATGGGGCGTCGTTTGGAGTTTGAACGAAGAAGTTATGGCCATTTTCGTAAAGCACCTTTTCGCCGAAATGAAGACCAAAGGACTCCAGGAAACAGAGCGCCTGCCGACCGCGCTTGGGCCCCCGGTCGACCGCGGTTTGAAAATAAGCCTACGAATTGAGACAATGGGCTGGGACCTGTTCGATCGATCGATTGATGATTTTGATCGATCTATCGATTGCCCATCGATCGATCGATGATCAAGGATCGATCGATCGATCATACCAGATTTTTGGCAATTCGTTCCTTTTATTTTATTTTTCCTTTATTTCTTTTTTAACTTAATATAAAAGGATTTTTGTTGTAAATATCAGATATAATCGATTTTAGGTTAGTTTAGGTTAGGGTTTGGGGTTTGAGAGCTCAATATTCATTTCTCTCTTGGTTTGACACTCATTAGGGTTTGTAATTGGTACTTTCATCTTCCCTCTCCATTAATATAGTTTTTATTTCATTAATTCTTGCTTTGTAGCTAATTTACATGCTTTCATAATTAGGTTTACATGCTTTATTTCTGTTCTTTCTATTATAGCTTTATCGCTTTTATTTATCGCGTTTTTAATACGCTTTCTAGCTAAATTAGTCTAGGTTGTGTTTGAATTGAACTCACTCGGGTCGATGCGTTCCTTTTCTTTGGTGATGGAGTTTATGGGTCTATTTTGGGTGCGTTGTCCTAGATATTGCGCCTAGGAGATTTGACGGGGAATATCATGTATGTTTCGTACTTACGACCTTTCGTGCGTAATTTCTGGGGTATTTATTGACGCCAAAATCTTATTAGACTTTTATGGAAATTTAGGGGTGTGACAACTCTAGGTTTAATTAACTATCGAAACGAGACGCAATCATAATAACTTGTCGACCCATGTAACCATTTTATACTAATTAACTCGGGTGAGGGATATTCGACGCAACCTATAGTTTTTACCGCTTTGTTAATCTAGCTTTATTTTCCCTCGCCTAGATTAATATTTCCCTTTTTAGCATCTTTTACTTTTTGTTGTAATTTATCTTTTAAATTTTTATTTAGGAGTACTAAATCCTATAAATTCTAGCAACTCGTCTCTGTGGATTGTCGATACCCGACTTACCTCTATACTCACCCGTTGAGTGTAGTCGTAATTTATGTTTTTGTATAGTTCAAGTGAGCCTAATTCAAAACAACCGGCGCGTAGGTGACTCTCGCACCGTGGTAAAACCCTGCCTATCACGTAAGTACAAGTAAGCTGGAAAGAGAGCATGTTCTCCCAATGTGTTAAAACATTTTTTTACAGATTATATAGAAAGTATGGCGGTAACATTGATACACCACAAGTTTGTTTTTCTATTTTTCGTAGATAAATTTCATGAAAGTAAAGGGCAATTCAATCTTATGCATTCCAAAATTCTAAATTTAAATTAAGACATAAAAGAGGCTTTATTACCTCAAGATACATGAAAAATAAAATAGGGGCAGTACATTGTTTTATAACTAGATGTAACTCAAAAGTTCCCTTAATAATCATTTGTGTCATCTATAACAAACCACAAGCTAGAAGAGTCCAAAACCCGATGATGATGATCGGGTAATAGAGAAGCCAAAGAAACCTCCTTATTGGACAAGTATGCCATTTCTTGTTGATAACGATCCATCTACTGCTGAATCTCATCAACCTTCACCTCAGCCTTATCCAAAGACTCCTTGGCAACAACAACCTGTTCCTTAACTTTGGCAAGTTCAGAATTCAAAGTGGTCGTCTTCTCAACTAAGGCACTCTGCGAACTGGTAGTGGCCTAAATTTTTGCATAATAGGAGGGAAAGTCAACTTTCTTAAAGGACTTGAGTAGATAAATTAGCCATTTCAGAGAAAAACCCTCGCCCATAAGGATATTGATTTTCCCCATCATCGTTTTCATCCTTATGGGACTCAAAGAAGGCAGAGGGGCATGCATCACATCATACAACACGATGGAAAATCCCAATAATCTTCAAGCCATCATAACAGGGATTGCTTGAATACAATGAGAAGTAAAAGTGGATGGATGACGTTCTACCAGTCGCTTGATCAAGTCGATATAAGGTGGAGTAATAATATAGGCAAAGTCCTTCAAAGAATTCCTCACAACCTTAACATAAGACAATTCTGGAGGATGGACACTGAAGGCGTTGTCACTCGCAAAGGGAAATATAGAGTTTGAAGCCCTGTCATCTTCTTGTAAAACTAGAGTTGAGTCTCGTTCCCCTCTCTCCAAATTTTGAGTTATCTGGGGAATAGTGTTGGGCTCAGAAAAATTTGCAACAGATTATGTAGGAACATTCTCGGGAGGTACTTTCTTAGTAGGGGCAACAACATCCCTCAATTTTTTTGCTGGTTAACTTCCACCTGGGAGAATGAGGAATAAGTCAAATGGGAAGAAAATATAATATGGGCACAACAGATGTTCAAAAGTCCTAATGTTACTTAAATCACCTTTATGGCTTCTCAACTAAGTAAGATTGGGAATTCATAAGCCGCAGTTTACTTAAAGAACCTTTAAGGTTTCTCGACTAGGTAAACTGTTGTCGCTTCAAAAGTCTTAGTTTTAGATAAAGCGCCTTTATAATCATTTGACTAAGTAAGATTGGGCATTATTAAGCC
This sequence comes from Sambucus nigra, assembly GCA_949130495.1. Taxonomy (NCBI): domain Eukaryota; kingdom Viridiplantae; phylum Streptophyta; class Magnoliopsida; order Dipsacales; family Adoxaceae; genus Sambucus; species Sambucus nigra. Next base: position 14,744,945 of record OX422217.1, on the reverse strand, counting down.
ACAGTTTACTTAAAGGACCTTTAAGGTTGCCCGACTAGGTAAACTGTTGTTGCTTCAAAAGTCCCAATTTTACTCAAAGCACCTTTACGGTTGCTCGACTAAGTAAAATTGGGCATTCATAAGCCGTTGTTTACGACAAGGTAAATTGTTTTCTCTTCAAAAGTCCTATTTTTACTCAAAGCACCTTTATGGTTGCTCGACTAAGTAAGATTGGGCATGCTTAAGAAGCAGTTTACTTCAAGCACCTTTATGGTCGCTCGACTAGGTAAACTGTTTCTTCTTAAAAAGTCCCAGTATTACTTAAAGCACCTTTATGGTTGCTCGAATAAGTAAGACTGGGCATCTTCAAGCCTCAGTTTACCTAAATCACCCATGGGGTTGCTCGACTAGGTGAACAACTTGCTACTCACAAAAATCTAAATTTTACTCACAAGAATAAAGGATGGTTTGACCAAAGAAATTGAGAGTAAGAATACCTCCTTAATAGCTACTAGATAATGGGAAACCTCAGAAACCCCAGTAGGGGCAATAATTGTCTTATCCAAGGGTTTGTCTTCTCCTCTAACTCGCCCTTCCTAAGGAGTGGCTATTTTACCTTCCAGTATTGAGGTACCAAATAACCCCACCAGAAACTGGTCAGTGATGGTAGCTTTGGGGGGAACAGTCACAAGATCCTGATAAGTGTTGGTGTTAACCCCTTCGATGGAGGCAACCTGCGAAAGACATCACAAAATATAAGTGTAACATACACATAAATGAGATATAGAAATGCAAGAAATCAGTACGCACTTACCATAGTTGTAGGACCAGCAACTGTTATGGATCTAACATCAACCATCTCTTTAGCCGAGAAACAACTACCAAATAGGTGTTGCATTCTAAGGTAAGGGGAATATTTTCTTCACACTGAGGGTACGACAAATAAGGGTCAACACTAGGAGTATGCTGAGATGAATGACCTTCAATACTAAGTATTGAATTGGACTTTTCATGCTCTGGGTCATCAGTACAATCGTCAAATATTGTATAATCCATGGGAATAGAGTCGGGATTCTCAGTAGAATACATTTGACGAAGCCTTCGAGACGTTCGAACCAAAGGAGAGTCCTCTTCCTCATCCTCATCTTCCTCTTCCTCCACCTTTTCACCCTTTTCAGGAAGAAACTCATCCTTAATATCGTCAAGAGGAACTTGGACCTCGGGACTAAATCGTGTCCTCTGATGACCAATAATAGGGGCAGGGGGAGTGAAGGAGATATATCTTTTAGCCATCTTCTTAGACAAAATAGACCGCTTGTATGCATTCCATTGATCGAACTGCCTCAATAAATTATCATGCAACTCCATGTATTGATCGACCAACTCATGTATGGGGAAGAGTGAAATTGAAATGTAGCCAACCTTTCTCTTATTACTGTGGGTTATTTTCTTGTCCTTCACCACAACAACCCTCCAAACATCAATGGGAGTTTCCTCTTCAATAACCGGTCGATAGGTTGCAGGAGGATCCATAACCTACTCATCTTGCTGATAATTGGAGGCTCTTTTTTCTTCTTAAAAATAGCTTCACTTAAAGGCATCAAAGGTGGAAGTTCTTTGGGGGTGCTGGTATTGGCTTCACTCAGAGGAAATTGGGATTAATTAACAGTACAAATCCTCAATCCCAACTCAGAGGGAGGAAAACGTTCAACAACAGGGTATATGTGTTCTCGTTTAATAACCTTAACGAAATGACCAAGGGTGTTGAGCCAAAATACATTAAGGTATTTAGTGGACCTACTACCTCGTGTATGACGGGCAGGGATAACGATTTTGACTTGTAATTATGTAGAAAGAGTGGTTGTAGTCTCAGTTAGGAAAGAGTTGCATGCCTTCGAGAAGTTTGAAGGTCTTTCAGTAGTATTGTGATTGAGAAGGGGAACCCCTTGGTCAAAGACAAATTGTATATCTACTCGATGGGGTGAGTAGGTTGTGCAGTAGTTTAATAATTCTGTACATGAGGTAAGGTACGAGGGAATAAGAACCAACATAACATTACAATAAGGGAAATTATGAGCAAAATATTGATCGACCATTTGGACTAGTCGAACAACATTCTCAAAAAAGGCATTAGTAAAGAATTAATCGGTGATAGACTAAGGATGAAAGATAAAATGACTAACACTGTCAATTAAAAAATCGAAAGACTTCTTGGATTGCTTGTGGTTCCAAGAGAGGATTTGGGGGACCTTAACTTCTTGAGCGGTAGGGAGTAAGTCTGCTAGGGCATATTCAGGAAATCGAGCATAGATGAACGTTGTGAAAAGTATGTGGTTGGTATAATTGGACACATCAAAATGGCCAAGAGACGGGGCATAATCAATTTGAACCCTATCAATCCAGGTGTAAAGTGAACCAAGGGTCATAGAAACTAAGGGGATTTTTACCCTAGAGGCAAGAGGAACAACTTGATTTATGAGATTACTCCTTGGGAAGTCCTAGGGTCTTCTGAGCAAATACAACCTTGAGAGGATGATCCAAATATTCCCAGCACGCTCAATCCTACTACCATATCCTTCTCCAGTAGGTGGCATTTCCATAACATTTTTGCCCTATGGGTCTTTCTTGGCTTGCTCGTGAGCAAGGGCACTTAATCTATCTTTCATGTAGAAGAAATACATGATAATCTTCGAACAATTGCACTTATTATAGGTCTTCATACATCTCTTTATCATGTTCTTCAATTACTTATGCTTAGTTGTTTCTTCTTTTGTAATGGCTTCCTCAAAGAAGGTATCAGTTCTAGCAGCTTCCAAACCAAGAAACTCGCACACATCCTACAGGATGATGGTGAACTCAACCTAGGCAGCAACGGAGATATGGGTCCTATGACTCCAATGAGAAACTAGGGTTCTCAATGTGTTATTATTTTTTGCCAAACCATTTGTTACAGGATAACCCAATTGTCAGTAATTCCACAATGTACACACCATGGATGTAATAAGTCTAAGCACCTAGTCCTGCACAAGATCCACCAACTGATTCAAACTCAACATTTGAGTAGGGATAGTCTCCCCTCTCAACTATGAACCGAGTAATAGTGGAACCAGGGACATAGGCTTAATTCTCTATCACATCATCTTCACCAACCAACAAGTTAAAACCCTCCGCCTTGGAAACAAGTGGGCCAGGAAAAGCTCGGGCGGATTACTAGAACTTGTCTATGGTGCCAAAATAGGGGCACGGTGGTATTTTTCCCACTGTAGACGACGGTTAGAAATATCGAAAGAATTTTCTCTGATGAATATCTTCGATTGAGGGAGTTCTTTTCACAACTGGTACCATGAGAGAAAGTAGAAAATCAAAGAGAAGAAAGCTTGGGAATTAGAGAATATTGTTTTCTCTCACAAGTTAAGGAAACACCTCGCTCAAAAAACCCAAAGGTAAAAAGATTTGGGAATCAGAGGAAACCCTTTTATAGGGGACGTATTATTTTGAAAAAAGACGTGATTAAAACAAAAAGACACGCATGGGAAATGTAATCATCACAGAGAAATTTTCACCAGCTCAAAAAGCTCACATGGATTACACGCGTGGTGCATTAACTGATGCGTGTACTACTAGGGAAAACGCTGTTAGTTACCTAACATAAAGGAGAAGGACATGGACTTCCATACAAATCTTTAAAAGGAGATATCTCAATACTAGCCTGATAACTATTATTGTAAAATAACTCTGCTAGATGCAAATACTCATCCCAAATTCCTTGAAAATTTAGCGCACAGCCTCTCAACAAATCTTCCAAGGTCTGAATCATATGCTCTGACTGTCCATCTATCTCTGGATGATACGCCATACTCAAATTCATTTCTCTACCCAACTATTGCTAAACTTTCCTCTAGAATCGTGAAATAAACTGTGGATCTCTATCTGAAACAGTCGTCAAAGGGATACCATGAAATTGGACTATCTTTTGAATGTACAACCTTTCCAACTTGGCTATACTCTCTGTAACCTTCATTGGGATGAAATGCACTGACTTAGTGAGACAGTCTACAATAGCCCAAACGACACCATGACCCCACTCAAATAGAGGTAAAGCAGTGACGAAGTCCAATGTGATATGTTCCTATTTCCCCTCGGTTGTAGGAAGTGATTGCAACAATCTTACCAATTTCTTGTACTGTGCCTTCACCTGTTGACAAGTGTAGCACCTTGTGACAAATTCAGCAACATCTCTCTTCATGTCCGACCACCAAAATTCCCTACAAAGATCTTTAGACATCTTCATCGTCCCAGGGTGTATACTGAATTGGGATTGATGAAATTCTTCCAGAATATCTTCTCGTAGTTCCCTAATGGCCAAAACGATCAGTCTTCCCTTATGATGTGCGCCACCATATTTGTCAATCGTGAACATATCAGATACACCGCTGTTCTGAATACGAGCCCTAAACTCCAAAATTTCTTCGTCGAGTGACTGAGCATCTAGGACTTTCTGTGATCAAGCAACTTGGATGTCATTCCCCATAAATAGGACCTATTGCTCTGAATCTAAACATGCAACCCAAAATTATGTAGGTCACTGTACATCTTTATCCGATAACACTTCATCGCAGCTAGGGAATATCCTGACTTCCCTCTTAAATCATCTGCATTACATTGGCCTTTCCAGGATGATATTCTAAGGTATAGTCATAATCCTCCCAGAGTTCAATCCATATCCGTTGTCATTGATTGAGGTCTCGCTGAGTGAAGATGTACTTCAGGCTCTTGTGATCCGAGAATACTTTAAATTGTTCTCCATACAAGTAATACCTCTAAATCTTGAGAACAAATACCACAACTACTAACTCCAAATCGTGGGTGGGGTTGTTTCTTTCATGCGTCTTAAGCTGACGGGATGCATAAGCAACTACCTGACCTGACTGCATGAGTACTGCACCAAGTCCTGATTTTGAAGCATCACAATCCCAATACACCGTATAGCCTTTCCCTTTATCGGGGAGAATGAGAATTGATGCTGATGTGAGTCTAACTTTGCTTCACATTCATCTAACCACTCAAAGCGTACATCCTTCTATGTCAGGTGAGTAAGAGGAAAGGCATTCATAGAGAAGTCCTGAACAAAGATCTGATAATAACCTATTAATTTAAGGAAACTTTTAACCTCAGTAACTAACTTAGTCATGTTCGAACTAAGAAATACTTCACCTTGGATGGGTCGACATAAATGCCTGGTCCAGATACCACATGGCCGAGGAATCTAACTTCATCCTTCCAAAATTTTTACTTGCTAAACTTCACAAATAACTGATTTTCTTAAAGCACCTGAAGAGTAGTGCGAAGATGCTCCTTGTGATCAATATCAGAGGATGACTACACCAGAATATTATCAACAAAGACCACCACAAATTGATCCAAGTACGGACGATAGATACGGTTCATAAGTTCCATGAAAGTTGCTGGTGCATTAGTTAGGCCAAAAGGCATAACCAAAAATTCATAATGCCCATATCGAGTGCAAAAATAGGTTTTAATAATATCTTCTTACTTGACTCGCAACTCATGGTAACCTGATCAAAGGTAGAGCTTAGAAAATCTACCTCCTCCTCGAAGATGGTTTAATAAGTCATCAATCTGTGGCATAGGATACTTGTTCTTTATAGTTACTCTATTCAGCTGTCTGTAGTCGATGCAAAGTCAGAGAGAATTATATTTATTCTTGGAAAAATATACTGGTGCTCCCCACGGAGACACACTAGGTTGTATAAACCCTTTGCTCGATAAATATTCTAATTGAATCTTGAATTCCCGTAATTATGTCAGAGCCATTCTATTGGGAGGGATAGAGATGGGTGAAACACCATGATGAACATCAATGGTAAAATTAATCTACTGACATGGAAGTAAACCAGAAAGGTCTTTCTAAAAAAACATCAATAAATTCTCGGACAACTGGAATATCTAACAATGCGTTACTAGGATCTTCTTGAGCGACAACACTATTTAACCAACCAAAGAAATGTCATTGCTCTCGAGTCGTAGAGAACATGCATGGATAGTCAACACTCTACTCATTGATGAAACGGTAATGGAATCCATTTGGAAGTAACACTGAGACATTATTTCGATGGCGCTCAATAATGGCACCGAAACATGATAGCCAATCCATATCGAGTATCACGTCAAAGCCATCCATATCCATTAGTATCAAATAATATTCTAGAATGAAATCGCTCATAACAACCACGCAATTTCTACAAACCCTATTCATAACAACGTTGTAACCCTATAAAGATCCGGGGACTAAAATCCTCTACATCAAGATCCAATTAGAATGCTAAAGAACTCGATAAAAAGGAATGAGATGCACCCAAATTGAACAATTCTTTAACCCATGTACTGAACAACCAAATCATTCCTTCCATGATTGAAGATTTATGGTGAGGTGTTAAGTGTTGGGTAAGAGTATAAGCACGACCTGGATTGAATCTGCTGGTCTGGACATCGTGCATTTGAGTCTGTTCATGATTATTCTAATTAGGACGAGGTATCCCAAAACTATGTATAGGTTATTGGCGCTTTCCCGAGGAATGTTGTTGCTATTGATGTGAAGGACCAGAATGACTAGGATTTCTCCCAAGCATGAAGTTGCCACTCTGATAACTACCTTACCATTGCATGTTATACCGCTGAGGGCATTCTCACCTTAGATGACCAGTGGACTCGCAAGTGAAGCAAGCCCTGGGAGGTGGGGTTGATGGGTTCTGATTATTACTCCCTTCACATCAAGTTGTCCTGATATTGGCAAAGAAGTCCTTGTTGCCACTACTGAACCTAATATCCTTGCTAGTAGAAGATCCACAATTTGTCCTAGACTAGGCCTCGATAGACATCCTCTTCTTATACCTGATGACTCGGGAATATTCGACCTCAAGCTCTAGCCAAATTTCTCTGTTTACTACTGCTCTGAAGTCCAGATGATCAAATCCCACCACAAGTCTACAAATATGGGGATTTAACCCTTTCACGAATATTCTCGTCTTCATCCAATTTGACGTCATTCACGTGCTTCACTAAACTAGTAAATTGGGCCTAATATTCATTTACTCGCAATCTTCCCTTAATCAACTCAGCAAATTCATCATTGTTGGAATCCTTATACACCTGGGGAAAATATCAGTCAAGAAATGTCGTCCTAAAACTGTCCCATTCCACTGTCTCAGTTACACTAGAAAGGTGGGTGGTCCACCATCATTGCGCTTGCCCCGTGAGTTGAAAAGTAGCCAGCTTAACCTTGTGTCCAAATGGAACATCGAGAACATCCATGACTCATGTAACTTCTTTCAGCCATTCTTCCACGGCATCGGGACAAATAGAACCATTAAATGTGAGAGGGTTCAGTCGTCTGAACTTCTTTAGCATAGATGATGTCATGGAAATCTCTACAGAACCACTATGATTACCTTGCTCTCTTCGGGATAAGGTGTCAGCCAAAAGATGTACAACATCTTCCATATGTTTAAGCCTATTATTCTCGTCTTCAATGCTAGCACACTTGGGAGGCATCCTAAAAATGAATAGAGTGAGTTTGGCACAACGGTAAATGGAAAATCGTATTATAATAGAAAGTGTGAAATCGTTTCGTCACATGCATCGAACATAATGCCATGATACCAAGTTGTGATGCCCCTAACTGGATTTAGAGTAAATGTCAGATTTAACTCGCATCAAAGTTCAAGTGTTAAGGGGGAGGGGGAATTACTTTAATTTATTAGAGAAAAATATTTATTAAAAGTTGCCATTATTAAGGAAAAAATATTTATTAACCAATTATTCACCAATAATTAAAGTCCATCGATTTGAGAAACCACAATTATTCAATTAGCAAAATATTTCATTTATAACATCATTCAACCATAATTAATAGAAATCACCTGAATTATTACAAACCAAAGTTCCAAATACATTGTCCAAATTCAAATACAACTAATACATAAATAAATCTCAAATATCGTCGCTTAGGATTAAGCAAGATCAGAGATCTATCAATGATCAGAACTGTTGGGAACCTTACCGACACAAACATTAGCATCATTTCCTGATGTACCTATCGGTTTTAGAAAGTAGAATATGAGCGGAATGCCTAGTAGGGTGGGAGATACTAAGTATTAATTTTGTACCAAAATATTATACATATACAATATCTTTTAATATTTCAAGAAAACAATTTATCCAACTTATGAAAATGAATGCAACTATATGCAATGCAACCGGGCTAGGTGCCCAAATTCACACTTAAGCCATTTCATGTCTCGTGCCAGAGACTTTTTTAATTAGCCTTTACTCCTTAACATTTTCTTAGACTGAAGTGCCGTTAATTGAAGAATATTTTCATTCTTTATTTCTTATCACAAGACTTATCAATCTCTCCCTTGGAGTCTAGCCATTAACCCTGGACTTCATGGTCTCCACACCGCCTGACTCCAGTCACCATATGCTCAACTGTAGGCTTTGGGGTATTTCACCACTAAAGACGTCATGCCCTGATTAATTCTTGGCATCATTCAAGTATCCTTTCTTATCTTTTCCACGTATTTCACATTTGTCATGTTTCACATATTCCATCATTCTCATCATATTTTCAAGTTCATCATTCTTTTCATTTTCACTTATGTCACACTTTCTTATTTATCATATCCTTAATTTCTTCAATTAAACTCGACCAAGGAGGCCATAAATGCAACACCCTCTTCGAATATCATTTCCATCAAACTCATTATTTTTATTTACAAAAAATGTGTCACTAATCTCCTTTTATCAAACTTAAGTAATACAATTAATTGCCAAATATTTTCTTGATCGCATATTATTCACATTATTTACGACAATGCCACTACTATTTGTTTTACACAAATATTATCGTTTTAAATGGGTTTAGGCATACTAATTTCTCCAAAAAACAATTAATAACTTCTCAAAGTATATTTCTGATTATTTTTGGCATTATTTCAGTAATAAATTCCAGATTTCGTAAAAAGATTTTATTTCCATTTAAATAACTAAAATACCCATTTTTAAACCTTTACTTACCATTTATGAAATTTATAAAATAGGTACTGAATTCCATTTTTCTTAAAACGTGTTGAAAACAATATCTTTCATTCTTAAACATGTTAATTAGTGAACCCATTAAATACTACAATATTCTACACAAGTTCTGTGGATTTCTACCTAAGAAATCCTCCAAAAATGCTACTAACATGCTCATAATTATGTAGTCTTTCATCATAATTAATTTCTCAAGATTTCATGACATGCTTATCCATTATAAACTTAACAACATAAAATTTAATTATTTTTATTTCAAGACAAGTTTCTAGCATGAATCATAATTTTTCAACAAAGCAAAAATAGGTAAAATACTTCATCATTTTAGCATGAATATCTCTACTTCTACAAATGATTTTAAGCTTCAAAAAAAGAATTTAGAGGAGAAACCTACTTGGATAACATGGAGGATGAAAACCAACAAGAAAGAAGACAAATAATTGCTCCAATAAAAGATCCAAATAATGCTCCAAAGCTTCCTACTTCAACTCCAAGAACCTTGCTCCAAGACTTCTTCAAGCATTATAACCCTTATATGGTTGATTTAGAGTGATACTGTGCCAAAAATGTGGTGTTTGGGTTGTTTGATTGAGGGGTAGAGAGGAGGGTTACGGGTTAGTAATTGTATATGGAAGATGAGGGAGTGTATAGGAGGTGATAAAAGTTGGACAAAAATATGCAGAAGTGTGATGGCCATGACACTCTCTCTTCTCTTTCTTATAATCATACAAACATTACACCCCTCAATTATTGCCCAGCACTAGCTCCCCACTATTCAAAACATGACAAGCATGACCATCACTCAACAGATTAAAAGTTGCGCTCCCGGGAATAATAGGACAAGAAACAAAGAGGAGTGGAAAACAAGCTTTCTGTTTTTAATCAAGCTATTCCATATCTGATAGGCGCGGTCGACTGCTTCTGGGGGACCGGTCGACTGGGGCCTCTTAATTTTTGAAATTTTCTTTTTAATTTTCAATTATTTATCTAACATTCTTTTATATATTTTTATCCCCAAACCAAATGTCCTACAAAAATCATGCTAGATACGGTTACGCATCGGGTACTATTTATGCCATAATTCTACAACTCATGATACGCTCGACTAATTTATGTTTCAGAAATATTTATAGCTCTAAAATAATACGAGACATAAGAATAAATATACACCCGAACTCATGCAATGTAAAATAGAACGCAACAAATTAACATTTCGAGTAATTTAATTTACAACAAGATAACGGGTACAACATAAAAAAAGGGTCAGGTATTACATTAAGTCTTAATAGCAGAAGCAATCAAGAAAGAAATAAAGGACATGCAAAGATAAATCGCAACCGATTTTAACGTGGTAAAACCCCAAACTAGGGGAAACCTCCACGATAACCTCTACGGCAAAATCGAAAACAAAATCCATAAGAATGAAGAAAAGTATTACAAACTATAACTTTAAACTTGAGACATTATAATTATACCTATACGCTAGAGCTCCTCTCTGAAAGGTCCTTCATTCTGAATCCTCCTCTTTAAGTTATACTCCCGCCTTTCCTTTCCTTCACATCAATCTTTACATCGACACATAAACTTCTCTTGCATGATAACAACACTTACAACTACGTGCAGTGTGTGACTATATTGTTGGTGAGTGTCTAGATGAAGATATATGACATTAAGACTCACACAACATTTCTTTTATATACTAAGAATATTGATTCATACATGCTCAGCTATGATATTTAATGATAATACTTCTTGATATGCTTTGAATTCTATGGAGTTTTTAATAGTTCTCGTTCCAAAGTCTCATTATAGTATGTGTCGAGATATATTACGGGCCTAACCAGTTTGTTTTACTTTTGTGTGACATTCTTCAAAACATAATCCCCTTCTTTAAGTGTGTTCGACTTAACTCTTTTATTATAAAATTTGGTTATGGATTATTTGTATGCTTCCACCCTTAGTTCAACTTCTTCCATGACTTCATCTATCGATCGAAGTTTATCCTCCTTGCAAAGTTAATCCCGAGAGAATTAAAATTCAGGTCTCTATGGCTAAGTAAGTCGAGCACCACCGGTACCATAACTTCCCTCCCAAAGTCCATTATGTAAGGTGTTTCTTAAGTTGTTATTCGACATGTTATTATATAAGCCCATAATACACTTTGTAGCTTATTGGTCCAATTTCCTTTTACCTATTTAAGCCTCTTTTTCATCCATTATAATAGATTTTTGTTTGTAACCAATGTCTTCTCGTTGTATTGTGGGTGAGCGGGTGATGAATGTAGTTTCTTGATTGTGTCTTTGTCACAGTATTTCTATAAATCATCATTATCAAACTACATTATGTGATCAACGGTGAAAAATAAGGGGACTCCATACCTGGTTATTGCGTTCTTCCGGATGAAATTGAAGAATTTAGAATAAGTCATCTCGATGAGGAGTTCGACCTCTACCCATTTTGTGAAGTAATCTACAGCCACCACCAAGTATCTGAACCTTCATTTGGTCTTTGGTAGGGGTAATCACATCCTTCCCCAAATATCAAAAGGATAACGTGATTTGATTGGCGCCAGGTCTTTTGTACACTACTCTAAATCTTTGTCACTTTTCACATTTCTAAGTGTGCTCTTCAGAGTCTTTTTTTCATGTTTGCCCAATAGTACCCCTGAATGGCCATGAATTTCACCAGCGTTTGCCCTATTGCATGAGCTCCACATGAGCTTTCTTGTATTTCTCTAACTAGGTTTTGTACTTACATGGGGTGTACATGCCTCATTAGTGAGACTATGAAGCCTCTTTTATAAAAAAAATCCTTTATTTATGGCATACTTAGCAACTTTGTAATGGATCCTCCTTACATCCTTCTGGTTGGCTGGAAGGATACCTTTTTCAAAGTACTTAATGATTGGATCCATCAATGACGAGCCCATGATTATTTTAAGGAGGTTTATTTCTTTATCATTAATGCCCCATGCTCTAATATTTCCACATGAATGGTACTCACGAGTTTGGTCATGGTGGATGATGTCAGCCGAGCTAACCTAATGCATCACGAGTGCTTTTAGTTTAAGGACTAAGATTTTCACCTTTTCAAGGTATCTTACCTAATTACCCTATCTTGCTTAATATTTTCCTAAGACTTGATTCACTATTAGTTGTGAGTCCCTATGGGCCATAATCTACTAGACGCCTAATGACATTGCCAATTTTAGTTCAAAAATTAGGGCTTCATACTGGGACTCGTTATTAGAGGCTTCAGATTTGAATTGTCTAACATACTCCACATCTCCTCTATCGGGGGTACTAACTACAAGACTAGCTTCGCCTCCATTAGCACATGACGATCCTTCCATGAACAACTCCCAAACTGGGAGCTCATTATCGAAATATCTCTTCACTAGAGATCCTTTTTTAAATAACTCGACAACTTATTTCAGTGAGATATTTTTAGGAGTTGGTTTTCTTGGACGGTGGTTTAGTTCGCCTCGATCTGTTATTCATTTGTCGACCACCAATTGCATCTTGTCGAACGGTAATTGGGACAGATCAATAGACATTTTGAGCTGGTCAGACAATGGTGAGAGTTGTTCAGCCGTAAGCCGAAGTTTATCGGTAGTATTTTTCTCCTCATAGGTGAAGTTTATAATAACTTGACTCTTAATCTTAGTTCTTGGCTCATATGATATTTCATATTCCCTCAACTTTATGTCCCATGCAATCAACCTACCAAAATTTTCAGGTATATGGATGGTTTGTCGGAGTGGAAGATCGATTAAGCCAACTATAGAGTTGGCCTAAAAGTATTGCTTCAATTTTATGGAAACTACTATCAATTCGAGAGTGTGAAACCCCGACTAATAAAATACGGGGTGATCAGTCCTATATAAAATTAATTAGGAATCTTGTCTGGTTCATTCTTAGCATCAAGCTCGAAAACTTTTTAAAACTTACTAACCACCTAGTATTCGAAAGACATGGTGTCAAATTTTATCTTTTTATTAAACAACACTAACAATATGCGAAAGAATGTAATAAACCATTCTCACAATTACTGAATCAAACAATACTAAAAATGAATAATTACCATCTTTACCGAGAAAACCACCGGCTACAAAACCCAAATCCAAAAATATAAACCACAAGAATAAATTAATTACATCATCTGATTGGAACAAAATGAAATAACTAGGGCTACATGCCCAAATGGAATACTGATTGCATACTACTCTAGGAATGAAATGACTGAAGCGGCTAAGTGAAAGTCCTGCAAAATCCACATATGCCACAACTGCGTAACCCTGGAATAGAACAATTATGGGGTTCTTGTGGCTGAACAACTAAAAGGTTTTGAAAATATTTTTATAGCAAGGGTTAGAACCCAAAACATTTTGAAAATATTTAGCAAGTGAATTAAATTGCAGTTAATTTAAAATGCATGAATGCTCTTCATATTTAAGCTAGTGTCGCACTCCATTGAGGACTGGCTCACCCCTCAACTATTGTGCACGCCTAACACTTTTCTATATAAACCACTTAGGCACCTACCCCGTAACTAGTTCTCACTAGTATCCTTCCCGTCATACTACTCTAGCTCGAGTATATTTAATATACGACTTATAAGTTATTTATCACATTAGATCAATTAATCATTTCTCTTTTGAAACCATATAACATTCTCACTAGTTATATGAAATATCAATACAATTCACATAATGTATTTTACCCGTATATAAATATCTACACCATATATACGTATCATCATATTACAACATTCCCTCACATTTCGTAAATACATAATCCATCCTCTCGAGTAGGAACTCACCGGATGTTCTCTAAAATGCTGTCATCTCCAGGTATACTCATCTACCCGGACCCCTAACACGGCTAGCTCCCCGAATCAGTAAAAATAACATAAACGCATTGAAGCCGGCCATAGTTTCCCTCGGAATGAGAGCGAATCATACTCAAAGCCTCTCATTCTTGATTTCGAACGCTATGACCTGACGACTATACTCACCCTACTCCTCAAGCCAGGGGATTCACCCACATCACGTAACCTCCCATAATAGCACTAGAGGGGTATACTTTACCTATAAATATTATTCACACAAATATTTATAAATCACACAAATATATATATATATATATATATATATATACTACACATCACCGCATATATAATTAATTAAATCCAGGCAACCCGCGCACAATTACCGTAACATGAGCCTAATGGTCCCAAGTCTATACACCGACTTGATATTCAAATAATTCTCACAATTATTTATTTATTACACAAGTTGTGTTGCCCAACTAAATTACCCGGACTTGCACCTTCAGCCCGAAATCTCGTCCTGTAGAATTTATTCCTCAAATTCAACATATTAAGGTCAACCCCCTTGTTATATTGAATATTCCTTAATTTATTATATAATCCTATAATAAATTAATTTGGTTAAATCCATGCCTAAGCTCTCATCGCACTAGCCCTGAAATTATACCCTAGTCAATCACCCAACTCAAATTTAATTAACCACGTATTAATCAATTTATCATCTTGCCGTCATTCAACCAATATACCCAAATTCACTGGTCTGGACCGAAAGTAGAATATTCTGAATTTATTATTCAAAATTCTTTCTAATAGGACTGCACACTTATTACTTTAGGGTTCTTAATACACTCAAATAAAACCATCATTTCCTTTTTAGATTTAAACCGTAATAATCCATTAATAAATATCACAAGTCAACCACTATTTTAGCCCAATTTATGAATCGCCCAAAACAGTAATCCCCCAAGAATTAAACCTGCAGGGTAGAAAAATGGGAGGAAAAAAAGCTGTGAGAAAATGCGCTGTCGTTCGAACGACTTGGCCTGTCGTTTGAACGACTAGGGATGTTGTTCGAACCAGAAACTAGGTTGTTCGAATGACCCTGATTATCTTTCTCCTCCATCTTCAACCTAAAAACCCATCTGCCAATGCTAACTTCAACCCCATTATTTGTTCATATTTTCCCCATTAAAACCCTACGAGATTTATGCAAAAACCACCAATTCAAGTCCCTCAATATAAACACAACATTCACACATATTTGGGGTTAATAAAACACATCTTTACATTCTCTACATATTCTTAATCAGAAATCATAAAATCCCCAATTTAATTATAGCATTAACCCTAACATTTAGATTCATTTCACACCCATTATGATATGAATAGAAAAAATGCAATTTATTTAAAAGCAAGTTAAAGAACTTACCTTCTAGGATTTGTAGGGTGTGAATCTCTTGTTGAAGATGATGGGTTTGATGAAGATTGTCCACACTAGTCCTTGATTTTTGGCTCCGATGGCTTCTGCCACATGCACCCACTCTTCTCTCACTCATTTAGGTTTTCTAAACATGTGTTATGACTGCCACACCCTCTCACTTTTAGGGTTTAATAACTCAATCCCGTTGTTAGGCTTGTGGGCTTTATAGAAAGGGCCCAAACACTCTCATGTGGGCTCAAATATGTCTGAAAATGCTCCGAGACCCATTTATTATCACCGGTGACTGTTTTTAACTATTTCATCCCATCCGGACTCAACCTTGCACTCAGAATTTCAATCCGAATTAATTTATAACATTCTCTAATTTTTTACCTCAAAAATGCGACACAAAAATAATCCGAACAATTAAGCCTTAATTTGCCAGTTTAAATAAATCCTCCGATTTAAATAATTTATCCAAATCAAATAATTTACTCCAAATCATAAATTTAATTTCTCCCAAAAATATTATTTTTCTCAAAAATAATTAAATTTAAAGTCCTCGAATTTATGGGGTATTGCACATAGACATTTTTTCCATTCTAGAGTATCAGACTTCTACCCCAGCAAATGCTTTGTTGGTGTAGTATACCAATTTTTGAACCCCTTCATCATTTCTGACTAGATCCGAGTTAACTGCTAACTCAAATACTGTCAGGTATAAGTATAATTTATCACCTAAGACTGGTCTTGATAATAACAGGGCCTTTCCTATGTACTTCTTTAGTTCCATGAAGCCAATTTGGAATTCCTCCATTCATTTAAAAGAATTTTTTATTATTTAAATGACGAAAGGTATTTATTTGTGGCTCTGGAAACGATCTGTTCAGAGTTGCTACTCATTTTGTTAACCTTTGTATCTCCTTTTTTTATTTTTGGGAGGATGCATGTTGATCGACACCTGGATCTTATCAGATTTGGCGTCTATTCCTTTCTTGTTCACGATGAATCTAAGGGATTTACCAACTTTGACCATATATACTCACTTGGCAAGGTTCGGCTTCATCAAGTATTTTTTTTCCATCTCATCAAATGTCTGGCCAAGGTCATTGATATGATCACCTAATCATATTCTTTTGGTAAGCATGTCATCTATATAGACCTCCATGTTCTTGCCAATTTGTTTTTCAAATACCATATTTACCAACCTCTCATGAGTGGAAGCTGCATTTATAGTCCAAAAGGCATAACATTATAACAAAAAGTACCCTTTTCTCGTGATGAAGGATTTTGTTCTCCTTATCTTATGGATTCATCTTGATCTGAATATAGCCGGAGCATGCGCCCATAAAATTGAAAAATCCATGGATACCTATTGCATCCACCAGTTGGCCTATCTATGGAAATTGATAGTAGTCTTTTGGGAAGGCATTATTCAGATCCGTGAAATCCATACACAATCCCCACTTATTGTACTTATTTGGCACCATGACTACATTTCTATCCAGTCGGGGTAAATCATGTCCTTAATGAATTAAACCCTTTTTAGTTTTGCCACTTCTTCTTATATCGCCATATTTTTCTCTTTTGAGAAGACATGCCTTATTTGTTTGACGAGTTTAGCTTCTTTGATGAAATTTAGTTCATGGATGATGATGCTTAGGTCTATCTCGGGCATATGTTCATGACTCTAGGTGAATACATTCTTTCTGGCCCAAAGGAAGCCCACTAGCTATTTCTTGAGGATTGGATCCATGGACAAGCCTATCTGCATTATCCTCTCTGGGTGCTTCTTGTCCAGCATTATAGCTTTTATTTCTTCCATAGTATCCCATTTTACCAGCCTATCTTCATTTCGAGGATCTAGTGTCTTGATTTAATAAGTTTGGGCTAATTTTTTCCTTTCCTCCTCATCAGTCAAAGTAAATTAGCACTCTCATGCTTCAACCTGGTTACCTTTCACTACCCCCACCCTAATGTTGATAGGGAATTTCAAACATTGGTAAACAGTTAAAGCCACTTCTTCAAACTTCTTTAGGCCCACTTTTTTGAAGATGATGTTGACGGTTTATGAAACATTCTTGTCAAGGATGAAGAATCTCATGTTTTCTATTCTGCAAACTAGCCAGGTTCCTATCATAACTTCTAGCTCAATGGTTCCTAACTGGTATACCTTTTCTCTAGAGAACACTATCATAGGACAATGATATGCCTTTAACTTCCTCTTAGACAACTTCAGCCTTTAGAAAATGTCATAGAACATTACATCCGTCAAGCTCCCATTATCAACCAAGTTTCTCTTCACATTCCTCCCATGCACAATCATAGTGGTTACGAGAGGGTAATCGTGAAGGTATAATAACCTTGAGAAGTCATGCCTAGAAAATATGATGATTATCCTATCCTTGGAAACTTTGCAAGGCCACACATTTGATGCCACTGCCATGTTTACTTCTTTACTAGTGGATCATGCTCTCATCTCGTTGAGATAGTCTTTCCTCTTATCTAGTTTGTCACCGCTAGCAGCATATCCTCCAATAATAATGTTGTACCCAAATAAGATCATATTTAGATCTTCCACTTGTTCGACAGGCTGAGGTAGGATATCTTCATCATTACGTCCTTCTTTAGTTCGCTTGTGATCTTAATCACCACTTAGTCTTTCAGTCTTCAGGTTCTTGTTTCCATTCTTATCAATGTTTTTATTAAGTTTCCCTCTTTTAAAAACGATCTCGCTCTCATTTTTTTAAAGATAGGCAATCCTTAGTATCATGCATGTGGTCTTTGTGTAACTTACAGAACTTGCTCGTATCTCTCCTTCCACATGGGGTCCTCAGCTTTTTGAGCAGTTTTAACTCACCATTTCCTCGGATCTCGTCAAGTATATGGTTCACTTTTACTATTAATGGTGTATATTTGTCAAATTTATGGTATGACCTCCTCTCTTTCTCCCCCTTGGAGACTTCTTTGGGCTTTTCTTTCTTTGTCGATGTAGTACTTTCGAATTTTTTTTTTAGATGAACTCCTTTGTATCCGTGGCCTCTTCGGCATTCATTATCTTCCCTGCCTTGGCCAAGAGCTCAAAAATTTGGTTCGGGGGGTCTTTAGCTAGAGTTTAGAAAAGTTTTCTTAGAATTAAGCTACTCGTGGTTACTGTCATGGTCACCTTATCATTGTAATCAAGTACTTCTATCTTCTCAGCATTAAATCTTTTAATTGACCCCCTTATTGTTCATCCTCATACTGGTGGACACTTAACAAGTAATCCACACATTTTTTTGGTTTTTCTCCAAAGAAAAAAATATTTATAAAGACATCGTCTAGATATTGAAACTTTTATATATATCCCCTAGGCAATCCATTATACTAGATTTGAGAAGGTCTGTTAGGTTATTCGAGAAATCTATGCAACAAGTCTTATCGGACATAAAGAATATGTCACAAGCACCTTGATATTGCTCTATGTGAAAGATAGGGTATGATTTTCCCTCATATTGGGGTTAATCCCAGGTGGACAAAATATTGCAGGTGTGGGATAATTAATAACTAAGGTAGTGAATGGGGATCCTTGGGCAAAACTCCTCTGTAAAGGATTTTTGGTTTCATGAAGTCACCTAAGTTATCTTATATTCTCTTGGTGGATCCTTTCTAGGGCAGAGTTTCCCCGGCTGCTGCTCCGGGCTACCTGCGGCTCTCCTACGAACCTTTTTAGTTGAGCTACTCTTGGTGGCTGAATGTTCATAATTTACCTCTCAAACAATCGCCTCTTCTTGGCTCCAACTTCCTGCCTTCTTCTCATCTTTCTCCTTATTGGGGGTGCAGATGTGCTTTCGCGCCCATCTTCCCCAGACTATTAAAGACTAGAGTTTTCTCGATCCTTTTAAAGGCACTTATCCACTCTTCTGAATGTGATTGGTTGTATTAATCATTAGTGGATCGTATAGTGGAGGTTCAACCAAGTTGGTAGACTGATTCTTCAAGCTCCGATGCTCACAACCTAGCATATCTGCTTGTCCTAACCCCCTATTTAAAATTTTAGTATTTTCTATGGTTTACCTCAACTTTCTTGCCTTCTATCTCCATAAGGAGAAAATGGAGGCATTTCATTTTGATTTCCCAAGATTCTTTATATGGCTAGAGTTGTTGGAGGTGTTTCTCTTTGTCTCAATGAGGCTACGACACTCTGTATGAGCTACCTCATATTTTCTTGCATAGCTTCCTGTATTTTGACTAGATTGTGCATGAATCCATCCAGGTCTCCTATTACAACAGGAGTGGAGGGGGTGCGTCTTCTTTATCTTGACTACTTTCTACGTGTTTGGCCATTTCTGCAGGCGTTACCTAGAAAAATAGTGTACACGTAGTAAAATCGAGCGTGGTCGAGTGTTTTTAGGATTTTGATTGTATTGGGTTGTTTTGGATATAAATGAGAGGGTTTAAATGGAATTACTTAGTGAACAAGATACATGGTGGTTTTAGGAGGTAAAAACTATTTTTTGTTGGAATTGGCAAAAATGGGTATTCGCTAGAATTTGAAATCCGTAATGTTTGGGCTTAGGAATTGAGAAATTATTGAGAAATAACTAGGATTTCAGGCGTTTGACACAGGCAGTGCCATTTTGTTATCGTCTAAAAATATAATCCAATTTATGTCTTAGATGTAAGGCAACTATATCACAGGCAACAAATAATAGATAATGAATCTGGATAAGAATGGGGTGAGGATAATAATAATAACACATTTATATAAGTGATTAAGCCTTTAAGAATGGCTTACGTCAACTAGGTGCTTTGATACTTTGTTGTTACAATCGTATCTAGGTTTTTCGGCCCTAAAGAGGGTGATTAAGAGTGTTTTCAGTAAGTTTCAAACTAGAAATCTCTGTATTCTCTATGTGTGTTCTTTCACTCCCCTTTCTATGGAAGGAAGGTTGTTTATTTAAATATTCCAGCTAACCTGAAGGGAATGATAGATAGCATGGGTCTTGTAGGGATACCCTAAACAAAAGGATCACTCCATTAATATTTTAGGTATTTTGTCCATCAAAAGGAGGGGGGTACCATATGACCATTATCCGAAAAACTACACGATTGTATTGTCCCATCACCCTCCTTCTAGGTTGGATCCATGCTTAGCTATCGCCTAGTTGGGCAAAATAATGAGGCCGAGCTAAATGCCTAGTCGACCTCTTATACTTCATGATCTTCGATGGGGCTGAAGTCCTTTAGGTAAAGTTTCTTCATAAGTATGGTATAACATCTAGGAACCACATATCCGAAAGATATTAGAGAGAATGAATGGAAAAATATGGGTCCTTTTCAACTACAGTGTTAACTTAGGCATATGCTACACTATTGAGGGGCTTTATAGACATTCCATTTTACGACCCCTAAATTTTCACTTCATCTAGGAAGGCTTGAAGTATTTACTGAAAACCGATCAGGAAATGGTATTTCCCATAACCTTCACATCATAAGTACAATACGTACGTTTAATTTTTTAAGACTCTCATGAAGAGAAACATCATTCCAGGAACTAAACAACTAAAGGCTAGTAAAAATTTGAGTTTTGAACATAATAACTCACTTCCAAGAAAATGTAACCAAATAAAACTTCTGAATTTAGCGCTATTCCAGTTAAGGAAGTTGTACATTTTTAAATTATCTTTCCAACAGTTTTGAATGTGCACAAGTCGAAGGTCTAACTCAAATGATATGCTCAAAATATAAAATTGCTTCAAAGATGTCATGATGTTAGTATCCATGACTGATTGGGAATGCTTTAACATAACGGATCATTCATGCCTAAGAAATTATTGACCAACGGTTAAAACACGTCCCCTTTCCGTTCACAGCGCCCCTCTTACCTTTAGTAATGATTTTTTAAAAATGACATCGAACTCTTCTAAAAGAGTTCCAATGAGGGAAAAAGACTAAATCTTTAAAAAGGAGACTAGAGATCTTAAGAAGTCGAACAGAAGCTCTAAAATATTATCTATAAGTTATAGCCATAACTTTTTGTAATATACATTTAATGTTTTCCATCATGAAAGGACAGATCTAGCACTCTACATTTGTATACCAAAGTCGAAACTAGAAGTTGATGGACAACCATCATGGAAACTTTGATAAATGTTATAAAGGCGACGCTCTACAAGAAAATAAGTACAGATTATCTCTCTACAATGTATTCTTCCAACTTTCTTTATTATGGATAGTTAAGGAGTGGTGTTATGATGTAACACTGCCCATCATCATCATCATCGTCGTCATCTTCTTCTTCTTTTCTTCTTCTTCTTCTTCTTCTTCTTCTTCTTCTTCTTCTTCTTTTATGGACTTCCTTTAAAGGTCAGTTCCAAACTACATTTACTTTGATTTCTCCTACAATGGATATGCAGGCATAATAGGGAGTCCATCCCTAAAGCCCAAGTCAGATATTGTATATATTTACCTATTTCTACTTTATTTCCACAAATATCAAAAAACCAAATACAAAACCTTTTTTTTATTTAGGTTCAAGCCTTAGGGAGGGGAAAGGGGAGGGGGTGAGACTTGAACCCCCAACCTCTTGTAAAGCAAGGGTTGGTGGTAAATATAGGTAAGATGATCACTAGATCTGGGGATTCTACCAACTATTTTGTTCTTAATATTGGAAGTCTCTATATTCTTTATCCGTCAAAGAGGTTTTATTAGATAACCCATTTCATCCAAGCATCTTTTATGACATCAAAGTTCTTTACATTTTCATACCTAGACATATTTCATTATAAAAACACTTTGAGACATCAAAAAAATAATATATCTCGCATTGAGCCTTTATAAGACTTAGAATCCCTCATTGTCCTTTTGTTAACTACTTGGACTTTGAATCGCTCTATGCCAATTTTTAGGATTACTTGGAGTGCCATCCGAGTGAACAAGTACAACTTTCTACATGTTTATATGAATAATAATTTTTTTTATAAATATCAACAACCCAAACAAAAGTCTTCAAAATCATACCATATAAAAAATAGTGGATTAGATGATCACTTGATTTGGGGATCCTAGCTAATGTTTTGATATTCACGTGAGATGTCCTAACTCCCTCCTTTCATCAAAATTATTTTATTTATCAAACCTATTTACATTAAATCTATCTAGTTGATTGAAAATGCTTTTTTATTTATTTCAAAATCTAAAACATTTTCATCTTAAAACTATTGCAAGATATCAAAGATAGTTGATATCTGATACGTCAAGTTAAAGTAGGAAGTAAAATCACTCTATGTCACTTTATGAACTACGTGGACTTTGAATCGCTTTGTACAAGTACGTAGACTCACTTGGATTTTCATCCAAGTGAATAATTTTTTCTCTGTATATATATTCATTCTTTATTTATATTATCTACACACACATCCCACACTGCATTGCACAATATGTTTACGTAGTAACTATATTAATTTCTTATTTATGTTCAAACTATAAAATGCTAATATAAATATTTTACATCTGCATTTGAGAACTAAATGGCGGAGACAATTCCTAACACCTTCCCAGTCCTCGTACCTTTGACTCTCCGGTTAAACATGAAAATCACTTTCCATCACTAGGTATCCATACAGGCCTACCCTTTTTATTGTTAGTTTTGAGTAAACTAGACTTGTGACTCCATTATTTTAAAAATAGAGCTAAGAGATGACCAAGAGTTAGATTTCTCACATGCCCCGGGAAAGAATAAGCACCAAAGATACCCCCATCTACAAGATACACATACCGAGTAAGTCTAAAATGTTTCTCAAACACACATAAATAAATAAATTAAAAAAACAAATATTACAGAACAAAAATAATAAAAAAAATAATTACAAAACTTCCAGGGCTTTTCACCATAGCCGAACGATGCATTTGAGGTTCCCTTATGAGAACCCACTCATCTATCACCGCCATAGTACCGTGATAAACATTCTCTGCTCCCACATGGATCTCCTCATGATGAGCCCGCTCAATATTAACCCAGTCATTGACATTCACAACATTCTCCATTTTTCTTTGACAAACTCATAAATATACGCTCACATGAGCCTTTTTTAGATAGGGAAATAGAGAATTCGAGTTTGAGGTGATAAATGATAGTTTCCCTCACCTCCTTTATATAGGGCTAAAGGGCTTGCCGATAGGTAACCCTTTAGAAATCAAAAAACACTTGGACTTCGTGCCACCTGCCCGTAGGCACAAGACACACCCTCTAAATTTTGTTACAAACTTTCTAGAAAATTTCCAAGAAAGCTCTAAAATTATCAAATATGCCATAAATTCATCGAAAATTCCAAAAAAACATAAAAATTCAAAATTTAAAATGAAATGCATATTTTTCGCAAAAACCATACAAATTAAAATTACACAAACATTCAAAATTTGAAAAAAATCATAAAATCCTTGGAAAAAACCCAAAAACTTTTTGAAAAAGAATTCCTACATCATCACACATCATTCCCAAAGCTACCACATAGTCTTTAGGTTCTCCAAATTAAATCCACATTGTCAGAATTAGACCATAATCCTTGTATTGTTCGCACATAGTCTTTATGTCCTTAGAATGAGACATATTCCCTCAGAAATGGTCTACAATCCTCATATTAATTGCACACACTCTTTAGATCCTCAATACCAGACCTAGGCCCTACGAATCAGGTTGCAATCCCTGTTTTAGTTGAACACACTCTTTAGGTCCTCAAAATTTGTCATCGGCTCTTAGACGTGGTCGCAATCTTCTTATTGGTCACATACACTCTTTAGATAATTTAATCAGACCTAAGCCCTCAGAATTAGGCCATGATCTCCTTATTGGTCGTAGACACTCTTTAGGTTCTCAAAATTAGACTAGGCCTCATAATTAGGCTATGATCCCCGTATTAGTTGCATAAAGTGTTTATGTCCCCAAAATTAGACACAAGCCCTTAAAATTAGGTCACAATCCACGTAAGAGTCCCACACGCTCTTTAGGTCCCCATAATCATACCAATGATGTCATAATTATGTTGGGATCCCCGTATTCATTGCACACACTCTTTAGGCCATCAAAATTAAACTTAGGCCTTCAGAACTAAACGACAAAACATTGCACACTCTAATAAGCCCTCAAAAGCAGGCTACATTCCCTACACACATTAAAATTTTCAAAATCAGTCCCTCGGAGTTAGGATACAACCCTCGCATATAAAACTTATATCTTATGCATCTAACCTCATCATGGTCATTACTCACCTTAGGATATGTACAAGTGCCCTAAGTTCCAAATTACCCATCAGAGTCACTGCACATATGAACTCAACAATCACATCCTTTACCTAGATGTCTATCGTTTATATAGTTCATTGATCATTCTCAACTCGCACATTGACGGGCTCAGTAGACATATGATTTTAACAACCCACACTCCTACATTAGGTCCATACAAAGTCTTTTCATGCAATAGACCCCCAATCCTAGTCCAAACCCTAATCGGAGAACAACTACAAACTCCTTGAATCTCACTTGAATTTAGTCAACTACTAAACCCAGAAGTATCTAAACACATTTTCATAGAGATCTGAATTCTCTTTCCAATGGTCCTGGTCATGCTCGAATTAAACCTATAGTTCAATATTTATGGCCGAAAAACCCTTTTTTCCTACCGATTGACAGAACACCTCACATCCCACCATGAAGGTAGGATTTTCCTTGGCCACCAAGTCTTTCCACCTTATCAATAGGCAGGATAAGGATTATACATACCGTCATACCCCTAGGGATAACTTGGTCCTTTTACTCCTTTAGGTTTTTCCTATTTAAGAGGACCCTTACCTCATATTCAAAACGATCGGAATCTCAAAATCAATGTGGTAGATTTTCTCAAATTTACTGAATATCTTTTTTACCACATGCTTCAGAAATTCCCTTACCTTATTGTAACAACCCTCGATTCTCGGAGGCTCATTTTATACTAATTTTACCGCATAAGGTAATTATATAAAATGTGGGGGCTGGAGTAAATATTAATTGAATGAATTGAAAGTTGATATTTACTAGATTGATGCATATTTACTATATGTGAAAGTAAATATCATCAGGTTGCATGTTTATAGTGTCAGGTATTTTAAATGACATTATGGTTTAAATGAAATTGAAACTCGAAATAATTTATAAAATTTCCGGATACCAGTTTAGAGGGTGTAGTTAATCCCGGAATGTCCGAGACAGTCAAATTAAGTGTCATATTGTATTTTTGGATTTCTTACACTTTTACCTGATTTTAACTTAAACGCGTATTTGGGAGTCATTTTAATGTGGTATTAACCACTTATGTTTGGAGACTTATGTTAAGCCCGATTTTAGTCTTCTAAGTCCCCTTAATTCCCTAATTTATGTCTTAAACTTAGAGAAAAAAAAGGAGAGAAAGAGAGAAGAAGAGAAAAGTGAAGAAAGAAGAGAGAAAATGAAGATTGAAGATGGATTGATGCTCCTACTCAAAGAAATCTGATATTTCCTACATCAAGGCAAGTTATCTACTTGCTAATATGTGATTTAAGATGAATAATTTGTGTGATAGTTGTGTATTTGCATTTATGGATCAAAATGGAATTTATGGGAATTATACCTTAATCTTAGTCTTGATGATGAATTTATGGATTATAGTAGTTATAAAGCATAATGGGATGATTTTGGGTATATGAATGTCGTTGGGTGTGCTTAAAATAGAAGAGATTGGGAGGTTTGGAAAATTAGGGTTCATAACCCTTAAAAACCATACTTAGCAAATTCTCTATAGAGGCAGTGCCCAGGTCTGAAGGGTCCGAATCGATTCGGATGGACCGAATCGATTCGGTAAGTTGCAGTAAGTCAGGTCTTCCAATCCGAATCGATTCGACTGGTCCGAATCGATTCGACTGGTCCGAATCGATTCGACTGGTCCGAATCGATTCGCTTTTCGGCCCGAATCGATTCGGCCAGGGCGAATTGATTCGGTAGTGCTGCAATTTTGAGTTAATTTTCTAACTCAATTTCAATCCTTTTCCTTTAGGTTTAGGATTTAAGAACCTTCTTGTATGAAGTGAATTTGGGGTTCTAGAGTCCTAGATGAGTTGAGTGACCACCCTACATTAGGGGTGGGTTATGTGGGGGTTTTTTCGGGGTTGTGCCAATTGATGATAGGGCATTATTTCTTCTAGTTAATCATTATGAAACTAGGAGTATTAGTGTTAAGTTTGGGAGACTTTAGAAGCTCATTTGAACTATGTTAGTCTTGATGGACTATACTAACTTCACAACGTATCTTGGGAGAATAATTTGAAAGTCTAATTTTTCATCGAGGTTACTATGCTAAGATGTATTGAATATGGCTCCGGGTATAATATGAGGTATTTAAAATAATGTAAATGATTATGGTTTCGGATAAAATGAAACATATACATGGAAATGAAATGAAATGGAAATGGTATTAATTTTAGTAAATGATAATTTACTTAATCATGAAACCGATAAATGATGATTTACTTGATTTTGAAAATGATAAATAAAATGGTTTAAACACTCCTCTCTAAATGACATCATAAGGGAAGTCCGCGCGTGAGGTGAAACCCCCTGGCTAATGAATGCAGGGTGGATATAGTCCTAGGCCATGTGAGCGTTTGTGTTGTATATTTTCTGCGATGGGTCGGACATTCCGGGTGTGGTCTTGACTATCCCGCAGCCACATGACCGCTTCCCGACGTCTTGCATTATAGGTGCCCAGGTTGTCTTAATGGTAGGCCCTGGAAGATGATGGTCATTTAGGGGCGCGCACAGTGGGGAAACCCGGACGGGCGGTCTTAAAATCGTTATATGTATATAAATATAACTATTCATAATCAAGTGGGACTTTATGTATGAGATATGACATAAAGAGCATGATGAAGTGTCACAAAGAGCAAATATAAATGCCACAAAGAGCATTTGAAAATGACTATTTTCCTAATAAGGAAAGGATTTTTTTACAACATGTTAAAGTGAGATAAAAATGCCATAAAGAGCATAAGCTTGTGAATATATTTACATTCATGTTAAGGAAAAAGATATATGAGATAATTGATGCACATGATGAGTTTTTAGATTAATGTTACTTGTTTTATCTTCCTGCTTAGCTTATGTTTTAAATTGTGTAGGTAGATTCTTATTTCTCTTTCATCATGATTCATCATTCATAATTGTCATACTTGTTATTCATCTGGTGATCATATAAAATCGGGCCCTGACCCGTTTACATCTCTTGTTGCATATGGATCTTGTCTCCGCTCAGGTACTCCGCCGCAAGGATGCCTGAATTGAATTCCTATTCCGATGTCTTCGGCGAGCCGTGATGCATTGCGGGTATTATGGGACACATTTGGTATAGACGTTTTCCTTTTTGTTCTCTAGTTAAGATCAAGTCTTTTATTCGGGCGAGAGGCCCAAGCTTTTGTAAATGTTTAATGAATTGTATTGTATAAATTATTGAGTTTGTGTAAATGTTGTTATAAAGTTGATTGACCGGCAGCACATTCGGTCCCTTTATTGTATTATTGTTGTATTATCTATATATGTCTTGGGGTTTCCCCTATCTTTTTAGGAATTGGGTTGTCTAAATTCTTTTCTTTACTTTAAAACAAAATTTTTGGCAACCCGTTTTCTGAAATATTGGGTGGTTATCCTGGATACTCTATATTTTATTGTGATGCTGAAAATGATTCCATCTATGATTCCTATTATATTAGAGTATTGGGCTGGCCACCCCTTATTTCGGATGGCGGGTTGTCACACTTATCCTTATATCACCACTAGACAACACTCCATTACCATTACCTACACTAAAAAATCATCCATAAAATCTCTAAAATAACATTACTCAAATAGCTTTAAAGGTCTAAACTCTTATGATTAAACTTTTCCTACTAGTTTTCATTTCAATATATTTTGGTATTTTGTGGCACATTCTTAGTTGGTTTTTTTATTCAGTCGCTAATTTCACCCTTTTATTATATACAATCTCAAACTTATTTTTATAAATCAAAAAACCCGAAAAAGAGTTTTTTATAACATAGTATCAAATTTAAGGTTATTTCATTATTATTATACTTCCATCATATTTCACACAATTTTTTAATAAAAACAAGAGATATAATCTAAATTTGAATTATGGTTTAGACTCCATTCTATTTCCCCTAAGAGCTACATGGACTTTGATAATGTTTTCAGATACTAAAGTATCTCGAAATCACTTTGGGATTTGAGTCCTCATTTATCCATCCCATTCGTATTCATGTTTCTGTATTAATATTTCGCTCATATCTGTAATTTACGTTTCTCACATTGCTAGTTTCTTTGCACTTATTATTTCTTAGAAGTCACACGACACACGTGCTCACTTTTTAATAGTGTCGTTATGATCTAATACACCGCTTATACTTGAGTTATTTTTACACGTTTAGTTATCCTATATCCTTAGAATGAGTTGTTATCATCTTTTCCATGATTCGAATATGATGATTTCATTTTCCACACACACATCTATACATACTTGCACATTTTTACATTGCACATTTTGCACACACGACACATTTTACACAGTGTACAAATGTTCACACACTCGGGATAACGAGAATATTTTTGTACCCGCGATAGAATTGAAGGGACAAATGGGTTCCTAATACATTGTGATTTTGTAACGTAGTCTCCATGATCATATCATATTTTCATTCACATGTAGTGGTGGTTTTTTACGTTGTCTTTTTGGAGACAACTATATTCTTTTATCTGTTTTGAGAAAAATAAATTGGCAGATCTCTACACATTCACACACCTAACATCATTGACGATTACCACTTTTATAACCTTATCTACAGGGATCAAATTATATCTGGTCTTGAATACACATTTCCAGTCATTCTAGATACAATTTTCAAATATTGGATTTTTCATTATTTAAATCGTATATCTCAGTTACTTATAGTGAGTTATCATTCAATGAATGATTAAAAATGATCCACTGATATTAATCCAATTAGAATGTTTGTTACATTTTAGTTGTAATATGATGGCCACATTCAATAATGGATGCTATGTATATATTGAGGAGATTAATAAAGAGGTATAAAGAGATTATGGTTTTATAGATTTAGAGAAGTCATATAATATAATACCAAGATATATAATATGGTATATTTTACATGAAATGAATGATTCATAGATAAATTAATGTGGTTAAGGATACGTATGATGGGGCCATGACTGAAGTAAGAACACTCGTTGGGAAAAGTAGGGAATTCATAATTATTGTGGGATTTCACCAAGATGCAACACAAAGGGTTTAAGATAAGTATAACTTAAATATAATATGTGGATTGCAATTTTATTAATAATATGAGGATAATCGAGGATGTGGTGAATCTCCAGAATCAAAAGATACCTACCAATTATCATTTTCATTATTTAGTGTCAATTATTCAAAATATCAATATATTAGTGATGATGTTACTCATAGGATTAAAACAGGTTAGGCAAAGTGGATAAGTGTTGTCTACGTATTATGTGATCAAAGTATACATTGAAGTTCAATGGTAAATTCTTTAGAGCGACCATTAGACCTGCTATGTTATATGGGATGGAGTGTTGGGCAAATAAAAAATGAAATTTGTAGAAAACGAGTGTGGCAGAGACATGGATTCTATGATGGATTTGTGGTAAAAATCAAAAGGATAAAATGAAAAATAAATTTACTTTTTGAAATGGTAAAAGTAGATATAATAGAATGAAGTAACTATCTTAGATTGTTTAGACATGTCAAACGTAGACACATAGATGCCCCGTATGGAAGATTGATTTAATTAATATTGATGGTAACAATAGGAATAGTGTTGGGTCTAAATTAACTCCGTGGGATGTTATAAAAAGGGCATGATATCACATGGTTTAATCGATGACAATGTGGTGAACAAAGAAGAATGGAAATATAGGATTTATGTAACCAAATAATTTGAAAAAGTCTTTATTGATTTGATATTTCTTTATAAAATACAAACTCTAAAAAATATACAACTTATAACGTAAATGAAAATAAGGCAAAGCTAAATAGGCTCTCAAAAATAGCAAGACAAAACCATGGGGAAAATAGGTGTATCTGGACTCACCAGTACAAGATCAACCATTAAACCATGATGATAAGGCTATAAGAGTGGATTTAACAGATTCCAAGGGAATATACCAACTAAATATTCCTCAATCTAAATCTAAAGACCTTTGTTGGTAAGGTTCGCGATCAGATCGCTACAGAAAAAGATGGACTCACTCCCATGATGCTTTAACAATAAGGTTTTAGGAAACCATTAACAAAATGTTTAGAAAGTTATAGAATACATGACGGGAAATTACCAACTTCTTTAGTGAGCGGAAGAGCTCTTCGATGCAGAGAAACATTAGTGAACAAGGTCGCAAAAGAATACAAATAATTTTCTTATTTTATAAGAGTAGTTCACAAGCAACAAAGCCATCCCTCGTTTTAGGTAAATGTGCAAAACTTATAAGAAGTTCTTGGAATGAAAACCAAGTCTTTTAATAGCAAAGGATTGTTTGGTTTGTAACTATAATTATGTTTTCTGTGTTTAAATATAATTTTGATAAAAATTTACATTTGACAATCTATTTTTAAACATTGAACTATAATATTTCTGTGTTACATTCAATTTTTTCAGAAAACAGGTTGAGGGTGTTATATAATTTCTATTTTTTATTTTTCAACTCAGAATTATTCATTCTTAATATTTCAATGTATTTATACCTTAATATATAATATGCAAACATTATACATTAATATATATGTAATTCTTATAAATAAAAAATATATATGTACATGTACACAAGATTACGCATGGAATAATATAAAGTTAAATAATATTATCAATACATACATGTTACTTATACATAGTTTTATACATTTATTATTAATGCATGGAATAATAAAAAATATACATATAGTATATAAGTAATAAAAAAAATATTATCAATTTATGTATGTATATAATTTTATAGTGAATTATACATGCAATATCATTATATTAAAATAAAGGAGGAGGGATTTTTTGTCTCCTAATTCAAATTAAATTTAGTGAGTATGATCTTTATCAATTGATGGTTGAGATTGAATGGGAGAGTTTTGAATTTTTGGGGTTTGTATCCAATGGCTTAGATTAGATTCCTCCAAATACCATTGAATGGTCTGAGTGCTTTACATAATTTTAGACCCTTCAAAAACATTTGAACGAGTACATTGGTGTCTGATGTAGAGTGGCTGAAAGTACACAGCGTATGATAACCTAAGATATGTAATCTTAAACATACGCGACTTCTGCTAAATCTAAAGTACACAAAGATTTGATAAAACGTGAAACAGAACTTCTCAAACCATGCGCCAACTTCTCCTAAAACTTCATCTGAGAGAAAAACTTTTGGGTTCTGTTCATTAAACCGAACTGCACAACCACACTTTTGGGATCTGTTCATAGAGAGAAGGTATGTTTTTGAACTGTTTTTTTTTTCATTCTATGTATGAATTGGTATATGAACTGGTATGAACTGCATAAGCTGGTATGAACTGGTAGGAACCCAAAACATACCTTCTTTGCAGGAACTAGTATATGAACGCACTTTAAAAACTGAACGGACAGGTTAGAGGGTTTTTTTTTGGGTTGTTGGTTGTTTATAGTTCTGTATTGTAAAGCGTGGGTTTGTAAAAAACATAACTTACATATGGGTAATTTAGTATGAACTGTATTGTAAGTCATGAACTGGGTTTGTAAGTCATAACATACAAGCGTGGGTTTGTAAGTTATGAACAGCTACAGAATCAGATTTATCTTTATACTACAGAAGGCACTTAAAAAACCGTGGGTTAGAGGTTTCTTTTTTTCTTTGGATTGTTCTGTTAGTTGTGAGTTTTATCGTGGGTTAGAACTATATACTATACATAAGAGCTTATACGTAAACTCAATACACCGTTGTGAGTTTATACGTAAACTCTATACACACACTTCTGTTTTAAAAAACTAAATGCACAGATTAGAGGTTTTTTGTTTCTTTGGGTTGTTGGTTGTGATATTTATAGATTTATAGTTCTACAACATTTATAGATGTATACTAGCTGCTGAGTTTGTTTATAGTTCTGCAACATTTATAGATTTATACTACCATGAAAGCTTGGGTCTGTAAAAAACATAACATATATATGGGTTCATGTGAGTCCCACATACACCCTTTCTCTTTTATCTCTCTCTACCATCATTTGTTTTTTTCTATGGCTTCCAGGTGTGCGAGGAGATCTGACAGATCTAACAGTCTGATAACATCACATGGTTCATCTGAATTCAACAATACGTGGGTTGTAGCAGGTAAGAGATGGGTGTTGGGTTAGTTTCGGGTTATAGGTGGTGGTAAGAAGTTCATCTGGGTCTTTGGGTTGGTTGGTATGGATGGATTTTTTAGTTTTTATTTGGGGAGAAACATTTCAGAGATTTTTGAGTATGGCAGCTGGGTTTTGATTTTTGATTTTTTTGTAACTCACTTTGTTTTCTTTATATCTCGCATGTCCACTTTGTTCTCGATTTTTTCAGTTTTGACTATTCCTTAGTTAATTTTTTTAGTTACATGGTACTAACTTATATTCTCTTTACTATCTCTCACTCACGTGAGTTCGATGGAGGTGATGAAATATTGATTTTAGAGGGTGGGAATAATATGGGTCTTATCTATCTAAAATATTCATTAGAATGTTTGACATCTCTGCGACTTTTTCCGGACCTCTGTTCATAGAGTGTCTCAATTTTTTGTTTACTTTTTATATAATAAGCAAGGTTTTGGTTTTTAGAATGTATTTCTTGTTGGAAAAT
Source organism: Sambucus nigra (assembly GCA_949130495.1). Lineage (NCBI taxonomy): Eukaryota > Viridiplantae > Streptophyta > Magnoliopsida > Dipsacales > Adoxaceae > Sambucus > Sambucus nigra. The sequence continues at coordinate 14,711,687 of OX422217.1, read as the reverse complement.
CGGAACTTAAATGGGTATATAAAGTTGTTCAGATTTTTCTCGACAGATTTTTTAGCAACTTTGAGCTCAAATTTAGGTGGGACCCACACTACGAAAATTATGGGACCATATACGAACGCGTTCACCTCCGCAAGGAGATTAACGTAGTATATTCATATGTCCAATTTCAATAAGTTATGAATGATAATTATGTCCCCAAAGTGACTCACAAAGCAATGAAAGTTAATGAATTGGGTGTGTTTTAACTCTTGTCCCACATTAGTAGAGTAGTGGAATTTTGATGAGTTAATAACACCCCAATTATGGACTAAGGCTTAGATGCCTTGGGGGTATCCCAACTCTTTGAAGGGGAGATGACCTAAGCTATGCTCGGGTTGACTTTCGGTCAAAAGTCCACATGCGCGCGCGCGCGTCCGTCCGTCTCGGTTTGGGCTTGGGCTTGGGCTTGGGCTTATAAAAATTTTTACATTTTTGGGCCGAATCTAATTAACTTTCTAGGCTTTAATTAATTAATTAACTGATTATCAGTTAATTCCAAGAGTCAGCAGTTAAAACCGTTCCCAACAGTCAAGACATTTACTATAAATAAAATGTTTCCCCCTCAATTTTTAACTACTGAAAAATTAAACTCTCCAAAATTCCGAAATTGCTACTGCATTATTTCCTCTGCCCAGAAAATTCTTTTCTTCATTTTCTGCATTGCATGTTCTTGGTTGTGTTGAGTACAAAACACAAAAATTGTGTTCGCTGGGATTAGTTATTGCTGTGCTGCTTGATTAAATTCGAAAATCCGTTCTATCTTGGGAGGCAATTATTCATTAAACTCAAGCACGTTGGAGGAATAATTTTGTCTTAAGGAGACTGTTCAACAGGGCTCGGATTTCTTTCTAATTATTATTATTTCTGCAAATTCTAGTAAGTATTTCATTTCTATAATTCTGTTTCTATTCTGTCATTGTTCATAATTCTGTACAATTGTTATTTATAAATAGTAGACATAACAATCTTAAGGCAAAATTATTTAGTTCTACTGTTTTTTGTGTAAAGAATTTTTTTTATTACAGAAATTTATTTGTTGGAATTAAATCTGTTTTGACACAATAAAATGAATTAATTTACTGCTTTATTGTAGAAATTAGTAAAACGGTTTTGATATAGAAATTAATTCTCTACAGTTTTTATATTCTGTTTTAGAAAATAAATTTTATTTGTATACTCTTGTTAAAATCTGTTTATCTATTTTTTTCCTTAAAAATTATAATTCTGTTTTGTACGGAATTCTTTTTATTATTAAAAATTAGTGTGACACAGATTTTATAATTTAATTATGTTTTGTACGGAATTCTATATATATTATACTTTAAATTCTGAATTATTATTTGAATTCTTTTGGAATTCATTTATTGTGAATTATATTTGGAGGAAATTGGTGCACAGAATTTTGTATTCTGTTTTGATAAAAATTCTGTTTTTGTAACAGAAGTGGAATCACAAAGTATGAACACTACTCCTACGAAACTGATTGTCACCAACACAAATGTGACTGCACCCGTATCTATGCCACACGGGGAGATACCTGAAAAGTTCATTGGGGCTGACTTCAAACGTTGGCAAGGACAAATGTACTTCTATCTCACTACCTGCCAACTGGGCAGGTTTGTATATGAAGATTTCCCCTCTATTCAAGAGGGAGATGACGCTGAAAAGGTTGCTGCTGTCGATGCTTGGAAGCACTCGGACTACTTATGCCGAAATTATATTTTGGCCTACTTGGACAAGACTTTGTACCATGTCTATTGCACTATCAAAACTTCCAAGGAATTATGGAATTCTTTGGAAAAGAAGTATAAAACTGAAGATGGTGGGTTGAAGAAATTTATCGTTGGGCATTTTCTGGACTTCAAAATGGTTGATTCTAAATCTGTAATCTCGCAAGTGCAAGAATTCCAAGTAATCCTCCACGACATTCATGCTGAAGGAATGTCAATTAGTGAAACTTTCCAAGTTGCTGCAAAAGTTGCCACCTTCTTGGACTTTGTTCAAAAACTATCACAAGCACAAGCGTAAGGAGATGAATGTGGAGGAGTTGGTGGTCAGGCTAAGAATCGAAGAAGACAACCGTGAGTCTCAAAAGAAAAGTGGGAAGAATCCGATGGAAACAAAGGTCCATGTCGTTGAAGGTCCTAAGAAGAATAAACGAAAGTATGATGGGGAAGGCACTTCCAAACATAACAAGAAAAAGTTCAAAGGCAAATGCTACAATTGTGGTAAACCGGGACACCGCTCAAGTGAGTGTCGTAAGCCTAAGAAGCAAAATAAAAATAACTCTCAAGCAAATGTGACTGAGGGTGATAATATCACCAATGATTTGGCGGATATGAATCTTTCTGCCGTTGTCTCTGAATGTAACTTGGTTGGAAATACCAAGGAATGGTGGGTGGACACTGGAGCCACACGACACATTTGTGCAAACAAATGGATGTTCTCCACCTATAAGCCTTTGGAAAATGAGGAGAACCTTTTTATGGGAAATTCTTCCACTTCTAAGGTGGTGGGACAAGGAAAGATTTCTTTGAAAATGACTTCTGGAAAGGAACATACTCTCAACAATGTTCTTCACGTGCCTGATATCCGAAAGAATCTGATTTCTTGATCTCTCCTTACTAAGAATGGTTTCAAGCTTGTGTTTGTATCTGATCGCTTTGTGTTGTATAAAAATGACATGTATGTAGGAAAGGGCTACCTAAATGAGGGGCTCTTTAAACTGAATGTTCTTACAGTAACCCCTAAAACATCTGTTTCAATAAATGAAGTTTCTAGTTCTTCTTACTTGATTGAGTCATCTAATATTTGGCATGCTAGATTGGGACATGTTAATTTTGATACATTGCGTAGATTAATTAACTTGGAATTTTTGCCAAAATTCAATATTGATAAAAATCATAAATGTGAAATTTGTGTGGAATCTAAATTAGCTAGATTACCTTTCCATTCTATTGAAAGGATAACTGAACCTTTAGATTTAATTCACACCGATATATGTGATTTAAAATTTGTTCAAACTAGAAGTGGGAAAAAGTATTTTATTACTTTTATTGATGATTGCACAAAATATTGCTATGTATATTTGTTAAATAGTAAAGATGAGGCTATTAATGCATTTAAACAATATAAAAATGAAGCTGAGAATCAATTAAGCAAAACGATAAAGGCTATTAGAAGTGATAGAGGAGGTGAATATGAATATCCATTTGAGGAATTTTGTTCTGAAAATGGGATTATTCATCAAACAACCGCTCCTTATTCTCCTCAATCGAATGGTGTTGATGAACGCAAAAACCGTACTTTGAAAGAAATGATGAACTCAATGTTATTAAGTTCAGGAGCTCCACAAAATTTGTGGGGGGGGGGCCTTACTTTGTGCTAATTACATTCTCAATAAAGTACCTCACAAAAAGACTCACAAGACACCTTATGAATTATGGAAAGGCCGAAGACCTTCCTATAAATATTTACGAGTGTGGGGGTGCTCAGTCAAAGTGATGGTTCCTAAACCTAAAAAGGTAAGAATAGGGCCAAAAACCGTGGATTGTGTATTCATCGGTTATGCTACTAATAGCAGTGCATATCGATTTTTAGTTTGTAAATCTGAGATTTCAGACATTCATGTAAATACGATTATTGAATCGAGGGATGCTTCATTTTTTGAAAATGAATTCCCGTATAACATGACCCGAGAATCTGGTCCTCCTAAAAGGACAAATCAAGCTGCTACAAGTGGTACTCATCAACCTATTGAATCAATAGAGGATGAACCAAGACGTAGTAAAAGAGCAAAAACCTCGACTTCTTTCGGTCCGGATTTTCTAACATATTTGTTAGAAAATGAACCTCAATCGTATAAAGAAGCTATATCCTTACCCGATGCTTCCAATTGGAAAGAAGAAATTAATAGTGAAATTGAATCCATATTACAAAATCATACATGGGAACTAGTGGATCTTCCACCAGGTTCAAAACCGTTAGGTTATAAATGGATCTTCAAAAAGAAATTGAAGGTCGATGGATCAATTGATAAATATAAACCTAGACTTGTAGCTAAAGGCTATAGGCAAAAGGAAGGGTTGGATTACTTCGACACATATTCACCGGTAACAAGAATAACGTCCATTCGGATGTTAATAGCAATAGCTGCTATTAATGGACTTGAAATACATCAAATGGATGTAAAAATTGAATTCTTAAACGGTGAACTAGACGAGGAAATTTATATGGAGCAACCTGAAGGGTTCAAAGCTCCCGGACAAGAAGGAAAAGTATGTAAGCTTGTTAAATCACTATATGGATTAAAACAAGCACCTAAACAATGGCATGAAAAATTTGATAATGCAATGTTATAAAATGGTTTCAAAATTAATGAATGCGATAAATGTGTTTACTTTAAATACATTCAAAATGGATATGTCATTGTATGCCTCTATGTTGATGATATGCTTATCATGGGTAGTAACATGGAAATTGTCAAAACTACAAAACAAATGTTGAGTAGTAGATTTGACATGAAAGATATGGGAATCGCCGATGTTATATTAGGAATTAAAATTTCTAGAACATCGGATGGACTTATATTATCTCAATCACATTACATTGAGAAAGTACTTGAAAAATTCTAGAAGTATGATATTAGTCCTACCAAGACACCTGTAGATGTAAATTTACATCTAGCAAGAAATAATGGTGAAAGCATATCTCAACTAGAATATTCTCGTATTATCGGCAGTTTAATGTATATCATGAACTGTACGCGACCAGACATAGCATACTCAATAAGTAAGCTAAGTCTATTTAGGAGTAATCCAGGTAGAGATCACTGGAAAGCAATATTGAGAGTTTTGGGTTATTTAAAATATACTCAAAACTATGGATTGCATTACTCAAAATATCCAACTGTTCTTGAAGGACATTGCGATGCAAATTGGATATCTGATACAAAAGACTCTAAGTCTACGAGTGGGTATGTGTTTACTCTCGGAGGTGCAGCCGTATCTTGGAAATCGTCAAAACAAATGTGCATTGCTAGATCGACAATGGAATCTGAATTCATTGCACTAGACAAAGATGGAGAAGAAGCTGAATGGCTTCGAAATTTCTTAGAGGATGTTCCAAATTGTTCTAAACCTGTGCCCGCAATATGTATACATTGCGATAGCCAATCAGCGATTGGGAGGGCACAAAATCACATGTATAACGGAAAGTCACGACATATTCGTCGTCGACACAATACCGTTAGACAACTTCTCTCAAACGGAATTATATCAATTGACTATGTAAAGTCAAAAGATAATATATCGGATCCACTAACGAAAGGTTTAAACCGAGAGCAAGTTGAAAGATCATCGAGAGGAATGGGTCTAAAGCCTATAAATAAATAAGAATCAATATGGTGGCAACCCAACCTAGATGACTGGAGATCCAAAGATCTAGGTTCAATGGGAAAACCGAACTACGTTGTATTCAGTAAGCACTGGAGGATATTTAATCCTATCCATTCCAAAGATGAGACAGTGCATATCTGCCGCGAAATTAGGATAAGTTATGCTTTTAATGACATCTATATCTTAGTACGTCTAAGTGGGGTATTGCAGAATACTCTTTATGGAAGTCACCTACGTAAGTAAGAAAGGGGCCACTTCTATGAGAATAATGAAAGGCATATTCTCTAAAATACTTACGGAACCAAGTGGTGTTCACGGCCAAAATGAACACAAACGTGAGAACCAACTGTGTTGAAGAATTGTTGTGTGAATACTGTTGTCTAGGTTTACAAAAACGGTTGACTGTTCAAGGATGTGAAGTCTACTGATTAACCAAGTAAATCCCATAGTATATCACTAAGGAAAGTTCAAGGCCACTAGGCTACTTCTCCCGATGCAATAAGTCTTCAGTTTTACTCAACTTGTGTCTGCATCTGCATCAGCATCTGTTTTGTTTTATTTATAGCGATATATCATTCATGTGGGGGATTGTTGGAAAATTGGAACTTAAATGGGTATTTAAAGCTGTCCAGATTTTTCTGGACAGATTTTTGAGCAACTTTGAGCTCAAATTTAGGTGGGACCCACACTACGAAAATTGTGGGACCATATACGAACGCGTTCACCTCCGCAAGGAGATTAACATAGTATATTCATATGTCCAATTTCAATAAGTTATGAATGATAATTATGTCCCCAAAGTGACTCACAAAGCAATGAAAGTTAATGAATTGGGTGTGTTTTAACTCTTGTCCCACATTGGTAGAGTAGTGGAATTTTGATGAGTTAATAACACCCCAAGTATGGACTAAGGCTTGGATGCCTTGGGGGTATCCCAACTCTTTGAAGGGGAGATGACCTAAGCTATGCTCGGGTTGACTTTCGGTCAAAAATCCACACGCGCGCGCGTCCGTCCGTCCAGCCGGCCGGCCGGCCGGCTCGGTTCGGTTCGGGCTTGGGCTTGGGCCAATAAAAATTCTTAAATTTTTGGGCCGAATCTAATTAACTTTCTGGGCTTTAATTAATTAATTACGGAATTAATTAATCTTTAATTAACTGATTATCAGTTAATTCCAGGAGTCAGCAGTTAACCAAATTAACTGCTTTGACAGTTAATTTCGATTTTGACTGTTCCCAACAGTCAAGTCATTTACTATAAATAAAATGTTTCCCCCTTAGTTTTTAACTACTGAAAAATTAAACTCTCCAAAATTCCGAAATTGCTACTGCATTATTTCCTCTGCCCAGAAAATTCTTTTCTTCATTTTCTACATTGCATGTTCTTGGTTGTGTTGAGTACAAAACACAGAAATTGTGTTCGCTGGGATTAGTCATTGTTGTGCTTCTTGATTAAATTCGAAAATCCGTTCTATCTTGGGAGGCAATTATTCATTAAACTCAAACACGTTGGAGGAATAATTTTGTCTTAAGGAGACTGTTCAACAGGGCTCGGATTTCTTTCTAATTATTATTATTTCTGCAAATTATAGTAAGTATTTCATTTCTATAATTCTGTTTCTATTCTGTCATTGTTCATAATTCTGTACAATTGTTATTTATAAATAGTAGACATAACATTTCTATTTGTTGGTTTTCTCTGTTTTGAGTATATGTAAGAGAGTTGATGGAACAATAACTTTCAATATTTATAAGCCTTTTTTTCTTCGTGTTTAAAAATTTCTCCAGATGGTTATTTGCTTTCATATCTTCCTTTTTTTCTTGGGATTGTTTTGGTCTATTTGTACGTTTTTCTGAGGACTAATTGAAAGGGACTTTCTTTGTGCATTGATTCATGTGACTTATTTTTATTTGACTTCTTTTTTAGTGAGTTGTTTCTTAGTTCATTTTTCTTATTTTTTTGGTGGGTTATATGATAAATTATCAATAAATTTCCCATTCCGTTGTATATTGAGAGAAGTTGATTGACCATCTCACAAATGATTTTAACATTTTCCCAAGGTATTTAACTATTTGGTACATTTATATGATTTGTACTATCGGTAGTTGTTTGATCACGTGACCAAAATTTAACGGTATTAATTTCTTGGCTATTCAGAGAATTCAATCTGTACATTTTTTTTTGCCAATTTTATATCTCTACATTTTATGTTGGATGCTAGTTAGTAATGTAATTATTTTTGAAGGGGGGAAACAAATTGAAGTAAAATTTAGTCCTTACTTAATATGTTAGATAGTTATGTAATCTTGGAATCTTAAATCTGTCTCTCTCAGCCATTTTTTTGTTGGCTGCTACATGTTGTCAAACACCGAGCCTAGACTAATGATTTCTCATGAAAAGAAGTCTTCTATTGGCTTTTCTTTAATCTAAATTTTACTACTTCTGGATCTTAATTTGGCTCATATTGTCAGTTCTTCAAGGTTCTCCAACTCTAAAATGAAGTTCGCTTATGAAAAAAGAAGAAACAATAAGATCTTCGTGATACAAATTATGTTCTTGCAGGCACCCAGTTCAACTAATACCATACAAGAGGTTATCTTTGATCTTTTGTGGAGAAAAACTTCCTCCATTTAAAATCTCTTGCATGACAAGAATATTTCTCCTCAGATTTATTTCTCTAAGAATCCATGTTCGATTTCGTTTGTATCTATCTCTTTCCATTTGTATATGTTCGTGATTACAACGAGTAGGGAAATTTTTGGTCACGTTATATGTAATAACGAACAGGGGTCTTTTATGTGTTTAGAATATTATTTTGAATGTTTGGGATCGTGAAAGACTGTAGAGGTTGGGCTTTAGAGGTTGGGTTTGTGTTTGGAAGTTTTCAAATATTCCTTTTCTAATTTTAATTTTATTTGGAATGTTTGGAATTTTTGAATGTTTCCTTTTCATTACATTTTGGAACGATCTCAAACTTTGCCTACACATAAAAGATAAGGACCTCTACACATTTTAATTTAAGAGTGTTGCAAATTTGGTATTGACACATAATACATCCGTATAAATCAAAATTAAAAGATATTAATTACACAATGAGCATGTAGTATACACCTGCGTTGGATGAATACATCTATAATTTATAGTCGTGCTATCATCACGAATAATATATAGTGTTACACGTGATGTATATGGCTGAAACTAACTTTCAGCTTGAATACGCAGTGTTACAAAAGTTGTGTGTAACATCATTATTAAAAAGGATGAAATTTAATCACTATTTTTAACTTTTTCTTACCATGACATTAACAAGTTCATACATAATGTTACAAAGGGGTTAAATGAATAATATCATGCATGGCGATGCAAAATTTTTTAAAATATGCCATCGTCACGGGTACAAAGTATCACATGAACAAATTTATCGCCATGCCATCGGCACGGGTACACCCTAGTATATTTATATATATATATATATATAGTTAAATTACCCAACATACCTCATTAAATATACACTCATATATCATGTATGAAAGGATATATGAATGTATACATAGATATGATATATAAAACTTTCATACATGATACATGAGTGTATATTTAATGACGTATGTTGGGGAATTTAACTATATATATATATATATACACACACACACACACACACATACAAACAAATGTAAAATATAGTGCTACCAATTTTGTCAAATTCTCAAGAAAGAGTATTTTAAAATAAGTTTACCAAACGCGCAACAATAATTATTAACACAAAAAATTGTATTTTAAAACATCGTTTACATCAAATTTTTAGAATACATAACCACAAAGGGTTAATCTTCTTAATACAGAACCACAAATAGTTTTTTGAATACAAATCTCTAAAGAGAATAAACACGAAGGGTTAAGTAATTTTGCAATTTAAGAAAATTTAGATTTTAATTATATTAAACCAATGGGTGTTTAAGTCATCTATATATTTTTACCTTTACCCTTAAAGTCATAAAATTTGGCTTATCTAGGATGCTCACTCAATATAACTAGCTTGTAACCCGCGTGATGCGCGGGCTTAAAAATAATAGTGAATATAATTATATGTTATTAACTTTTGGAGAGGTACTAACAAAACTAAAAATAGATTCACACAAGAAGACCTTGTAATTTAATATAAGGGTCCATTTGATGCGTTCTAAGTCCAAGGCAAATTCAGAAAATTTGAAAAGTTTTAAGAGTTTCCATCTTGACAAATCTCTCAAAACCATTTTTTTTAAACTCTATATATTTCATAAATATATATTGTTCACAAATTTGTAAATATATATATTTTGTATATTTTAATATATATGTATATTTTAGTAGATATATATTTCGTATATTGCGTATATTTCAAATATGTATATATTTCGTATATTTATATATAATTCATATATTTATATATTTTGTATATTTAATATATTTAATATATTCCCTATATTTATATATTTCATACATTTATGTATTTCGTATACTTAATATATTCCGTATCTTCATATATTTCATATATTTTTTAAAATAATTCATATATTTCGTATATATATATATATATATATATATAAATTTTCCACATTTATATCAATTTTCTAGCTTTTGTATTTGATAGAAAATGTGAAAATTGATGATTTTGTAGGTCCCCAAAATATAACTTTTGCTAGAGCGGAATTAAGTTAAGGATGAATGGAAACCAACTTTCTCTTTTTATGAAAAACTTTTTCAATCAAACAAAGTTGTGACACAAATTAACATAACCAAATATTATCTTGATTCATCCTAAATATGCATCTAGTGATTAAAGCAAGTAAAGTTAAGTAAAGATACTCACAACGCCGAATGTACGAGGAAAAACCCAAAACGGGAAAAAAAATCCTCGGACGGCCCATGCCAGACAATCACTATGAACACTGGCTTTACAAAGACAGATTAGCCCTACACACAGACTCGATCCCCACGTGTCTTAACGTTCCTTCTGATCTTCTACCATTCTTCAATAGTTCCCACACAAAAATTCTATCTTCCACGATGCTCGTCCACAACACTCGACTCCACGAATGTCTCAGTATCAACCAATACGGCTTTATACGTCTATGATGTCGAACACGATGTCCGTCGCTTCTCCACCTTAAAACCAGTAATCACGGGTGTTCAACGATGAACAAAACTCAACTTGGTGCAGCAAGGATCACATAAATATTATGCTAATGAAAGATCGAATCTTTTCAAACTCTAAGGATACGTCTAAGCCTTTGAAACCTTAGAAAACCTGTGCAAACAGGTTTCTGGATCGTAAAAACTATTTTTTCCAGAATGCACACACTTCGAAGAAACAGGACACCTATATTTATAATAAAATTGAGTCGATGTCAAAATCTCGTTCGAACGAGATGCCACGTCATTCGAACGATAGTGGATCTCGTTCGAACGACATCAAATGTCGTTTGAACGACGTCATCAGATAGAGTACTTAATTTAAACATATTTTTTATTAAAACCAACTCTTATCCAATTCTCATTCGTCCTTATCTGACATAAACAAAGTGTAAACAATTAAACCTACTTTTAAAAATATTTTTCTTTAAAAATAACATCCTTATTTTATAAAATGAATTCCGAGTTTCATTAACATTATTCATTCATACCTGTGTGATCTCGGAATGCAATAGAACCTTGAAGACAAGAAATCACACCAATTAAACTTCGGCATGATTAATTCTATGTAGCTTTCCTGCAACATCTTCAATTAATCTTCGATACGGTATAGACTCGTGGGATCAGACAATAAAAGACTATCTATGAATCAAACATATTTTGTTTCGAGAATAAGTCAAAACAACATTAAGACTCAATTGGAAATTTGGTCCTTATAAATCTCCCCATTTGACTATTCTGGGACAAAACCAATAGTGAAATACATAAGTCAGGCCGTCAGGCCGTATGGCGCCTAAAACCCATCCCATAAAACCCAAAATGAAAAATACATCATCAAGATAAGGTTCTTCAATAATGGATCGACAAGCACGAAACTGTCTCGAATGTCTGAATGTGATGTAGACTTGAAATCTCGAATATCCGTAAGCATACCTACACACATGAAACAGACAAATACACAATGAAGTATTGAGGAACAAATGATATAAATTAATATTAATACCAATATGTAAACAATACATAAAACTCACCCTACATCACAGACATCTCTCCCCCTTTTTGTTTCGAATATACAATCCGATGAAAAGGTAAAACGAATCTAGTATGCATTACCAATGTGATACCAATTTCAATGAATTAACAGTTAAGCACAACTAGATAAAGAAGAAATAACCAGCTAAATATGATCAAGCAATGTCAAATCATTAGCTAGCAAATAATGAATCCCATAAAAAATATACCAATCTAAGCATGTGTGAAAAATGAACCAATGCAGTATAATATCAAATCAATCAAAGTAAACTGCATAAGCAGAAACCCAGTACCTAAATATGAATCAATATGAAGCAGGGTACTGAAACATAGTAAGAACCTAAAAAGGTCAAATTCAAGTCAACTAGGGTTGTCGTTCAAACGAGCTAGGGATGTCGCTCTAACGAGACATGACATCGCTCGAACGAAACAGTAAGTCATTTGAACGGCATACTCAAAACTTCACACTATCCCTAGAACATCAAGCAGTGTTGCCCAGTTAGAAAAAATATCATAAAATTCAAACTGGAAGGGCTCAAAAATGTGAAACATTAGCAAAAATAAGAAAATATGAGTAACATGCTAACATAGTATCGATGTGCCTAAACATCAACATGGAATGAATGGGAGTGAACTACAAACAAATGAATCGCAATTTCAACACATCAAAATGATCAAGAAGCTCTAATCAATAGCATTTTATCATCAAACTTCATTATAGCCATATGTGACAATTAAAATATGAGCTTAATGAACTAAACAAACATCATGCACGTGAATCCGAAATTTTGACGATTCTACAAATAATAGCGTCATGACATGAATTTTCAACTATAGGATTGTTTGTGCAAACCCGTATAAATTTTTAGTCCATCCAAACTTCCTTAAATATATTTCATATTTCTTTTAATGAACTAAACTAATTTGGCCCCTTTTTGTCATATAATTCTTTTTATTGCCTTATGATTTTTTTTCCGGGCTCTTTTAAATGGTGGCTTTGACGTCGAGTCAATTTTACACTCTCGCAGCCCTTTCCCGTACACTCATCATATTTTAAATTAAAATGCTCATGGGTAAACGATTATTACATGCACACTTACTCCATATGTCTACTTATGAATAGATGACAAAATTGAGATAAGAACGTCTCACCAAACTCAACTATGCAAGAGTAGTCAAACATCCATATAAACTCGTGCATGTGTGCAAAGATGGCATATATACAAAGTCGAATAAAAGTGCATATCAACTTCGAAACATCCCCATAATACAATGGTTAAGATCATTCTAAGCATCGATAATAATGACCAAATTTCCTAACCACATGGATAATGGAAGGAATGGGGGTCCAAGCAAACCAATATGCCACATCAAACATGTAAACTCATGACACAAAAAACAAAATTGAAAATCTTTTTGGATTTTTCAAACATATTTGAACTCAAATAAAAACAAAATCTTTTTGTATTTTTCTCAAAAAAATTTCAAAACTAAAAATCTTTTTGTATTTTTCAAATAAGATGCAATTTATGAAAAATATAATACAAGATGATAAACATGGTAACACACTCAACCTTTAGATTTAGCATGGGAATAATCAAGTGCAACCAAATGAGAACCATGATGTTTTATTCCTAAAGCTACCAAATCCGACTTCCTAACCCAAGTAGGTGTGTAACGACGCATGGGGATGGGGGGAATCAGGGCAAATTTATTCCTAAACTTCCTAAACTTTCGAGGAGCATTCCTAAGGTCATAGAAAAACTCTCTAAGGTGACCTTTCCTACCACAAAACGTGCAAGTGTAGGGATGGTATGGAAAGTGACCTACATGTTGACCTATTCTAGCGTTCCTATGTGGCTCTCTCACACGTGCGGGGGGGAATAGGAATAACACGATCATCAAGACCAATACCTCCCCTATCTCTCTTAATTTGGACGGTGCTTAGCTCCGTATCCGACTTCTCACTTCTATCATCCAAGTCAAACTTTACTCTAGACGATTCTCTCAAACTCTCCTCTAACTCCTTAATCCTAGACTCGAGTAGATGCCTAGACTCCTCAAACTCTAGAACCTTATTTTTCAAAGCCTCTTTCAAACCTCTAAGGGTGTCTCTCTCTTTCTCGACATACTCTAGCTTCTCCCTAAGCTTCTTCTCCCGTGCCCTAAAATCCTCAATCAACACATCATTATTTTCTACGGCACGGTCTTTCAACTTAGCTTGAGATTTTAACTTAGCCTTTTTCACCTTCACAGTCTCCTCAAACAACTCTCGAAATGCAACATGCAACTCTCCTACATCGATATCCTCATCCTCGCTCCCATCACCCTCACCCTCTAGGAAAACACTCTTAACAGCCTCAGAAGTGTCATGCACATGAGTATCCTCGTGGGAAGATACATCGTCATAACCCACATGACATGCCATAAACGCAACAAGGTTAGTCTCAATGGGTGAATCCTCTCGCTCTTTAGGTTCACTATCACTTAAGGTGGCGTTGTATGTTATCGGTTTCTTGCTGTATTTCTTAAGTCTAGTGTGACACTCCTTAACTTTGTGACCATACCCCTCACACCCAAAACACCTATCAGACTCATCTCTCTTAGGCCTCTCACTATTATCCTTAGGGGTGGAGTCTCCCTTGTTCTTGAATTTTTCAAACTTTTTAGTATCTTTTGATTGCTTATGTATTTGAAGAAATTTCTTGAACTTTCTTACCAACAAGATGACATCCTCAAAGTCGGAATCGGAGTCGTCATTCGAAACTTTAGTCTCCTCCTTCAGGACTTTCAAAGCAATGCCCTTTTATTTCTTAGGAACTTGCTTGGAGGTAAACATATCAAGTTCATAGGTTTGTAAGTCACCTACGATCTCTTCTAGTTTCAATGAGTCAAGCTTACCAAGGGAATTCATAACGGTCACTTTAGCATCAAACCTACTCGGCAACAATCGTAAAATTTTCTTAATCACTCGGTTATAGGGTATCTTCTCACCTAGGTTAAGTGCCTAATTAACAATAGTGGACAACCTAGTGTAGAAATCACCAAACGTCTCACTGTCTAACATATTAACCGTCTCAAACTGTGTAGTGAGATTTTCCAGATTTTGTGTTTGATAAAAAATGTGAAAAATTGATGATTTTGTAGGTCCCCAAAATATAACTTTTGCTTGAGCGGAAGTAAGTTAAGGATGAATTCAAACCAACTTTCTCTTTTTATGAAAAAAATTTCAATCAAACAAAGTTGTGACACAATTTAACTTAACCAAATTTTATCTTGATTAATCCAAAACATGCATCTAGTGAGTAAAGAAAGGGGCTTTAACGGTCTAGTCCTTGGACTAGCAATTTTGGACAAAAAAACCAGGACCAACAAATTTTAAACGATTAGGTCCAACATATAAATACCCCGAAATTAAAACAAACATGCACTATTCAGAAAACGAAGTGCCATTCAGAAACGAAGTGCCAAAAATATTGTATTCTCTCTTGTATCAATCGTACCGTCTCTTCGATCAAAACCCCAAGACGATTCTATTTCTCAATCAAATTTTGGTCAACAACAACATATAAATACTCCTGATCGAAGCTCTAGAAACTCTGTTCGATCAAAACCCTAACTCTCTTCAATCAAAACCCTAGCTCTCTTCTTTCAAAACCTAATCGTTTAAGTTCTACATTTTACATTCTAAATCAAATTCTTCCAAACAGCACTAACAAGTATGTATACATTCTCTTATCACCTTTTTGTCCTTGTGTATTTTGTGTTCTCATATGTATAAATTTGTAGACATATGGACTGATGAAATCACATTCTTCTTTTTCATGCGTATTATTCATCATATATTTAGAATGTATTCATCATTTGGACTGATGAAATCAAACATTGTATTCATCATATGGATTGGAATATGTACATGTACAAGCCCTGTGTTGCGTGTACTATGTGTATTTTGCATGTACTTTTTAAAAGTACACGCAAAATTAACAGAGTACACTCACATTGAAAATGAATTTCTCAATTCATTATGCGTGTACTCTATAGAATATCTACATGTACAAGCCATGTGTTGCGTGTACTATGTGTATTTTGTGTGTACTTTTATAAAGTACATGCAAAATACACATAGTACACGCATATTGAAATTGTATTCTCAATTCATTATGCGTGTACTTTTATGTTTTATATGTGTACTCTATAGAAAATCTACATGTACAAGCCCTGTTTTGCGTGTACTATGTGTATTTTGCGTGTACTTTATAAAAGTACACGCAAAATACACATAGTACACGCACATTGAAATTGTATTTCTCAATTCATTATGCGTGTACTTTTATGTTTTATACGTGTACTCTATAGAATATTAATTTCAAATCCATATTTCATCAATCCTATGTTATTTTGGTCCGCGCCAGCGGCATTTGATTTATTTTCCATGAGTTTTTAAGAAGTATTATTATTTTGTTAATATTTAAGAGTATTTTTTGTCCAATAGCCAGCTGCATTTGAATCCAATGTCCATGTACACGAACATTGAAATTCAATTTGTTCAATCCAGTGTCCATGTACTAATGTGTATTATGAGTGTACTATTTTGTATTGTTGTGTTATTGTTTAGGAATCGTACGATCAAGCATGTTCAACTACAAAACTGCTGCTTGCACGTTCGAAGATCTTAACAATACAAAACCTTTCACATTGACAGTGAATAGTAGTAATGAAGATGAAATTCATTTTCTCCTTCGCATTAACGATAGAGCTAAAAGGTTACTTGGTTTCTACTACTACTATGAAGACATTTACTGCACTTTTGATGTGGAACAACTTCAAGTAACTGAATCGAAAGCGAAGGATTTAGCTAAACGAATTGAGCAGTATTGCTTAAGGGGTTTTGATAATGTTGGAGCTTTTAGCATTCAACTATTGTATCACTTCTTTACTGAATATGTTAGGAGTAGAGAATCTTGGTTTTTCACTTTTCGAACAACCTCTGTTAGGTATTACCATGAAACTGACGATATATATTATCGCCTTTATCATGTATTTTGATGAGACTTGTATAAATTGTTTGTGAGAATATTGCATGTACTTTTGTTAAATACGCTTGTATTTTATTATTTTAGTCTATTTTTTATTCTAATTCGCATGTATTTTATTTTTTGTACATATAATTATAGGTTAGTAATTTAAATTTTGTTTATAGATCAATATAATGGGGATGAAGATGAAGGCAAGAAGAGGAAAGAAACAAAAAAAGAGCAGTTCTGATGATAGTTCTTCATCCAGTTCCAGTTCCAGTTCCAGTTATAGGGTGGCATTGAAAGCTAAACGTCCTGCAAAGAAGAATGACCAATATCGGTCAAATATTGTTAGCTTTCTTCATGATTTGCATCAGATTAAAGATAAAATAAACAATAGCCATATTGAACTTCTTAAGAAGACTCCATTTTGGAAGCTTTTCAATGCCTACTACAGTGAGAAAGTAGTAGAAGTGGACCACAAGAAGACGGATAAAAATATTTTATCAATTATCGAGCTGTACAATACGGAAACCAAAAGTTTCCGTATGAAGAGCAGTATTCCAATAATGCCAATAGATATAAGTGAAATATTTGGCATACCCCTGGTGAAGGGTTTAAAATCAATAGAACTGAAAAAGGGACCGAATACTGCTAAAAAATCTGGATTACAAGCACGATACTTCTTAAGAAGAATAGGAAAGTCAGAAATTTTTAATGGTTTGAAGAAATCAGTTGAATTGGAGACAGATGAAGGAATTGCTGGTTTTGTTAAAATTGTGTGTCTCCACTTCTTGAACAAGTTATTTTTCTCCAACTCAAACTTCACCCTTGGAGAATTTTGGTTGAAATACATTGAAAATATTGAGGAAATGAATAAATATGATTGGGCATCTGTTGTGCATGAGTTTCTGATACATTCACTTGACAAATCAGCAAGTTCAAAACCTAGCACAGTTACTGGATGTGTCATTTTCCTACTGGTGAGCTAAAAAACACTTGGATATTTCAAAATTTACATAGCAATACTCACGTGTACTTTCAAAATACACGTGAATTTTTCACGTGTACTTTCAAAATACACGTGAACTAAACGTGTATTTTCAAAATACACGTGAAAATAAACGTGTATTTTAAAAACTACACGTGAAAAATTCACGTGTATTTTGAAAGTACACGTTTATTTTAACGTGTATTTTCAAAATACACGTGAATTTTTCACGTGTATTTTGAAAATACACGTTTATTTTCACGTGTATTTTGAAAGTACACTTGATATTCCTGATATTTCAAAATTTACATACCAATACTTACCTGTACTTTGTAAATATTACGTGTATTTTCAAAATACATGTGATATTTTCTCTTGTTCTTTCAAAATACAATTTATATTTAACGTGTATTTTAAAAATACACGTCTTATATCACGTTTATTTCGAAAATACAAGCTAAATATCAATTGTATTTTGAAAATACATGTATTATATCATGTGAAAGGACACTTGTATTTTACAAAGTACACGTGTACTATGTTTTGTAAATATAACCAGTGTACTCTCAAAATACTCTTGTTATATCTTCTGTCAATTACACGTATTAAATTCATTTTTTTTTTGTATGATCTCAGTATTGGGCATGTGAGAAATTTGAAATCATTTCTCCTGTTGAAGAATATAAAGAAAATACTCCAAAATTCCTGAAGTGGAAGTTGTCGTCTTTGAAACAATGGTTTGTGAAGAATGACATCGCAATAGCAACTTTGAAGCATGCTACAAGTAAACCAGCTTCTAAGGACTGTCCTGTACAAAAGGAATCTCAGTTTGAAGGGCCAAGTTACTCTTTGAATATATCTACAGAAAGTCCTATACATGCTGATTCATCATCAAACAATGTTGCTGAAGATATTGATGACAATGAGTTTTCACATGGTTGGAATATTCCCCTTAAAAACATTGTGACTCCAAAGAAAAAGAAGGGAAAAGATCAACCAAAGGTTAATTTGGAGGAACAAATTGTTGTTTTGAAAAGGGAGTTGTTGGAAAAAAATAACCAACTATCTAAAGCAGCTGTAGACATTAATGTTGCACTTGATAAGGTGACCTCTTTGGAGGTGGAGAGTGCCATTTTGAATGTACAGTTGCAGGTAGATCATGATTCACTTTTTGAAGCCCATGAGGAAGTGAAGAACTTAAAGGTGGAGAATTCCAACCTTTTGAAGGAAAAAGAGTTATTAAATAAGTTGGAGGTAGAAAATGCCCAACTAGTTGAGTTAAACAATTCTTTAAAAGAAAAGCTTGATCAAGTCACAATGAGTGACTCAGATAGAATTAAAGATTTGGAAGAATCAACACGAATTTTGGAACAAAAGAATGGATATCTGTCTCTGACTAATGAAGATCTGAAAGGAAAGTATGATGATATATTGCAACAATGGAAAGATGCTGACTTAGAAAAGATGACTTTGAGGCAGAATCTTGAGGAGTCAGAGTTTAAAAGAACTCAACAGGTACTTTTGAATGCAGAGTACACGATGTTTTCCTCTAATGTACACGCAGTTTTCCTAAAGTACACGTTCAAAGTACACGCAGTTTTCTCAAAGTACACGCAGGTTTCTCAAAGTACACGCAGTTTTATTTCATAATATTTTAATGCGGTTTTATTTGATATTAGATATAATGAAGACTACATGCATTATTTTATTAAAAATAATGCATTGTTTAAAATGTAACATTTTTTTGTATTACAGGAAAACAATAATAAAATCCTTAATGACGAAATTTCGGAGTTGAAGAAAATGCTTGAAGAATCAGAATTGAAAAAAGCTGACCAAGTATCTATAAAATACAATAGATATTTATTACACGCTACACTTTCTTAATTTTATTATAAATTTTAGCTATATTATAAATTTTATAAAGTACACGTATTTTATAATACACGCGTGTACTTTATAAAATATATGCACTTTTATATAATACACGCGTGTATTATATAAAATACACGTAAGTGAAAATCAATCATTTTTTCAAAAAATGCTAACAATCCAACATTCCTTGTTAAATATATCAGGAAAACATTAATAAACAACTCCTTGACGAAATTTCGAGTTTAAAGATTGAATTAGCCTCAAAGAAAGTTGAGGGCAGCCCCAAAATATCCAAAAGCAAAGGACCTCTTACTAGAGGTCAGATGAAAAGAAAAGCTGACGGCGAAACCGAAAAGCTTGAACCAATGAAGAAACTAAAAGAGTCAAAGCTTAGAAAAGGCCCTACAACAATAGCTGAAAAAATGAAGGAAACTCGCGTCAAGCTTGAAGCAATCGAAGCATATAAATATCTCGATGAAGCTTCGAAGAAAAAGATTGAAGAGTTTATTAAAATTGCTGAGCCAGGGTAAAGTTTATTGTTTTATGATTTATCACTTCGCTAATTTATATTTTTTTTTGGTGCAAAAGAATAAGGTTAATATTATTATACTATTGTTGTATTGATTATATAAAATGCAGGGAGTTTATTTTCCAAGGGATGGTTTCGTATGTCCCATGGGAAGATTTACTTGAAGTCCTCAAAAATCAAGAAATTTCAAGCCAAGTATGTAGTCCAAATATTAGACATCCATTAAATTTCAACATTATTATTTCCTCACCATTTTATATTGTGTGAAACAGATAATACTGGCCTTTTGCGAAGTATTGAGATTAAAATTGTCAGAGGAAGGGCTCTCCTACTCACACACTTTTTCTGATTATTGTTAGGTAAGTACAAATAAAATGAAAGTTTTGATAAACAATATTTCAGTTTTTCTTATTAACACTTGTCTATAATTTTTATTCAGATAGAAGCTTGTAAAACAAACGGAGTCAATAAGAAGGGGGAATTATACAAGGATTTATTTGAATACTTAGGCAGTTGTAATAATTTGTTCATTGTACTTAGACATAGTATAGGACATTTCACATTATTTGTGATATACACTAAAGAAAATAAAGTGGTCCACATGGATCCCCTCCGACCGAATGACATGGAAAAGAACACAACATTCTTCGATGATGCAAAAAAATTGGTTAGTGCCTAAACTTAATTAGTAATGTTACTTGTGCTTATATTATACACTTGTACACGTGCATTATATAATGCGTGTACTTTGTATTAGTTGTACATAATTACATAGATTATCAAAGTACACGCATCATATTTTAAAATACACGTGAAATGAACCAATACAAGTTACGTGTACTTTAATATTATGCGTGTACTTTTAACTCATTAGGCAAAGTACACGCATCATATATAATAAAATACACGTGATATTTTAAAATAAAAAATTCGTGTACTTTAATAGTATGCGTGTACTTTTAACACATTAGGCAAAGTACACCCATCATATTTTAAAATACACGTGATATGAAAAAATAAAATATGCGTGTACTTTTATATTATGGGTGTACTTTTCACTCTTTCATATTCATATACTCTTTTATTTGTATACACTAAATATTTGTCTTCTTCACAGTTTTCTGTCTTCCAAAAATCACTGTCCGAATTGAAGACTGAAGCAGAAACAATGAAAAACAATGGTTACAAAATTCCGAGGAAATTTGAGGAAGGCACCCCAAATGAGTTTACAATGGATGATGATCCATTGACAGAGCAAGAAAGAAGGACTGTAGATTTCTTGTTGAAAAGTGATCTCAAATTTGAACTAATAAGAGATCACGAATGCCCTAAACAATATAATGGGTAAGAAAAACTTCATTTTTAAAAATTACTAATTTGTATCCTTTCAAAAAATTTCATCACATCATTCTAATTTTTATATTTGTTTTATTGTAATTTCAGGGTTGACTGTGGGGTGTTCTGCATGTACTATATTGAGCAAATAAGCAGAAACAAAGAAATGCAAAAATTCTTTCAAGACCCTGAGATGCTTAAACAAAGAGCATGTGTACTCAGGGAAATTCTTCTGTCAAAATATTTCTTCCCCCGAAATGGGAAGAAACATCTATAAATTGTGATTCTAATTCAAAACATATATTTGTAATTTTGTTTTGTGTTATATTGGTTATTGTTTACAATATTTTATTACACCAACATGGTTTTTTCCAACCCAAACTTCACCCTTGGAGAATTTTGGTGAAATACATTGAAAATATTGAGGAAATTAATAAATATGATTTGGCATCTGCTGTGCATGAGTTTCTGATACATTCACTTGACAAATCAGCAAGTTCAAAACATAGCACAGTTATTGGATGTGTCATTTTGATATTTCAAAATTTACATAGCAATACTCATGTGTACTTTCAAAATACACGTGAATTTTTCACGTGTATTTTGAAAATACACGTAAAAATAAACGTGTATTTTCAAAATACACTTGAAAATAAACGTGTATTATAAAAATACACGTGAAAAATATCACGTGTATTTTGAAAGTACACGTTTAATTTAACGTGTATTTTGAAAGTACACTTGATATTCCTGATATTTCAAAATTTACATACCAATACTTACCTGTACTTTGAAAATATTACGTGTATTTTCAAAATACATATGATATTTTGGTATGTACATACATGTGTATTTACATACCAAAATGGTTTTTTCCCGCTGGCGCGGACCACAATCCACGTAAGGTTTAGACAAACAATCTTATTGTTATGAAACAATGTAAAATTAGTTTTCAAGAAAAATACAAGTCATAATTACTAAGTACAATTAATTATCCAAAGTACACGCATTTTCACTAAAGTACACGCAGTGGTTAATATAATAATTATTTATTATATTAATTGAAAATTACTTTGAAGAATTCATTAAGGACACAATAACCAAAATCAATTAATTAAGCTCAACTACTCACTTCCCAACTACTTCTGGTCAAGAAATAAATAACTTTCACTTTTTCCTATAAAAGAGTAATATTTGTTCCTTTCTTAACAATTACATCTAGGGTAAAGATTACATAATGGCTATTCCAGCGGAAAAGTTGCGAGAAACTCTTGAGAGAGATGAAAGAAAAAAAAAAAAAAAAGGCAAATTGAGGAAAATATTTCCTGATATGAAACTGCCTTTGAGCAGTTTCAAACATATGTGAGGGAAGGCTATTCTGGACTTCCACCCAATCCCATAGATTTATTTGATGTGGATGAGGACCCTCCTCAAACCCATGAAGAACTCACTTATTTCTATACAAAGGAGGTTCCCCTAAAAATCACAAAGCTGAAGGAGAAGAAGGCTCTCCATGAAGGCCTTGTAGCTGTCATAGAAAAAGATATTCGACACTGGTCGAATTTCATTGACTCTCTCCCTGACACGCTGGATGCCTTTGACAAACATCCCTTCTAGAACCCTGTTTAGTTTTTTCAGTTTTCTTTATTTAAAATTTTGTACTTTATTTTTTTGTTTTTAATAAAAATTTTATTTCTTTCATGAATTTGTTCTGAGTTATTTCATAATCCAATATAGTAAAGTACACGTGAACCCTTATAAACATGATCACATGTTTAGTTAAAATTTTTAACATTTATAACATTTCATCAAAAAAAATTATATAAATGCGTGTACTCTATATATTACACGTGTACAATACAAAGTACACGTGTAATATATAAAGTACAAGCCTATTGAAATAATGGTATAATAATGCGTGTACTCAAGACATTATATAAATGCGTGTACTCTATATATTACACGTGTACTTTATAAAGTACATGCATAGTCTATAAAGTACAAGCAGATTGAAATCTCTATATACTCTAAAATGCAAAACAGGGCATTTATTATGCTTTGAAATTAGCCTATTCACGTGGCACATCATTTATTGATAATTATTACTGACAAGTGGCATTGGGTAATTATTACTCAACAATCTTAAAGGTGTCTCTATTTGTGAATCTGTCTCTTTGATTTCCAACGAACTCAGTTACGATTTTCAAGTATTTGACTTCCTCAAAAGTGACAACTCTTTATTTCCAACGTACTTCTCTCTCCCTCTTTTCATCCCTCTTTGTAATGAAAAATAAAGTGGAATGGTTCCACGTCTCACTACCCTATGGCCATTGATATAATCACAATAAACATTAAGAAGAATTTTATTACAATTAACATTGATGTTGGTCCAATTTATAATAGAAAATGTAGTTATTTAATCATCGAGCGTTAGAAACATATGTACTACATAGTGCATTATATTGTTGAAATGGTTTTTCGAAATGATATTTTTTTAAATTATAATATTTTATATCACCACATGTTGTAATTAAATAACTACAAGTTGTATTTTTAATTAAAACCTCGCTCTTCAATGCAAATGTAAATAAGAAGGATATTTTTGTTACAAATTTTTTAGATATATTTTTTCTTATGTTTCGTACATTGCGCCTCTCTCGCACATCGCGCGGGCTTACAACTAGTACTTGTATAATAATGACGCTGGCGCGGACCATAATACCCATAGGAGTTTAAGAATATGAGTGACCCAAATATCTTTTATAAAGTACAAGCAGATTGTAATGTCAAAAACCATTTTTGAAATAGTACATGCATTTATATACGTCTACTTGATAAAATTACATGGAGAATACATAAAATACACGTATATTGAATTAGATTTTTGTCATATCAATATGCGTGTAGTTTTCTAAAACATGCATGTACAATTATATTTAAATGCGTGTACTTTAATTATCAATGCGTGTACTTCATCAAGTACACGCACATTTCATCAAGTACATGCACATTATATTTATATTATGCGTGTACTTCATGCATGTTCATTAAGTAAAGTACACACATGCTTTTATAAAGTACACGTATATTGAATTAGATTTTTGTCATATCAATATGCGTGTAGTTTTCTAAAACATGCATGTACAATTATATTTAAATGCGTGTACTTTATATATCAATGCGTGTACTTCATAAAGTACACGCACATTTCATCAAGTACACACACATTATATTAATATTATGCGTGTACTTCATGCATGTACATTAAGTAAAGTACACGCATGCTTTTATAAAGTACACGTATATTGAACTGACCATCCACAACTGCTAAATGGGACCAATTATGAATAAAAAAGTCAAATGGCTTCCTTACAAGTAGACCTGTAATGACCCGTTTTACTACACCTCGAGCAAGTAACTTCCCTTACTGTGATCTCACCAGAAGACTTTATTCTCTTATTTCTTGGCCTGCCTGTAGGTCTCTTAGTCATTGATGGATTTTCAGGAATAGGAATATTAAAGGAAATCAAATCAGGAAGAGGAACTATAGGTATCGAGTATGATTTTCTGTAGAAAGATACCTTATAGTACTCCTCAATATAATCATAAATACTGGTCCCTTTCCTCCGCACAACACAAAAAGCATGAGAACATGGAAAATATCTAATCTGCCAACTCTTACAAGAACAAGTCCTTTCTCCTAAGTCAACTGTTGCTCGCACTTCTGAATGAACTTCAAATACATTTTGACTTGAGCGACTAATAGTCCAATGTCGGCTTTTATTCCAATTTTCATTCAGTAACTTTTGAAAAAAAGGACATAGCTCATTTGCCCAAGTGTCAGACTCAACAAGTTTGTTTGCATTGAAATTCATAATCTTCACTCTCAATTTATCAAGCATATTCATTACTGGTAAATGACTTTCCTCCAATATCCATGAATTGAATGACTCCGCAACACTAAATGCCATGTCACCATACCGTTTACCAGGGAAATATGCACAGGACCAATTCTCGGGAGGCAAACTATCAATGAAATCGGCAATAGCAGCTCCTCCTTCCTTCTTCAATGCTTCAATATTCTTGTGAAATACATCTACTGAGACAGCATATGCACAAGACAAAAAATCTTTAACAATTTTCTTTCGAAATCCAGCACAATTCCCACGAATTTTCTTTTTTATATTCCCTTGTGAATGATGTATACAGTAGGAATGTGCAGACAACGGGAAGGCCCTCGAAACAGCTTCAAGTAATCCATTGTTTCGATCTGATATAAATGTTATGTTTCGATATTGCTCAACTACTGCACTATGCAAATTGACTAGAAACCACATCCAGTTATCTTCGGTTTCGGAATCAACAACAGCATATGCAACAGGAAAAAGTCCTGAAATTTAAAAAATATATTAAAATTAAAATAAATAACATATCCATGTACAATACTTTGTATATTGATGCTGCTAGCGCAGACCCTAAAACACATGGGAAATATATTGTGTTTAATCTAAATTGTTTGTAAATAACAACACAAAGTATAAAAATGTACCGTACACATGATAAAATGCACATTTACTCATCAATCTTTTGCTTGGCTTTATTATTAACAAGACTAACATCAACATACACGCATAAAAGTGTAAAGTACAGGTGAACTAAACAAAAACATTCAAAGGTACTTTACATTTTTAACATTTACTTTGCTTTATTATTTCTAAATAACAACACCTATCATCAAAGTACACGCATAAAAATGAAAAGTACACGTGAAATAAAGAAAAACATTCACATGTACTTGACATGTAAAATGCGTGTACTTTAGTTTGTATTCAACATAACATCATCATCAAAGTACACGCATAAAAATGAAAAGTACACGTGAAATTAAGAAAAACATTCACGTGTAGTTGACATGTAAAATGCGTGTACTTTACTTATTACTACACATAAAGTCATCATTATCAAAGTACACGCACAAAAATGAAAAGTACACGTGACATTAACAAAAACATTCACGTGTACTTTACATGCACTATGCGTGTACTTTACATGCACTATGCGTGTACTTTACTTAGTATTACACATAATAAGACATATCATGACAATACACGTAGAAAAATGAAAAGTACACGTGAACTAAAACAAAGACCTTCAAAGGTATTTTATATTTTTATGCTTGTATTTTGATGTTATGGAATGGAACAAACAAAATTTCAATGCAATACACACAATAAAATATTTAAAATTCATTTACCATTGTTCCCATTCCTTGCAGTAGCTGATAGTATTGTTCCACGGTAACGGCTCTTCAAAAAGGCACCATCAAGAAATAAAACAGGTCTGCAGTATTGAAATCCATAAATACATCCTCTAAACATTACAAATATTCTCTTGAATTTATTACTCTCATGTTCCACGTCAAGGATGCAATGCGACCCAGGATTATACTGCAATAGAAGGTCATGATAATTATTCATTAATGCATAAGAAAACTTTTCATCACCATGTATATCAACAGCAGCCATCTCTTTCGCACGCCATGCATGTTGATAAGCTATATCAAGACCATAATTCTTCTTCATATCTCTAACTACATCAATTGGTCTCAATAGCGGGTTATCTCTAAGATCATCAGCTACCAATGTTGAAACCAACTTGGAGGCTATCATTTTGGCTGGCGGACTACGAAAGACACCTCTACATGTATGCTCATTATTCATTGAACGTATGTAAAAGTATCCATTTATTGTAGATAATGAAGCATGAATTCTCCATATGCAATTCTCAGTAGTCTTTTTAGAGCATTCAGCCGTCACTCGAGTTTTATCATTCTTCAAATACGCATACTTGAACCCAACCTCAACGGCATACTTTCACAATTTATCCCGAAATTCCACTACACCTCCTTCAAAACACTGCTGCTCATGACTTCTATAAGTCTTCCAATCATTCTAAAGATAGACTTTCGACTTACTTGACTCCACACCTCCAAGATAAAAGTCATTTTCAATGCAACTATTAAAATCATTTTTAGTGCCTGATGATAAAGACTCTAACCTCTGTGTATTTGTATCACCACTGTCAACCCTCTCAGACCTTGTATTACTGCAGTCAACCCCTTCAAAAATTCGATTAGAGCAGTCAACCCGTTCATCTCTTGTATTACATGGAAATGGTAATGAATCAATGACATATATCCAAATGAAATTAGCTTTCACGATCAATTGGGACCGCAACATACAACAAACATCGTTGTCTCAAACCAACATGAACCGACATTCATCACCAAATGAATACCTCAATGAAAAACTCCCTCTTCTCAAATTAGTAAACCTAATACACAACTCATTGCATATGAAATCTAATGAGCTATCTTCAAATATTTCAATACAAGCTATATTATCCAAATAACAACACCTTGCTATTACACTACTTACCATAATGTCCTGCAGTAAAACAGAGACGAAAAACATTTACTTCAAGGTCAACAATTCTAAAAATGTGTGCAATAATTTAATGCATGAAATATAAAAATATTTATTTATAATTAATATAAACTTACAGGCACTTTTTAAAAACCTATACAGGAAGCAATAAACCAAAACATATTATCAAATATCAATCACGTGTACTTTATAAACATTGCGTGTACTTTGAAAACTGATATTGAACTGGTTGTTTCCGCTGGCGCGGACCGATATCAATAAGTGATTCAATACCAAATGAAAATCAAGGACTCTTAAAATTAGAATGAAACATCAATAATATTCATTCAGCACATTCAACTAAGAATTACAAATATTGATAAATATAACTTATTTATGAAGAATCCAAACATAAATGCATAAAAAACAGAAATTAAAAACATATACATATATAACGTATAAAAAGCTATTCAATCACATGAATGAATATTACAATGAGTCTCTTGAATTAAAACAAAGGACATATACTTATTGTAATCGATCGAAAATAGAAAAATCAACTGCTGATAAAGATAAACTTACAAATGATCGAGCCAAGTGATACATGTAGAATCGAATAAGAACACTATAATCGATTATAGGACAGACGATCAAAGCATAAGATTGATGTTATTTTCGATTTCGGAGAATAGTCGTTAGTTGCAGAGAAAACTCCAATAGCCGATTAGGTTTATGATTTTTTTAAATTGGGGGTATTTATATGTTGGACCTAATCGTTTAAAATTTAGTTCACCGGTTTTTTTTGTCTAAAATTGTTAGTCCAAGGACTAGACCGTAAAAACCTAAAGATATTATGAGAGAGGAATTTGGGAAAGATTAGACCGGGGTTTGATAGACCATAATTGGCTTTCATCTTTCCCCTACACTACTGTGAAGATTCTAAAAAAACATTGCTAAGATCATTATCCTTTATTAGTCTCCTTTTGCCAAACTATAGATCAAGTTATCAAACCATTTAGATACCAAAACATGTGGTGCAATCACAACTCTTTCAAAGAATGCGTCCAAACCTCCTGGAATAAAGAAATTAATGGTCGGCCTCTCAATAGATTTTATCTGAAATTGAAAATTCTCAAAAAGTATCTCAAAGAATGGAATAAAAAAACCTTCAAAAACAAATTTCAAGAAGTGACTAGCAGGGAAGATGAGTTGTTAATAAAATAAGATAATTATAAATAAAATCCAACTAAGGAGAATAGAGTTGATATGGAAGAAACTAAAGCTAAGCCCAACCGGGATATCAAATGTGAGGAGCAGTACTGGAGTCAAAAAGCAAGAATCAAATGGATCAAATATGGGGATTTTAATTCTAAATATTTTCATAATGTGGTTATCGATTCTAAAACACAACTCATGATCCATAAAATAAAAAAAATAATGGTGATTAGATAGAAGCAGGATTTAATCTTAATGAAGCTTTTGTTACACATTTCCAAGAAGAATTAACTCGAGAAGGAGCAGTTGATAGTAACAATGTGCTTAATTATGTTCCCAATCTAGTTAGTACTGATATCAACAACTACATTATTAAAATTCCTGAAGAGGAAGAGATCTTTGAAGCTATTAAGTCCCTCAATACTAATAGTATAGCAGGCCTTGATGGATTCAATGGGCACTTCTATACAAATTGCTGGGAAATAATAAAAAAAGACCTTATTGAAGCAATTCAAAATTTTTTCTTAGGAAGAGATATTCCTAAAAGTCGGGGAGCTACAAACATATGTCTTATTCCAAATGTCAACAACCCAACCAAATTGAAAGACTTTAGACCTATAAGTCTCTGTAACTTTAGCAATAAAATAATATCCAAAATAATCAACACTAGATTAGGAGTACATATTCCTTCTTTAATTTCCCCAAACCAATCAGGTTTCATTAAAGGTAGAAACATTCTAAAGCACATTCTTCTAGGCAAAGAAATGATGCATTACATAGCCAGAAAAACCTAGGAAAAAATGTATTGATTAAATTAGACATGACTAAGGCTGATGATGTAGTTTCTTGGAAGTTTCTCATAAAAGTCCTTAGGAAATTTGGCTTTAGAGAAGGGTTCATTGACATCATTTGGAGAATCATATCTTCTAATTGGTTTTCAATATTAGTAAATGGTCAACCTACTAAATTTTTTAAATCATCCATAGGCCTGAAATAAGGGGATCCACTATCCCGAAGTCTATTTATTTTAAGTGCAGAGGTCCTAAGCAGAGGCCTATCTAACCTTATGTATTCTGGAAAAATTGTTCACTTTACTCATCCTAGAAATTGCTCTTTAATAAGTCACCTAGCATTTGCAGATGATATTATCATCTTACTTAAGGAACTAGGAGAAGCCTTAAAAACATTATGAAATTCCTTACTGATTATGAAGAAGCTTCAGGTAAGCTCATAAACAAAGCAGAAAGCAAATTTATAACTCAATCTAAATCTACTACTATTAGAAATAACATCATTCAGGAAGTACTTGGTCTAAATAAAGGCTCTGTTCTTATATAATATCTAGGATGTCCTCTATTCAAAGGTACAAAGAAAGTTATATATTTTGAATGTCTCATAGCTTCTATTAAATCTAAAATTGAAGGATGGAAATCCAAATTTTTATCTCAAGCAGGTAGAACTATTCTTATCAAAACTGTTTTAGGCTCTATACCTATTCATACTCTTGTTTCTCCGAATCCCCCCAAAATTACCATAAACAGAATTGAAAAAATATTTAGTAACTTCTTTTTGGGATATCGTAAGGAATTTGGAAATAAATACCATTGGTGTAAATGGAAGAATCTCTGTTTCAAACATGAAAAGGGAGGATTAGGCTTTAGAAGTATGCATGATATAGATGCAATGTCTAGATGGAGAACGTGCTGGAATTATATAGTTGGAACTAGTTTATGGGTTGGGTTCATGAGATGTAAGTACAAAAATAATCCCAAGAATAACAGTTCTATCTCTTTTAATAGTTTCAAAAAATAACTTCATGAAATTGATCACTATATCAATGAAATTGAAGGAAAGAAAATATGGATGCCTTCTTTAGGTGGTAAATTTAATTTTAAATCAGCATATAATATCATCGTACATTCTAAATATTCATCCTTATTATATAAAAGCATTTGGGACAAATACATTCCTAGAAAGATCTCTATATTTACTTGAAGATGACTTCAAAATTTCATTCCATAGTGGCAATTCGTGTGCGTCTTGTCGTGTTCGGGTCGTGTCATGTTGGGTTCGTGTCAAGTATTAGTCAACCCTAACCCGACCCATTTAACTAATCGTGTCAGATGAGCAAACACTAACCCGACCTATTTATTATCGTGTCGTGTTCGTGTTGACCCGCATAACCCATTAAGTAAAATATAAAATAATTTTTTTCTTCTCTCTTAACCAATCATACCAATCATAGGCCTACAATAACTTCAATTTAATTAATTTCAACTTCTTTCAACACATAAATAATTTATCATCCGATTCTCCATGAATTTAATAGAATGCCTATCAAGATATATAAATTATCTAATATATTCACCATAAAATACGAGTTAAGCAAGTCTATTCGTGTCATTTTCGAGTTATACGTGTTTGACACTAACCCAACCCGTTTATTATTCGTGTTTACGGGTCGTGTCATATTCGGGTTCGTGTCAAGAAATCGTCAACCCTAACCCGCTAACTTCGTGTCGAGTTCGTATCGAGTTATCGTGTCGTGTCAAAAATTGCCACCCCCAATTCCATTAGAAGATAGCCTTCAATCAATTGGGATCAAAATCACTCCAATTTGGAGATGCTGCTACTCGAATTCAGAAGAGTTAAACCATCTTTTCATTAATGTCCGTATAGCTAGGGAGGTCTGGTGATACTTTGCTAATTTGATAGGAATAATTTTTTTTTTAAATCAGGAAAACTCACAAATTTAGAAAAATGAGAAAAAAATTTAGCAGAATTTGGAGAGATTTTGAATTTTTCTTCATCCTTTTTCAACTGACCCACATTCACTATTTATATTGGAGGATAACTGACGCTTGGTACATATGTAGATACCAAACAAATAAGGGTACGCCAATAATCAACCAAGGGTAATTCAGGGGCACATGCATCATAAAGCAAGGGTACAGTAAGGGTAAGACAGTAAGAAATTCCAATCATAAACCAAAGGTCGCAAACAACCAACCAGACATGTGGATGGTTAAACCGCGTGTGCCAACGCAACCACCTGATTGGCCAAGAACAGATCAAGGGGATCGACCAAAAAAGAACAAAAACGTTATCGTTTACTTTTAGTTAAATTTTCTTTAATTAAACCAAATATATGTTTAATTAATATGTTAAATTTAACATTTTAAAATTCAGAAATATTATAAAAAAATATAAGAAAATATATTATAAATGCAGAAAAATATTAAAACCGATCAACAATAATATAAAAAATAGTTGAGTTAAAGTACATAATAGATGTATATTATCAAAAATAGTTTTATTATTAAATCAATTAAAACAATCATATTTAGGTTTTGAAATTATTAAAAAAAAATTTGTCTAAAACAAAATGCCGAGAAATAAAAAGAAATAAAAAATAATTGTCTCAAAATTAAGCCAAACATAAAAGAGGGTGTTTTCAATCTCCACCTTTGGTCAAATTTAAGACAAACAAGGCTAAGACTCAAACTAAATAATATGCAAACCAATAAATAACTTAACTATAAACACAATGTCCTAAAAATCAAAGAGTACATAACTCGACTATCAACACGTGCATTAGGAAAGAAGGGCACATAACTCAATTAACGACAAGTATTCCTAAAAGACTCAAATACATACAAAAACACCAAACAAAACAAGGAGTCTCAAATTCTCCGCCTGATTGTTTCAAAGGGACAAAGGGTAGGAAAGAATACTACAAACTGGATGTTAGTATAATAAGAAAATGCAGAAAAGAAATACTAACAACGCCTAACAAATATTTATGATCGATAGGCACAAACACCGATAGACATGCGAAGTATTTCAAATTTATGATTGTCCACCAGTTTTGTAAATAAATCATCCAATTGGTTTTTTGTCTTTAGATAATCAATACATAACTCCTTTCTCTCAACTAATTCCTGAAAGAAATGTTCTCTCATTTCGATATGTTTCATTCGGGAATGATTTTTTTTTTATTTAAAAATACTAATAACACTTTGATTAGCACACAAAAGAGGGCAGAAGATTAAATTAAGACATAGTCAATCAACATTTGCTTCATCTAGGGGTGTGCTAGGAAACCGAAAATCTAATAAACCGAACCAAACTATTGGTATTAGTTTGGTTCAGGTTTTTTGAACTAATGGTTCAGTTGCGGTCCCCCCAAAAAAATCTGATGTTTCAATTTGGTCCCTGGTTAAAGAAAACAATTCGATCTGAACTAGACCCAGCACCAAACCCTAACCATACATATACTAACTTACTAAAACCATTTCATTTCATACTCTCAAAAGCATTGAGTCGTTTTTTTTCTCTCTTTACTCCAAAAAACCATATCAACTCATCCTTTCAAAAACCCTCTCTCCTGTCCATCCGAAAATAAGATCAGAGCTCTGATCCAACATCCCAACATCCATTTGTAATGATGTGGTTGCTTCTAAAATAAATGCAACATCTCATGAGGAAGAAACTCAGATGAGGTGTGTTGAGGTCAGATCAGAGGCGTGTTCAGTCATTTGTAATAAATTTATCTTTATTATGTAAGATGTTTGTAAGATGTTTTTACAGTTTGAGTGAGAAGAGGAGGAAGAATGAGAAGATTTTTTGGTTGCTGCTTGTTTATTCAATTACATAACAAAATGGATATTTTGGTTTCATTTTTTATGCATAGTGTAAAATTTGTTGTTTTTATTCAAACATCACCATCATCATGTAATTGTAAAGTTTATTGAGAATGATTTTTGTTTATTCAATTATATATAATCTGATGATAATGGATTTTCTTTTTTAAGTTATATATTTTCTGATGATAATGATCCTTGTTTATTCAGCTATATATAAAACTTGTTGTTTATTGAGTTATATGTAATTGTAATTATTTTTTAAATGTATTTTAATAAAAAAAATTTAATGTGATTAAAATCGCGAATCGATCGGAACCAACCCAAGATCCATCGATTCGGTTTGGTTCACTTCCAATGAACATCGGTCCCTGTTCGGGTTCAAAAATCCTAGAACCGGACCATCCAGGGTCTAGTTCTGGTTTAACACTCAAACCGAACCAACCCAAACCGTGTGCACCCCTAGTTTTAACCATAGAAGCTAATCACGACAACTGCCAGCGACAATGTATTCGACTTCTGCAGATGAAAGAGAAACACCAATTTTCTTTTTAGAGGACCAAGAGACAAGGTTGCGTCCAAAGTAAAATAGCCACCTGTGATGCTTTTACTATCATCAGGACAACCTACCCAGTCGGTATCCGTATACGTAACTATCTTAGAATCAATGACAAAGGTGTAGATAATACCAAAACTTATAGTTCCACTAACATGTTTTAAAATGCGTTTTACAACAAGTACATGGAACTCTTTAGGTTCACATCGATATCTAGCACAAACACAAACACTATGCATAATACAGAGTCTACAGGAGGTTAAATAAAGAAGACTGCCTATTATACTATGATATAACATAACATCAACCTTTTTACCAGATAAGTCTTTAGTAAGTTTGATAGAAGAACTCATAGGGGATTTAGAATTTTTTTCAATTGTTAAACTAAAAAATTTAATTAAATGAATTGCATATTTAGATTTCGAGAGTCAGTCTTTTAGGAAACTTGAAGACTTCGAAATAATTATAACTCACCCATCATAGACATTTGAAATTAAAATTTCATTATGTTCACAAATATTTCAGCTTCCGTAGGGGAGGTGAACCCGAAAACAAAGTCGTCGACATAAACTTAAGTGGTTGATAAACAGTTTGTACTACGTTTGACAAATATTTTTAGGTCTACTACACCTCGGTTAAAGTCATTGGTCATAAGAAAAGTTTCAATTCTTTCATACCAATAACGAGGAGCTTGTTTTAATCGATAAAGTGCTTTCTTTAATTTGAAAACATGATTGAGAAAGAAGGGATCAAGGAAACCTTTAGGTCATTCGACGTACACTTCTTATTTTAAAATTCCATTTAATAAGGCATATTTAACATCCATTTGATATGGTTTGAATTTTAAATGGCATGAAATAAAAAGAAGAAGTCTAATAAATTCTAACATGGAAATATGTGCAAACGTTTCATTAACATCAACACCATATACTTGAGAACATCCTTGAGCAACTAGCCTAGCTTTATTTCTCAAGACTTTACCAGATTCATCATACTTATTTTTAAATATCCATTTAGTTCCTATAACAGAAGTGTGAGATGGAAGAGGTACCAAGGACCAAACATCATGAATTTTAAATTTCCCTAATTCCTCTTGCATAGAAAATAACCAAGATTTATCTATTAGAGCTTTTTTTATATGTTTTGGTTAAAGTAAGGACACATAAGAACAAAGTAAAGAATTTACAGATTGTGATCTAGTCTTGATTAGTTCTCTAACATATACTAATATGTTTTTCCTTGGGTGATTATCCCTAACCCAATTGGGAACATTGGGTTCATCAGGTCGTAAGGAGTCTGGGTTACTATATGTTGACTATTTCAATAAATCTTCCTCTTGAATATTATCAACATGTAGAGGATTTGAACTCTCTTCCAAATGATGAGAAACACTATCATTAATAACAACATTGATGGATTCCATAATAGTCCTAGTTTTAAAATTATAAACATAATAATCACGAGTATTCTGGGAATACCCCAAAAAAATAACTTTATTACCCCTTATGTCAAATTTTAAATGATGTTCTCTATCTTTATATTCACTACCAAAACCCCTAAAATATTTTAAATTGGGTTGTTTACCATACCAAATTTCATAGGAAGCTTGTTTGGTAATTTTCTTAGATACACTATGTTTATTAGATGATAAGAAGTTTGAGTATCCTTAACCAAAAAATATTGTTGTAATTCTTTGGGTTGAAGCAAGAATAAAGACATTTCATGTATGGTCCGGTTCTTTCTTCCAGCCATTCTATTTGTTGAGAGGTTTTAGGTGCACTAAATTGATGTTGATATCCATTTCCTATACAATATTCAACTACACCCGTGTATTTAAATTCTCCACCACTATCACTACAAATATGATTAACTTGGGTGTCTTTCTCATTACCAATTTTTAAAAGGACTGTAAGAAAGTTGTGAAATGTGTCAGACTTTTCTTTCATGAAGTCAACCCAAGTAAACCTAGTAAATTTATCTAAAATGAATAGAATATAAGAATTACCACACTTACTAGTAGTCCTAGAGATACCCATTAAGTCCACATGAAATAATTCTAAAGGTTTAGTTGTTAAACATCTTTGACTTTATTGTGATGGGACTTGTACATTCTACCAACTTGACATGGACCACAAATAGAAAGTTTAATTTTGGGGATTTTAGGAAAGCCACAAACAAGTTGTTGATTGGTAAATCTAGACAGGTTATCATCGTTAATATTTCCTAATCCTTCATGCCACAAGTCTAAGTCATTTAATTAAGCGGATAAATAATTTTTAATTTCTTGATCATGGATAATAGGTTAATAGTTATCGGGAGTTCTTTTACCACAAATAATGGTTTTTCCATCTAAATATATGGTTTTATGATCATATTGTGAAAGATTAATGGTGTGGTTTATATCACAAAACTTATTATAACAAGTAAATTATCCTTAAGTCCCTCAACTAGTAAAACCTCTTATAAGTTAAGGAGTCCATCAACCTTAATTGTTCCTTTACCTAGGATTCGAAACATTTTCCATCTCACAAGGTTATACTTCCTATAACAGAAGGTTTTTAAGAGGAGAATTTGGATTTGTCCTAAGTCATATGACTAGAAATGCCCGAATCTAAGGACCATTTAGAGTGGTAACTCATATCATCTTTCATAATCCAAACTACCTCAGCATTTGAAAAATGAGGTTTAGAATTTGAAGATAGTGTGTTAGGAGGCATGGCATTCTTAACTGATTTAGTTTTCATAGGATCCGAGGGCTTTTCTATTTCATTTTAAAAGTTTATAGCAAAAATCCTTTATGTGCCCATTTTTATGGCAAGAATCCCTGTGATGAAACTGCCTATAAACAAATTTTGATGTTAGGTACATTTTGGGTTTACAAACATTAACAACTCCCCTATTTAGTTTAGTCCTTTGAATTTTTTTGTAAATACCCATTTTTTCTAAATAACCATTATATGTATTATTAACTGTACCCTGAGCATTGATCTCCATAATTTATCGTCTACAACTCATAGGTTCACCATGGGGTATTTAACTCCCACCAATACTTATGAAACGTCTGTTAAAATTTATGGATTATTAAGCTGTAAATTAGATTTTGGACAACTTTGGGGTCAATTTAATATATAACCCACACGTCTTTCGAGACAACTCAAAGTGGTAATGCGTTCTCCTTCGCGAGGAGTATAACGTGGTATACTCACATGTGAAAAACCATAAATTATTGAATGAGAAATTGTAGTTCAACGTACTGACTTGGAACATGGAAAACTGTTGAAGTATTTAAGTTAAAGCTTGTCCCGGATATAAAGAACGTGAAAAATGGGTGCTGTATAATATAATCCATTTTGACTTAAAGGCTTGGTGCCCTTGGAGTATCCTAAATATTTGAAGGAGGGAGGACCTACATGGGCTTGGGTTGACTTCGCTCGGTCCAACCCGGCTCAGCTCGGATCGTGGGTCATGGGCCTTAGGCTTTAGTTTGGTTAAAGTATAAACTTTTTGAAATTTTATTATTTTTTGTGGGTTATTCTTATTGAATTTTGACTCATCTTTTTTTTATTTCATTTTACTTTTTAATTTTCTATTGACAATTAATTTCGATTATTCCCAATAGTTGACTGTTGGGATATCCAACCGTTTTTAACTGTTACTTATTTTTGTATAAATTAGTGGCCCGAGTTCTCATTTTTTTTACAAAATCAATCAAGTCAGTCCACATATTTTCAGTAAGTTCATATGAGAGTTCTGAATAGTTGGTTCAAACAGACTTGCAAATTGGGGTGCTGCATTTCCAAGTAAGATTGTTGTATCCAGGGAGAGGATTGTCGATGCATTCAAGAAGCACTAATTCGGGGATAAATTCATCTGAAGACCAGAGTGTTTAACACTTGCCTCAATCAATATTTTGTGTCATTGCATATTAATTCCGTGGCAATTCTTTTTCGTTGCATATTAATTATGTAATTACTAACTTCATATTTTTTGTAATGTAATTATAAAATCATTTTGATTAACAATCTTAAGACAAATTTTATTTTTTTAGAATGATTTCTTGTGTTAATTAATTACAAAATATTTTCAAGGTAATCCATATGTTACAAAATTTATTTCATGTGGTACAAAAATTAATGTTTTATATTTCTTAATCTTTTTATTATAAAACAAAGATATATATATATATATATATATATATATATATATATATATATATATATATATATACACACACACACACACACACACACACTTCTGCATTACCTGTTGTGGTACTTCCAACTAATGTTGCACATGGTGAAAAACTCGAGAAGTTCAAAGCAACTGATTTCAAACGTTGACAATATCAGATGTTGTTTTATTTAAAAAATTTAAAATTGCCTAAGTTTCTTAATGAAGGGGCACCAACTTTGAAAGAAGGTGAGATGGACACGAATGTAGTCACAGTAATGGATGCATGGAAACATGATGATTTCTATGCAAGAATTTATATGCCCAATATTGGCATTATAGCCACGGAACAGTTAAGTACATGGCCACTGCCTCAGAACAAATAGGCTGCGGCCCTATCCAGTTTAGCATACTAAGAGGTCGCTGCCTGGGTCAGACACGCCGTGACCATTAGCCTAATATTATCCTCTTCCTGGGTCCAAACATGCAACACCCCTAAACACCAGCCGTTGCCTGGGTTCAAACAGGTCAGGGCCACGTCACCAGAGCTTTAGTCGCTGCCTGAGTTCAGACAGGCCGCATCCCATACTCTCCTACACTTTAAAGTTGTACTGTTTCAAGAATAATTCCTTGGTCACATCACTTATCCGTACTTCACGTGTTCTATGCATGTGACACCACCTAATTGACTTCTACAAATAGACCACTATGGGGGAGGAGAAGGACAAATCTAGATGTGAAGCCCTACTAAAGCCACTACCCTACCTCCCTATACAAGCTACACCCCCCCTTTGGAGATTTACTAGGCAATATCCATCTTAGAGTTTGCTTAACATCACGCATCCCGGGCTTCCCAGAGACACTACATATATGTATTCTCCTCTCTTATCTCTCTTGTACGCCTCTAATGGCATCATAACCATGTACTATTAAATAAAGATAATAAGAGTAGGGAAAGAAAGTGGACGTAGGGGAATTCTTATGGCCGAACCGCTATATATCTTGTGTTTATCTCCTTTTACTTGCTTAGTTTCTATTTTATACTTGATATGATGGTTGAGAATAATATGTGTCCAATTTTTTGCATCATCATTTTGGTGCCGTCTGTGAGAACGGGGTATTAAATCTAGTTTCCTGTATATTTTGTAACACCCTGCCCTCCCGGGGAGAGCGAGCGGCGCGCTACTCATTGATAATACTAACCAAATCCACAAATCACAAGGTATAGAGCATCTAAATCCCAAACAACAAAAGAGAAACCACTAATCTCAATTCTCTTCAAATAAGAATTACAACAAGGCTCTCGAACAACTTAAAAATAAATCTCCAATGCTCTATACATAAAAATAAATACAAGTATTCTCTCTTGTATTAAAATTCTTCCCAAAATAATCCTCGCTATAAATCATCCCAATCAAATCCAAAGCGCCCAAAATCCACGCGAACCTGCCGCTAAAAGAAAATATGGGTAAGTACACAATACGACATGAAGATGCTCAACAAAAATGTTAACGATGAATAAAACATAACAATATGAATATGAATACGAATATTCAAATCAAATGCAAATCTCATAAGCAATTATATCAATATAATTTCTCAACAACACATTAATCGGGTCACCAAGCCTCACCACCGTACCATGCGTATGAATTTTTAGCATATCCGAAAAAAGGAATATTGGCGTGTGCCCAACCTCAGTGCCATATTAAAATTTTGTGACAACATGCTCAACGCCAATTATAGTACCACATGAATCGAAATTAGATTCAAACAAATATTTCCAGATTTCCAAATGAATTTATCAATTCAAATATGAGTCAATAATCCCAAGAAAACAATGACAATAATACTCGCGAGATTAAGGAGCATATTGTGTAAAACTCCATACCTCAAACCACCAAAAAGATACCAACATAAATTTACCCAGAAAGTCAGAATAAAGCCACCAAAAATCCGCTACAAGAGTCACCAAAAACTCCTCCAAGAACAACCTCAAAACAACCCCCAAGAACACCTCAAAACCTAAGGCTGAATGCATAAATAAAAGGGCTTGTTTGTTTATAATAAGAGAGGAAATAAAAATATACTTTCTGAGTATTTTTGTGCCCTTAGGATGCTCCAAAAAAATAGCCAACGATCCCTTTTTATAAGCTAAAAATGTAAGAGTTTGAATAAAAAAAAACTCCTCAAAAATCCTTACTCCTCATGTTTTTTGGGAGGGTCGATCAATCGACCCCTAGGCATCGATCGATCGATCATGCCTAAAATTTGACAGTTCGCCTAGAAAAATTTATAAGGGACAAAAATTGTAAAGTCAATATAAAATCCGTTTTAACTCCAAATTCGAAACCATTTGAAATTCTTGCCATTAAAAATAATAACCAACATATTTGAGCAATAAAAATAATTTTATCTCAAAATTTATTTTTCCTCTTTATTTTGAAAATACTCCAAAAATTACGCGGGTCGTTACACTTCCCCACAAACAATGGAATTTCACCCTCGAAATTCGTCGAATGCCTAACTCTAAAAAATCAGGCCAACAATCTCCAAAAATAAACTCGTCACCAAAAATAAATTTCTCACATCTAATCTAGATGCCTAACACGAACGATTCTCTAAAAATTTCTATCTTCAAATATACGCGCCACAAAAATGCAACAGTCCCAAAACCCATGACCTGAGGGTGGTTGTATACCTAAGCTCTGATACCATTCTGTAACATCCCGCTCGCTCGGGGAGAGCGAGCGGCACATTACTCATCGATCATACTAACCAATTCCACAAATCACAAGGTATAGAGCATCTAAATCCCAAACAACAAAAGAGAAACCACTAGTCTCAATTCTCTTCAAATAAAAATTACAACAAGTCTCTCGAACAACTATAAAATAAATCTCCAATGCTTTATACATAAAAAAAACAAGTCTTCTCTCTTGTATTAAAATTCTTCCTAAAATAATCCTCGCTATAAATCATCCCAATCAAATCCAAAGCGCCCAAAATCTGTGCTAACCTGCCACTAAAAGAAAATATGGGAAGTACACAATACGACAGGAAGATGCTCAACGAAATTGTTAGCGATGAATAAAACGTAACAATACGAATACGAATATTCAAATCAAATGTGAATCTCATAAGCAATTATATCAATATAATTTCTCAACAACATATTAATCGTGTCACCAAGCCTCACCACCGTACTGCGCCTATGCATTTTTTAGCATATCCAGAAAAAGGAATATTAGCGAGTGCCCAACCTCAGTGTCATATTAAAATTTCGTGACAACATGCTCCACACCAATTATTGTACCATATGAATCGAAATTAGATTCCAACAAATATTTCCAGATTTCCAAATGAATTTATCAATTCAAATATGAGTCAATAATCCCAAGAAAACAACGAGAATAATACTCACGAGATTAAGGAGCATATTGTGTAAAACCCCATACATCAAACCACCAAAAAGATACCAACATAAATCTGCCTAGAAAGTCAGAATAAAGCCACCAAAAATCCGCTATAAGAGTCACCAAAAAATCCTCCAAGAACAACCTAAAAACAACCCCCAAGAACACCTCAAAACCTAAGGTTGAATGCATAAATAAAAGGGCTTGTTTGTGTATAAAAAGAGAGGAAATAAAAATATAATTTCTGAGTATTTTTGTGCCCCTAGGCTACTCCAAAACAATAGCCAACGATCCCTTTTTATAAGCACAAAACATAAGAGTTTGAATCAAAACAAAACTCCTAAAAAATCCTTGCTGCTCACGTTTTCTGGGAGGGTCGATCGATTAACCCTCAGGCATCGATCGATCGATAATGCCTAAAATTTGGCAGTTCCCCTAGAAAAATTTATAAGGGAAAATATTATAAATTCAATATAAAATCCGTTTTAACTCCAAATTCGAAACCGTTTGAAATTTTCTCCATTAAAAATAATAACCAACATATTTGAGCATTAAAAATAATTTTATCTCGAAATTTATTTTTTCTCTTTATTTTGAAAATACCCCCAAAATTACGCGGGTTGTTACATATTTTTGGGTTCCTAACACCTTATTTCATCTATTGGGGCTCTTGGCCCACTATCCCATATGTGAGATCTGGGTTGTGAGACTCGTATTTTTACATATAAACCCCGTGA
The DNA here is from genome assembly GCA_949130495.1 of Sambucus nigra. Taxonomy (NCBI): domain Eukaryota; kingdom Viridiplantae; phylum Streptophyta; class Magnoliopsida; order Dipsacales; family Adoxaceae; genus Sambucus; species Sambucus nigra. Next base: position 14,669,140 of record OX422217.1, on the reverse strand, counting down.
GGGAATCATGTATTTATATATCTATTTATGGGTCCTCTTTTATATGGCCTTAGATTTTTTTTTCTATACCCCAATGATGTTACCCTATCTAATTGGTGATGAAAGACACAGAGGGGCGTGGCCCCATCAAAGTGGGTAACTAGGGATGCAATTATTTATCTAGTTCCATTCATACTCCCATGCTCTAGGTTTTCAAAGCCAAATTGGTGCTACATTGCACTTGACTTTTTATGTCTTTGGTAGAATCATAGTTTTGTGGGTTAAACCCAAGTTTTGGGTCCATATTTGAGAAAACACCTTCACTACGTCTTTCCTGGATGCAGCCTGGAAAGATGATTGCATATCGTCTTCACACCCAATATGGCAGTTACCACAATTATCATATGTTTACTAACCTTTCAGTTCACCACCTGGAGAAAGGACCTCATACGTTGGTTGAAATCAGAATCAAATCTGGGGGATTTATTCATTGGGGAGGCCACTGTAGAGGTCTCATGTGTATTATGGTCCACAGCCTCTCCCATTCTAGATTAAGGCCACAATTGGCCTTGCTCATGAAAGGGCCACAACTAGTTAGAAAAAGTTTGCATCCAATGGTTATACATTGGTTCTTTCCTCTACATTCTTTGGTTTTCTCACCACTATTTAGTTTATCTTAGAGTATATTTCTGAACATCGACATAGCAGAAGTCATGGAAGGAAGCTATGGATCATGTCCATATCACAATGGAGATGTTTCCCAACTGTTGAACTATAACCGCCTGTATAGTAGTCAAGCCTCGCTTCAAAGCCAGATAAACCTCTTGGCACCGAGGGTTTTGATTCTAGAGTCTACGGCCATCATTTCGATGCAAAAGACTACAAAACCTAAGGCCATAGCCTTTACCTTCCAGCAAAAGACTGGAGTTGTAGAAGATAAGGTCGCAGCAAAGGCCCTCAAGAGGAGAAAGAAGCACAAAAAATAGAAGGCAAAAAGGACATATGAGAGATTCATTCCTCTAAATTCTAGTCTAGAGGATATTCTCAAGAGGATCGAGGACAAGAAACTACTCAAATGGCCATAAAAGCTCAAGACCTCAGCTAATAAGCGGGACAAGGACAGATGGTGCAGGTTTCACGAGGATCATGGCCAAATACTTTAGTGAATCATTTGTTGAACCCAAATAATTTCTGTTGAAGTTTAATTTTATGGAGTGCCATCTCTACTACTGGATTGGTAGTTCTTGCGAGAACTGCTTGCTGACGTCTACGAACATTAAGAATGCTTGAGGGCGTTTCTTGCTGAGTTTGGAGTTGCGGTTCTTGTGGGTTTTAAGGGAGTCCATTCTGATCTAGGCTTCAGTCTATGTGGATTTGTTGTGGTAGATTCACTACAGATTTCACTGTATTATTGAAGGTTTTGATTTACAAGTTTTATAGTGAAATAAAGGTTTTGCCCTTTCGGTGGATCTTTCTTGAATCTGTTTGTCCAGCTATTTATGATTGTTTACAATGGCATAATTTATTTGATTAGCTAGATGCATGATTAGGATTTAATTAAAATTGGATTTGGTTTATTCAAAGATTGAATCTAATTAGATAAGTTTCATTCCATTAGAAATTTTGCAAATTTATAAATTGATATTACATCAACATTCTCAAATTGGTATCAGAGAAAGTTTCAACAAATTATCGTGAGATCCATTTTCTTCAAAAAAATTGTGATATCAATAGGTTTTGAAAATTTTGATTTTAAAAAAAGCACAACTTTTTTGATGGAGAACTTATATAATCGGATGCCCGTGTTTGATGGAAATAATTATGCATACTACAGATCCCGCATGACATTGAGTTTAAAATCTATCATTGAACTTGTTTGGATGGTTTGTGAAAGAGGGTGGACTCCTCCCACTATCACCGTGAATAATGTTGTTTCCTAAAAATCGTGTCGGGGTGGGCTGATGAGGATTATAAATGGAGTACCTATAACTCTTGAGGCCTTAGCACAATGTATAGAGATGTCACCCTTGACGAGTTCTGCTGTATCATGACGTTCATGACATCAAAAGAGGCTTGGGATATCCTCTAATTAACACATGAGGGTACCAATGTGGTTAAGGCGTCAAAACTATAAAATTTGATCACCCAGTTTGAAACTATCACTATGTCTGAGTGTTTTGACTAGTTTTATGCTATGTTATCGGACATAGTTAACAGGAGTTTTAATTTGGGTGAGAAGATTGAGGATTCTAGAGTTGTGAAAATGATTTTGAGGTCACTCTCAAAATATTTTATTCCTAAGGTCACTGTTTTGAACTCTTTAAGGATTTTAGATACACTTAGGTTAGAAGATCTTGTAGGAGATCTTCAGACTCATGAGATTGACATGTTTCCCAAACTATTAAGCCTAAGGATAGATGGATTGCACTTATGACCCAATCTAGACAAAGTGAGAAAGTGTCTAATAGGTGAGATAAGAATAAAAAAGAGATAGTTTGTGACTCTGAGTGTGAGGGAGAGTTTGATTTTGATGATATGGCCTTGTTTGTGAATATTTTTAAAAAGTTTCTCAAATTTTCAAAAGAAAATTCTTCCAATAATTTTTTTTTTATGAAAAATAAAAAGAAAGAAGAGGCCAAGGAGAGCAGTGAGAAAGAGAAAGAGAACGAGAAAGAAGAAGAATCGAGATGTTTTAAGTGCGAGGGTAAGGACATAAGGCATTTGATGTCCCACTATACTAAAGAGAAATGACAAGAAAATTGCTATGCCTGCCACTCTTAGCGATAGTGAAGATGAGGTGAATAATTCTAGGATGAATCATCACATGGGATGTGTGTTGCCTTTTTAGCTAGTCGCGTGAGCCCATCTAATTTGTCCCATGACGACGAGGAAACTTAAGCCCATGAGAGCCCCGAGCATGATGATGTGAGTTTGGTAGTGAGGGTGAAAGTGATCTCTGAAAAGAATTTAGAGGTTTGTACGCCATGACCTAAAAGCCGAAGAAATTGAATAAGGAGTTAGGTCTTGAGGTGTGAGATTTGGAGAGAGAGATAGAAGTTTTGAGGGTATGTGAGATGTTGGTGAATCAACTCGAGAAGTATAAGGTTACTTTAAGTGAGCAGTTGATCGTTGTAGGTCCAGAAAAGAGTGAAATTAAAACCCATGTAGTCCAACTCGAGAGAGATCTCAAACGAGCCCGGGAAGTAAAGGTTACCATTAAGGACACATCTAAGAAGGTAGGAAAGATTCTCCTTGGTCCCGCTTTGGGTAATGTTGAGAGATTAGGAATAGGTTATGACGGTGCGTCTACTTACCAAGTTGCACCCAAGCCGATTCCTGAGTTTGTGATATATCCATATGGCTCTAAACCCAAACCACCTAGGTGTTCGGCTCCCGATAGGAGAGTGCGTCCTAGACGATTTGAGAAAGGCGTTCCTAGGCCTGTTTATGTTTGCTCCCATTGTATGAAGAGAGGACACCTTAAGGAGTTTTGCTTTAAGTTGGGTAATGTGTCACACAAATTTTTTCCACTTTATGCTACAACACATGTTCCCATACCCACACATGATACTTTGCATGATCTAGATCAACACATGAGAGAGTTTCCACATATTCGTGAGCAAGCTAAGTTTTTTATCAAAACGTCACATGATTTGATTTATGTTTTTCATAGGATGTCACCACCTTTGGAAAACTCCTCCGCGCCTTTCAGTTGAGGTTTAGACTTGTTTACTAGCATAGGATGATTTTCATGATGATATTTTATGCCTATTTCTACTGTGTACCACCTTTATTTTCCATTTTGGTATATTTTTGAAAAACCAAAAATATTTTATTTTTTGAATATTTTTGGAAACAATACATAAAAAATTCTATTTTTTGAGAAAAATTGAAAAGCCAAAAAGATTTTATTTTGATAAATTTGTTGAAAAGTCCAAAAAGATTTTTGTATTTTGTTTTACACCATTTATGAATGGACATTTAGGATGACCAAGTCACAATTTCATTCCATATCCTTGTGACTATTTGATAGTGTTTTGAGACACGTCATCATTTCATTTTTGTTCTTTACAATGTTTGGAGTCATTGAGATGTGATTAATTGTTACTTCCAACTTTTTTGACTCATGATTTCCTTTATTGCACATGTGCGTGATTTTTTTTGTTATTGTACTTGTCTATCACATATTGGTCGTAGTGTTTCCATCTCAATTATGTCTTTAAAACAAACAAAATTCGATAAAACTTGACGATGAAAGTAGTGGATGTAAGAACTGTTGCCCATGAGGATTTGTTTTAAATCTGAAAAAAATATTGAGTGAACACGGGAAAGGGATGTGAGTGAATAATAATTACGTCATGAAAGCCACCGTTTAAAAAGAGCCGGGAAAAAATATAGGCAATAAAAAGAATCATATGACAAAAAGGGCCAATTACTTTAGTTTTATCACTTCAAGAAAAATATTTATTATTTATGAGGGAGTTTGGATGGAAATAAAACAAGGAGTTTTCACGTCCTGATAATGTCTTGAAAAATAATGACATAGTTTTAGACGTTATTGGTGTGGAAATCATTTTAGACTTTGATGTGTCGATTACATTGAGTCAATGTCATTTAAATTTACATTTCGACACCTAAGGATGGTTTTGAGTTCATTAGTTAGGAGTACACATATTCATCGTGCACATATGTTATGTTTGATTGCATTGATTTACCTATCGAATTTGATCACACCTATTCATTTCGTTTCCACGATTTGGTTATCTTAGTGTATATTCAAGATGTGTGTTATTTTTATAAATTATTTTATGTTGAAAATTTAAAAAAATTAAAAATAGTTTGTGGACGCCTTTGAGTATTTCCTTGCATGAGCGCATTTGATCCATATTTTCTATGCTTGTTGTAACACTCCGTACTTATTTTGTTTAGTCTTTTCCTTGTCTATTTCGGGTAACTAAAAATGGGGAGAATGATTTATGAATTATGGGCAAGATTTGTTTATTTGATTTGATTTATGTTTATATCATTTCAACTCGATATGTCACGAAGGTATTTGCTTTGTTTATTATGTGTAGGAATTTGATGGTCATCTGGAATGCACACAAAAGAAGCACAAGAAAAAGCAAAGATATTTCAAGAGGTTGAAGATATTTTGAAGAAACTTTAAAGACTTACAATTTTAATGTATTTCCATCTTCTGGGTCTCATGGGAGTGTATTATATTTGTATAGGATTTTTTATTTTGATAATTCAATTTTTTTTAGTTTGTACTGGCATATACATAGAGGGATATTTGTAAGGATATTTTTTACAACATCCCGACTTTACATTGAGTATGTCGTATACTGCTACAACCGTTGACGAAGTTCAAGTTCATTATCCATGAAGATGTTTTCTGAATTTCAAACATCTTCAAAATATGTACAATAGAAGGTACAATTTCATATAGAATGTGTTTAAGTTTCGTAAATGTTTTACTTCAATATTGGGATAATTTTTGAAACTTATTTTGAACACTTGACGCATTTTTTCTAAGTCAAAATAATTTTTCCAAGACCAGTTGGCGGAGTTTTAAAAGAAAAAAAAAATCATTTTTGTTGTTCAAAAGATATAGCAATGTCATTAAAACGACATTAGTAAGTTGTTCAAACGGTCGCTTTTAACGAGATGCAATGCCGTTTGATCGGTCGCTTCTTATTTTCATCTAACGACCCTATACTGTTTATTATTTTAATTGGTCGCGAGATCCATCCATCGAACGACATGCGATGTTATTCAAACGACATGCATGAGTCATTCAAACGGCCCTTCTAACGACCTTCCGCCTCAATGATTTTTGTTGAAGTATAACTATCTATTTTGGAGACCTATTTCATAAAGACTTTTTCATGCACGAAAACTGCGCTTTTGCAGAATTTTAGTCTTCATTCTTGGGGCATAAAAACTTTGTTTTGATTCACAAATCATACCAATTACTTTAATGAATCATTTGTGAAATACAAATCACTTATGTTGAAGTTTACTTTTGTGGAGTGCCATCTCTATTGTTGGATTGGTAGTTCTTGCGGGATCTGCTTGCTGATGTTTACGGACAATTGAAATGTTTGAGGGTGTTTCTTGCTGAGTTTGGAGCTGCGGTTCTTATGGGTTATTGAGGGAGTACATTGCTGATCTAGGATGTGATCTATTTGTATTTTTTTTACAGTAGATTCATTGTAGATTTCATTGTATTATTATAAGTTGTGATTTACAAGTTTTATAACGAAATAAATGTTTTGCCGTTTTGGGGGATTTTTCCTTAATCCGTTTGTCCATCTACTTATGATTGTTTGTGATGGCATGATTTATTTGATTACCTATATGCATGATTAGAGTTTAATTAAAATTGGATTTGTCTTGTTCAAAGATTGAATATAATTAAATAAGTTTAATTCCATTAGAAATTTGCAAATTTATAAATTGAGATCACATTAACATTCTGAGTGTTTTTCTTTGAAGAATGAGGTGGAAAAGCTCCTGAATAGGGGATGCTTCAGTAATTCCCGAGGGATGCAACCCTTAATTAAGTCCACTTGCCTATTCTTGCCTTGGAAGATTTATGCTTCTGTTTCTCAAGCAAGAAAAACTTTTTTTAAGCTTTATGTCTTGTACTGCATTTGTGAAACATAAAGAATATATATATCAGAATGACTCTGTCATTTTTGAATCCCGATTCTCCTTATCTAAAATCTTTAATCAATTCATCATCTTAACAGATTTTAAACAAAGTCTAACGAGCAAGTATCTCAATGATTATTTATTATCGGAGGAACGGTCAATAGAGGAGAAGGGGTGATGACCTTAATTGGCATTTAACACCCCTCGCATTGTAGAGGCATTCGACATTACGGGATGCTTATATCAGCGTGGAGGTCTCCTAATACTTATTCTTAGCATTTAAGGATACATAATTCTTATATTAGCCATGGGGGCTCATAATACCTAGCCAAGGATGGATTGATAATACCTACTTATAGTCGTGGGTGGCTTACTAACAACCTAACCTAGGGAAGCTTCAAAGTTCCCCAAAAGGCAGATATATAAGGAAACAGGCGAGGGACGCAATTACCAGAAGTCCAACATTACTTCCACAATAATCATTTTCAGTTCATTGAAAGTGACTACAGTCAAATTAGGAAAGAGGTGAGGGAAGCAATTCCCAAAAGTCCACGGCAATCCCACATTACTGTAGCATTTCTGAGCGTAGTGTTTAAGACCGCAGAAGGCAACTTTTATTCCCAGCTATACACTTAGTGGCCACACTCACCTAAATAATAAGGAAAGCGGCGAGGGAAGAAATTCCCAAAAGTCCATGGCAATCCAACACTACTTTAGTGATAATTTAAGAAGGATCTAGACATCCTGTTAATCGTCACAGTTAAATGAAGAAAAGTGGGCCAAGGGTATTACAGTTCGCAGCATGGGAAATTGTTCCCAATTGTCCACTATTCCACATTAATGCAACCATAATTCAAGAAGTATCCATCCATACGTCCTATTAATGGACGCGACACTCATCTAGATAATGAATAAGAATCAAGCATCTAAAGTTTTGGCCAGAGCCGTCTTGGCCACAACGGTCTTGGCCATCGCCAATCCTTCAACACAATCTACATTGTTGCAACCTATTACTAGAAGGGATTACTAAAAGGATTTCAACCTACATTTAAAGCTGGTGTTTAAGAATTCAAGCATTCAACAATATAAGGCAACTACTTTCTCAAGATAACACAAAATAAATAAAGTATAGGAGGCATAGTTTTAACAAAATGGGGTCGTAACCCTGTGTAATTAGAAACGATGTAAATATAAGATGTTCAATGTGATCGCAGACCTGTGTAATTAAAAGCAAAAAATATTCAAAGTTATGTAATTACAAGCACAAATGTTCAAAGTGGCTGCAACCCTTTGTGAATTACAAACAAAATGTGGCCATAACCAAAGAAATATATTATAAGAATCAGAAAATATTGGTCAACTAAGAGTCCATGTCTTCATCATTTTCATCATCTCTATCGTCTACTATAGTCTCAGTATCATCATTAGCTGTGGTAGCCTCCTCTATCTGCTTCCTGTCCCTCTACTTAGCAATGATCCTTAACTCTTCCATGCAGTCCATATGCTCAGGGTCGCTGAGTGTCCAGGAAAAAAGTTGGTCCTTGGACTCAGGGAAGGTTTTAACCACCCTGTGCCTAAGCTCCTGGAAGTCACGAGGATAGGTATTGTTATTTGTCAAATAATAGTCCTTTAAAGCCTTGTAGATGGTCATAGCATCATCGGCAGCTATTTTTAGTGTGTGACTCCTCAAGTGACTTCAAGGTTACGGCACACTCAATTATCATCCTTTGGTTCAATGCCTTAGTTATAGTCAACTTCGCTTGAAAAGATACAACCTACTTTTCCACCTCTGCTAGTTGAGCCTTAACAATATTCAAAGCCTTCGTAGACTGTGTAAAGTTATACTCCACCTATTTTTGGGCATCAGTTGTAGCCTAGACCTTAGAGTTTGCCTCCATCTTATATGCTTTAAGTGTAGTGGCAGAAGAGTTCTTTCGAGCCTCAAGGGAAGAATCCCTAGCATTCGGTAAGTCCGACTGGTGGCTAGACTCCACAACCATATGAAGCTTGTACATCCCATCGTACTTGGACCTTTGGGCCATGGAAACCTCTGTAGCTTGAGAGAATAAAATCGTTGTTAGTACATATATATGGAATCCCAAAGAAATAAGAAGAAAATTAGAAGATGTCTTACTCTCAGCAAACTGTGGACTACATATTCCTCCAAGTTTTCATCATCCTCATCCACCAAACGGTTGAGGTCAGAAATGTCTGCAGCCTTCCTCATCATGAAGACTTCCCTTGCATTTGTATCCCATGGGGATTTGGGATCAAGTTGCCTCAATCTACGCGACAGACGACCATCATGATCCCTTTCAACCCTACTTTAGGGGTGGTCAAGTTAGTATTTATTGTTGTGATGGTCCGTGGAGGGGACTCAGTTTTTAAGACATGAATGGATCGGTATCACCATGAAAGTACCCTCCAAAAGATATGAATCCTTTCGCGGCCAATTCAACACCTATGTTATCATTAAGAGGGCCCTTATTTTGTGCTCCCCCAACCGCGACTTCACCAGTAGGATCCGCGTCCTTGTCAATGGGAGGGATGGACTCAACCCCCACAACAATTAGTTCTTTCTTAGCTGCATAAGCCACCTCTTTGGATGCCCTCTTCCTCCTTTTCCCCTCTTTGTTAGGGGCTTGATTGAGAGTAGTTTCATCCTCATACATATCATTACATTGGGCAATGAGAAGCTCATGATCAATTTCTTCAGCGCCATCTGAAATTGGAGGCAAAATGTCATGCTTCAAGTAATAAACAAGATTCACTGGGAGGATATTTAAGCTAATTATGTTACCTTCCACGGTCATTTTCTTGGGTAGGCATTTGGATGAAAAGTTACCTTGTTTAAGGATCATCCAAAAGGTTACAACATTGGAAAATGTATTGAAGGCGTCAACTAAGCTGGCTGTGTCCTCAACCCTATTCGCTTGCCCTTTGCTACGTGTCAAGCTGTTAAGAGATGTACATAAATGTTAATACATTTCATAGAGAAAACAAAATAAGGGAACTTACATGTAAAAATATAGGTTGCAATAATATAATACCTTCTTTGGAAGGACAACCCTACGTTTGAGGCATCTTAAAGCTCCTCTCCCCCTCGATCTCAATGGGAAAGATCTCCGAACTCTCTCCAAAGATGAAGAAAAACTCGCCCTTCCATTTTTTAACACTGTAAAGGTCTTCTAATCTACAAATATCTATTATTACTCCGCATCCCAAAGTAATAATACCACGGATTATCCACAGAGTTCTCCTTTAGCTTATAAAACTGAAAGAACTCTGCGGGAGTGATGTCCTTATTGAAGTGTTTCTGCCAAATGACTAAGACATCAAGTATTTCCCTTCAGCTATTAGGGTCCATCTGGGTTGGGGCTAAATTTATGGCACAAATCATCCTCCTAATCGAAATAGGAACGGGTAGTCGCATCCCTAAGATGAAGGCTTGAAGGGGAAAATATATCCCCTCATTAAGGACCTTGGAACATGACCTTGGAACATGAACTTTGTTTCACAGTAGGAAGAGTGTATATAATCCCTTTTGAGAACTCAAAAGCATCGGCAACATCAGCAATCCACTCCTCGCTCATGGGGCATCTTTGTTTAAGCACCGTAAGAGCCTTCTCAGAGGATTAGCCATGGCCAGATGTCTCAGCAGTGGTGTTCCTAATCTTAACCGCTCCTGCAAGCACAGTCATTTCATTAGGAGGGTGGTTACTGGAAAGAGTATCTTCCTCCATGACGTCTGCAGCCACCCTAGGATCCTTACGATTATAAGAGCCCATGGAGTCAGAATTTATTGTGATACAATTAGGGCAGTGCATATGCTAGCAAGTTCCACTAGCCTTCAAAGTCTTTATATGAGGTATTTTAGGAGGAGATACACCGAAGTGTTTCATCCAAAAATCCTCCAAGTACTCTGAAGGGTTCCAATTCATAGAGCCGCGACAATACCTTGAAAAAAGGTCTCCGCAGTTAGGTGCCGCAACCACTATGATAAAAAAATCATGGAAGAGGCCGCGGCATATGCAAAAAATATATAATAAAAAGACCGAGTAAAGTTCAAAATAAAGGTTGCGACTATGTAACCTAAAAGGCTGGAACTAGTGAGAATTTCCTAACTTCAAGTCAAATGCTGTAACAACATGGTTACAAAAGCTATAACCATCTAAAAGCTCCTAATTAGGTGCAATGCAAGCAAAGGAAGGCTACAACCAATGAGTTCAAGAACTATAGACTGTAGCTAAGGCGAATTATGATTTTACAAGGATTGAAGGAAGGTCGCGCAATAAGATACCATAGTCGTACCACCAATCTGCGGCTAGGTGTAAAAACAGGTAAACATTTTTTTATTACCAACCTTCGAAGATCAAAAAACCAAAAACCTAGGGTTTTTGTCAAGAACACATTCTTGGTGTTCTTGGCCAAAAACAAAATGGAGTCTAGGTATGGATTAAGTCCATAAAAACTAAATCCTAACCCAAAAAGTACCCAAACCCATTCAGAAACCCTAAATCCAGTCCAAACACTAAAAATCGATTAAAAATCCCAAATATTAAAAACCCTAACAGCCTAGAAATGCAAAAACCAAAAAATTCCAATTTCTACAATATTCCAAAAATCAAAAGCATAAATAAATTCATAAAGTGTTGGGAGCAAATAACATGGATCGAGGATTTTACAAAGCATAGATTTGGGAGTAAAAATGAAATACAGACAGTAATTGAGGTGGTATGAAAAAGAAGAAATTCAACAGGATTACTTGGAAAATGATGAAAAATATGGAATATGGATGGCTGTTCAGCCTTGGACCAACAAAAATTGCCTTGGAATCGTCGCCTGAAAATCGCCAGAAAGTGTAAAGGGAAAAAGGATGAAGGTTTGCTTTTGATTAGATCTCAAAGATTTGGCTAAGGTAATGAATGCCAGGGCCCAATACCATTTATATAAAAGAGCGTGGGAAGATGAAGCGTCGTATTACATTGGCTGCGGCAACGGGACACGTCCCTATCAGGAAACTTGTAAAAATGAACAATGACACATCGGCAAGGGCATAGAATAGCCGTAACACCAACTCGTCACCATTTTGCCACTATGACTTAGCGGCTTATTGATATGCCCAATATTGATACTATAGCTAGAGAATGGTTAAGTACATGGCTACTTCCTGGGAACAAACAGGTCGTGGCCCAATCCAGTTTAGCCTACTAAGAGGTTGTTTCTTGAGTCAGACAGGCCACGACCATCAACCTAATATCAGCCTCTTCCTGGGTCTAAACATGCAACACCCCTAAATAACAGTCGCTGCATGGGTTCAAACAGGTCGCATTAACATTAGTAGAACATTAGTTACTGCCTAGGTTCAAATAGGCTACGACCCTTACTCTCCTATACTTGACAATTTCCCTGATTCTAGAAGGATTCCTTGCTCACATCACTTATCAGTACTTCACGTGTTCTATGCACGTGATACCACCTTATTAACTTCTACAAATAAAAGTGATCACTCCACTATGGGGGAAGAAAAGAACGAATCTAAAGGTGAAGCCCTGCTAAAGTCACTACCCCACTCCTCTCTACAAGCTACACCCCCTTTGAGGACTTACCAGCTGCAACCATCTTAGAGATTGCTTAGCAACCTGCATCCCAAGCTTCCCAAATACACTACATACATGTATTATCCCCTCTTATCTTTATTGTGCACCTCTAATGGAATCACAACCTTGTACTATCAATCATACATAATGATAATAGGGCAACAAAGTGGACATAGGCTCATTCTTATGGCTGAACCACTCTATATCTTATGTTTATCTCCATTTACTTGCTTTATTTCTATTTTATACTTGATATGATGGTTGAGAATAGTTTGTGTCCAATTTCTCGCATCATCAAGAGTTATATCATGAACAATCTGGAAAATACATTATATAATGTATATAGCCCTTTTAAAACTGCTAAAGAAGTGTGGGAGTCTTTGGGTAAAAAATACAAAATAGAAGAAGTCAAATGAACAAATTCGTTGTTGATAGATTCTTGGATTTTAAAATGGTTGATTCAAAGACTATCATCAGTAAAGTGCAAGGGCTCTAATTTATTTATGATGAGATTTTTCTAAAAAATGGAATTAAGAGAGTCATTCCAAGTGGCTGCAATGATTGAAAAATTTCCATCATCTTGGAAAGATTTCAAAATTATTTGAAACATAAACGTAAAGAAATGGGGCTTGGGGACTTGATTGTGAGACTAAAGATTAAAAACCATAATCGGATGTTTGAGAAGAAAACTGTAAATCCTATGGAATCCAAAGCACATGTAGTGGAAGAAGGGCAGAGTAGCAAGAACAAGAAAAGGAAGCGTGTGAACCAAGGAGGTCCAAATAAAAAGGGTTTAAAAATGGAAAACTTAGAAAGTTTGAAGGAAAATGTTTTGTGTGTGACAAGCTGAGATGTCATGCCAAAGATTGTTATAATCGGAATAATCAAGGGAATAAGAAAAATAAGGTTGCAAAAGCCAATGTTACTGAAGTTGAGAACCTTTTTGATGATATTAATGATTTGACCCTTTCGGTCGTGGTTTCGAAAGTTAACATGGTGGGAAACACAAGGGAATGGTGGGTAATTACTCGTTCCCCCTGTCACATATGTTTCGACAAGAATATGTCTACTTTCTACCAAAACTCTGATCACGAGGATAAACTTTTCATGGGAAATTATTGTACTTCTACGGTTGAAGGAAAAGGGAAAGTTATACTCATGATGAATTCGGGAAAGGAACTTACTCTCAATGACATGATTCATGTCCTCGATATTTGGAAGAACTTGGTTTTAGGATTGTTGCTTAGTTAGAAGGGATTTAAACTTGTATTTGAATCTGATAAATTTGTACTTATAGTGGTATGTATGTGAGGAAACAGTATTTGAGCGATGGGGTCTTCAAACTGAATGTAATGACTATAATTCCTATTAATAATAAGAACGTGTCTTCTGCTTATATGCTCGAATCTTGTAATATATGGCATGGTAGATTAGGTTATGTTAATTATGACATTATTCATAGATTAATTAATTTAGAATTAATAACAAAATTTAGTATGACTTAAGTCATAAGTGTGAAACTTCTATGGAATTAAAGGTAGAAAAAACTCCTTTTAAGAATGTTGAAAGAAGTAAAAACCCTCTTAAGTTAATTCATATTTATATATATGATTTAAAATTTGTCCAAACAAGAGGTGGAAAAAAAATATTTTATTACTTTTATTGATGATTGTATAAGATATTGTTATGTATACTTGCTTAGAAGTAAGGATGAGGGTGTAAATGTTTTCGAACATTATAAAATTGAAGTTGAAAATTAACTTAAAAAATGATTAAAGTAGTTAAGAGTGATAGAGGATGTGAATATGATTTTCCTTTTGAACAATTCTATTTAAAACATGGAATTATTCATCAAACTACTGCTTCTTACACACCTCAATCTAACGGGATTGGAAAAACAATAAATGAACTCTAAAATAGATGATGAATGCTATATTGATAAGTTCAGGTTTACCTCAGAATTTTTTGGGGGAATCTTTGCTTTCTACAAAATATCTTCGTAATAAAATGCCTCATAAAAGAAGACATAAGACACCATATGAATTGTGGAAAGGTCAAAGACCTTCCTACGAATACCTCAAAGTGTGGGGGGTGTGTTGCAAAAGTGGTGGTTCCTGATCCTAAAAGGATTAAAATAGAACCAAAAACTATTGATTGCACATACATTGGATATGAAATTAATAGTAGTCCATATCGATTTCTTGTACATAAATATGAGATTCCTGGTATACACATAAATACTATTATTGAATCTAGAAATGCATATTTCTTCGAAGATGTATTTCCTAATAAAGTGGTTGATTCAAGTTCCCATAAAAGAACTTACGATGTTGCATTTAGTATCCATCAAGAAAATGATGAGAAAAATGATGACCTCGAACCTAGACACAGCAAAAGGACAAAGACTTCAAAGTCATTTGGTCCATATCTTCTAACGTATATGTTAGAAAGTGAGCCTAGAAACTTTGCAAAAACAATGTTAACTCCAAAACCCTCTTTATGGAAAGAGGCTGTTAATAGTGAAATTGAATCCATTATGGAAAACCATACGTGGTAATTAGTTGACCATCTATAAGGAAGTTAACCTCCATGATGCAAGTGGATATTCAAGAGAAAATTGAAAGTTGATGGCTCAATTGATAAATACAAAGCTATACTTGTGGCTAAAGGCTATAGACAAAAGGAAGGATTAAATTACTTTAACACTTACTCACCTATCACGAGAATAAGATCCATTCGAATGTTAATACCTATTGCAGCATTACATATTCTTGAGATATCTCAAATGGATGTGAAAAATGCATTCTTAAATGGCGAGTTAAATGAAGAGATATACGTGTAACAATTAGAAGGGTTTAAAGTTTCAGAAAGAGAAAAGAAAGTGTGCAAGCTTGTTAAATCTCTTTATGGAATAAAACAAGCACCTAAACAATGGCATGAGATATTTCACAATGTAATGATGTAAAATGGATTTAAAATAAATGATAATGATAATTTTGTTTATATTTAAAACACAAAAAGTTGTTATGTCATTGTTTGTCTCTATGTATATGATATGCTTATTACTGTAAACAATAAAGATATCATCAATTCTATGAAGAAAATCTTGTCCAATAACTTTGATATAAAAGATATGGGTATTGCTGATGTTATATTAGGAATTAAAATTTCTAAAACATCGGAAGGACTTGTCTTGTCTCGATCTCATTATATTGAGAAGATACTCAATAAGTTCGATAAAGGTAGTGATAGTATTGTTAAAATACCTATTAACCCAAAACTTCACTTATATAAAAAATACTGAAAATAGTATATCTCAATTGGAATACGCTCATATCATAGGTAGTTTAATGTATACCATGAACAACACTCATCCAGATATTGCTTATTTAGTTAGCAAATCGAGCCGATATACAAGTAATCGAGGCGAAGACCATTGGAAAGCCATAATAAGGGTTATACCCTTAATAATGGATTGCACTATATTAGATATCCAGCTGTACTTAGAGGATATAGTGACGTAAATTGAATATCTGATTCAAAGGATTCTAAATCAACAAGTGGATATTTATTTACACTTAGTAGTGCTACCATGTCTTGGAAATCCTCAAAATAGACTTGTATTGCTAGGTTAACTAAGGACTCTGAATTTAAAGGTTTAGATAAAGCTGGAGAAGTAGCAGAATGGATTCAATTTTTTTTAAAGGATATTCTAATTTGGTCAAAATTGTGCCTGCAATTTGCATCTATTGTGATAGCCATTTGGCAAACCATAGAGTCATATGTATAAAGGTAAGTTTATACACTTACCTAGAAGACATAATACCGTCAAACAACTTCTCTCTAATGGAATAATTTCCATTAATTATATCAAGTCTAAAGATAATATAGCGGATCCATTAACTAAAGAAATGAATAGAGAGCGAGTATATAATATATAGAGGGGAATGGGATTAAATCCCCAAAAATAAAGAATTGTCTTCATGGCAACACTACCTAGCTGACTAGAGATCCAAAGATCTATGTTCAAGGGGACAACCGAATCTCGACTGAATCTTTGAAAAGAGCACTGATGAGTTTCAAACTCATACCTATTCCTACGATAAAAAGGTACTGCCTACAAAGTAACTAAGGATAAGTTTACCTTTTAACGATTTCTATAATTTGATAAATTCAAATGGGGTATAATTGGATACTCTTAATGGGAAATCACATATATGAGGGTGAAGGGGACGCGTCTATGAGAACTTCGAAAGGAATAAATTACATAAATAACTTTTGAAACCAAGAATTGTTCAGGGCCCAAATGAACACAACCGAAAGAACCAACTTTATTTAGAAAATTACTGTGTGAAGACTATTGACTTGATTTACATAAAACGCTGAATAGTTTAAGACACCGTGTTCAATAATGAGTAAGTAAATATTATAGTATCTCACTAGGGAAGATTCAAGGCCAAAATCTATCTCTCCTTATTATACCATATTTCTAGCCTATCCTCCTGTTCATAATGTGCTCGAATAGAGTAAAATCTGCTCAGCACAGTTATCATTCTGGTCATCCCAGCCATGTGATCGGCTTGGCCTTAGGCCTCCAGGGCATCTGCTCTTCTAACTCGAGCATTAGTTTACTAGGTGACAATTATTGAAAGATTCGAGCTCAAGATGCAACAATGGTTAGTGTGTATAATATCAGCAACACTCAGTCAGACAGGACAAGGTTTGTCAGTCCATTATCTCACCTTTTAAACTGGACAAAGCACTCACAAACTTATAATATGCAAAAGTGTACTTTATTTTATATAAAATCGTAACACACATGACAACCCACTCACCACTTGTCCCCCACTTTAACTTTATTTCATTCGAATCACACTCTCTCTCCTGCCAGGTACAACGGGACATGGACAACTCCATGTTCAAGCATCAAAACTCAATGATGGATAATCAATTCCATATCCAAGCCCAATTCCAGATATTTCAATTCAGGTCATCTTCTTGTAAAGAACCCAGATTTCCATGATCGACTCTTACAACTCAAACCTCTCACATGACTTATCTTCTCCATTTTTAGTAACATAGATCAAACGCTGATGGCCTATCAAAGATAGCAAACATAACATCCAATGCTCGTTGTATCCTGTCCACGATAGCAAACACAAATCCAAACGTCCATCGCAGCCTATCAATGATAGTAAACATAATGCTTGGTCTATCATACAACACAAAAAGATAAAAAAAGTTCTGTAATCATCTTGTGGCCAGGAAAGTCTATAATCAGCTTTTAACCTTATGGATCCATAGCATTCCAGCTATTAGATTATATTACATATTCAGATGCATCACTGTACCTGTGGACGTAGGCACCTCATTGGTCCGAACCACATATATCTAGAGTTATTTCTACATTTCTCACCCCCTTGCTTACTTATTTACAACATTTACTCAAGTGTTACACATTTTATCTATTTAACGAATGAGATTAAATTGTTTAGCTAAGATTCAACCCTCACACCAATTTCAGGTGTTAACAGATTGGCTACGTCTATGGGAAATGCATAGCAAGCCAACTGTGTTTTCTACCATACATTTTTCATCTTCATCTCCATTTTTGGATTCCAATTGTGGCAGACATTCCTAAGAGCAGGCAATCTGCTGAAACGCACCACCCATCCACCCCTATGGTCATGGGGGATATCCAAAGCATCTTTGGACTTGAAAAAAGGATACGTTTCCATGTAAGATAACGTGAGGCAACTCACGGAGACTATACATGCCAAGCAGTGTAACCTATCACATGTGCAAGGAACTGTTCAGGGGATAGAAGGAGTCCAACCACCATTAGCTCCCCACAAAGCAAAGAAACATATCTATAGAGAACGATTCTCATAACATCCAAGAAGTTTCGATCTGGGGGATCAAAGTAGAAGATTGAGGAAGGAGATTGCAACAGCTGAGCACGAGCAATACCTTCCCAGCACATCGGTGCAAGCAGAACAAAACTCCCAGGAAGAGATCTCGGGTCAAAGGCAAGAAAGAGCATGAGTAAAAGTTTCTACTTGGGCCGTAGAGATAGAGGCGAGATTACTGAAAGACCATTACTGTAAAAGTTTCTACAGTAATGGTGAGATTTTTAATCCTTGAGAAAAATGTTCTTTCAGTATACAATGTCATTTTTTATAGGGTAGAATTAAAGAAGAATCGAGGCTATGCCATCTACCATCCACCAGTGCATGAAGTTCCCAACCCATTACGGGGTAGGAGTCGTCAAGTATAACAAAGTGGAAGCGAGAGAGTGTTACAACACCTCTACCGAGAAAGAACAAAAGAAATGGCCCACTACTTACCAGATTCATACAATCGACCCTAGAGACGAGGAGAAAATGGTCAAGGGATAGGTAGTAGAAGAGATAGAGGCGATACCACCGGGCGATCAAATGCCAGAGCATGGTTCAAATCGACTCGTCACTGGATCCATCAATTAAGAAGTAAATGTGACACCCCAACTAATTAAATACCGGGTAGCTACTCCTTTATTAAATCAATACAAAATGCAAAGTTGGTTCAGTTAATAGCATCACTGTCGAAAATATTTTTTAATAATTACTAACCACCTAGTATTTAAAAAGTAAGTTGCCAAATTTTAATTAAGTCTGATTAACATGCAAAAAAAGAAAAATGGAATAACAACATAATCCATTCACCATAACGAAGTAATGAAATAACCAACAAATAAATATAAGAGTCCGGAGGAAAACTTCTCACAACAATCCAACAACTGAAAATAATACGACAAGTCTGAATCCTGAATTAATTACATGCCCAAAGTCTGAATAACTGAAATAGATGAAAAGTTCTAAAGAAATGGGCGACATGCCCTACAACTGATAATTGCTGAATATAGAGTCAATATAGATGAAGCGTCTACGAGCAAACTCCTGTAACTTCCACAAACAGCTACATCTCGTCACCTGAATGAGGATCCTAAGCATGGTGTCCTTGTGGCTGGGCACCTAAAATGGTTTTTACAAAAATAGATTTGAAAGCAAATGGGTCAGAGCCCGAAAGTAGAAATCATTTTAAAAACAGCAAGTGTTTTAATAACATTAAAACATTAAATGCAAAATACATGTTTTTTTTTTTTTTTTTTTTTTTTTTTTTTTTTTTTTTTTTTTTTTAAACAGGAATTTTATTGCAACAGAAGAGAGAAAAGCCCTCTCACATGGCTTACAAGCAAATCAAACAAAGTCCTTTACTGAAACTACTAAAATGGAAGCTCTAATCTCTCTAGGGAGATCACAATAATTTTGAAAGCTAACAGAACTTTGATGATAGGATCCATGATTGGCAAGTAACACTGCAGTTTTATTGGCTTCTGAAGAACATAACTTTATGAAGCAATGATTAGATTGGAGAAAATCATAGATCTCAGAAATTTCAGTCCTTATACGCCACTGAGCTGTAGAAGAAGAAATAAAACATTGAAGAATATTTTCTGAGTCTACTTCTATGTCAATATTAGAAATACCCTTCTCCTTGCAAAACTTTATCCCAACCAAAATAGCTTGAACTTGAGCTTCAATCAATGAATCTGTAGATAAAACAGATGAGAAAGCCCAAATGAATTGACCCGTATCATTTCGAATAATAGAGCCACATCCCATATTGTTCCCTGCCTTGGCAGCACAGTTGAGTTTGAATCTTCCTTTTGGAGGACATTTCCAAGGCATACATATAAAAGAAGACTTGATCATCTTGAAATTAAGGGAAAAGACATTGATAACCTCCATGCATACATCATTTCTCCCACCTTTGATTTTGGAATGATGGAATATCTCTGCAATTCTAGATATCACTCTAGATGAAATTATGTTAGCTCTCATAGATATTCCTTCAAAAAGAGCTTTGTTTCTGGCAAGCCAAATTTCCCAGATAATAGTGACTGGAATGATCTTATGAAGCCATTGAGAGATATGAGAATTTCCTGCATGTAACCACCATTGAATTATCGAGCTATGAATAGTGGATGGTCTAGGAGTAACTCCCAGTAAACAGCAAAAATGATTCCAAACTTCTGCAGCTATAGGACCTGATAAAAAGAGATGGTTCAAAGATTCCCCATCTTTATGGCAGCATTGACATCTTGATGCTAATTTCACTCCCACCTTTTGAATACGTTCTTCAACTGGAACACAAAAATGATGCAAAATACATGTTTGGACGTGCACTCACATGAAATTCTCACCCCTCGACTACATGTGCACTCCTAACGTACCGTACCCATCTAAATAACATACATATCTAACCAAACTGTAATACATTCTATCCTTTACTACTCGATTCCCAACTTACATTCTAGAGTTATCAATTAAATAGAGGGCTTTACATACACTTGGATTCTCAATAAGTAATAAAATTCACTATCAATTAAACCGTTATGTTTTCTCAAAACATTACCATAATTATATTCACAATATTAACATGAAAGTTCTCATTAATTAAGTGTATATTATTCACGTCATAAATATACAATACAAGCACCCCGAGACTAAGCTGCGGTGCACACATACTCTGCTATCCATCCCAGTACATCACGTACATAAGGATCACGCATTCCGAATCTCTCAGGAATCGTTCTCAGATAATAATATCACAAATAATGGAGGCGAACACAGTCACATCACATGGGTCACACACATACCTGCGCTCCCACGATCAGCTGACTTATTAACATCCCAATAAGTCCTTCTCTGACCTATGTTCATCGAGGTACCAGTCTAAATCCGAGCAACACAAGGATTAGAGGGCCCTAAGCGAACGTAAACCTCCCGTGATAGCAAGTATGGTAGGTATGTCATACACATAAAAGTAATACATATACTAAGTACGTACACATCTTTGTAATCACCATAATATATTTTTGGTACACTTCTCAATCTCGTACCGACATATAAAGCTACACAATTTATATGTTCCCGGTTAAAATAATTATTTAGGCCGTCAATAGTTCTCACATCGTATAGGCACTCGTGCCCTAATTCGTAATTCCCCTTAGGTTCAAACTACACTTCTAGGTTTTACTCCTAATTATACCTCAAATGTCCCTAGTATATCAATCAATCAACAAGGAAGTGTTATCTCTACATATAACCAAGGTTACGGGACACTCGGGATTAAAACAGGCTGAAAAGCCTAAACTGTCAGCTCGTTAGAAGTCTCATTCGAACGAGGCTGTTTGAACGAGAGTTCATTCGAATGAACTGGGCCTTCTAACAAGATCTCGTTTGAACAAAAGTCTTCGAACGAACATCCCTCTCGTTAGAAACCAAACTGTCAACTCGTTAGAATCTCGTTCGAACGACCTGGGCAGGTCTTCTAACAAGTGGCCAGTTTCGAGCCTAGATTTTCCAAATCTCATTTTTCTAACTTCTCTTCACCTCTAACCTCATCTAAACATTAAAGTAACGATTGTTCAAAGCTACTAATCATCCCTAAACATGTTTCAAACGAATAACAACATTTATATGGGTTAAAATCACCCTAAACTACATCCAATTATCAAATCTCCAGCATTTTCCCCAAATCACATGAACTTGAACCCTAAAACTTATAAATCATCCATGGGCCTAATTAAATCCGTTTTTGTTTCATCCAAGATATTATTATCTTAAGAATAATCACCTACATACAATTCTACAAGCAATTCCTCATCAATATGCAAGATTCTAATTCCAAGTTTAATGGGTTTTCATCCATCTCCCAAACAAATACAATTATAACAAATTCCTACGCATGGAAGAAGCATTCTCTGCAATTAGTTGAAATTAAACCACTTGCCTTATGTGTATCTCTGAATTTGATGACGAATCTGATGAATTTCTCTCTCTCTCCCTCTGCAGAATTCTCCTCTCTTCTCTCTCTACAAGCTTTCTTCTCTAATGGTGGCAATGGAGGCTAGGGTTTGTCTTAGGAACTTTTGGGGCTAATTCTAATAACCCCCGTAGCCCTCTAATCAGTTAATGGCTGGTAATGGGTTAGTGGGTCTTTTAATTTTCCATTAAAAACTCCTAAAATTCGTTAATCAAAAATCCCAAAATTCTAAAATTACCAAACTACCCTTATACGTTGCCGTTATGGCCTAAAAATGCCCCGGGACCCAAACTAAACCCCCGGCTACTGATTTCTGACTATTTTGACCCTTTCGGATGCATTGGTGCACTCAAAATGACCATACGGTTTATAGAAATAAAATTCACTTTTTAATTATCATAATTATATTCCATAACGCGACTGTCACACGCGTCTCAACAAATTTTCCAAATTGCCGCATTTCAATCTCACGACAAGTTTCATAGTTAAATATTCATATATAGCCATATATACTCATTAATATCAAATACTAACTCGCATATCGCTAGTATTTTTATCCGTATTAATTTCCAATTAATACGCATTTAATTCAATTAATCCCATAAATAAATATCACCAAAAGTACGGGGTATTACATGCTTCCCCCCTAATTACAGAATTTCGTCCTGACATTCGGAACTAGAAAGTACCTGGTAAGAACAACTCTGGATAACGTTCTTGCATCTCATCCTCGCGCTCCCATGTGGACTCCTCGACATTATGATGTCGCCACTGAACACTCACTAACGGAACTATCTTTGACCGCAGTTTCCGCTCACTTCGGTCAAAAATAGCAATCGGCCCCTCCTCGTAGGAGCTATCAGGCTGGAGATCGATGTCCTCCAAAGCAATATGATAATGAGCCAAATCGTCTCTAAGATATTTCCTCAGCGAGGAAATATGAAATACATCGTGAATCCGATGCAAATGCTCCGGTAATCCAAGCCTATACGCAACCGGTCCAATCTGCTCAATAATAGGAAATGGTCCCACATATCTCGGTGCCAACTTCCATTTCTTCTCGAAACGCATAATCCCCTTCATAGGAGATACTCTGAGCAAAATCTGGTCCCCCACTTGGAACTCTCTGAAGAACCTCTTCGCATCAGCATAACTCTTCTGCCTGTCCTAAGCTACCCGAATGTGACTCCGAATCAATTCTATCCTCGCTGAAGTATCCTGAATTACTTTCGGACCAAGTAGTTTGTTGTCCCCCACCTCCAACCAACATGCTGGGGAACGACAAGGTCTACCGTACAACACCTCAAATGGATTAGCCAATGGTGAACTGGTAGGAATTATTGTAAGCAAACTCCACCAGTGGAAGATACTGCTCCCATCCACCCCCGAAATCAATGATGCACATACGTAGCATGTCCTCCAACATCGGGTTTGTACGCTCGGTCTTCCCATCAGTCTGCGGGTGATACGCCGTACTCAAACGCAATTTCATTCCCATGGACTCCTAAAAACTCTCCCAAAATCGCGAAACAAATATCTTGTCTCGGTCAGACACGATATTTAGGGGCACACCGTGAAGTCTCATTATCTCTGCAATAAAGATCTGGGCATACTATCACGTAGTGTAGTCTGTCCTTACGGGTAGAAAATGAGCGACTTTGGTTAACCTATCCACAATTACCCATACGGAGTCATGAGCTCTCTATGACGTAGGTAACCCCGTGATAAAATCCATGGATATGCTTTCCCACATCCACATTGGAATCTCCAATGGCTGTAGATGTCCTGCCGGTCTCTAATGATCCAGTTTTACAAGCTGACAAGTGGCGCATTTAGAAACAAACACGACAATATCTCTCTTCATCCCGCTCCACCAATACTGTCATCTCATGTCTTGGTACATTTTGTCCCCACCGGGATGTACCGCGAATCGTGAGCCGTGCGACTCTGCCATCACCTCGTGTCGCAATTCCTCCCCTTCCAGAACTACTAATCTCCCATTGAAGCGTAATCCCCCGTCTGAGCTAACGGTATAGCTTTCGGCTCCCTCTGCGAGTAATCGAACTATCAGCTCCTAACAGAACGAGTCATCTTCTTGTGCCTGTACCACTCTCGTGACAATCTGTGGCGTAACAGTCATTACTGACATGAATGATCGTGCCACTTCATCCTGGTGTCCCAATTCTTTCCACTTGGCCTTCCACACCCCTGCCACCTCATCAATAGGTCTGCGGCTCAACGCGTCTGCTACCACATTAGCCTTCCCTGGGTGGTATTGGATATCAAACTGATAATCTTTCACGAATTCAAGATACCTCCGTTGCCGCATATTCAACTCCTTCTGCGTGAATAGGTACTATAGGGACTTGTGGTCCGTGAATAATCGAAACTTCTCCCCAAAAAGGTAATGTCTCCAAATACGAAGGGCAAATACAACTGCCGCCAACTCCAAGTCATGAGTGGGGTAATTCTTCTCGTGAGGCTTAAGCTTACGGGAAGAATAAGCTATGGCCTGACTCTCCTGCTGTAATACACCTCCAAGTCTTTACAAGGACGCATTGGTGTAAACTAGATACTCAACTCCCGATATCGACAATGCTAACACAGGTGCTGAGGTCAACTTATCCTTCAACTCACCAAATTCCAACTGACAGGCATCACTCCAGATGAATGGTACACCCTTACGAGTCAGATGTGTCAAGGGACCCGCTATCTTCGAAAATCCCCAAATGAACCTCCTATAGTATCCTGCTAGTCCCAAGAAACTACGGATCTCTATCGGTGTCGTGGGCTGTCCCCACTCCCTCACCGCGGATACTTTCCCTGGATCAACAGATATCCCCCGATCGGAAATAATATGTCCCCAAAACTGGACCTCCTTCAGCCAAAACCCGCATTTCTCATATTTTGCATACAGCTCGTTCTGACGTAGTGTCTGCAAAACTTGCCTCAAATGCTCGACGTGCTCCTCCTCTATCTGGGAGTAAACCAGAATATCATCAATGAAGACAATGACAAACTGATCTAGGAAATCTCTGAACACCCTATTCATCAAGTCCATAAACACGGCTGGAGCATTGGTGAAATAAAAAGGCATAACCCGAAACTCGTAAGAACCATATCTCGTTAAGAACGCAGTCTTCGAGACATCCTCTTCCCTGATACACAACTGATGGTATCCCAATCGCAAATCAATCTTTGAGAAGAATGAAGCTCCTCTCAACTGGTCGAATAAGTCGTCGATTCGAGGCAACGGATACTTATTCCATATCGTGACCTTATTCAACTCTCGGTAATCCACACACAATCTCAGTGAACCATCTCTCTTCTTCATGAACAACACAGGGGCACACCACGGCGAAGTACTCCTCCGTATAAACCCCTGACCCAACAACTGTTCAATCTGATCTCGTAGCTCTTGCATCTCTGCCGGAGCCATACGGTACGGTGCGCGTGCTTTAGGTCTCGTATCCGGTAATAAGTCTATGACAAAGTCTATCTCTCGACTCGGGGGTAGGCCTGGTATCTCCTGAAACACATCGAAATACTCCCTGACAACTGGGATCGAATCTAAAGGAATCACAACCTCCTTAGAGGTATCCTCCTCTATGTAATACAAATGAGCGGTCGAACCTCCCTCTGGGCGAGGCATCGCCACTACAAACATCTCTCGCCCAGGAATGGCAAAAACAATGCTCCCACCGAAGCAATCAATCATGGATCTATAATCAGCGAGCCAATCCATACCGATAATCACATCGTGCACATGCATATCTAATACCAACATGTCTGCAAGCAATACCAAACTACCAATCTCTACCCCCACTCCCCGACATATAAAGAAAATAAGTGACCCACTCCCCAATGGTGAGTCTACACACGTCACTGTGCTCTCTGCTGTGGCTAACAACCCTAAGGCTTTCGCAAAATGTGTAGATATAAAGCAATGCGTTGCCCCCGTATCAAACAAAACCCGACCCATAGTACCATGGATAGGAAACATATCCTCAATCGCGGGTGGTGCCTGTGGACATTATAGACACGTCCATACTGTAACTGCCCCTGCTGCACAGGAACTGCTAGAATGGCTGGTAGAGCTGGCACCTGGGCTGGAGCTGGGAGAGTAGGTGGAAAAAGTGGCCTATGTGGCTCATGTCGAGCACCCTGCTTCTGCTGCGGGGCCCTGCCCCTAGCAGGACAGTCCTAGAATTTATGGCCAGTCTTGCCACAAACAAAACACTTCCCCGGGAAGTTCCCCCCTCTCTGTCCCTGCTGTCCCCGACCCTGGTGGCCGTTATCGTTCCTCCATTGGCCCTGCTGGCCCTTTTGAAACTACTGTTGACCATTCTGACCCTTCTGGTTCTGATGGCCGTTCGGACCCTGATGGCCCTGCCGGAAACCTCCCGGTTCGTACCTGAAATTTCCCGACCTGAACCTCTTGTTATCCCCCTACTGGGAACCCTAGTCACCCTGTCTCTGCCCCTGAAGAGATTGTGCCCCACTGGCACCATGTCCTCCAGTCCTGCCCAAATGGTTGGACTCTCCCAATCGGTTGCCCTCAGCCATGTGAAATCGGTGATCCTGATAATGGAGCAATACAGCGTTGACCACATCAGAATAAGTGGCCAATGATAGGTTCCCCAACAAATGATGACGAATCCTCCAAGTCAACCCGTCAGTAAATTTCTGTATCTTCCTCTTTTGTTGGTATCTCAGCCGAAACAATGTTCAGAAGATCAGTGAATTCGGCCTCATACTCGGCCACAGTCTTACCCTCCTGCTTGAGGCTCATCAACTTCCTCCTCATTTTCGTGTGAACAGCTGACAGAAAGTACTTGTGGTCGAATCGTACCCAACTAATTAAATACCGTGTAGCTACTCCTTTATTAAATCAATACAAAATGCCAAGTTGGTTCAGTTAATAGCATCACCGTCAAAAACATTTTTTTAATAATTACTAACCACCTAGTATTTAAAAAGTAAGTTGCCAAATTTTAATTAAGTCTGATTAACATGCAATAAAAGAAAAATGGAATAACAACATAATCCATTAACCATAACGAAGTAATGAAATAACCAACAAATAAATATAAGAGTCCGGAGGAAAACTCCTCACAACAATCCAACAACTGAAAATAATAAGACAAGTCTGAATCCTGAATTAATTACATGCCCAAAGTCTGAATAACTGAAATAAATGAAAAGTCTCTAAAGAAATGGGTGACATGCCCTACAACTGATAAATGTTGAATATAGAGTCAATATAGATGAAGCGTCTACGAGCAAAGTCCTGTAATTTCCACAAACAGCTACAGCTCGTCACCTGAATGAGGATCCTAAGCATGGTGTCCTTGTGGCTAGGCACCTAAAATGGTTTTTACAAAAATAGATTTGAAAGAAAATGGGTCAGAGCCCGAAAGTGGAAATCATTTTAAAAACGACAAGTGCTTTAAAAACACTAAAACATTAAATGCAAAATACATGTTAGGACGTGCACTCACATGAAATTCTCACCCCTCGACTACATGTGCACTCCTAACGTACCGTACCCATCTAAATAACATACATATGTAACCAAACTGTAATACATTCTATCCCTTACTACTCGATTCCCAAATTACATTCTGGCGTTCTCAATTAAATAGAGGGCTTTACATACACTCGGATTCTCAATAAGTAATACAATTCACTATCAATTAACCCGTTATGTTTTCTCAAAACATTACCATAATTATATTCACAATATTAACATGAAAGTTCCCATTAATTAAGTGTATATTATTCACGTCATAAATATACAATACAAGCACCCCGAGACTAAGCTGCGGTGCACACATACTCTGCTATCCATCCTGGTACATTACGTACATAAGGATCACGCATTCCGAATCTCTCAGGAATCGTTCTCAGATAACAATATCACAAATAATGGAGGCGAACACAGTCACATCACATGGGTCACGCACATACCTGCGCTCCCACAATCAGCAGACTTATTAACATCCCAATAAGTCCTTCTCTGACCTATGTTCATCGAGGTACCAGTCTAAATTCGGGCAACACAAGGATTAGAGGTCCCTAAGCGAACGTAAACCTCCCGTGATAGCAAGTATGGTAGGTATGTCATACACATAAAAGTAATACATATACTAAGTACGTACACATCTTAGTAATCACCATAATATATTGGTGGTACACTTCTCAATCTCGTACCGACATATAAAGCTACACAATTTATATGTTCCCGATTAATATAATTATTTAGGCCGTCAATAGTTCTCGCATCGTATAGGCACTCGCGTCCTAATTCGTAATTCCCCTTAGGTTCAAACTACACCTCTAGGTTTTACTCCTCATTATACCTCAAATGTCCCTACTATATCAATCAATCAACAAGGAAGTGTTATCTCTACATATAACCAAGGTTACGGGACACTCGGGATTAAAACAGGCTAAAAAGCCTAAACTGTCAGGTCGTTAGAAGTCTTGTTCGAATGAGCTCGTTCGAACGACCTGGGCAGGTCTTCTAACGAGTGGCCAGTTTCGAGCCCAAATTTTCCAAATCTCATTTTTCTAACTTCTCTTCACCTCGAACCTCATCTCAACATTAATCTAACGATTGTTCAAAGCTACTAATCATCCCTAAACATATTTCAACCGAATAATAACATTTATATGGGTTCAAATCACCCTAAACTACATCCAATTATCAAATCTCCACCATTTTTCCCAAATCACATGAACATGAACCCTAAAACTTATAAATCATCCATGGGCCTAATTAAATCCGTTTTTGTTTCATCCAAGATATTATTATCATAAGAATAATCACCTACATACAATTCTACATGCAATTCCTCATCAATATGCAAGATTCTAATTCCAAGTTTAATGGGTTTTCATCCATCTCCCAAACAAATACAATTATAACAAATTCCTACGCATGGAAGAAGCATTCTCTGCAATTAATTGAAATTAAACCACTTGCCTTATGTGTATCTCTGAATTTGATGACGAATCTGATGAATTTCTCTCTCTCTCTCTCTGCAGAATTCTCCTCTCTTCTCTCTCTACAAGCTTTCTTCTCTAATGGTGGCAATGGAGGCTAGGGTTTGTCTTAGGAACTTTTGGGGCTAATTCTAATAACCCCCGTAGCCCTCTAATCAGTTAATGGATGGTAATGGGTTAGTGGGTCTTTTAATTTTCCGTTTAAAACTCCTGAAATTCGTTAATAAAAAATCCCAAAATTCTAAAATTACCAAACTACCCTTATACGTTGCCGGTATGGCCTAAAAATGCCCTGGGACCCAAACTAAACC
Source organism: Sambucus nigra (assembly GCA_949130495.1). Lineage (NCBI taxonomy): Eukaryota > Viridiplantae > Streptophyta > Magnoliopsida > Dipsacales > Adoxaceae > Sambucus > Sambucus nigra. The sequence goes on along the minus strand of OX422217.1, from coordinate 14,639,715 downwards.
CCCGGCTAGTGATTTCTGACTATTTTGACCCTTCCGAATGCACTGGCGTACTCAAAATGACCATTCGGTTTATAGAAATAAAATTCACTTTTAATTATCATAATTATATTCCATGACGCGACTGTCACACGCGTCTCAACAAAATTTCCAAATTGCCACATTTCAATCTCACGACAAGTTTCATAGTTCAATATTCATATATAGCCATATATACTCATTAATATCAAATTCTAAGTCGCATCTCGCTAGTATTTTTATCCAGATTAATTTCCAATTAATAAGCATTTAATTCAATTAATCCCATAAATAAATATCACCAAAAGTATGGGGTATTACAGTAAATTATTTCATTCCTCAGCTAGAAAACACCCTTCATCACTAGGAAGGAGAACTTACTGATAAAACGTAATGCCCTTCGAATTGAAGAACGTTGAAACCACTTACCAAAGGTTGGTCAATAAAGTCTTTGAAGATCAGATCGACTGAAACATAGTGGTGTACATTGACGACATGCTCACCAAGATCAAGGTAGCGGCCGACCACATTTCAAATCTATAACAAACATTTAATCAACTAAAGAATCACCAGGTGAAGCTGAACCCAATAAAATATATTTTTATGGCTTCTAATGACCTTTGATGATGCAAAGTTTTCATCTATATAACGAATGTGTTAGTGTTATATTGATTATCATGTCTTAATATAAAAAAAATAACAAACGCATTATTAAAATTATCAACTTACACAGTATATAAACCACTTTGGAAATTCACGTTCTTGACGTTGAAATAAATCGAGAGATTCAATTTCTAGTTGCATCATATGGTCACCACACATGCAAAATAAGATTTTGTTTTATTTTGTGAAACATTAACAAAAGATTGTATAACATGGTAAAACAATACTTACTTAAGATAAGGCTCTATTTTATTCATAGTTATTCAAGATATACCTATGGATTTTATCAATAACGATATGGAACAATCGAGTGGGTTGTGCAACACCTAAGGGATGAACAAATTGAGAAAAAACTGACATCTTTGCATTACATTTCCCCCCCCAAATATATCATCATTACATTCTCCTCGAATGAATTTGGTTTCAACCTCATGAAGGTATATTGAACAAAAAGTACGACTTCATTAACAATGTACGCCTCTAGTATTGAAACTTCGGGATGAGTTATATTTTTTATGCTTAACTTAGCGATCCCATATTCCTGGACACAATGAATGTTATGTAGATAAATCATTTTACATAGAAAATAATAATCATATTCAAACATTTAAATAAATATTTTTAACATACCTTTCATAAGGGAACATCCATCGGGTCTTTACTGGGTCTGTAGGCATCGCCTCGTGTGGTAAGTAAACCCAAATAGACCATAACAAAAAAAAATTATTGGTGGGAAAATTATTTCAAGCTTTCATAGTATAAATACAATCACTTTCTCTATTTTCACCAGGTCCTTCACATTATAAGTTTTTGCTAATAGTAGCTGAAAGAAGTTTGACAACTCAATTAATGCGGTATTAATATCCTTTGACAAATATCGATGTATTCATATTGGGATAAGTCATTGCAAAATAACATGGCAATACAGACTTTTTGAACTTTATATCTTCCCATCCTTAATGCTCACATTTCTAGACATATTGGCTATACAACCATATGTGAATTTAACTGAATTTAAGAACACGTAAAAGTATTTTCCCTCTTCTGATGTTAAGGTATAAGAAAAATGTGGTTTCAGCCATCTCTTACCTTTTTCTTATAAAATAAACTCCTTTCTTATATTCATACCTGCTAAATCCCGATGATACTTGTTTGTATCTGTTGTCTTTCCATTCATGTTGTAACAATGCTATCATATATGTTCTTCTCAATATGCATTGAATCGAGATTATGTCTTAATTTGAGCTTTGAGCAATACTCTAATGCAAAGAAATAACTTTTTTTGTATTCCTCCAGGATACGTTTTCCCTTCATATCCTTACTATTTGGATGCTTACCCGATTTCAAAATTTTCACCCTCTCTAACTCCTCTAATATGTCATCTCTATTAAAATCCCTCTGTGCTAGTCTATCTTCTTTTCTTCCATCATCTAGCCTACTATTCTGCCAAGAATGGTAGGAAGTGAAATATCGACGATGACCCATATAACATATTCTACTTCTCGATCATTGTGAAAAAGGTGTCTTCATTGCATACTAGACATGCATTGTACCCTTTCGTGCTCTGTCCAGATAAATTTTCGTATGCCTGGAAGTCACTGATCATCCACAATACACTTGCATGTAAATGAAAATATTCCTTAACAAAATTATTCCATGTTTTTACACCAACATGGCACAGGTCTTTCAACTCATCTATTAAGGGTCATAAGAATATATGCATGTCCTTAATCGATGCTTATGGACCCGAAATTAACAAAGCCATCATGAAAAATTATTCCATCATACATAGCCATGGTAGGAAATTGTGAGGCAAGAGTATTACCGGCCACATATTGTATGAGTTACTCATATTTATAAATGGATTAAAACTATCGGAATAAAGGCCTAACCTTACATTCTAAGAGTCATTTGAAAACCAAGGTTACTTCTTATCAAAGTCTTTCCATGCCTCGCCAGTAACTGGATGTCTCAAAACATCCTGTGCATCGACTCATTTTTTGTATGTCACCTCATATCAATAGTTGTATATCTTGACATATAAAATTGTTGCAACCTTTGTTTCAAATGGAAGTAATGATGTACTTTATGAGGAACATTATTTCGTTTCTTATCATCATACTTGTAGTTAGGCTCATCACATACCAAACACCAATCCGCATTTTTATTCTTTTTCGAAAACAATGCACAATCATATACTACACCAAAATAGGAAACTAGCATGGATTAAAATAGTGCCCGACGCAATTTGGTACGGTTAAAAACCATGCCAGAATCAGGGGTGCCAGATTTTCTGGTGCGGTTTAAAACCGTGCCAAATTTCCCAAACTGGCACACTTTTGACATGCTTTTAAACTGTGCCAGTTTTTTATCTGGCACGCTTTTGGCACACTTTTAAACTGTGCTAGATGTTAAATCTAACGCGCTTTTGGCACATGTTGAAATCGTGCCAAATTGCCTATTTTCTAGCACGATTTTGGCACGGTTATAAAGCGTGCCAGATTGTTTTATAAGCATGCTCATTTTTATAAATTGTTATGGTTTTGGAACAGTTTTAAACCGTGCCAGATTTTTCAATTAATAAAAAAATAATTATTGGAAACAAATCTCGAAAATCTGCAAATTCCAAATATGGTAGGAAAAATATTTATTAGTTGCAAAAAAAATTCACAAATTATGAATATCGCAGGTTGTTGATAAACTAATGTGCATACAAACTTCAAAAAATTACAAGAGTTAATACCAATATAAAGCCCGCATAACCATAAAAGTCGACAATAACTTCAGAAAATTACAAGATTTAATAGTTACCAGATAAAAAAAAAAAAATTGGGCAGAGTTTCCTCTATTTTTTGAGCATTCCAAAACCTGCTAACGTAAACTCTGCCAATATAAAGCCCGTGCGGCCATAAAAGTCAACAATAAAACTACTACAGTCAGCACGACCATAAAAGTAAACAATAAACTACTAAAGATTGCTCGGCCATAACACAAAAAATAGAATCCTGAATATTAACGACACTAAATATATAATCCCCCTGTTGTAAAGAATCGACTTCTTCGTGTGTTCCAAGTGGATTAAAGCTAGCGATTGAATGTCATCCAATAAAAAAATAGGACACAAAAAAGATACAATATTAGCAACCAAGTTATTTTATAAAAAAATCCTATTCAAACAGAAAATTGCATATACGAGTTACAATTATTATTATATTCTCAAACTGAAAGTCTCGTGAGTACGTGGTTAGTTCATACAAGTTACATTAATCTCATACGATGTGTTACTACCTCTTACGGGGCCGATTGGGGGCTGGTTTGGACTTTCACCCTTTAATGGCTTATTTTTTAGCCTAATCTAGAAATTTTCAAATTATCGTTATATGATCAAACCGGGGGACTCGTGACTACGCGGTCAGTTCCTATGAGTAACATTGGTCCCGTGCGAGGTGTTCATGCCTCTTACAGAGGGCCGTTTGGCGGCTGAATTGGGTTTTCACCATTTAACGGTTTGTTTTTAAGCCTAATCTTGGTATTTTTAAATTATCATCATATTCATAAATCGGTCAGTTCCTACGAGTTACATTGGTCCCGTGCGAGGTGTTAGTACCTCTTACAGGGTCGTTTGGGGGTTAGTTTGAATTTTCACCCTTTAACGGCTTATTTTTTAGCCTAATCTGGAATTTTCAAATTATCATCATATTCATAAACTGGGAGACCCGTGACTACGCAGTCAGTTCCTACGAGTTACATTGGTCCCATGTGATGTGTTAGTACCTCTTATAAGGCCGTTTGGGGGTTGGTTTGGGTTTTCACGCTTTAACGACCTGTTTAAGCCTAATATAAATATTTTCAAATTATCATCATATTCTCAAATCGGGAGATCCATTACTACGCGGTCAGTTCCTACAAGCTATATTGGTCCTGTGGGAGGTGTTCATGCCTCTTACGGTGCTGTTTGGGAGTTGGTTTGGGTTTTCACCCTTTAACGACTTGTTTTTAAGTTTAATCTAGATATTTTCAAATTTTCATCATATTCTCAAATTGAGAGACCCGTGACTATGCGGTTATTTCGTACAAGTTACATTGGTCACGTGCGAGGTGTTCATGCCTCTTACAGGGCCGTTTGGGGGCTGAATTGGGTAATCACCCTTTAACGGCTTATTTTTAAGCCTAATCTAGATATTTTCAAATTATGTTCATATTCATAAACTGATAGACCCATGAATACACGGTCAGTTCCTACGAGTTACATTAGTCCCGTGCGAGTTGTTAGTGCCTCTTACGGGGCCGTTTGGGGGTTGTTTTGGGTTTTTACCCTTTAACGATTTGTTTTTAAGCCTAATCTAGAAATTTTCAAATTATCATCATATGCTCAAACCGAGAGACCCGTGACTATGCGATCAGTTCTTACGAGTTACAATGGTCCCGTGCGAGGTGTTAGTGCCTCTTACAGGGATGTTTGGTGCTGGTTTGGGTTTTCACCCTTTAACGACTTGTTTTTAAGCCTAATCTAGATATTTTGGGAACCATAAGCTTATGTGACATTACTAAATCAGTATATGTGTTTCATGCATTTCCTTAGTACATGAAATTGCCCAATTTGACCTTGAAAAAAGGTACACACACTAAACATCACCGTAAGTGGTGCATGCAAACCAAAGTCAAAACCATTCACTATTTACAAACTTCATAACAAGGCTACATATACCATTTGCCAACAAGCACATTTCCCAAGAACGCAAGAATTGAATCAACATAGCTAACCCTTGGGGAAAAGAAAGAGTAAATTGAAGTTAAAGAAGGTTAGATTCAAATGAAAAACCCACCACGACAATACCTTGCAGAAGGAATCACTATCTAGACTAGTCTTTGTGAAGAGGGAACACATGTATAATTCCCTTGCATCTTACCCAATTCTAATTCACCATTTTCCAAAAACAAACCCGAATTTGTGATAGTACTCCAGTGTCACTACTCTCACCTTGCTCATTAATAGACCCAACCAAGAAATTCGATACTACCCCCAATACAACCAATGCACTATCTTACTTAGAAGGAGGCGATTGTGGGTCACAGCCATCGCATTGACCCAATAAAGCTAAACCTGCCTCCTTAATAATCACATCAGAATACAACTAACCTCTGTTTCTCCGCTTGAATGAGTTGAGATGAGGATAGGTCTCCGCCTTTTTCACGAAGAAGTGAGGATTAATGTCCAGTTTAGGACTTACCCTTCGTACGTGATTATACCCTTCCAAATTGGGCGTAATGACTGAAGCAGACCCATTAAAGTCGGTGCTGGTATCTTTCTCAAATAGGCCCCTTGTACTGTAGCAAAATAAAACTAGACTGATTCAATTGGGACACTGTATATAACACAGGAGTGGAGTGGGCCTTTTAGTGCTTAAAGACCAAGGGTCCTACATCGGCCCAATAGCTACAAAACCCCTCCCACACGCCTTACCCCTAAAATATCAACGGGCGTCTCAATTTCAAAATTGAGATGACTAGCTATTGATAGCTCATTTTGTACTTCCACCACAATAAGGTTGACACCTGTTCCCCATTCGACACCTTGTTCCCAGCCGTGTAAACCACACGTGCTAGTACAATGCCTCCTCCTCTATTCTAACTTTTAACATCCATCTCTCCAGAACTTAGGAGGGAACACAACACCAGCTCCTCAACCCAGATTGGCAGAAGCAACAAAAATCTTGAAGGATTTCTGCCCACCTGAAAGAACTCCCATATAGAGGGCTCTCTCTTACTATCTACTGCTCACTTTTTCACCCAAAAAATATCTTTCCAATATGTTGTTATAAAGGAAACCATTACTTTCACATCTCTCTTGTAATTTCCCATATTCAAAACCCACTACACCAACCCAATATAAATCAGTGTTATTTAACAAAGGTGTGATAATATATGTCACCATTAATACTAAGAATTTGAAGTAACCTCTCATCAGTTTCATATTGAAAGCTTGTTATTCAAAACAAAGGATAAATTAAAAAAACATAATCAATGATGAAACAGAAGCTAAAGGCGAGGTGCCTAAGGACGGAAAGGTAAACTATAAATCAATGTATAACTGCGAAAGCGAAAGAAGAAATATAACAGGACTGTTATATGTACATAACTGTTATGTGTACATATAATAGGGTTATTATATGTATATAATAGGGCTGTTATATGTATATAACAACTATTTATGTTACACACACACACACACACACACACACACACACACACACACACACACACACATATATATATATATATATATATATATATATATATATATATATATAGCCTCATCAAAGCTCCGTTGATGTAGCAACATGAAACACACCTTTTAAAGCCTCGTCAAAGCTCTCGTCTTCATGCATATCATCTTTGAACAATCTCAAATGATCATTGCTTCCACACAATGTTAACTGATGCAAATATGCTATTGAGAATTATAGATAAGATCACATTGGTCAGTGGAAGATTTGAATTCATTCCGTCAAATATGATTCCAACTAATGATTACCAAATTCTATATTGACAAATCTACAAGGTAAATAAGTGGATTTGGTACATGTGTAGGTCATTTCTTGGGTGGAAATACAAATAATATATTATAGTGCATATTACGACTATAATATTCATATTACAGTCTCTATAATATGCATATTACAGTTGTAATATGCACTACAATATGCATATTACATCAGTTAAATGTTAGAACTAAAGAGACAGAAATCCACTTAAGAGACAAAAATCCACTTAAGTCAAATTCAATCTAGATTCATTTGGAAAAATCCATTTTGTTGATGATATCATTATTTTCAGCAATGGCTGCAAAAGAAGCCTTACTAGTATTTATACATATATACTAGTTTTCATCCCACACGATGCACAAGGTTGAAAAATACATTATAGTAAGTGTGCGTGCAAGAATTATCACAGTATAACTAGAAAGAAATATCAATATGGAAAATAATCAATCACTCATGACACAGTGTAGTAGAAACCTGAACATTTACAAAACTTATTAGTCTTGCTCTGTTATAAGTGTCTAAATGATCATGCTTCGTTACTTACCTAGACGAAAATATGTTAATCATAGAAACCCAAAATAAAAACAAACACTTCATTGAAAGAAGTATGTCCAGTTCACATGAATATGAATATAAAATAGATAAATATTTGTTACCTTGGGAGAGGGAGATAGAGGAGAATTAATGTCAGAAAAGAGGGGTAGCGAAAGAAGGCTTCAAGGTTGAGACTTTTACGATGGAAAATTTGTAGGTGTCTGTAATCCCTGAGAGTACTTCCCATTACAGCTTCTACATCCTCCTTTGTGGTTACCACAAAGGATGTTCATTAGATCAAAGATTGTAGACTAACCTGAGAAAAAAAAATACAAAAAAGTTAACAATTCGAAAATATAAATAGAAAGTATATTAAATAGATCAAATATTGTAGAGTTAGAAATAAAAGTATACATTCGACATTATGTATAATGTCTACTAATTCACATGCATTAACAACTTAATTTATGATATATTGAACCATCCATGATCTTTATATCAACACTACATATGCTTTTTTAAAATATTCACTTGCACATTTTGTTGAACAACCAACGTTCAACAAATAAGTATCAAATTCTGAATTCTTTCAAATTAACTAAAAGAATCACATAAAGTTATAGTACATTACAATTACAAAAAGTATCAAGACAAATGTTTGATTCGACATATGACATTCTTTTGTGCAAGGACAAGTATGGGAAAGTATGGGCAAGTGTATTTCAAAAGGAGTCTTTGGCAGTTGCATAAAAATGAATGAGATTAGTAAATGGTGGTGATACAAGATTCATTTGTCGAATGCAAGAAACTGATCACTGCATAAATGCATATGAAGGATGAAAAAGGGTCAAGAATTATTTATCAATCCCAATATTAATGCTAAATGTGCACAAAAAGGTAATTTGAGGGGCTGGTTTTATTTTGTACATAAAAAGAAGGATGTTTCATTTATATACATGTTAGTTAGATGTTTTATGAATGAGAAATAATTTTATGTGTGTGTGTGTGTGTGTATGTTATATTTAGTAACAAAACAAAATATGGATAAAACCTATGAGAGATGATGGTTGGCGGTATGAGAAATAGAAAGGAAAGGCCCTTTGAGTAGACAATAAAGATAAAGTTGCCAAGGTATTTGACAAAAGATGATCAAGAAGAAAATTATTTGTCATCTATATTTACTTCCCACAAAATATGATCAGGTAGCATGTGATAAGGAGCTTCCTAATATATTAGATGCAAACACTACAAAATCCCCAATATAGAGTACAAAAAGCAAAAGGAAGCAGGGGAATTGAAATCTAAAGAAGTAAGTAAGGATATAGAAGAAAATTAAAATAAGAGTGAGGCCTCTAATGCATGACCATCCTAAGGATCAATTGGATTTTCTACAAATTTCATCACCTAAACATACCAACTCATTCATTTGGTCAATTGGATCAATGGGATTTTCTACAAATTTCCTCTATTTAATGAATAAACCACATGAGACATTAACTTATCATTTTCAGCATACATGTTTCTTCTACTATGTCCAACTATTCTTCACTTGGGTTGATGGCCTGCTTGTGTTGAAGTGCATTTTCAAAAATCCTCTTCAAAACCCTTAAATAAGTGGTCAGTAAAAAAATAGCTATAAAATTAGTTGCAAAAAGAATACGAATCAAATATTCATTTCAGATATGCTTCCCCGATTATAAATTTAACAAATACTCGAACTCGACATTTTTAACCTTTAGTATGTAACTGAAAACCCAAGGTAGAAAAAAAATATTAATTTAGATATGCTTTAATAGAGTATTAATTCAATAAACATACCAACTCAGTCATTTGGTCGATGCAAAATAGTGGTCGTGAGGGTAAATATGGGTACTTCTCGCCGAGGACTTCATAGAAAGATTTCTCTGAATAACCCAAACACCTAAACTTCAAGACCCAACATGAAGTTCAAATCCACTAAATATGTGCAAGAAAAGTAGTTAAACATCTAACTTATAGCACTTTAATCTACAAAAATTTGATAGATTGATAAGAAAACCTAATGACTATTTTTTTTAAATGATAGTTACACAATCAATATACAACAATCACTATATCTACATAATTTTAATAATCAATATAAAACAATAGACAGTGTAGATCTAATACCATCAAGTAACATCATAGTGTTCTTGTAAAAACCCCAAAAATGACCCTACATCGTAATACCATCAAGTAAGTTACCATTGAAGAGATATACGAATATAAGATAAATCATTTAAGAGAAAAATACAAGTGTAAATGGAAACCAATTAAAATGAATGTGATTGAAACATACCTTATGATGAATGAAACGATTGAGCTCCAAGGAAGGACAAAGGTTGCAGTGTGGCTGGGATGATAGCAGGTCACCGTCAAGAAAGAGGGTGGGTGGGGGTGGCAGCGTGTAATCGAGAGGGAGGGCGGAGGTGGGAAGAGGTACTCGTAGAGAGAAAGGAGAGAGGGAGAGATAGAGTTAGGTTAGAAATTAGAATGATTTGGTCCTCTTGAAATTTTGGTCCCGCTTGAAATTTTGGGGTGTTATTTTTTTAATGAAGTGTTCCCATATTTGGCACGATTTAAAATTGTGCCAGATTTTGGCACGGTTTTAAACAGTGCCGGATTATGATAAAACTGCGCCAGATTCTGGCATGGTTTTAAACCATGCCAGAATCTCCTTCCCTCAGCGTGCCAGATTGCAATTTTTGGTGTAGTGATATTTTCACATGTAAATCGATTCATAACCGAGTCCTAAATCTAGAAAATTTGTTTTGCTACATAATGCGAGGAGAGGATCTTTGAATCTGGATAAGCTTCCTTCAATAGTTGGAGTATTATATTAACTATTTATTTCTCCAGTGGTTAAGAACCTTAACATGCATCAACTTTATAAGAAATTGAAATGAGGAGATTTTTTACATCCTCGATATAGCTCTTCTCCGAGTTCACCAAATAATTTATTATATATACTAGAAGCATCTCCACTCTGCTCGGGAGAACTATTGGGGCAAAATACATCATTTAAGAACCCGAGCATGTCATCATCTTCCTCTTCAACTTTAACATTTTCTGGAAGCTATGCACTTGATATGTTTTCTTAATCATTCACCTCCTCTCCATAATTTATCCAGCAAGTATAACTTTATGACATTCCATAACTCAACAAATGACTTCTGATAGTTATTAAATCATGGAAATATGCATTTTTTACAATCTCTACATGGACATCGTGATATATTATTTTCATCCAGGTGGTGTCTTGTGATCGTAATGAACGAATCAACATCAGATTTATATTGCTCAGATAATTTATTAAGCAGAAACATCCAACTCGTATCCATCTTCATATTCTTGTTATCGTATACCAACGTATCATTACAGATTCCAAACCTAGGAAATAAAGATTAAAATATAGTCCTATATAACTATATAAAGTATTTAATCCCCAATCGTAGAGTACATTTAATACATAAAAATGAAGAACTGCTGAAGAATAATCAGATGTCAATTGTTGGAGCCTATGAACCACGGACTCGTAATACTCGTTTCGACACGTGACACGTGATTCTTCCAAAAACTAGGATACGACACGCTAGGATAAGTATAATATGTAATATATATTTAAATATATATAATAATGAAATGAAACATATTTTTCCATAAATGACATTATTAGAGCATTCTTAACATGAAATTAAGAAAATTGAGCATACAAAATAAATTTCGAACACACTTTAACATTAAAAATCATAAATAAAGCAGAATCACTATCACAAAATTCAAATACATGATAATGTGTCGGAGAGCGCACATAGTACGAGTTTCGACACGATACATGACCCGTGGCTTCCGAGAGAGTGTTCGTGCTTCATAGGTTCGAGCTCAAACAAACTGTAACTTCCCTAAATAAACCTGACACTATGCCATATAACTCAATTAAAAAACCCACTTTATGTTTGTAATATTAATGTTAAATTTCAGGACGATTTCAACACAATTAGCAATGATTGTGTTGCAAAAGAAAATAACTAAAGGTGATCAAACAGAGTTAAGAAAATAAAACTCAACCCCATATCTTTATACCTTTTTTTCAAACTCATTCTAACTTACAGAACATCTATATTAAGTATAACTACATACTCCTGTATTATTTCTTATTGACATCCAAAAGCTTAACATATAATAATAATAAATTAAAATTTTTCTTCGACTTCTGACTAGCCAATTCCAAATTTGACTAAAAGTGTAGAATCTGGTTGAGGTAAAGTTAAGATAAATGACCACCACTCTATTTCTAGATATTTATGATATTAGTGTCTTGATTAAAAAGAAGAATGATCTGATTAAGAAGAACAAATGGGTACTATATGAGATAATATGTGAAAAACTAACTCGAGATCTTCATCTCTTAAGAACATAAATATATGGCATCTCCAATGAATCAACCATAATAACATTCCTCACCTTTTAGACAAATATAAAATCAAGCTCTTCCGAAGAACCTTTATACCTCATAAATCTTTAACATATAGCCAAATAAGACAACCAAATATAGATAATAAAATAACTAAATCTTAACCCCGTATCTTAATACCTTACAAATCTTAATCCCACATATTATTTGAAATACTTACATCTCCTTATAAAAAATCAGATAATAACATACACTTAGGAAAATGACAAACAAATTGCAATACAAAAATTGGTCCATGTTGAAATACCTTTTTAACAAATCTCAAATCAAAACAAATCACAAATCACAAATCAAATGCTTACCATTGGGGAGGGAACCGCTGTGACTCGGCCGGGGCAAAGAACCATTGGGGAAGGAATAAAAAAATAAAAAATTAGATTTGTGAGACTCATTCTAGGATTTGATCGTGTGAAGTTGGGTTTCGGGGGTTAAAATTAATCTTAGGTGAGAGGGAGGGGGGAGAAAAGAAGCGAAGTTGGGTAGGTTTAGTTTTGGGTTGTGTATGCTTTGTAAAATTAAGTAATTTTTAATTTTGAGTTAATTACACTGGCCCCCCTAGACGTTTCCCTTAATGGAACTTCCCCCCATTGTTTTAATTTTCTTGATTTTCACCCTAAAGTTTCACTGATAGTTCAAATGACCCAAAAACGTAACGATCGTCTCTTTTTTGGTGGGAGATGGTTCACGTGATTTGCACGTGTGTTGTAAGTGAGAGTATGTTAGTATTTTCAGGCATAAAATCAAATGCTTAATTACCTAGAGAAATAAGAAAAGAAGGTAAAACCCTAACTCTCAATATCATCATTTCTCAAATCGTTCAGCATTGATTCCGATTGGATATCACTTCAAATGGTTTGGGAATTGAGGAAAGGCATGTTCGATGTGGGTGAAGTGCCCCAAAACTCCAATCTATGATAAGTTTTATTTCTTTTATTGTGTTTATTTACTGTTATTCATCGATTTCATGTTGTGATTGTGTTGCATGTTGGCCCTTTCTTAATGTGTCGATGTTTTCAACCTTTAAATAAGAGATGTGTAGCATAAATCCATTAAAAGACAATTTTTTAATTCCTAATGTTCAATAAAGTCGGGTTTTTTGTTATTATTTATGATGCATGTCATTATTCAACCTTGTCCTTTAGTTGAAAAGGAGGCATGTTGTTTTTTGTTGTTCATTCCTTTTTTTGAGACATGTCCCCCATTCATACTATAACCATTTATTTTAATGTTGTTTTTTGCTCCAATTATGTCCCCCCCTTTAAATCCATTTTTTTGTTTTTGTAGAGAAATCATCTGAGTACTTCATCATTAAGCTTTATCATGGAGGGAAGATTAAATTGGTTGGTGATGAGGTATATGAAGGGGGGATGTTGCAAATGTAGATTAATGTCATGATGATGAGATGCCATGCATTAAGATAATGCTAATGCTGAAGGAGTGAGGGTATACATCCAATTGCATAATTCATTTTTTGGCAAGATGTGACGTCAATTGAAAATACTAAAGTGTATAATTAATGATGTTGAAGCAATAAACTGGAAGAAGTATGCTAAAAAGAAAGATGTTATGGTAATTTATGTTGAACATTTGGATGCTGGAGAAGTGCCTGGTGAGTGTGAAGTGGAGGTGGAGGTTGTAGATGAAGATGAATTTGAAGTGAACGAAGATTTTGAAGCAGATGTCGAAACATCTGATTTTGAAAGCATTGATGATATATTTTTTAGTGTCAGTTTTGATGATCTTGGCAAGTACACAACTGATATAGTGAGCTCTAAGAGTGAAAGTGATACATATAATGTCCAAAGAAAAGGAGAAAATAGAGATAAAGTCAAGGTTATTGATGAAGGTAGTGGTGGAAATGAAGGCTAATGAGTTAATAAGGGTGTAAATGATAGGGTGCCATTAAATGCAAATTTAGACTCTGAAACAAACTATACCCCTTCAGATGAACTTCAAAGCATGTCATCATCTGGAGAGGAGGACCATGATGTGACAACCTTCCTACTAAAATAATAGGTGGCTAGCCCAATACTCTAATAATCACATGAATCATAGATGGTCCATTCTCAGCATCATTGTCGATTAAAATAATAGTACGAGATAACCACCAATCATTTTAGAAAACGGACTGTCAATAAAAAAAATTGTAAATAAAAGAAAAACACTTAGACAATCCAACTCGCAAAAACGGTGGGTACCAAAAATCAATGGATAAAGGAAAGACAATGTAATAAATAGTAACTGAATAAGCTATCGGTTAACAGTTCAATACAAATAGTTACACCGAGCATTACAATTTAAATATCACATTATATTAAATGAGTACAATGCATGGGCAATACTCCGAATAAATAAATTGAACATAACTAGAGTACAAAAGATAGAAGCGTCTAAAACAAATATCCTACAACATTCGCAAAATGCATAGCTCCATCTGAAAATGAGAGGTCAATACGGGTGTCCTTGCGGTAAAGCACCTGAACGGACAAAGAGTTGCATGCACAACAAAGAAATAAAGACGGGCCAGGGCCCGATTTGATATGATTACCATGTGAATAAAATGCATGACAGTTAAGTGCGTAAATCTCTCGCAATTAACATAAAATTTCTCACCTCTCATTCTAAAAGCACAACCAAGCGCAATATCAATGATGATGCTCAATGATCACATAAGTATGGGAGAACTCATCTAATTTACTCAAGGAGACATAAATAAATCAATTCACAATATAAAGGCACAGTTCCTATTCTCTTTAGGAAATACATGTATGGAAATTCATTTTATCAATTGTTTACCAATTCAATTTCATTACTAAACTTTCTTTACCAATTTCATTCCCTTTCTTCCATCCAAGAAAAACATATATATATAAAGAAAGTTTTATTATCATAAAAATGATTTTTCATTTCATTACATCCCACTTCCCCTCTTCCATCCAGGAAAGGTATATAACTTCCCATCTCCCTTCTTCTATCCAGGAAATGTATATAAAGCCATTTTATTATCATACAATGCTTTAACAACATAAATGTCCCACATTATTAAAATAGTTATATTCCACAACATATAACGCTTTCTAAGACCGCCCGTCCGGGTTTCCCCACTGTGCGCGCCCCTAAATGGCTATCATCTTCCAAGGCCTATCATCAAGACAACCTCGGATCCTAACGAAACATCGGGAAGCGACCATATGTCTGCAGGAGAGTCATAACCACACCCATAATTACCTCACCAGCGCAGAAAAATATTCAATAATCGCTCATATGGCCTAGGAGTATATTCACCCTGCATTCATTAGGCAGGGGGACTTCACCTTACGCGCACAACTTACCTTATGATAGAGATTTAGAGAGGTGTGTTTACATATATTATCATTTATGAAAACCATTTCTTTTTCCATATGAAAGGATTCATATTTTATATTCTCAAAAATCATTTATTCTCAATGATGAAATACCAATTTTAGAATATGGAATTCCTATTCTTAAAGTCATATTTTATTAATGACCTAAGATCCGAAGTGCCATTATCCCCAAACTAGTCTCCAAGAGTCCACAACAATATCCTATATCATCAAAGTGAGTTTCCCTCAATAGTAATCTCCCAAAAGTCTTAACATTAACATTTTCACCTTTTATACATTTTAGATTAACTTCCTATATCAACAGACATTAATCTTTCTAAACTAACCCTCGAAATAAGACCATTTATCCCTATGCTAGCCTAGGGTATTTATCTACCCAACTCATCCCTGTAAACTCTTTATTACTTCCCAAAGGAAGGTTCCTAAACATCGAACCTAAAAGAAAAGACCCAAAACAAAACTAGGAAAATCTCACAAAAATAGGGTAGCTGAATCGATTCGCCTAGGGTCGAATCGATTCGCCTAGGGTCGAATCGATTCGCCCCTGACTGCGAATCGATTCGCCCAAAAACGAATCGATTCGATGAGCAAAACCAATATTCTGCCTCGGTCCAAATCGATTCGGCCTTATCTGAATCGATTCAGTCTCCCAGACCTGTATCCTACCTCCTAACCGAATCGATTCACCTGGGAGCCGAATCGATTCGGCCCTGCGAATTTTCCCAATTTGGGCTACAGGTTTAATAATCCTAATTTTCCCGAAACCTCAAATCTTCCATTTTCTCCAACCTCAACAACATCCAAGTCTACCATAACAACCCTATACAACAACTAACTAATTTGTCCAACTCAAAGCAAGTTAAACTACAAAATTAAGGGTTTAAAGACCAAAATTAACAAAAACCCATTTATGGTTTAAATCTCCAAAAACTAACTATACATGCAATTTATCACATTAAATCAATATCTATCAAGTAAGTAACTTGCCTCAGGTTTGTAGTCCCGGATTCTCTTCCGGAAGCAACGGATTCCAACTCCAAATCTCCATCTCTCTCTCTTTTCTCCATTTTCTCCCAACTCGCTCTTCTCTCCTTCTCTCTCTAACCCTCTCTAAGTTTAAAATACAAATGAGAAATAAAAGGGTTGGGAGACTAATATACCTGAATTTCATCAAGTCTAGCCTTCAAATTCTACTACACAATTAAAATGACTCGTAACAACATCATTAAATTATAACTAGTCAAAAATGCCCCGGAACCCAAAAATACGACTCGGCCCCAATTTCGACCAACTCAACTATTTCTGGACTAACCGTACCCTCTAAATTGGCATCCGAGATATTATACAACATTTTATGTTCTAGTGTCATTATTAAATTATTTACAATGACCCAAATGGGATATAAATCATAACCGTCGTTTTAAAGAACAACGACGCAATAAAACACAATATGATGCTATTTACCTTCTCATTACTATAACTAAGCAAAACATAGTAAGTACAATCCCTTAATCTCATGGGAAATAATATTTATTCCAACTTTCTCCATTTTATAAAATTAGCCCATCGGGCAAAATAATATAAAATAGTCACTCAAAAGTCTGGGTTGTTACATACTCCCCCCTTAGAAGGGACTTTTGACCTCAAAATTTAGGAGTACAGTATAACCATAATAAGGGTATACAATACTAAACCATCGTTTGATCATCCTTAGCGAACTCCTCGCTATTATGGCATCCCAATTGGACTCGAACTAAGGTAGTCCCTATCGATTTCAGTCTACATCCTTTGTGCTCTACATAGCACCAAATCGTTCATCAAGAACTATCGATCCTACCTTTCTATGACGGAAGATGATACTTATTTATCTCGTCAAAAGTTTCCTTTCTTTCTGAATCACGTTATATCCCTTCCCAGGGAATACCTCATTAACACTAACTCCTTACCTCCAATACTACGTGACCTCTAATCGAGTCGGCGTAGCCCTTTCTATGTATGCGGCTCAAGGAGTCCAATCCTTTAAGAAATGTTCTCGGACCACTCCAAGTCTAAGGAACATATTGTCCGCTGGTTCCATCCAATGAGTATGCAAATTACTCAATTGACTACACAGGGCCACACAAAGTGCCATACCTTTGACAATGATTCGAATCATTGTACAGAATTTTGATCTATAAAAGCTACTGCTCCCCTTCTTCCTTCAAGCCAAACACACCCATTCGAGGGATGCCTTTCGGCATTTGGTTAACTTCTCCATAAAGAGCGGGGTGTACTCCTCTATATATAGTCTTCCCATATCGGTTGTAAAAGCAACGATTTCATCAAATGATCCACACTTACTCAAGTAATATCATGATCATTACGATGCCGACAATTCAATAAAAATGTCCATGAATATACCCTTCCTTGTTCCACCACTGCTCTCTTCACACTAGTAGGTGAAATGGTCAATCACGGACATAAAATCTCTTTCTATAGCGTTCTCTTGATTAAGGTCGTTCCACTTGGCTTTCATGCATTCGCTAGTCACCCCCACGATTATTTACTCGGCGTACACGCTACCCCATTCGCATTTCCTTAACGAAAGGGAATATTCAATTGATAGTCCTTTATGAACTCCAAACACCAACTTTTCCACCCCAACAACATAATGCAACAACATTTTTTTTGGAAAAGACCAAATTTCCTTCCCAGGAAGTAGTGCCTCTATTTCTTTAAGGCGAAAACTACCACTACGAACTTTACATCGAGCCTGGGATAATACTTCTCACGAGGTTTAAATTTATGATATGCATAAATAATGGGTCCATGCTCCAGTATTAATACTTACCGTTTCTGGCAGAGGCTCGTTCGTTAAACCCACTCTCGAGCTTAACAACATGAGTTCATGAGTAAAGGTCAGCTCATCCTTTAACTCCTCGAAAGCGAAGTTACCAACGTAACAATCTATCTAAGAGAGGTCTCATCTTCTATGGCCTAACTTTCTTAATCACTCGATATCCCATACTCCTACTTCTGGGAACCTGATCCTACTTAGAGTTAACCCACAACCTACTCACGGTCAACTCCCTATCACCTTTCTAATGCCGGGTCACTTATTCTAAGGGCCTTACGTCCTAATAATCCTAAGGTAGATCTATATCCTAATTGAGTTGTATAAGTCTTATCCTAATTATATTCCTAGTGTCCAAGACCTTTCCCAACTCCCGACATTCGCTCGGTTTCGTGCGTGGGACGTCTAGCAAAAGAAAAATCCAAATAAGGAACCCTCCCGTTACACTACTACCTCGCATCGTCGGTCATCAAGATATAACGGCCTAAGACAAATGATCGGGACCATTGAAATTCTAACTCATAATCCTATTAATGAACTTCTACTTCTATGTCTTACCATAACAAATAATTGAAAATTTAACTAATCGGGCATTTACTTTCTGTAAGATGCCACAAATGCTTTATCCCAATATACATACATACATCTTTTTAAATAGCCTTCTCATTAAGGCATAACCATAAGTCTCAATCCGACTTTCTTATCCAAGTCTCCCTCACATCGATCAGAGGATAGAACTATATATAGTGCTTCCATTTTGCACTTTAACTTAGCCCTTTGATCACTCAATCACGTGATTTCGGCTAAACTTTCCAACCCAGCATCTGAACAACAAAATAAAATAAAATAAGAGAAGAAAGAATATCATCTCTCCACTCCCAACATCGTTAAGGTTCATGCGTGGAGCGTCTCGCAAAAAGAAATCCAAACATGGAACCCCTCCGATACATTACTACTTAACTTTGTTGGTTGTGGAGATAAGGCATAACAAACACAAACAGAGCAAACAAGCAATCTATCAATCACACAAGACAAACAAAACAAATAATGAAAACTTCCTACACCTTAAACCACCCCTATAAAGTCTCAACCTCTATCCAGGAGAGATATTATAGAATAACTAGTTCTTCTCTAGAATTAGAAATAGGATAGCCTCGCGATTTATTCACTTGCTATCACTCCAACCCAACAAAGAACATTTCCAGTCGCACTTTACATATCATACGAATAGCACATACCACACATATACATTTAAAATGTCATCACTCGCCTCATAACTAGCGAAAAAAAAGGAACGCCCTACCACGGAAGTCATATAGGTACACCATCTATAATAACGTCGATAGTGCCACAAGTTCCATATACACACCTGAATCTAGGGTTAATACCACACTACTCCATCTTATCATTAGGAGTACACCGCCCTTAACTAAGGTGGAATTCCCACCAACATCCTTGCCAATCATCCTAGCCACTAGTAATGGTTCCCAAACACAATATTCTAGTCTGATTCGAACCAAACTACTTACATAAATCCCCATCTAGGCACCCTATTCTTGTCGGTTGTCTCCAATCGACAAGATTAAAACGCATGGTTCCACATTCCACGTCAGAACCGTTTCTCCATCTCTAGCCACCAGATGATTACCTGCATAGTTCCCTTAACTTCCTTAACAAAAGAGAACATGCTACTGGCCTCCCCTGCCTGGTTCAAGGAGTCTCCCCGGGTGGATGTCCACCAATGGGGTTCCATGAACACTACTTCTCCTTAAGTGTTAACAACACTTATTCATGAGCCTATCATTCCACTGAAGGGCTATCTCTTCCTTGTATCTACCCACCTCGATATAAGGTTTCCTTAAACCTGCAACTCTTTATTCACGGTCGGCCTCTGACCGAACCTCACGTGAATATTTGAGAATCTACTTTCTCATCTTTCCTGATATCCCAGAGAAACTCACCATTGAGAATGTCTACCGAGTTTATCTATGGGAAAAACTTCTGACTCCACCAAAATATGGCGACCACCACTTCCGCCATTTTCCCGTTACCCAACGGGTGAACGATTTTCCTCTAATGTTTTCACCTGGGCACTTCTACACCCCTCTCTAGGCCAAAAATCCCGGGCCTTATACTTCCACCTAATGAGATTACACTTCCTCCCTCAGACCAAACTTCAATATGTGGCCTTTTTCAAAGGACTTTTCAACTCCAACCTAGCGTCGCTAGAAGTTACAAGCTTAGTGCCACTCTCTACTTGTAGTGATTCTGGGAAAACTATATACATTGTACTTAGTAGTCGCGGTAGAAACATAAAATAGTGCTACGAATGGAGCGACCTTTAAATCGGACCTCATCCCCGACTACAGCTTACAACTCTTAATAATTCCATCTCATGACACCATCACAACGATCTTCCCTGACGCCCTTCTTCATTCGATTTACGATTCTCACACGAATGCGCAAAAGATTTTTGGGGTCCTTACATTATGGTAGGAGAACGAAACCTCACAAGAGGAAGTCAACAATCCTAATCCTAAGGCTGTATATCAAATCAAAAGTAAGGCTGAAAGCATAATACGTCCGCACAGATTCCTAAGGACTCTAAAACCTGATGCTCTGATACCATCTGTGACAACCCGCCTACTAAAATAATAGGCGGCTAGCCCAATACTCTAATAATCACAGGAATCATAGATGGTCCATTCTCAGCATCACTGTCAATTAAAAAAATAGTACGAGATAACCACCAATCATTTTAGAAAACGGACTGTCAATAAAAAAAAATTGTAAATAAAAGAAAAACACTTAGACAATCTAACAAGCAAAAACGGTGGGTAACAAAAATCATTGGATAAAGGAAAGACAATGTAATAAATAGTAACTGAATAAGTTGTCGGTTAACAGTCCAATACAAATAGTTACACCGAGCATTAAAATTTAAATATCACATTATATTAAATGAGTACAATGCATGGGCAACACCCCGAATAAATAAACTGAACATAACTAGAGTACAAAAGGTAGAAGCGTCTAAAATAAATATCCTACAACATCCACAAAATGCTATAGCTCCATGACAACTGAAAAGGAGAGGTCAATACAAGTGTCCTTAAGGTAGAGCACCTGAATGGACAAAGAGTTGCATGCACAACAAAGAAATAAAGATGGGTCAGGGCCCGGTTTGATATGATTACCATGTGAATAAAATGCATGACAGTTAAGTGTGTAAATCTCTCGTAATTAACATAAAATTTCTCACCTCTCATTATAAAAGCACAACCTAGCGCAATATCAATGATGATGCTTAATGATCACATAAGTATGGGAGAACTCATCTAATTTACTCAAGGGGACATAAATAAAAAAAATTCACAATCTAAACGCATAGTTCCTATTCTCTTTAGGAAATACATATATGGCAATTCATTTTATCAAATGCTTACCATTTCAATTTCATTACTAAACTTTCTTTACCAATTTTATTCCCTTTCTTCCATCCAGGAAAAACATATATATATATATAAAGCAAGTTTTATTATCATAAAATTGCTTTTTTGTTTCATACCATCCCATTTCCCCTCTTCCATCCAGGAAAGGTATATAACTTCCCATCTCCCTTGTTCTATCCAAGAAATGTATATAAAGACATTTTATTATCATACAATGCTTTAACAACAATAATGTCCCACATTATTAAAATAGTTATATTCCACATCATATAACGCTTTCTAAGACCGCCCGTCCGGGTTTCCCCACTGTGTGTGCCCCTAAATGGCTATCATCTTCCAGGGCCTATTATCAAGACAACCTGGGATCCTAACGAAACATCGGGAAGCGACCATATGCCTGAGGGAGAGTCATAACCACACCCATAATTACCTCACCAACGTAGAAACTACACAATAATCGCTCATATGGCCTAGGAGTATATTCACCCTGCATTCATTAGCCAGGGGACTTCACCTTACGCGCGCAACTTCCTTTATGATAGCGATTGAGAGAGGTGTGTTTACATAAATTATCATTTATGAAAACCATTTCCATTTCCATATGAAAGAATTCCTATTTTATATTCTCAAAAATCATTTATTCTCAATGATGAAATACCAATTTTAGAATATGGAATTCCTATTCTTAAAGCCAGATTTTATTAATGACCTAAGACCCGAAGTGCTATTATCCTCAGACTAGTCTCCAAGAGTCCACAACAATAGCCTAAATCATAAAAGTGAGTTTCCCTCAATAATAATATCCCAAAAGTCTCAACATTAACATTTTCACCTTTTATACATTTTAGATTAACTTCCAATATCAACGAACATTAATATTTCTAAACTAACACTCGAAATAAACCCATTTATCCCCATGATAGCCTAGGGTATTTATCTACCCAACTCATCCCTCTAAACACTTTATTACTTCCAAAAGGAAGGTTCCTAAACCTCGAACCTAAAAGAAAAGACCCAAAAAAACAAAACTAGGAAAATCTCACAAAAATTGGGTAGCCGAATCGATTCGCCTAGGGCCGAATCGATTTGCATAGGGACGAATCGATTCGCCCCTGACTGTAAATTGATTCTCCCAAAAATGAATTGATTCGATGAGCAAAACTAACATTCTTCCTCTGTCCGAATCGATTCGGCCTTATCCAAATCCATTCGGTCTCCCAGACCTGTATCCTACCTCCTAACTGAATCGATTCGCCTGGGAGCCGAATCGATTCGGCCCTGCGAATTTGCCCAATTTGGGTTACGAGTTTAAGAACCCTAATTTTCCCAAAATCTCAAACCTTCCATTTTCTCCAACCTCAACAACAACCAAGTCTACCATAACAACCCTATACAATAACTAACAAATTTGTCCAACTCAAATCAAGTTAAACTACAAAATTAAGGGTTTAAACACCAAAATCAACAAAAACCCATTTATGGTTTAAATCTCCAAAAACTAACTATACATGAAATTTATCACATTAAATCAATATCTAGCAAGTAAGAAACTTGCCTCAGGTTTGTAGTCTCGAATTCTCTTCCGGTAGCAACAGATTCCATCTCCAAATCTCCATTTCTCTCTCTTTTCTCCATTTTCTCCCAACTCTCTCTTCTCTCCTTCTCTCTCTAACCCTCTCTAAGTTTAAAAAACAAATGAGAAATAAAAGGGTTGGGAGACTAATTGTGGGTACCCAGATTTGGCATAACGGGCCCGGACGAGTAGCCTAATTAAAACGGCCCCAAAGTCCAAAGCCCGACGGGCCTTAATTCAATTCAGTTATGACTTAGTGCTTTCCTGAAATCTCGGACAGAGATATTCCAGGAGAGAAATATGGACGTGGGGGACTCCAACACCCACACTCCCCGAGAATATACATGTATATGATAAACCCTAAGTCTGGGGCAAAGACACGCACTGTATTCTCTAAAAAATACTCCCCGGAGTACATAGAAATAATACTGACTGCACCACCGTGGACGTAGGCATTCTTGCTGACCCACATACATCGTCTGTTGTGTGATTGGCATTTTATGTTCTTTATTTCATTTGGGGATTGCGCTTCTTTTATCTATTTGTTTTGAATTAATTGTCACCACACTAATATACCTCAATTTCATCAAGTCTAGCCTTCAAATGTTACTACACAATTAAAATGACTCGTAACATCATCATTAAATTATAACTAGTCAAAAATGCCCCAGAATCCAAAAATACGACTAGGTCCCTATTTCGACCATCTCAACTATTTTTAGACTAATCGTACCCTCTAAATTGGCATCCGGGATATTGTACAATATTTTATGTTCTAGTGTCATTATTAAATTATTTACAATGACCCAAATGGGACATAAATCGTAACCGTCGTTTTAAAGCACAACGACGCAATAAACACAATATGATGCTATTTACCTTCTCATTATGGTAAATAGGAAAAACATAGTAAATACTATCCCTTAATCTCATGGGAAATAATATTTACTCCAACTTTCTCCATTTTATAAAATTAGCCCATCGGGCAAAATAATATAAAATAGTCGCTCAAAAGTCTGGGTTGTTACACATGATGGGAAGTCTACTGAAAAAAAAATATGGTGAAGTCTTTAATGAGTTAGGGGGGCCTTAATATCCCCTAATTTAAATTGGGGATGGTATTCACTAATGTTAAAGTTTTTAGGGTAACAGTAAGAGAATATGCCATAAAATATGGGAAACAACTCATGTTTGTAAAGAATAATAAGGAAAATGTCAGGGTGAAATATAAAGCAGGCTTCCATGGGTCATTTATGCCTCCTAACTTCAATTTGAGGACAATATGCAGATTAAGGACTTTGTGGATAAACATAGTTGCAACAAGTCATTTGAGGTTAAACATGCAAACTCCAAATGACTGGCCCAAAGTTATGTTGAGCAGTTGGTGTCAAATCCTACTTGGCCTACTCAATCATTCAAAGAAGCTATTTAAAAGGACTATAATGCGAGATTTATCACTTCACAAATCTATATGGAAATGAAGAAGGCATTTGCAATGATAGATGGAATAAATAATGATCATTTTAACATGATTTGGGAATACATTGTTGAGTCCAAGAGAAGCAATCCAGGAATAACAATTAGGTTGAAGTTGTCTTCAAAGGAGTAAGGTAAATCTGTTTTCAAGAGAATGTATATCTGTTGGGAGGCCTTCAAGAAAGGATTTTTAGAGTGTTGTAGACCTATAATTGGCTTAGATGGTTGTCATGTAAGAGGACAAATTGGTGGTATTTTGTCGACTGTAATGGGACTTGATGGTAATTACAAGATATACCCCCTAGGTTATGTTATTGTGAAGAAGGAAAGGAAGAAATTATGGATATGGTTCTTAAAACTATTGGAGGATGACTTGATCGTAGCTGACTCCAATGTGTACACCTTTATTTCAGACAAACAAAAGGTATTCTGCACACCTGCACTTCCATTTGTATTTTACATCATGTATTGTATAGGGACAAGTACCTGCATTGGAGGAGAGATCCCTAAACTCAGAGCATAGGCACTGTGTAAGGCATCTTTACAATAACTTTAATGGTGAGTTTAAGGGATTGGCATTGAAAATATTGGTTTAGAATGTAGCAGGAGCAACCACAATTAGTTAATTCAACAACACAATAAAGGAGATAAAGGCAATACTTGAGAGGTTATATGATTGGCTACAAGATGAAGTTGCTAATAATTTAAGTAGGTCACACTTTAACACTTTTTGCAAGAGTGACATGCTTCTCAACAATTTTTTGTGAGAGATTCAATGCTAAAATAAATGAGGCGAGGAAAAAGCCATTCATTGCAATGTTAGAAGAAATTAGAATTAATCTGACGGAGAGAATAATAGAAAAAGATAGAATGAGGAAATACACAGGTTGTATAATTTGTCCAATAGTTCAAAATGGATTAGAGAAAGCCAAATAAGAATCAGTTACATGGATACCAAGGTGGAATGGTGATCAGAAGCTTGAGGTAGCTGGGCCCTATGGAGTGAAATATACCCTAGATCTTGCTACTATTACATGTGGATGTAGGAGATGGGATTTGACAGGTATACCATGCTCTCATATGGTTTTTGGACTTCATTACTTGGGACAAGAAGCAAAAAAACATGTGACCAAAACATATTATGTGAAGACCTACATAAACACATATTCTACCTTGCTCAACCCAATCAATGTAAGATATTTATGGACAAAGTCAAATTTGAACACCATTCTTCCTTCAGTTTACACAACACAACCAGAAAGACCTAAAAGGGAAAGGACGAGGGAGGAAGGGGAACCAACTACTGCAAATCCAATCAAATTATGGAGGAATGGGGCTATAATGACATGCAAAGTTTGTGGGACCCAAGGGCATAACAAGAGAGGATGTCCAAAGAAGAAAAATAACACTTATGTGGTTGTTGTAACTGGGGATGTGCCTGGTGAAAGTGGGCTAGGGAAGCAAGTTAGTAGGATAAGTTTAATAGTAAATGGATTTGGTTTATCATTTAATGTGATTCATTTTCAATTGTCTATGTTTGTTTACCTGCATATAATATGATGCATAACACTTGAATATGTTTTTTTTATGTAGGTGAGGGGCAGGAAACATGGTCCAGTAGCCGATGTGATAACACCGGGTCCCTTGCAACCTCCTCCACCTACAAAACGGTTGATGGATTGAAAATTTCTATGTAGTTTTCTTTTGTTTATTGTTATTTGGCGAACTTTAGTAAATGTTTGCACATTGGTCCTAAATTTTTGGTTGGGTTGGTTCTTTTATATTGGCCATGATTTTTGTAACTTTATGTTGTGAATCAACCCTTTTTTTGTTGGGAGTAAAAGGCTAGTAGCCTTATGTTTGCAAACAACATTAGTGCATAAAAAACATTACTGCATAAATTTCATTTCATTGATGCATAACTTCTTTAGTACATCCAAAACATATAACATGAGTTCCAATTTTGTTTGTACATTATTGGTGTTGCCCCACTTAACAAAACATAAAACAAACACCAAAAACATAAAAAATACGCAACCCATATAACAAAACTTATCTCTTTCCCTATTTCTACCCACATCATCCACGAGAGTCTAAATTCGTCGAAGAAGACCGGGAATAATATTATTGTATCTTGGACACATTGAAGCATCTTTCCCCAAAAAGTAGCCACAAGATGAACAAGAGTAAAACCTCCTTCCAGGGTTGGAATCAGTCTAAGATGTAGGAATCGCAATGGATTTTCTGCAGTGGCATATTCCTTCCATGGTGAGTTTTTTCCTTCTTCTTCTCTCTTTCTTCTTCCTTTTACTTCCTTCTTCTCCTCCCTTTCTCTTCTTCCTCTCTTTCTCTCCTTCAAGCTGCCATTTTTCCTCCACCTGCATATTTGGTTTTGAAAGAAAAAAGGTCAAAACATTTTATTTTACCCCTAAAAAGACCAACGTACCCTCACTTACAACACACATGCAAATCATGTGAGCCATCTCCCGCCAAAAAAGAGATGGCCGTCACATTTTTGGGTCATTTGAACTGTCAGTGAAACTACAAGGTGAAAATAGAGAAAATTGAAAGAATGTGGGGGAAATTTACAATAGGGGCAAAGTATAGGGGGACCAGTGTAATTAACCCTTTAATTTTTGTAACTTATACAATGTAGTTTTAGTTAAAAAAAACTATATTTTTTTGCAATCAATTATTTTTTCCTTGCAATAGGCATTTCAGAAAACCAAAATATAACGAAAACATTGACCACCATTATTTATAGCAAGGGCTATAACAATTTCTCTATAAAAGTTATTTTTTGAAGCTAAATTATTCCTTACAAAGTATTTTTTATATAAGTTGCACTTTTAGCAGCGCTTTTTATTTTTCCTTGCTAATAGTATACTTTTAACAACGTATTTGATTTCCTTGGTAAAAAAAATGTTCCAAAAGCTAATTTTTATTGTAATGAATTGAAGCCAAAAAAACATAACCTTTATTGCCCACCTTAATATTTTGTGGAAAATAAATTTGGGAAACATTGTGATAAGTTCATAGACTTTTTAGATATTAAGGATAAAAACAAGATACAAATAATTTCATCAAAAAGTCCACATGAAATGTATCTGGATACATTGCTTTATATTTCATTTGTCTTTCCAATTAAATATATGTACATACTGTTACAACACCGTAACAAAATTAAAAGTAAAAAAATTTCTTTTAATGACTACATGTTATTATATGATAGCCAACATAATTTAAGCGTATCTATTTATGCCATGAAAATATATCAACATGAATTTATAACACCCCAAAATATTTTTGAAAAAATAGATTTATATTAATTTAATGTGATGGAGCAACAATATAGTAGACAACTTAACTTTAAATAATCAAAACTATGGTTCTATTAAGATACCAAGAAGATTTTTTGCTGTCCTTAAAAGTATTTGAAATGACCAATAATTTGGCATTACTGTAGTAAAGTGAATACACAAATTCGATTATATTCTACACCAACACATATGCATGACACACACTGTCATGACCTCGACCCAAAATAGTAGTAGGGAACGAGTGTCTTGACATGCCACCAAGGCAACAAATATTCCGATTTAATTATTTCCTTAATTAAATGCAACGAAAATATGATCACATGGTTATGAATCATAAAATACTGAAAGTAGAGGAATTACGTCATCAGAGCTTTCTAAAGGAAACTTCATATATATTAAAACTAACAACGAGTTACAAATTAAGAGAAAATTTAAAACTTATTACAAGAGAGCCAGGCATGCTCTAAATAAACATTTTACAAAAAGATCTCTAAAAGCTAAATCTTCAATATAGTCCTTTTTCATTCCGTCCGTGAGCCTAAACGGTTTCGAAAAATGGTTATTTTACAACATCAGCTAAAATTCGAATGAGGTTCAATCTCCAGACATTCCACGGTTTTCATAAAATAGATACCTACTCAAGTCAAAAGAGAAGGCATATACATACATGGATAGGAACTTGCAGTAAATAGATATATATTTGGAAGTGAAAGTATATATATCACAATTGGATAGCTCAGAATAAGACGAATGCAACAAATCAAATGTGATATCTTTTTCCTTCAATCATATCATTTTGATGGCCAACTACACTCTAATACCGTATTCCTCTACCATATTATTCGTCGGTAGTTGAGGGTCAATCGAACTAGTTCATCACAATGCCTTATTTAGGGCACACCAGCAATAACCCAACTGGGAAGGTCAGTCAGTAAAGAGGTCCCTTAGGCCGAAACATATTTTCAATATTCAATATCATTTTTAATAATAATTTTAATCGGTATGTTTATATGGACAAATATAAACATATCACAAATGAATCAATCACCGGTATCACATGAATTTTGAGAATAAAAGAAGTTCACAAAATATATATATATAGTTTTCATAATATCATATAATCAAAATACACAAGGAATGTCAGAGTACTCACCCAAAATAGAGGTCGAATTTACTGGTATTGAGTCTTCGATCACACGCTAATCTGATAAAGAATTAAGTACACGTTCTAAGGTCCAATTTATACTATACTTTAATAATAACTTCTTCTTTTAAGGATTACTGAAAACCATTTTCTCAATTTTTAAAACTCATTGATCGTAATTGAAGAATTCAACTCATAGTTCTTCCTAATCAGTCGGTTCCGAATAGAGATGGAGGGTCACAGGGGAACCACTTAAATACCATATCATCTTGACAAAACATTTCTGGATTCATTCCCAGTAGAGATGGAGGGTCACAGGGGCACCACTTAAATACCATCTCGTCTAGACAGAATTTCACCGGGCCTAACTTTGGAATTACTTAAATGTGATTCCATAATAACGAGAAATTTATTTAAAAAGAATCATTTTTAAAAGCGTATAATTTCAAACAAGTTTACATACATTGGAAGTAAAATCAACTTGGATTTGTTCTAAATTTTAAGTTTTGATTAGTGAATTCTTTAGTGTATTTTACCAGCATAACTACTAAGTAAAGCTATAAAATAATAAATTAAAACTATAAAGATGCATTATAACATTAAGATTACCTTAAAATGAATGTCCCTAAGAACTTATTCTTAAACTTTCTCACACTTTCTATCACTATTTCTTTCTATAATTCTCAAGGAATTGGTGTGAGTTTCAAAGGATCCCAAAGGCCCTATTTATAGTTTTCCAAATATATCACGGTGTTGACGTGTGTCTAACTGACCAAGCCTTTACAACGGTGAGTCAGCGTAGAAGTGTCACGTATTAGAGGGGTCTTGTAGTCTTATTTCATCGAACTGCGACACGTGATTTAGCTTCTCCTCTAATGACAACACGTGTTTTGGCTTCTCCTCTAATGACGACATGTGTACGGTGGAGGTGTCAAAACCAAGCACGAGGTGGAAAGGTCTTAAGGGTCATTTTGCACCTGAAGGGCATTTTGGTAATTTCACACCATTTATTTTCAATATTTCTTATAGGTCCCTAAAAATATTTTATTTACGAAAAGGCCCCTTTTTATTTTTCATTTTGGTCCCTAAAACTTTCTTTATTAAAACCAAGTCCCTAAAGTTTCATAAAATTACATTTCTACCCCAAAACTTATTACTTAGCTTAGGATGTGCCATAAAACTTCAATTTGACCCATTTTACCGTTGATTGTTCAAATTTAAAAATGGTCTTTGTCATATTAAGAATGTAGAATATCACATTTGTAATATTATAACATTTTCAAATCATAAGTAAGACGAGATTGTAGAAATGATTATATATATTAGCATATGATAAATGGGGTCATTACATCCTACCCTCCTTATAAAAAGTTTGGTCCCCAAACTTTACTTACATTAATTTCCAAAAAGGTATGGATATTGCTCCTTTATTTCATCTTCCTGCTCCCATGTTGCTTCTTTAACAAAATGATTCCCCCATAATACTTTGACTAGTGGAATAACCTTGGCTTGTAATATTTTATCTTTATGGTCCAAGATTTCCACTAGATGCTCAATGTATATCAAATCATCTCTAAGTTGAAGAGGCCCATGACTTAAGATATGTGTTGGATCAGGGATGTATTTCTTCATAATTGAAACATGAAACACATTGTGCACACTAGAGAGTTTAGGGGGTAAGGCTATTCTATACGCAACAACACCTATCCTTTCAAGGATTTTAAAAGGCTCTATGTATCTTGGACTCAACTTTCCGGTCTTCCCAAATCGGATTACTCCCTTTGTCGGTGATACTCATAAGAAAACATAGTCTCCTCTTTTGAATTCTAATGGTCAGTGTCGATTGTCAACAGAACTCTTTTGACGGCTTTTAGCGATTTGAAGTCGGTCTTGTATTAATTTCACTTTCTCTGTTGTGATGTGAATCAATTCTGGTCCCATCAATTTTCTTTCTCCAACTTCTACCCAACATGCAGGAGAACGACACCTTCTACCATAGAGTGCCTCATACGGAGCCATTTGAATACTTTCTTTATAGCTATTATTATATGTAAATTCCACTAACGATAAATGATAGTCCTAATTCCCCTTTAAATCAATTACACACGCCCTAAGCATATCCTCTAAGGTTTGGATGGTTCTCTCAGATTGTCTGTCTGTTGGAGGTTGAAAAGCGGTGCTGAAATTCAATTTTGTTCCCATGGCTACTTGTAGGCTTTTCCAAAAGCAAGACACGAATCTAGGGTCACGATCAGAAATAATTGAAACTGGTGTTCCATGAAGCTTAATAATTTCCCGTATATACAATTTAGCTAACATTTCTAATGAATGGGTAATCTTAATGGCAAGAAAATGAGCAGATTTAGTTAACCTATCAATAATTACCCAAATGGAGTCATTACCATTGGAACTCCTTGGTTGCCCTGTCATAAAATCCATGGTAATATGTTCCCATTTCCACTCAAGGATAGGTAAAGGTTGTTATAATCCTAATGGTTTCTGATGTTCAGCTTTTACTTATTGACGGATCAAACACTGAGATACAATCTCTGATATCTCCCTTTTCATGGTTTTCCGCTAAAACACTTCTCGGAGATCTCTATACATCTTGGTATTTCCGAGATGAACTGTGAATCTCGAGTAATGACGTTCCTCCAAAATATGCCTCTTTAGTTGGGCATCACATGGCACACACACTTTATTTCCAAACCTCAATATATCCTCTCGTATAACAAATTTGACTCTCTTCCCTTCGATAACTTCTTCTCTAATCTTCTTCAGTTGTGGGTCATTTACTTGTACAACTTTATTTCTTTCTATAAACGTGGGTTGTATTTGTAAGTTTGTGATTATTACTCCTTTGCTATAAATACGTACATCTATCTCCATACTTCTCAAATCTTTCAATAGATCTTCCTGGCTTGTAATAAGACATGCTAAATTAGGTGTAGACTTTTGACTTAAAGTGTCGTCTACTACATTATCTTTCCCCGGGTGATCGTGAATATTTACATCATAATCCTTCATCAATTATAACCACCTCCTTTGTCTCGTGTTCAATTATTTTTGAGTAAAGATATATTTCAAACTCTTATGATCGGTATAAATCTCACAAGTCTCACCATACAAATAATGTCTCCAAATCTTTAGAGCAAAAATTACCGCTGCTAATTCTAGGTCATGTGTTGGATAATTTTGGTAATGTGGTTTTAACTGTCTCGAGGCATAATCTACTACTTTTCCATTTTGCATTAACACACATCCTAATCCATTTTTAGAAGCATCACTATAAATCAGAAATCCTCCTATACCGAAAGGAATAGTTAAAATTGGGATAGTTACTAATCAATTCTTAAGTTCTCGAAAACTATTCTCAACTTCCTCAGACCATTCAAATTTCACCCTCTTTTGTGTTAACCTAGATAGAGGTTTGGCAATACTAGAAAATCCTTCAACAAATATTCAATAATAACCTGCTAATCCTAGGAAACTACGAATCTCCATCACATTAGTTGGTCTTGGCCAATCTAGTATAGCTTCGATCTTTTGAGGATCAACCAACACTCCCTCCTTGGAATGACATGTCCTAGAAAAGAAACACTAGGCGACCAAAATTCACACTTCTTTAATTTCGCATATAATTTCTCTTTCCTAAGGATTTGTAATACTATCTCCAAATGCTTCTCATGTTCTTCAATACCTTTGGAATAAATAAGGATGCCATCATTGATAATAACCACACACTGATCCAGATATTTCCTAAACACTATATTCATCATATCCATAAAAGAGGCTAGTGCATTAGTTAATCTAAATGGCATCACAAGAAATTCATAGTGACCATATCTAGTATGAAAAGATGATTTCGAAATATCCTCTTCCTTAATCTTCAATGGGTGATAGCCTGACCTAAGGTCAAACATAGAAAATACTTGCGCACCTTGTAGTTGGTCAAATAAATCATCTATACGAGGTAAGGGGTATTTATTCTCAATGGTCACCTTATTTAGTTCACGATGATCTATACATAATGTCATCGTTCCATCCTTCTTTTTAACAAATAACATTGGAGAACCCCAAGGGGATATACTTGGTATAATAAAACACTTGTCTAACAGATCTTGTAATTGAACTTTTAATTCCCTTAATTCTAAAGGTGTCATGCGATAAGGTGGTTTTGAGATTGGTGTAGTTCTAGGAACAAGGTCAATGGTAAATTCTACTTCTCTACTAGGAGGTAGACTGGGCAAATCATATGGAAAAACATCTAGAAAATGCTTAGTTATAGGAATATTCTTTAAACTAGGCTCTTTTGTTTGTAAGTCAATAACACTTGTAAGGAATCCATGACATCCCTTCTTAAGAAAACTACAAGCTTGCAATTCAGAGATAATACGCATGGGAGATAAGATGCTAGTTCCTTCAAAACTAAATTCTGGTTGATTAGGAATTTGGAAAATAACTCTCTTCTTAAAACAATCAACCCTAGCATGATATGATGCTAACCAATCCATCCCCAAAATGACTTCAAAATCTCTTATGTCTAAAACTATCAACTCAGCGAATAATTTATGGCTACTGATAGGGAAAGACTTATACACTAATGTTCCCATCAATAACTCGCCTGAAGGAGTAAAAACGTATATGCTATGATTCAAGGGTTCGGGACTATTAGGAAAGTGATTAACAAAATGTATAGACATAAATGGATAGGTAGAACTAGGATCTATTAAAACTTGAAAAGGTTGTGCACATATAGAAAGTGTACCTGACACTACTGCATTAGAAGCCTTTGCATCAGAAAGATTAAAAACTCTACCCTGTCTGCCCTGATCCTTATTGTCATTATAAGTCTTTGTTGTCGCCTTCCCTTAATTAGGACAATCTCGCATTTTATACCCCTTTTGGCCACACCCAAAGGAACTTCCCGTATCCATATAACATGGTCGCCCTCTATGAATATTACCACAACGTTGGCATTTATCAACATTAAAGGATTTGTTTACTAAAGGTTGTCCTATATTAGGTATAGTCCTAAAGAGTTTGTTATTGGGGTTCCTTTCTCTTTGTTCTCCAAACTTCCTCTTCCCCTCTCTAACCTGATTATATTCTTCACTATCCTTCTCAGCTATTGTTGCCCTAGCCACCACGTCAGTATATGATGTCAACTTCAGGATGGAAATTCGGCTACGAATATTCAACCTTAACCCACGTTCAATCTTTTTGGCTCTTAAAACATCGTTTATCATAACATGAGGTGAAAACTGGGATAAATCTTTAAACTTTTCCTCGTATTTACTAACCGTCATATTTCCTCAAACTAGACTCATGAAGTCACCTGCTTTTTGGTCTTGCACCGTTTTGGGAAAGTATTTCTCGTAGAAGATCACTAAGAAGTCATTCCAACCTATGGGATTATTACTTTACCGTGTATTCTATTAGTCTTTCTCCACCAATGTTTGGCTTCACCTTCTAACATGAATGTTCCAAATGAAACTCGTTGTTCATCTATACACTTAAGAACATCGAACATCTTTCCCATTTGCATCACCTAATTTTCTGCTTCAGTGGGGTTAGGGGTACCTTTAAAAGACGGTAGATTTAACTTCTTGAACTGTTCAATAGTAAAACTACTTAGTTTAAGATTCCTTGGTGCTCCATTATTCACCTGATGCACTACAATTCTTGCTAGACTTTCAATTGCCTTGTATGCACCTTCCAGTCCTTCCATACTTGAACCACTAGTTCCTGGAGTTGATATTGTCTTGGTCATTTTCTGCCGTCATGGCCAAACGTAAGATGTATTATACTAGCTGACACGACTCATAATGTGTCTTTAATGTGTGTACTCTTTAAGCTCAAGTGCAAGCCTATCGCTTAAGTAATAATCCGACAAGTCAGTATCGATCCTCAGGGAAAAAGGACAACAGAGTTGTGACGATGGGATCAGACGGAGGAATCCTAACGATGACTCTAAAAAGAAAGGAAAAGATTTGGTTTTGGGAATGATTAGACTAAATGCAATTATGAAATTATGATGACAAATGCAACTAACTAAAGTATCTAAATGAGGAATGAAGAATTGAATCAAAACTTTTTAAACTAAATGATGAGAAAACAGGATGGGAATGCAATCCCCCCAACCCTAGTGTAATGTAGTGACAACGTCAATCATAAATTTATCCGATAAATCAGACCCGGAATTTAGGACTCCCAAGCATTATGTATACGAGGTTCAAGCCCGCGTCATACCTAATCTGAGGATGAGTAAATCGGTATCGCGGTAATTGCACTCAAATTGTACTCTAAATCATCACGAGTACCCAAAGGTAAACGAGATATAAAGATCTAGAACTATTATGTAATTACGTAATACGATCAAAATTTATCGTTAAATTCATCGGATTAACGTTATACACATGCACTAACACATCGGGTTGGGTTCATGCATCCCAACCTTTTAAACCTAGCCGGACATGTTAAATGGACTAATGCATGAAATAATAACGTTGCATGTGTAAGACTTCATGATAAAACTAGATTAAAGCATGTAAATATGTATTATGAACGCTACAATAAGTTGAATCGAATACGGAAACTAAGCATGCAAGAACAATGATCAGAATCTTGAATCTTGAATTGAAACTTGAAAAACAAACCCGTAACAATTGAATCTTGAAGCAATTTATTCCCTTGATGTTCCTAGATGTTCCTCGCTATTTTTCTCTATCAAAAACTGACTAAAACTATCCCTAATGGCTGTTCCTAAGCTGCTGCCCCCGTTCCCTACAATTTTTGAGAGTTTTAACCTCCTAGGAGTCTTGGGAACCAATCAGAATAAAGGAGAAAATTCGCGCATTAGGGACCCCGAACAAACCGGTTCGCCCCCCCCCCCCCCAAACCGGTTCGGCTTGGGGTTCACGAATGCTTGCTGGTTTGGGCTGCTTATTCAACACTTAGAATTTTTTAGCTTTCTTTCCTTTCTTCCTTGGGTTTTTCTTCAACTTCAACTGGGTATAAATCATCAACCGTAGCTCGGATTTGGGTTCCGTTTCTTCCTGTGTTCTCACTGTTCCGAGCTCTTCAACTTTCCAGTTGACCTCTCCTTCCGGATCTGGCTAAAAAATTACCAATTTTCCCTTCAACTTGCCTTCTTAGCTTTTCAAGCATTGTCTTGCTTCCTCTTTTGCATTGCCTGCATAATTAACCTGTAAAACCAATAAGAGAAGCACGAAACACGAAATACTCACCAACGAAGGTTAGTAGCATAAATGTGCATCAAATCCATATATGTTACATAACTCGGGTTCATAAATGTACTGAAATTAGGGGAATAAATATACAATATTTATGCCCAATCAAACCCCCCTAACTTAGAACTTTGCGCGTCCCGAGCAATGTAAAAGAATGAGAGTATGAGTTAAGAATCCATCAAAGAATTTATTGGGACAAAGTACCTCTTTCGCGGGGAAGCGATTTCATTTAGCGCATGCAACAAGCCTTTAAACCTCTAGGTTACCCTAGTAGGACGAGTTGTGTCTCGTGAGGGTTTGCAGTGAATATACCCACAAAATTCGACTCAAAGAAAATTCAAAATACACAAAAATTGAGCAATTCAAACTCTTCCGGAAAATAGTCATCATTGAGTCATATATTCAAGTCTCAAATCATAGTGCGTGTGTGCGAAGCCGAAAATATAACCGCCAATTTTCACCGATTGATCATTACGTTACTTATCCAAAAATTCGTTTTGATTTCAATTTCTCACGGAACGCTCTCACAAATGAATCTCTCGAATTATGGCATTTCTCTCAGCATGCGTGATATACAGAGTAAATGTAATGGAAGCAAATTCACGCATACAAGTAGAAAGCTGGAAACTTTATGGCGAAAGGATCTCATCAATGGATTACGATTTTAAAAACGGAAACATTGCCTTTATTTCGCGCACTTAGCCTCTTATATTATCTTTTGGTGTCTTAGCTCTCCACGCGGTAATCAATTTTCGCAATTTGGACGCGGTTAGGACTTTTTTGGGTTGAAAGTTGCATTGGGTAAAATGAAGGCGGTATGGAAGGTTGGAATTGGAAACGTCATTAATGATGTTCAATTGTGCTTTTTCCGGGCTATTGCTCATTTTTTTCTTCTTTTTTTATTGTTTTTGTTGAGCATACTATTTTGTTTCTTGCCCCTTTATATGCACTTTTTGGACTTTTTCATTTTTTCACAATTCCGGCTATTTTGGGTTTTTTCGGGTTGTCAAACGAAAGGGAAAATTATTCGACTCAATTTGGGTTACAAAGGGTGATTTTTCGCTACTTTTTTTGGCCAAAATTTTGGGTGACAAACAAGGGCCTACTTCATTGCCCAAAATGCCAATTGCGTTACCATATGCGTTTCGAGGTGAATTTAAGTTTAGAGATTAATTTGGCACGTTTTTCAAGGCAATATTGCACACATTTTTTTAAATCGATCAAAATGAAAGGGTTGAGATCCTTGACAACTTATTAAGCGCTAAAAAGAACTTTGAGTTAACAATTAACTCGGAATGATTTAAAAACTCGCAAAACGGGATAGGCTCGAATCTCACCGGGTTTGTTAATCTCCACATTTATTCGTTAAGTCATCAATTTTCGCACAATTTCCATCTTTGGTCAATTTCGACTTTGTGTATGTTGGATATTTACAATTTGAGACTCCAATTCGACTTTTAATGATATTTTTGAAAAATTTGAATTCCAATTTTTATTTATTTTGAACAAAAATATTTTTGGATTTTTCAAAATTTTATGATTTTTTGGAAATTTCTAGGCATTTTTGAAAATTTGTGAAGTTTTAGAAATACGCACTTGTGACCCCCCCTAACTTAGACTTTTGCATTGTCCTCAAGCAAAAAGGACTAAAATCTAACTCAAGGCGAATAATAAGTGCGAAAAAATAAAACAAACAAATATGAAAAAAAAAATGCAACAAGACACTATATGACACTCATGCATGACTCAAAAATACAACAATAATCACCCCATACGCGTCGGGGCTGCGACGACCTCTCATCTCTCCACAAACTCACCCGGCCCCACTCATGGGGTTTGATGTTCTCCTTGTCTCTCCCGTCCTAGGATTATAAGCTAACAATCGGAACAAGTTGGGACCTCGCCCATAGATAAAGGATAGACCGAGAGGCTCATCGTGACTAACTGGAAAGGGATCCTCGTGATGCTGGCTCAATCTATGATCTGCGTGCACTGACTCGGAGGGAACACACAGGTTTCATTCAATTTTTAAGATGCATGGGTCGGGCTCTAAGTCAGATGACCCATAACTTTTCTCTTCACTTGCTTTCGGGGCCTCTAGTGTTGTGGGTGGATTGTCACAACGAAGGAATTCATCAATTTTTTCTTTCAATTCACTTTCGTCTAAGTGACTACATGAATCCAATAGGGATTGGCTTTCAATAGTAATACTTTCATCCACCTGCCCGAATTCTCTTTCAAAATCTTTCATGCTCATGTCTCCTAGTTCTCTCTCTCGAGTAGTGCCTACGTCCTCTCTCACTTGCTCGATCTCCAACTCCACCAGTTTTCTCTCGTCTAACCCCTCTCTCTCTCTTTCAATTGCGATCACTGCACACCTCTCCCCCACTTTTCTCTCATTGTCATAAAAACCACTATTACTTGATGAAATAGGGCACACTCTTAACGGCTCTCTCGTGTGGGACCCCTCATTCTCATGGCTCGACACTAAGGAGGACCCTAGGGCATCTCCACAATCATTTTCCTCAAAGTACTCCCCTACGATCTCGTCTATGAAGCTCACCGCGTGAAGGTCATCTTCTTCCCTCATATGTTGGGCGACATGGAAGATGTTGGTCTCTAAGGTCATGTTCCCAAAGGTGAGTTGCATTCGTCCATTTCGAGTATTGATGATTGCGTTGGCCGTAGCTAAGAAAGGGTGTCCAAGGATGATGGGAACATGGTTGCTTGAGTTAAAGGAGGGATCCGTGTCCCATATGACAAAGTCTACCGGGAAGTAGAAAGTGTCAATTTGGACGATCTTGTCCTCGACTATGCCTCTTGGGATCTTCACGGTTCGATCCGCTAATTGGAGAGTGACCTTTGTGGGCTTGAGGTCTCCCAAGTCAAGTTGCCTATAGATGGAGTAAGGGAGGATATTGACACTTGCTCCCAAATCAAGTAAGGCTTTTTTTATTTTTTTTTCTCCAATGATGCAGGAAATGGTGGGTGCACCGGGATCTTTGAATTTAGGTGGGAGATCATTGAGTAGAATGGAGCTCACATTCTGTGCTAGAAAGACATTTTTCTTTACCTTCATCTTTCTCTTTATCGTCAACAAGTCTTTATTGACTTTTCCATAATCTGGAATTTGCTTAATGGCATCGAGGAAAGGTAAATTCAGCTTAACTTGTGTGTGCACGTCTAGCACGTCATCACGTGGGTTTCCATTATGGGGAGGAATTAGCCTTTGAGGAAACGGTGCCGCGGAGGGTGGTTTCACTACTACCTCGGGCTCACTAGCGTCTTCTTTATCACTCTCATTTAAGGAGACATCTTCGGCCTCTTTCGTGCCGGGCAAAATCTCCTTGTCTTTAAGTACGCCTCGTGGGGGAGGTGACAAGTCAACTACTCTCCCACTACGTAAAGTGGTAATTGTGCTACATTTCTCAGGATGGTTATGGGGTGTCGAGCTAACACTAGTTTGACCTTGGAGAGGTCTTTGGCCCTGGGCAAGAAACTTGCCCTTCTCTTGGACACTCAACGAGGATTGTATTTTTGACAGATTCGCATTTATGTCGCCGATCAGACGATCATATTTGGCATTGGTGGCGGTCTGGTTTGCAATGAATTGATTCAGGGTATCCTCGAGAGTTCGCCACTGTGGTGGAATATAATTTCCTGGAGGTGGCGGTGCTTGCACATGTCCTTGTATCTGTGGAGCTTATTGGAATTGTTATGGTGGAGGAGGGGAAACATGCGAAGGAGGGTTCATTGTGGCATGTTGTTGCCCGTAGCTAAAATCGGGATGGTTTTTCCATGAAGGGTTGTAGGAATTCCCGTGCGGGGCACCGAAATTACCCTTAAAGCCTCCTATACCACTAACTTGATCTTGCAACATTACTTTGTAGGCGGGTATCGTCGGACATTCCTCAGTTGAATGTCCCGTCTCACAAATCGCACACACCTTCACGACAGGGTTCGGAATGGGTCCAGCTGGTCCTTTTACATATAACTCACATAGGTCTCGCAATCCTTTATCAATGGTGTCCAATCGATAATCCGTCATAGAATTCTTATCTACGTGGAATAGGCCGAACACCGATGGAGCAGTGGTGGGTTGTCAATTTCGATTTTGAGCGTTCGGGTCAGAGGTATCCCAGGATTGGGTAGTCTCGGCGACATACCTCATGTGAAGATCAGCATCGTGGGCATCGAGATCAACAAACGGACCGCTTCCCATAGTTTCAACAAGTTGTTTAGAATTAAGATTTAACCCATTATAGATAAAGGAGATGATTTGCGATGGATCAAATCCATGATGGGGGCATGAAGCCACTAACTCGTTGAAACGTTCATAACATCGATGAAATGGATCATTTTCATGTTGCCTAAATGCTTGAATTTGAGCCTTGATAGAGATTATTCGATGTGGTGGGAAGAATTTCTTGAGAAATTTAGACTGTAGCTCATTCCAGGATGGAATCAAGCTTGGAGGTAAAGACCATATCCAGGCTTTAGCTTTATCTTTGAGCGAGAAGGGTAAGAGTTTGAGGCGGATTACCTCTTGTGTGCAGGTTTGATCATTGAGAGTATCACACACATCCTTAAATTCACTTATATGGAGGTATGACTTTTCAAAATCCATACCGTGGTAATGTGGTAGCATCTGGATCATTCCATTTTTGAAACGAAACTGCCCGGCTTTATACGGGAGTATAATGCATCCCGGAGTGACAGTGCGCTTAGGATATAAGAATTCTCTCAACGGGCAGTACGGAAGCTCGTCCTCACCGGTAGGTGCATTACTATGTTGCGACATCTCTCTCTCACTTGACGACTCGGCTCTCTCACTAAGTGTGCTCGAAGTGTGTCCTACGAATGATAATGGAGTGTTACTAGAGACTGAGTGCGACGGTGTGGGCGGTGGAATCCAAAATTGTGGGGCGTTTGGAGTGTGGGGACTATCAGGGTTATACTCAACGAGTGGATTTTCGTGAATGCTGGTTGGAGTATTATGGGGTGTGGGAGTGGTTTCAGAATTTTTCATTAAAGTTTAGGAGAGATGAGGGTGAAATTTTGAATTTTTTGAATTTTTTTATTTTTTATTTTTTATTTTTTTTTAAATTATTGGTCAAAGCTTTGGATTGGCTCGATCTAATCCTAAGTCTACCTAAATCCCCGGCAACGGTGCCAAAAACTTGACACGACTTAGAATGTGTCTCTAAAGTGTGTACTCTCTAGGCTCAAGTGCAAGCCTGTCGCTCAAGTAATAATCCGGCAAGTCGGGTATCGATCCTCAGGGAAAAAGGACAACGGAGTTGTGACGATGGGATCAGACGGAGGAATCCTAACGATGACTCTAAAAAGAAAGGAAAAGATTTGGTTTTGGGAATGATTAGACTAAATGCAATTATGAAATTATGATGACAAATGCAACTAACTAAAGTATCTAAATGAGGAATGAAGAATTGAATCAAAACTTTTTAAACTAAATGATGAGAAAACAGGATGGGAATGCAATCCCCCCAACCCTAGTGTAATGCAGTGACAACGTCAATCATAAATTTATCCGATAAATCAGACCCAAAATTTAGGACTCCCAAGCATTATGTATACGAGGTTCAAGCCCGCGTCATACCTAATCTGAGGATGAGTAAATCGGTATCGCGGTAATTGCACTCAAATTGTACTCTAAATCATCACGACTACCCAAAGGTAAACGAGATATAAAGATCCAAAACTATTATGTAATTACGCAATACGATCAAAATTTATCGTTAAATTCATCGGATTAACGTTATACACATGCACTGACACATCGGGTTGGGTTCATGCATCCTAACCTTTTAAACCTAGCCGGACATGCTAAATGGACTAATGCATGAAATAATAACGTTGCATGTGTAAGACTTCATGATGAAACTAGATTAAAGCATGTAAATATGTATTATGAACGCTACAATAAGTTGAATCGAATAAGGAAACTAAGCATGCAAGAACAATGATCAGAATCTTGAATCTTGAATTGAAACTTGAAAAACAAACCCGTAACAATTGAATCTTGAAGAAATTTATTCCCTTGATGTTCCTAGATGTTCCTCGTTATTTTTCTCTATGAAAAACTGACTAAAACTATCCCTAATGGCTGTTCCTAAGCTGCTGCCCCCGTTCCCTACAATTTTTGAGAGTTTTAACCTCCTAGGAGTCTTGGGAACCAATCAGAATAAAGGAGAAAATTCGCGCATCAGGGACCCCGAACCGGTTCGGCCTGTACCCCGAACCGGTTCTCCCCCCCCAAACCGGTTCGGCCTGGGGTTCGCGAATGCTTGCTGGTTTGGGGTGCTTATTCAACACTTAGAATTTTTTTAGCTTTCTTTCCTTTCTTCCTTGGATTTTTCTTCAATTTCAACTGGGCATAAATCATCAACCGTAGCTCGGATTTGGGTGCCGTTTCTTCCAGTGTTTTCGTTGTTCCGAGATCTTCAACTTTCCAGTTGGCTTCTCCTTCCGTATCTGGCTACAAAATTACTAAATTTTCCTTGAACTTGCCTTCTTAGCTTTTCTAGCATTGTCTTGCTTCCTCTTTTGCACTGCTTGCATAATTAACCTGTAAAACCAATAAGAGAAGCACGAAACACGAAATACTCGCCAACGAAGGTTAGTAGCATAAATTTGCATCAAATCCATATATGTTACATCACTCGGGTTCACAAATATACTGAAATTAGGGGAATAAATATACAATATTTATGCCCAATCACTAGCCCAAGATTGCAATTTAGAAGAAGAATGATATATAAATAATTATATATATTGTAAGACATGTGGAGGGTTATCACATAAGTCGGACCTTAAATTCTGTATCCTATGTACGGAAACTTAAAATCGATAACGTTCAAAACTTATGTTCAGTAGTCTACGAATTCATAACCTATGCTCGGATACCACCTCTGTCACGACCCCGACCCGAAATAGTAGTAGGGAACGAGTGTCTTGACATGCCACCAAGGCCATAAATATTCCGATTTAATTGTTTCCTTAAATAAATGCAACGGAAATATGATCACATGGTTATAAATCGTAAAATACTGAAAGTAAAGGAATTACGTCATCAGAGCTTTCTAAAGGAAACTTCATATATATTAAAACTAACAACGAGTTACAACTTAATAGAAAATTTAAAACTTATTACAAGAGAGCCAAACAAGCTCAAAATAAATATTTTAAAAAAAGATCTCTAAAAGATAAATCTTCAATATAGTCCTTTTTCATTCCGTCCGTGAGCCTAGACGTTTCCTGAAAAATGGTTATTTTA
Source organism: Sambucus nigra (assembly GCA_949130495.1). Classification (NCBI taxonomy): domain Eukaryota; kingdom Viridiplantae; phylum Streptophyta; class Magnoliopsida; order Dipsacales; family Adoxaceae; genus Sambucus; species Sambucus nigra. The sequence goes on along the minus strand of OX422217.1, from coordinate 14,595,753 downwards.
CAACATAACCTAAAAGCCAAATGAGGTTCAATCTCAAGACATTCCAGGGTTTTCAGAATATAGATACCTATTCAAGTCAAAAGAGAAGGCATATACATATATGGATAGGAACTTGCAGTAAATAGATATATATTTTTAAATGAAAGTATATATATCACAATTGGATAGCTCAGAATAAGATAAATGCAACAAATCAAATGTGATATCTTTTTCTTTCAATCATATCATTTTGATGGCCACGTACACTCGAATACCGTATTCTTCTACCGTATTATTCCCTGGTAGTTGAGGGTCAATCGAACTAGTTCGTCCCTAAAACTTTGGATTGGCTCATACATGTCCCTAAAACTTTCTTTATTAAAACTATGTCCCTAAAGTTTCATAAAATTACATTTTCTACCCCAGAACTTATCATGTAGCTTAGGATGTGCCATAAAACTTCAATTTGACCCATTTTACCGTTGATTCTTAAAATTTAAAAATGGGCTTTGTCATATTAAGAATCCAGAATATAACATTTGTAATATTATAACATTTTCAAATCGTAAGTAAGACGAGATTGTAGAAATGATTATATATATTGGCATACGATAAATGGGGTCAGTACACACACACACACATATGTATATATATATATATATATATATATATATATATATATATACACACACACACACACACACACACACACACACACACACACACACACACACTAGGGTATGTCCATGCCTGAAGGCACGATGCAAATTTTTAAAAGTGTACGTCGTTGATTGGACGAAACGTCGTATTTAAATATATATATACCACACTATATAAAGATTTTAGAAATTTTGTGCAAGGTCCCCTTTGTTTATACGACTATCCCCTTTTTAAAAACAAATACTCCCAATAACATTAATAATAATAATAATAATAATAATAATAATAATAATAATAATGATAATAATAATAATAATAATAATAATAATAATAATAATAATAATAATAATAATAATAATAATAGTCTATCTTGGACCTTGTATAAACATCATCCATAATTTACAAATATACAAATACTAACATAAAACCTGAACATATAATCAAATTCAAATGAAGACTCCCATAATTTCTAGCCAACGTCACCCTAGATGACAAACTAATAAACATAGAACCAAAAATAAAAATCAAGTACTAACAATCTATAATTCTCTGAATATTCTTTAAAAAAACCTCTAAATCATAATACGATATCAAAATTACCACATAATAATACAACTATGTTAACTGATTCTCCTGATCGTAACGTCCTTGGGTCATCAAATAACGTTTTCTCTTTATTCTCTCAATGCTCAGCGCTTGTAAGCTTTCGTGCATGATTGCGGTCCACGTGAGCTTGTTAACCCTCAATAAATTCACTTCTAATTTCCATTAAAATATTGGTTAGATCTCGTGCTGCTCCCGAGGATCAGCAACGTACTACTCCATGCAATCAATCAATCGATACAATCAGTGGTGATAAAAAAGATAGGTTATGAGCATCATAAATGAAAACTCGGCTATTTAGAGTGTATTTCCAAAAGAAATATCGAAATAATGTAATCCGCCTATGTCAAACAATCATCAAGGAAACTCAGTGCCTCCTCAGAGAAACTGGTGCAATGTGTCCTATAACTGTTGTTGCTGCGTGTCCTAAAATGTGCTTCATGTCCTATTATTGTTGCTTTGTTTACCAATGGTGAATGCCCAAAAATAACTTCAACCCTTTCTCTTCTTTTGAGATAACACAATTTTCCCTAGAAGACTAAAGATCATATCCGCGAAGGAAAATTTTTGTACAGTAGGTGTCAAATCCTTAATGTTAATTCAAAGCTTGGTCTGGAGGAAACCAATACATGTTAATGGATGTCGGCGAAGATAGGTATAAATCAACGGTAGCTATGCAGTGGGCTTTGGGAAAGAAATGAAAGAATTTTAGCATCTTCGTCGTGGGACCATCACGGCTGAACCATAATGTAAGTGTAAGCATTTATCCGTCTGTATTCTCATCAACAAAATGAACTTTTGATCTATTAGCGGTGTACATTGTATATAATGCAGAAGTGCACTATATACATAAAAAATAACAGAGCGTTATAATTCCAGTGATCTTTTCAGCTGTCAACGGTATATAGTGCTGAAACTTTTCGGTTGTCAACTTATTTTTATTCTTCTTTTGAGATTTCAAGAGGGCAACCTAAAATCCTTTTGAATCATATCTGGATGGGGAACCATTTGGAGTGTAAAGAATATGAGTCTCATCATTATGAATGTAGGCCGAGGCTTTGCTAGCATGTTGTAACATGTATGGAATTTCGGACTCAAGACTCTGATCAAGAAGAGATTTTGAGTGAATAGGATTTTAAGAAACATATTTAACATAAATAAAGTCTGCAAGGCCAATCAATACCATCCTTAATGGAAATAAAGTCGGGTACACCTGCAAATAACAATCCAAAAATAACCGAATATTAAGAGCTTTTGAATTAATTAAAAGCAAAGAATAATTATGTCACATTTATACTGTAATTCAAAGTTTGACCTTGAACAGGCACTATTTAATTGAAAGAGAATACACTTTGTTATTGGCAAGAGCATATAGTGTGAAATCGAAAAGAGCATACAATGTGTAATTAAAAAGAGCATACACCGTGCACAAACAGTGTATGCATCTAAATGAAAACCATCAATCACAAATACAGTTGTGAAGTATCTAGATTCACTTATACAAAGCTTACATTTACTACACAAATGAGCCAACTTCACACTACGTATCAACTCGTGGACCATTCAGATTCATATAAACGACAATGAACACATAGAGAACCTCTGTGAAGTTAACTCATTCAAAGCGTACACATATTTAGTGAATTTTGAGGTAATATTAACGACGCCACAAATACCATTTGATTTCAATTGTTGTGAAGAGAAAACAATAAAAAATGATTATCATTATGCGCTGAGCCATACAATATACCATCAGACTCACATAATGACCCTTACTTGCAAACAAATCGATAAAATGTATGAGCATAGAGTACGGTGTAGGAAAAAATACAAAAAATCAGAATTGTTAAATTAACTTTAAGAAAGCATAGTATGGTAGAAATCACAATGTTATGATTAGAAAGTGAAATCAGCTTAAGAAACAAAGTACAAAATGTACAACATAATCACTATGTGCATCTTCTAAAGCCAACATCAATTTCATCATAAAATGTATATAGTAAGAAATTGAATACACATGTACAATATGACATCTAGCAATATGTGCATCTTCCAAAGAATATTCAACATGTACAATATGTTCATCTATCAATATGGCTTGATTAATATGTAACTCAAAACATAGAAAGCAATAGCAACTGAACACACTTACAAAGCATATTTAACTGACAATATTTCGTGTTTACCTTTCTAGTAACTTCTATAACATTGGTCAGTTTCCTCACACCTTGTACAGAAAAAATAATGAAAATCATCAAATTGCCACATATTAATATAAAAATAAATTATCCTCATATTTACATCACCTAGAAAAATATTTATGTAACTTCATATATATTAGATCATAACAGATCCATTTGTTATTCCAGCAGGCCCAAGCTTCCACTTTGTGGAGATATATGATTCTCAACAGGTCCAAGCTCACAAATATCTGAATGTAAATGTGTCAAGGAAACAAATTTATTAAATGTAACAATTATCTGAATGTAAATGTGTCCAAGAGCCTACCTATATGAAAGAAAAGTATTGGGTATGCGATTATTTATTTACCAGTACAGGTATTGACTTGGACAGCTAGTACACTCGAATGACAATACCCAAACCATCTATCAACTGCATTATTATCAATATTATTACTTTCACCATAACCTTCATTGTGATCTGTGTCCTGTATATTATATATCGGAGCAGCAAACCCTTTCATAAGACGCATCCATAACATGTTTTTACCCTCTTTATTTTAGGCCGCCGAATGTAAAACATAATTTACCTGCATTTTCCTGCATTGCTTGACCTTCAGACATCATAAATTGGATATCTCCAGAAGCAGGTGAAAGAAGTGGCATACACATCTTCACAACCTCAACCTCTGCATAAGGTGTGTCAGCATCAACATGTCTACCATCCGAGACTAAATATCGTAGTAGCTTACATGGTGTCTCAACCACTAACTTAGATGGATCATGATCATTCTGGATGCAACAAAGATGAACAATTAATTCTCAGGTAACATACCCTGAAAAGAAAAAAGGAAATGAACCATTTTGAATGGATTCAAGTGCCAAAAATGCACTAAAATAGAGTATGCCATAAGTTCTAATGGAAAAAAAAAAGAGTACCTCCGTCCTCCGGGATAATAGAAGTCCATAAGGTGAGGTTGTGCCTCAAGAGTTGCATGATTAATGTTCTATATTTATATGATTCCTCATTGGGAGTATTATACTCTGATATAGCTTCATCAAGTGCTTGCTTGGCAAGGTGGAAGGCCTTGGGATACAGATTGGCAACTCAACAAATTATGCATTGGCAACTCAAGTAAAACAAAATAATTTTTAAAAGAAAAAAGCTTGAAAACCTCACACACACATGCATACATATTATTTGCAAAAATTATGTCCCATTCATTTTTCTCATACATGACGTATAGTTGGTAATTCAACTATTGAGTCATCACCAGTGATTCAAGATCAACATTATAATTGAGAATTCTAAAGGAACACAACATGTAATTATGAAAACCAAATTTTATTATAGGTCATTATGATTCAAATGGTCATACATTTCTTTATTCAGACCTGCCTAGGTAATAACATGTACTTAAAAAAGCATCATGTAAAAGCCAATTCCACATTTTGTCCAATAAACACATTAGAATGGCAATTTCAAAAAGACAACTATGGCTTTCAAGTCTTACCAAAATCATGTCCAGGAGCTGGTTAAGAGCTACCTATTAGAAAATCCTTTTATTCCTTACAAGTCCGTCCTTGGTGGAATATTCTCTACCATAGAGGCATACTATCTTACTCAGGTTATCAACAACTTTTACTTTAGTCAAGAGCTACGTTGGGCTTACGAAAATCCAGTGGATATAGTGAAACAAACGTGGTATCTCTACCATTCATGCCGGTTTTTTTTACCATCAGATAGCTGGGCCCATTACATTCCGAAGTTCACCACTCTCAACATTTACATTGGGGGTTTCTGTTGGGTAATTCTATTCAAATCTTGGCATGGTTTGTTAGTTATATCCTGCTTTAGGAGGAGTATAATATGTTCTTCATCGCTCTATTTCTGGAATAGTAGTACCATGATTTGTTAGTTATGTCCTTCTAAAAGATTTTATATATCTACATAAACAAGATGAAAAATAATTTAATATAATATAAAACCTGCAACATTCAAGTGCTTCCAATTTTTACTAATACAATTTCACTACCCAAAGAGGATACACTCGCTTAATATTCCTAAATGAACAAAACCAAGAAAAATCTAAACAATAAATAAACTGGAAGGCTACTCCAATCTAAAACCATACAACCATTTCATCAAACAACTAAAGGTTTACAATAGTTATCTATTTAAAAACATAAGAAAGAGAAATAGGTAAATTCCATACATTCAAAACAATATATATCACTAACTAAAATTACAATATTAATTCAATGTAATTGACATACATTCAATAAAAATTGATCTATCTTGAGCCTAAAATACCCTCACAAAGATACTTGTGATAAATAATTGACACTAATGAAGGCAACAAAAATTGTGGAAAGCTCTTACTTTAGCCTTCTACCCGCATTCTAGTAGCTCCACATTAACTTTATGAACTGTATATTCAGCAAATTTGGTAATTTGAAGAGCATAATTAAATGTAATAGAAAGTGAATGGTAGCTAACTAAGGATAAAAGAAATATAAATAATACCCAACATAACATACAAACTAAGGTATAATTTCTAAAACTATTTAAAATAGGGAAAACACATTCTAGTTAGACATACTAACAACTAAATTACAAACAAAAAATCAATAAAATTAAAAGATACTTATAAAGAAAATAATAGTAAGGTCTATATGGCATTTTGATCACGGTTTATAATGCCCACAGTTATTGCCACCATATATTTTGCAACCCCACCGTGATTGGCAAAAAATTATCATGATTATTTAACCGTATAGGTCCATCAATCAGAAGGAACCAATAGCCCTAAAAAATTCCCTAAAATTGTAAACCTTTAAGCGAACCTCATATCTTTACATTATGAAGCTGAAGACCAAAATCCCTAAAAAAAGAAAAACAACTACAATATAAATCTCAAGACATGATTATATGGACCAATATGACTAATAATGTCACGACTACGGTGCAAATTGATAGGCTTTCAATATAGTGTTGTTTGCAATTTATCCATGCGATACTTATTATTTTACTATATCATATTCTATCGTGCAATAAATATTGATTATCGTACAATACCTATGGTTGGTGGGTTTTATAATGAATGTAGGGATTTGAAATCGTAAAATATATTTAGTTGTTTCTAAGTGATGTATGGGACTTCTATGGAAGTTCAATAAGGCACATTAGAATTTCCAAGTGAGCTAAGCTACTTTTAAATGTAAACTAAAAATAAGAATAAAAAGTGTATGGATATTTTGATCAATTAAAGGTTTGGCATAAACATTAGTGGCAATATTGGAGTGAAAGCATTTACATAACTAACAAGAGTTTGAGAAATATTCAGTTTCCACATCATGATTCCTTGTGGCATTCTAGAAATAATGCACTTACCAAAAACCTATAAAGCACGAGTGAGGAGGAGGTATGGGGTATGGTTGCGAAGATCCCACAACATATGGCATCTTTCAAAGATAGTTAATTATCACATAAATCCATTCTCTTGCATATTACCATTCTTTCTTTTTCTTGAGGCTTCACTGAGAAAACTGAAACACAAATAAGTAAAAAACTATACTTGTTTACTTCAGCGTGAATGAAAACTAAAAAATTGTATAAAAGTTTAATATGTAATGGAAATAACCATAGAAAATGAAGGACATAGTGTTTGACCAAATGAGTGTATAACATAGAGAAACAAAGTTACAAATACAGGCACATAGAAAATTTATTTTGTTGTTTTCTATTTATTATTGTCACAATACTTTTTAACTTTTACTTAATAAGAATGTAGACAAATACAGAGCAATATAATGGCGTTAAGGTTGACTCCATAAAGTATAAGTCAAACAGGGTAAGGGATCAATGAAGACCAATGGAAGAGAAATATAACTGCTAGTAGACATTTGATTTTGAAGAAATTTTTAATAAAGCACATTACACCTCTTTTTTCTGATAGACACCCCTTTTTTCTGATGGAATCATAGGATAAACATTCATATGTATATATATTACCATGTATTAGTAATTGTCACCAAACATCGATGGAACTGACCTGTATATCTATGTCAATGTCTCCATAATCAGCATAAAAAATAGCTAGCATAGGTTCAATACGTGTGTGCATGAACCACCCATTTTTTCTATATCTGTCATCATCAAATTCAACATAGCTTCAATGCCTACAACAAATCTAAAAGTGGAAATCGACTATAGTGAATGAGTAATAAAATCCAACATAAGTGATGGAAATTGATATGCTTAGAAGATAGTAAAACCAAATGGAAATCCATTCAATAGATGTTATCTACAACACAAAGGGAGAAAGAGATATGCTAGGACTATAATTTGGATGTGCTAGGACACACGTGAATTTTCTTAGAGTATATATAATGATTCCCCATGGTTTGTAAACTACAAATTAAATAAGTGATATCACTTTTTCTTTACAAAGGCCAAGGATGAATAATGAATGATCTAAATTTAACAACCGATAAAAGAAACAACACAACAAGTGCAAAATGCAGTAATTATTTTCAAAAGTTTCATCCAAACACGTGCGTGATCATTTGAACATATTGAACAAGAGCAACTAACTTATATGTAGATGCATTACTTCCACATCACCGACAAAACTGAGAACCTAAATATATTAGCAAATTTCCTATATTCACTCAGTGACCAAACTTACTCTATTCACTCAGTGACCTTCTTTTCTCTCCATCAACCTCTATAGTAGGAAATTAGTTGCGATGTCATGTGTTTGATTTTTACTGAAGTCATGTGTGGTGAATACTACATTGGGTCATGTTGTGTCATTTTAAATAATTAATATCACTTTATATTTACAAAGGCCAAGGAGAAATAATGAATGATCTAACTTTTACAACCGATAAAAGAAACGACATAACACGTGTAAAATGCAGTAATTATTTTCAAAAGTTTCATCCAAACACGTGCATGATCATATGAGCATATTGAACAGGAGAAACTAACTTATATGTAGATGCATTCCTTCCAAATCAACGATAAAACTAAGATCCTAAATATATTAACAAATTTTCTATATCCACTCAGTGACCAAATTTTCACTCAGTTACCAATCTTACTATTTTCACTTAGTGACCTGCTTTTGTCACCATCAACCTCTATAGTACGAAATAAGTTTCTTCTTAAATGTATAACCCTATTGTGCTTTTTTCAATATTTACTTATAATTACATCAAGTTTTATAATCAAAGAATGCATATTTATATTGAGAAGTGTATTTACATTTATTACTATTTAGATTAATTCATAAAGAGAATATAAATTGGCAAAAATTCTTACATTAATCTATAATATCATCTTTAGTTTTACGCAACATATTTAAGATAATATAAAGTATTTAGTTGTTTAGGAATTTATATTTTTTTTAATGTTCCATATGATTTAGAGGTTTTAATTCAAGTGTGTCCTAGAATTTAGTTTTTTTTAATGTTCTATAAGTTTGCATAAAACTCAAATTAAAGCTATAATTTGTATAAAACTCGGACTAACTCAAAAAAAGTTTCCTTGGTAGCTCCCACCCAAACCCCCGACACCACTCGAAACTTTGACCTTCCCTGACCAAAACTTTTGGATCCTCCAGTGAACCCTTCGTCATAAAAAATAATAATATATATGGTGAATACACAATTATATCATAATTAGAACCTGTCATGACAATATTCAAATTATTTACGTGTCTTGATGAATTGGTTGTGAATTGAATAATTTCCAATATGATGTTCATATAAACACACCAATCCCACCCAACCAGTTTCCACATTAATTGTACCAAGTGCACAAGGCTCCTGCTTAACTGCGAAGTCTTATAAAGATAGATGTTGACTAACCTTATCCCCATAAAAACCCAGTGCATAAGGCTCCAGCATAATTGAAGAGTTTCAAAAATGCGAATGTAGGCTAGTCTTACCCTCATATGTTTTATATATAGAGAGACTAATCTCATGTCTCGAACTCGAGATCAACCATAGCTTGGGATATTATTATCCCCATATTATTTCATAATATAAATAAACTGCTCTCGAATCTCAAAGTAGGGACCAATCAATTACCACATCCATCTACAAATTCATATTTTATTGTTCTGAGAGAGAGTAAAGTGGTCACTTTAGGTACCGGAATGTGATTTTGCTTTTTCTCTCACATGGAAACATGACAAAATATGACTTTTCTGATTTTTTTTACAAAAATACCCTTGAAATTGAAGGTTTCTAAATATTGAGTTTGATTTGAGAGGTAATAATTCCTCTTGAATTTTTCATAAACATCCAAAAATAATACATACTTGTTTTTTTGTTCTTTCTTTGAACATAAGAAATATAAAAAATGAGATTTTAAATTTTTTGGGTTTTTATATGGGACAACACTTATATGGTGTTGTGTTTGTTTGGTGTTTTATATAAATATTATGTACTCATGTGGTGTTTTTGTAGAAAAGGGAGTTTTGGAAAAAAAAATGTGTGTAAATATCAGGACCCAAACCAAATGTGGTGCCTCTTGTTCACAATATGCCAAGGATGATATTCTGCATGAAGCTTTAGGGAGAATCAAATTTGGGAGATAGGGTTGTCTATCCCATACCAGCAAAGACAAATAATTGAAATATGTGAACATTGTTTGAGGCGAGAAAATACTTTATATTGGTTGATTACGAAGAGAATTATATGCCAAAATACTGAAAAACAAAAGCTAAGTAAATTTATTGATAATATTTTTTCAGGTGGTCGGAGTTCCAGGAGTTCTAGAACTCTTCTCCTTCCAGCGTCTCAATTTTATAGGTTTTTGGTCGGACCGATGCAGAAATATGATAAGGACAGTGCCAATTGTCATCCAATTTATTCTTCTTCTAGGCAACCTTTTTCAGAATCTGATCTCCTTCCTTCAAAGTGCTGGGTCGATCAGGTGAATCCCCCACATAGCAAAAGGCCAAGGTGTTATGATCGGTGTAAGTGAGTCTCCTGGAGTCTTGTGACTACATGCATATTTTTGTCATTTAACACACGTTTTTGTATAGTTTGCATAATCATCCTTTATAGTTAGTGAGTAATATCCCTGAGTTGCCATCCATCTAACCATGGACTTTCCTGCTAAGTAGGGACCACAACATCCCTCATGAACCTGTTTGATCAGGTTGTTGACCTTATCAGGATGGACACACCAGAACAGGTGGTAGTGAAACCTCGCCTATACAATATTCATTCCTCCAAGACGTAGCAGGAAGTTTTATACTAAATCTTCATCACCTCTTTAGGATTACCCAGAATAGTTTTCATTGTAAGACCTAATAAAATCCATCCAGGAAATGCTTTGAGTCATCACCAACATCTGAACCCCTTCTTTATTTGTGTTACGTTAGGGGAGAACCTCCACTAGAATAGTTCGGTGAAGCTCTATTCGTGTTGCCGATGTCATGTCTTGCCAATGCATCTCCTCACACATTCTCTGATCAGGGAATTCTAATCATCTTGACATAAAGAAATGCGTTACATCTTCTCTTTGCCTTTGCTAAGTATTTGATCATTGATTCCTCTCTGGCCTCATAGATTCCCAACACTTGGTAAGTGGATAACTACGAGTCACTATGCACCCAAACTTGTTTAGTGCCCATTGACGAGGCTAAATCCAGTCCGACCAAATGTGCTTCAAACTCAGTGTTTATCAAATTTTATATTTAATAAAATTACCGAAAGTGAACGAGCTATTGAAATATAACGGGTAAAAGTACGGATCGAACCCATAGGGATTTCATCAATTTCTAAACACTGAATATATCGATGTGAATTGAGTTTTGAACTTAATAAGAACAACTTAAATAAATGAATATAAATTAACAAGTGATAAAATCGAATATGGGAGAAACCTAGGATGTCAAATCCATTTATCAGTTTCAATTAAAGTTTCATATTAATTCAATTCCATATTTTTTCAAATTTATAAATCAAAATTGTATCGACACTCGTGGCGAAAACTTCGGATGACGAAAACATGAGAAGTTCAAATAAATATTTTTACATGTCTTTTTAGATACCAAACATCCCTATTCCCTTAAAAATATCTTTCTTAAACATTAAATCTCAAATATAAGCATGGATAATCAAACAATTTAACATGAGCATAATCCATCAAGCATAAGTACATAAAATCAAAGGATGTGAATAAAACAATTAATTTTGAAGGTTTAAAATATCAATATTTTGACTATTTTAAATGAATACAAATTTTTTATTATCGATTAATACTCTTTGGGACATAATATTGAATTAAATTAATGTGCAAAAATTAATTAATCATGATAAACTTCACCTAGTCCTAGAAGTAAAATTACTCACACATCATTTTTGAAATACAAAAGTTGCAAGATGAAATAATAATTCTCATTATTACATTTCAACTTACAAAGTTTCGGAATCAAGACGTGAGCTTCAATATAAATTGATCCTCCTTCTGAATTTAATTTACCACAATGGCGTGGGGGATAATGGGTGATGAATGTGGTGTGGTGTTGTGATTTTTTCCCCTCTCCTCCTCTCCAAAATGCAATCCTAAGGTCCTATTTATAGGAATAATTTAGAGCTTAAGGTTATTTTTGGAAATTTTCAACATTTATTGATTTATTATAATAAAACATGTATGGAATTTATTTAAATAATGAAGGTGGGTTGGTGATTCAATGAATTAGGTGAGAAAGTACTGTGTGGTTTCTTATTAGAAAAAAAGGGGAAAAAGGATTTAAAAAGAAGTTTTTATAAATAAAATACTAAAAAAATAAAAGTTAGTTGGTCTAAAGTGTGAAAAAGGGGAAACTTTTCAGTCAGGGGCGTATTTGAAAAGATGTACGGGCGTTTATTTTTTTCTCCAAAAAAATTCTCCAACAAAGGTTCGAACTCAGTACCTCATGGTTCCCAAAACAATTGACCAACCAGCTAAGCCAACCAAAATCTTAATAATTATTCGAGTGGAATTATTACTTATACCTTATATCTTCCTAAAATTTAAAATTACAAAATAATTTCAATTGCTCTTATCTTTTTTGTCCGACCTCTAAACGAGAATCTGCAAGAATCCACGCGATTTTGACTTTGATGTCATAAATATTTTCATGGTGATCGGGTCACAGGTATTAGTCTCGAGTTTGAGCTAGAGCTTTGACTTTTGACTTTCATTCGATTTCGAACCCTGCATGGCCATAACTACTTTGTTTTAGCTCAAATTGACACTCCGTTTGAACCCATGTGACTCGGTACTTGAGGCCTAAAACTTTGGTGTTTTGTCCGAGTTCAAATTTGATCATTTGAATTTACTATTTTACCCCTAAAGCAGCAAAAGCGATTGTTCTTTGCCCGAATTGCATACGGTCTTCATCGCTTGCATTCTAAACCTGTCAACATTCAACAAACACCTTGTGTAAGATATTATCAACGGATATTGAAGGTCATGACTAAAATACGAGAGCATGGGGTTTTAAAATTTCATTTTTAACCCGATCTATTTTCAATTTTCATTTATTCTTTTAAATACTAAAAATAACTCTAAAAACTCTTTATCGATGATGCAACGGGAGTAATAAGTCATAGATTTAGGTATAAATGATATAAATTAATGAACTCATCACTCTGTCTCATTATTGGGTGCCTCAAACTAAAATCTTAAGGCATATTCCACATCCATGTTATCTTGGGTGCTTAGAACAATACTACCCCACTCCATACAAGACACGAAGAGCCATCAAAAAATAATTTCCATGTCGGCTCTTTTGCATTGGGATCAGCTTCTACCAATTCTCCACAGACTAGGATCTTTCCTACTAATTATTTATCCCATGCTAATTCCTCGTGCCTGCAAGAGGAATCTAAGACATCAATGAATGGAATAGTGACTTATTTATCGACTTGTGAGCTCTCTTCCTAATAATCCTGCTCGATGATAAATCTAGGTGAGTTATCTTCTAAATAATTCCGCTCAACTGGATGACTAAGTGATCTCTCTCCTAAATGGGTATTCTTTATTAAAGATCCCTTTAAGATATCTTTCAAAGAAGTAAGCTCGATTGGGAGGAAGACTGAACTCTCTTCCATTGAAGTCTGCTCAGTTGAATTTTATTCATAAGTGAACTTTGCGATCAAATATGCTACATATTTCCCTTTGATAGTTGTTATGGGCTCATACTCAATGTCGTACTCCCCTAATTTTGTAGCCCATGCCATAAGAAAACCGTATTTATCTATTTTTTGAAAAGTTTGCCTGACGGGTAAGTCTATGTAGATGAAAGTAGTGTGTTCATAGAAATACAGATTAATTCTTCATGAAGCCTCAATCAATAATATGTCTAACTTTTCTATAGTAGATGGATCTCTTCACCCCTTCATATTTTTAGACTAAAGCCTAACTAACTATTGATTCGGATACTGCCAAATAAAGATACACCTCCATGTTTTTTTTGATCTGAGCCTCGAAAACTTTGTTCACTGGCCACTGGTATATGGATCCATAATTATTTAATCCAAACGACATTACATTATAGCAATATGTACCACACTCATGATGAAAAAGGTATTTTCATAATATTCAGGATTTATCTTGATCTGATTGCATTCAGAGTAGGCATCCATGATGCTTAACAACTCATGTCCCGCTCTGGCATCCACCAACTAGTTGATTCTCAATAAAGGGAAATTTCTTTGGGGCAAGCCTTGTCCAATTCGATAAATTCCACACACATCCTCCATTTATCGTTCTTAGTTCTGACCATTACCATATTGGAAAGCCATTATATATATTCGATATCTTCAATGAAATTGGCCTTAATAAGTTACTAGACCTCTTCATGCATAGCGTGATTCTTCTTCTAATCAAACACGCACCTCTTAAGATTCATCGGATTATCTCTTAGGATTAAATTGATCTCATGATAGATGAAGTTTGGATAAATCCTTCGCATATCCTCATAACTCTAGGAAAATTCTTACTTCTACTGCCTAAGGAATTATACCAACTTCTCCCTAAGTTCGGGCTCTAACGATAAGCAAATCTGCATTGTTATCTCTGGCTTCTAATCATTTAACACCATTGTATCCATAACTTCTACAACATGCCCTTTGACCAGACTCATCTCATATATGGGGTCTATTATTTCAATTTGATTAGTAGTTTTCAACTTCTTTAGCTCTTCTTGATCGGTAAAATTATAGTAGCATTACCTTAATTACTCTTGGTTTCCTTTTAACTTTCCAACCCCATAATGAGTTAAAAATTTGAGACACTGATGCACTATTGAGGGGATGGTTTCAAACTTTTTTAATCCCACTCTGCTAAAAATAAAATTGTAGGTTGATGGGACGTTATTATCTAGCACGAAGAATCTGACCATTTATGTTCTGTATTTCGGCCAACTACCGACTACAAATTCTAATTCAACTGTACAAAAGGGGTAAAACTTCTCCCCCCAAAAACCAATTAGAGGATGGTGGTAGGGAGTCAACTTGTTGTCCCTCGGCCTTAGTCCTCTTAAGAAGTTATAGAACATCACGTCTGTTGAGATGCCATTATCTACCAATATTATGACCACCTTGATTTCATAGACCATCATCATGACATCCAGAGGATCATCGTGAGGATATAAGACTCTAGAAATATCATCTTTGGAGAATCCCATAATCAAACGATCCTTGTTTATTTTTTAGGGAGAGCACCAGGGTTGCCCATCAAACTGAGCTGTATGATGTGTGCATAAGCCTTTGGCTCATATTTACCTCATAGACGGTCTCCCTTGGCCTCTTCGGCATGTCTAAATTTTTATCTGACTCCCAATAGTATCTATCTTGCTTTTTTTCTTCCCTCTTTCATTAGGGAGAATCTACGCGTATCCTCTCGTTGGGTTCCCCATATTCTCATCCCTCCCTATATATGAACTCGAGTAGCTCTACTCATCGAAACGGGAACACAATCTCGTTTTTCAATGATATAGAACCTATTATGATGTGTCTATAATCTTTGTTGAATTCATAGTATGTTCTCTTATCTCCTCTATTGGGAGGGGCATTCAGTTTTTCAGGACATCTCAGGTCCTTATTGCCCCTAATCTCCTCCGGGATGTGGTGTATACCCACCGTTAGGGGAGTTTACTCAGCATATTTCTTTATCTTATCAGCCTTCTTATCTCGATTTTCCTTTTTCTCGGACTGTTTATTAAATGATCTCTTTGAGATACCAGACTCCTTCAAAGCCATCACTTATTCATTGTTAAAAAACATGGCGACTTTGGCTTGGATCACGACCTTAGTCTTTGGTGTCTCCTTTGGAAGTGACCAAAAAATCTTTAGTGGATGAAATTCACTCATGAAAGCAATGATTTTCTATTTATCATCGTAGTCCATGAGATCAAACCTCTATTTACTAAAATGTCGGAGATATTCCCTTATCGTTTCATCAGATTTCTATTTAATGCTGAGTAAGTGGGCAATGAGCTTTCTAGGCTTATCACTAAAGTAGAAATTATTTGCAAACAGGTCAACTAGCCGTTGTAAACTTCGAATTACACCTCTAGACAATTTGTTGTACCATAATTGAGCAGACACAATGATTGTTCTTGAAAAGATCAACATTTCATCTCGTTCGGTATTGAATAAATGTCACAACGGCCTAATACTGCTCTATATGTAGGATTGGGTCAGATTTCCCATCATACTGGGGGGTGATCATCTATGGATTGAACTTAGCTAGTGTCTGGTAAGCCAAAATGGCCGCGGTAAGTGGGGAACCCTAAGCGAAATCCTTTGGGAGGGTATTCTTCACCCTCACCATTTCTCCTAGCCAACATTCTAGTATTTGTATGGAACCCTTCTAACCCTGCATGGTTTTTTCTTTCGCAAGGGCATTCGCTCAGTCCTTACTTTGGGTAGAATATTCCTCCTGATCGTGATCAATTCTGACTAATATTCTCTCTACTTATGAGCAATGAGACAATTGTGAGACGCATTATGCTATTCTAATTCATCTATCCCTAGGAGGATGAGTTCTTGTATTATTTCATGCTCCCTTAGGACACAATCGATTAAAGGCATATTCTCAGTTGAGACTTTCAAAGGCACTCAGCCTCTCCTCATAGATGGTATGATCGCATTTCCACCCAGTTGTTTGGATGGATGAGGTGATACCCAAACGGTATGAACTATCATCTTGAGACTGTGATCGATGGGAAGTATTGCAACTACGGTTGGCTCCCATATCCAACCTTTGAGGATTCTCCAAATATCGTTTCCCGCATAATTGTCTTCTATCCATATAGGGTGCTGGTGGCACATGTCATGCCTGGGCAAAAATTTTTCCCCTTCAGTTAGGACTTCTAATGGGGCTTCCAGATAGTCTTGTCCAGCTTGTAAGGTATAGATAAGTTTCTTGTCTCTTTCTTTTATTGAGTCCAACTACAGGAAGATTTTTCCATGCATCTGACAAAAGACACAACCCATACAGGGTTAGGTTTTGAGTGCTTATCTTAGAGTTGGCTCCCACATTGTCACTGATATATTTAATAAAAAAAAACTATAAAACTCTAAAAATCATCTCCGGTACCCATTGTTTTTACTTTCGTCTTTTACAAAAATAGTACACAACATGAAATGGAAGGGCTAAGTTAATTTTAAGGTCTCCATTTTACATAGACAGTACACTTTTATTAAAATTTTCCTTATAATTTTGTGCATGCAACACATATGTGTGGCACCCCGACTAATTAAATATTGGGTAGCTACTCCTTTATTAAATTAATTCAAAATGCCAAGTTGGTTCAGTTAATATCATCACTGTCGAAAACATTTAATGATTACTAACCACCTAGTATTTAAAAAGTAAGTTGTCAAATTTTAAATTAAATCTGATTAACATGCAATAAAAGAATTATGAAAGAATAACATAACCATTCACCATAAAGAAGCAATAGAATAACCAACAAATAATAATAAATCTGGAGGAAATACTCCTCACAACGATCCCACAACTGAAATAAATAGAACAGTGTACCCTCAATTAATTACATGCCAAAATCTGAATAACTGAAATATGAAATGTCTCTAAATAGAAATGGGCGACATGCCCTACAAATGATGGAACTGAATATGGAGTCAAAACCAAAGGAAGCGTCTACTAGCAAGGCCCTGTAACTTCCACAATAGCTACAGCTCGTCACCTGAATGGAAATCCTATGCATGGTGTCCTTGTGGTTGGGCACCTAAAAGGTTTTTACAAAAAAATAGATTGGAAAGCAAACGGGTCAGAGCCCGAAAGTGGAGAGTATTTTAAAAAAATAGCAAGTGTTTTAATGACATTAAAACAATGAATGCAAAATACATGTTAGGACGTGCAGTCACATGAAATCCTCACCTCTCGACTAATTGTGCACTCCTAACGTACCGTACCCATCTAAGTGACATTCATATCTAGCTAAACTGTCATAAGTTCTACCCCTTTCTACTCGATTCCCATTATACATTCTAACGTTATCAATTAAATAGAGGTTTTCCTTAAACTCGAATTCTCAATTATTAGCAATACAATTCTCTACAGGTTATCCCTTTTTATTTTCTCAAAGCGTTACCATAATTATACTCACAATACCAACATGAAAGTTCTTATTATTAAGCATATATTATTCACGTCATGAATATACAATACAAGCACCCGAGACTAAGCTGCGGTGCACACATACTCTACTATCCATCCCTGTACATCACGTAATTAAGGATTGTGGATTCCGAATCTCTCAGGAATCGTTCTCAGATAACATCAATCACAAACAATGGAGGCGAACACAGTCACATCACATGGGTCACGCACATACCTACGTTCCCACGATCAGCAGCCTTATTAACTTCCTAATAAGTCCTTCTCTTACCTATGTTCTCGAGGTACCAATCTAAATCCCCCCGTAGGCACACAAAGAGTAGATGGCCCTAAGCGAACGCAAACCTCCCGTGATAGCAAGTATGGTAGGTATGTCATACACATAAAATCATATACATATACTAAGCATGCACACATCTTAGTAATTACCATAATTTATTAGTGGTATACTTCTCATTCTTATACCAACTTATAATGTACGTAATTCACATATCCTCGGTTAATACTAACATTTAAATCGTCAATTATTCTCACATTGCAATTAGTCACTCACGTCTTAATCCACAATTTTCATTTGGTTCCAATCACACTTCTATGTTTTACTCCTCAATATATCCCAAATATCCCAACTATATTAATTATTCATCAAGGGAATGTTATCTCTACAATTAAACCAGGTTCCGGGACATTAGAAATCAAATCAGGCCAAAAAGACCAATCTATCAACTCGTTAGAAGTCTCGTTCGAAAAGAGAGTTCGTTCGAACGAAGTGGCCATCTAACGAGATCTCGTTCGAACGAAAGGCATCGAACGAACATCCCACTCGTTAGAAGTCAAAATGTCAACTCGTTAGAAGCTCGTTTGAACGAGCTCGTTCGAACGACCTGGGCAGGTCTTCTAACGAGGTGACAGTTTCGAGCCCAGAATTTCTAAATTCGTTTTTCCTCCAACTTTCTCTTCTCAAAACTCATCCAAACATTATCCCAACAGTGTTTTAAGGTTCCTAATCATTCCTAAACATACTTAGGTCGTATTTTAACATATTTATGGGGTCAAGTCTCCCTAAACAACACCCAATTATCAAATCTCTCAATATTCCCCCAACCCTTATGAATATGAACCTTAGAAAATTAAAGTCATCAATATCTACAATCAAATCCGTTTTTGTAATATAAAAGATGTATTTATAACAATATAATCGTCCAAACATAATTCTACATGCAATCTCTTTATCAAAATATGAATTTATAACTCCAATTACATGGGTTTTTATAAATCTCCCAATACAATGCAATTATATCAATTTCTAAGCATGGAAGAAGCATTCCCTTGAAATTAATGTAATTAAACCACTTTCCTTATGTTCTTCAGATTTTTGTTGTTGGTTGAATAAGGTTGAATTTCTTTCTCTCTCTCTCTGCATAATTCTCCTCTCTCTTTCTCCCTCTACAAGTTCTTCTCCAAGATGACAATGGTGGTTTAGAGGTTGCCTTAGGAACCTCTTAAAATTCCTTCCAATAACTCCCGTAGACCATTAAGACATTTAGTGTTGTTAGTGGGTTTAGTGGGTAAAGACTAAATCAGATTTTAACTTCTAATTTTCGTGGGTTTTAATTCCAAAAATTCCGAAATTACCAAACTACCCTTTTGGGTTGGCGGTATGGCCTAAAAATGCCCCGGGACCCAAACTAAACCCCCAGCTAGTGTTTTCTGACTATTTCGACCCTTCCGGAATCGTTGGCGCACTCAAAATAACTATACGGTTGATAAAAATAAAATTCACTTTTTAATTCAAATAATTACATTCCTGACGCGACTATCACGTGCGTCCCAACTAAATTTTTCCAAATTGTCGTATTTCAGCCTCGCGACAATTTCAATATTTTCAATATTCATATATTTCCATATATACACATTATAATCAAATACCAACTCACATATCGTTAGTATTTTATCTGGATTAATTCTCAATTAATTCACATTTAATTTAATTAATCCCATAAATAAATATCGATAAAAATGCGGGGTATTACAATATGGTAGACACAAAGACTGTTCCTTCTAAATTTTGCGTGGCTCCTATTTTTTTTTGGAGAAAATATTGATCGACATTTTTTAACCCCAATTAAAATAACAAAGGAGTAAAAATAATATTTTTAGCATACTTTTCCTTCACATTTTTTGTAATTCTACCTCCTTAAAAATTCCAATGAATTTCGATTTAAGATAAGTGTTAACAGATCTTTTGTATAACCCCATAAATATAATTCACAATATTCGTAGAAACAAATATATGAAATATGCACCATCACAAATAAACCAATATAAGTAATAGTAATTATCTTCATTGAAGAAAATAATCTATCGCCATCGAGTTCTTCGTATGCGCATGAGGTGTTACGCAATCGGAATCGCGAATAACTCCCCAGCAGAGTTCCCAAATGTAAGAGGGGAGTTTAAGGGAGAAATACCGGATTTTGATATATATTTGACATGAACAACATTTTTGTGCCCACGTATTCATCTCATTAGAGAATCAAAGTCTGCGTAGTTCGTGAATCCGTACGATACCCCGAAAAGATCATTGTAGTGGTGGGAAACTCTTCTAAAATACTATCTTCAAGAACTCCTTTGACAACACTTCTCAAAACCCTTCTCAAAACTCTTTTCTCAAACTATTCTCTAAATTCTAAGAGAACTCTCTTCTCTTCCAAAGAGCCCCCTTAAAATGTAAGGGGCGGGGCTTATTTATAACAAAAACTAATCCAAGTGGGGTGCCACATGTTAAATATATTTTGGAGACATATGGTGACACTTGAATAATACACAAATACGAGCGATATGTTTGATGTGCACAATAATACCCCTATCACATAAATACATGCACTTTTATTCATATTAATCATCTATAATCTCATTTAATATTTAAATGAGAGGCTTATCAATAAGCCCCTCCTACGAGAATTATTGAACTGTTGTTGGCTCCCACATGCAACCTTTGGGGATTCTCCAAAGCCCATTCTTTGCATAATTGTCTCCTATCCATATAGGTTGCTGGTGGAGGCATGTCACGCCTAGGCAGAAAGTTTTCCCGTTCATCTAGGACTTCTAGTGGGGTTTCTAGATAGCCTTGTCCATCTTGTAAGGTCTGGGTAAGATACTTTACACATTCTTGCATATCCTCCTAGCCCTTGGCCAAGCTCATCAGTATGCTCTAATGGTAGCCCATGCACGGAAACATGGATGGTGGTTGGAAAGTTTCTTTCGCACGACTTCTTTCTGGGATATCGGCCATAAAATTGATAAAATACCTCCGAAAACTAAAAGGAAAAGGTGACCAAAATGGTAGGAAACAATAAATGGATTGTCGAGCTCCCATAGACCCCGTAAATCTGCTATCGTCTAAAAATGGTTCAAGATTATTTAGGTCTTAGATTAGGTTTGATAAATAATAATAAATAAAGATTATTATAATGGAAATAATAGAATGGGGTAAGTCAAAGTTGAAAGACTCAAGGAATTCAGTGGTTCTTCCGTTAGGGGTGACTACATCCATTGTGCAGTGTAGGTGTTTTGTATTACTACGATAATCACCAATCACAATGGTCAATACAATGGTTTGCTCGAGTTTTCCTATTGCTCCCAGGGTAAAAAACTCAAGATCTCCCTATCCATGGGATGTCTAGCATATTTATAGGTAGTTAACCCTAGCATGAAAATAGATGGAGCGCCTTTATAAACTAGGCAGTTACACCTTATACATGACTAGTCAAACATAAGGTAAATTCGAGTTTATCATTCACCCATGATGATGATAGGGACATGTTCATGTGGATCTATTATGATTAGTAGCTGGAATTATGTCACCATCATCATCATCATCATTGCCTTAATCCCATCACATGGGGTTGGCCACATGGATTCTCCTTTTCCATTCTAAACTATAATGAGCAATATTATCATTCAAATTTAATTCCTTAAGAACTGTCCCAATAATTTCCTCCCAAGATAGCTTAGGATGACCCCTTTGTCTTTTACCATTTATTTCTAATAATCTTCCTCTTGTTATAGGTGCATCCAATGGTCTGGTCAACATATGTCCATACCATCTAAGTCTACTTTCTCTTAATTTATCACTAATGGGAGCAACTCCTAACTTATCTCTCACATAATAGTTTTTAATCTTGTCATTTATTGTAATTCCTATCATCCATCGGAGTATCTTCATCTCACTAACATGCATACTTTGTTTCTATTTTTTCTTTAAATCCCAAAATTTTGCTCCATAGAGGGTCTCTAGCCTAATAATTGTTGTATAAAATTTTCCATTTAATTTATCAGTAATCCTCTTATCGTATAACACCCCACTTGCATGTCTCTATTTCATCCTTCCAGATTCTATTCTACTCGAAAACATTTTCATCAATATCTCCATTACTTTGTATCATTGAACCTAAATAACAAAATTTATTAGTTTGGTTTATTATTTTTTCTTCAATATTTAACATTATGCTATCAGATGACTCATTATTAAATTTACATTCCATATATTCGGTTTTAATTCTACTGATTTTTAGTCCATTAGACTCTAAGGCATTTCTCCAAGTATCTACTCCGATCGCTAAGGCCTTCTTTGAAGTATCGACTAAAATTATATAATCCACAAACAATGTAAATCATGGGAAATCTACTTGTATACCCTTCATAATCTTATCCAATACTATGGAAAATAAGTAGGGACTTAAAGTCGATCCTTGATCTAGACCCACTTTAATCGTTGTTTTTTATATGGCTAACATTGTGTGTTGACTCCGTTGTATTGAGTGTTGAAGTGAGCAGGTATGATAGGTCGAATTGATCCTCTCTTAAGCCAATCTTATGTGGAGATTGACCAGGTTGCGTGTTGGTCGATCTATGTGCTATTATGGGTATAGTACACATGTCATCTCTAGGTGGGTCAATAGGGTATTCCATATTTATCGTATAAAACTTGGATTCTCAACTTATAATATTGTGTTGATTTTTACATGTTGGGGTTTTAATTTCTTTATAAGATATTTGAAGTCAAAATCTCATAGCTAATTACTGTTGGTGACATATTAACTAGTTAAGGGCAGTTATAGATGGTACTTATTAGCAGTTGCTTTACTTTTACATGGTATTGATTTTAGTAACCACAAATAATATATTATAATTAGTATGAAACACTTTCTTCGAAAGAGAGAGTGAGAAGTATCAAGTTTTAATATAATTTACATACATAATTGATTTATTATTATCAAATATAAAAATGGATTCTTTGTTTCTACGTTATCTTTTATAAATTTCTATTAAACTCATTAAATACAATATAATAAAAAGTCATTCCACCAATATTTTAATTAAAATAATTTATTTAACATAACCTACTCAAATGCATTAGAATTTGTCAAAATTAAAACACTTGAAATTTATAGATGCAAATCACTATAAACTAATAATAATTTTAAAGAAATCACACACACACACACACACACACACACACACACACACACATATATATAGATATATATATATATATATATATATATATATATATATATATATATATATATATATATATATTTAATTATTTTACTATAGGGTATGACTATTAACATTCATCGTTTATAGCAGTGAACTATATAGAGTATCACAAAATTTATTTTATAGTAAAATACAATAGTGGGTTTTTATATTTTTATTTATTATTAATAAAATATATAAAATGGCCGCACATCAATGAAAAAAATTATTTATTTACTATATTTAACTCACTTAAGAATGTTCAATAGTAGTCTACATGAACATTATGTGTACACACACACACATATGTGTATATATATGTGTATATATATATGTGTGTGTGTGTGTGTGTGTATCTTTATATAATGTTATGATGGTAATTTTAAAAAAAATCATATGCTTTTTTCTAACTATTTTGTTATATGATATGCCTATTGACACTAATCTTTGATACCAGTGCACTACACAAGTATTGCAAATGGTAAGTCAAGTAGCATTAAATCAATTCATAGAGAATCACCGAAGTTTATATTTTTATTTATTATTAATAAACATATATAAAATGGATGCACATCAATGAAAACAACAATTTATGTACTCTATTTATCTCACATAAGAATGTTCAATAATACTCTAGATGAACATTATGTGTGTGTATAAATAATTTTATAACTGTAGTTTTTTTTTTAAAGTTCATATACTTTCTTAAATTTTTTGTAATAAGGTTTGACTAGGAGCATTCATCTCTGATACTAGTGTACTACACAAGTGTTGCAAATGGACAAACAAGTGATATAATATCAATTCATAAAGTATCATGGAAATTTATTTTAGCATGGTAAAATAAAATAGTGAGCTTTTTATATTATTATTTATTATTAATAAAAAGATATAAAATGGTCGCAAATTAATGAAAATAACAATTTATTTACTCTTTTTAACTCTCACTTAAGAATGCTCAATAGTAGTCTAGATAAACATTATGTGTGTGTGTGTGTGTGTGTGTGTGTGTGTGTGTGTGTGTGTATAATGTTATAATAAAAACAATTTAAAAAAAAGTCATATACTTTTTTTAATTATTATGTTATAGGGTACTACTATTAGCACTCTTCTTTTATACCCTTGTGTTACACACGTGTTGAAAATGGTGAGACAAGTGTGACACCCCGCCTAATTAAATACCGGGTGATCAGTCCTTTATTAAATTAAATCAGAATATCCAGTTGGTTCAGAATATGCACCACTGTCGAAAACTTATATTAACACTAACCACCTAATACTTAAAAAGGTCGATGTCAAAATTTTATCTTTTAATTAACATAAAAACCAAATTAGCCAATCACTAATCATAAACCATTTAAACGAATCACATATGAAATAAAATGACTAAGGTAATAAATGTGACTAGAAATACAAAAATCCGATAATGTAAACCAACAACTAAAAGAAGTAATAAATGAATTCACAATCACTGACTTTCTAAATAGGTAGAAAGGTGAAACATGCCCTAACTGAAATAGATAACTCAAGATGCAGGAATGAGGATCATGGAGGCGTCTACTACCAAGTCATGTAACTTCCACAATAGCTAGAGCTCGTTAAATGAATAAAACTCCTATCCTTGGTGTCCCTGTGGATTTACACCTAAAATAATTTGACAAAATAAAAGAGATTTTGCAATAAACAGGTCAGAGCCCGAGTTGAAAACAATTAAAAAATCAGCAAGTGTTTAAAATGCATTAAATAATAAATATTATATCCATGTTAGTTTCTCGTGCCCTCACTTGAGATTCTCACCTCTCAACTAATGTGCACGCCTAACGTAGAATCCTAACCCATCCTAATCACACTTTCTCACTTATCTATTTTAACCCAAGTACTTTACTGAAATGCCTAAGTCATTGTTCCCAACCATAACACTCGAATAATACATTCTTGTAATTATAATTTTAGTTTAATCAGATTCAAATAACTCAATAATCATTCAAGTTCTCACATTGCTGATTAATATTAAATATCGTAATCTTTATCATCTACTAAGAAACACAGTAGAATAACAAAGTGTACATACATATATATATATATATATATATATATATATATATATCGCTACCATACATATATATCATAGCACGACACCCCAAAAGGCTAAACCTGCAATGTGCACATACTCTGCTATCAGTCCCGATACATCACGTACATAAGGACTACGAATTTTGAATCACTCTGGAATCGTATCAAAACATATCACACACAATGGAGGCGAATATAGTACCCAGCCTCATGGGCTACGCACATACCTATGAACCCACATGACCGCAAACTTATCAACTCACAGATAAGTCTTTCCCAGAACCTATGTTTTAGGTAGCAATCTAAAATCCTCCCAAAGTCTCATCAAGATAGGATTGTCCCCTTCCTAACGCCTCCCATGATAGAAATTATGGTAGGTATGTCATACACATAAGGATTCATACAATAGGTACACACAACACATATAATTAATAGGATAACACCACCTATATATTCCAGATGTGTAGGAATTGTCACTCTTTACAATATTCATGATGTTCCCACAATAAATATTCTCTCTATCGTATCGCACTACTTATAATGGATATCACTACGGAGTCCCCTGACCCTTATATACTTCTCTACTTAATGTTAATAGATCAAGAAATAAGGTTGCCCTAAATTTTCACCAAATTCCAGCTTGTCCTATAAATTTCTAAAAATCCAAAATTTTGTTCGAAGTGCCCAGAATCTTGTTCGAATGAAACTTCGAACGAACTTCACTTTGAAATCTCGTTAGTACGTCATCCGAACGAGTTCGTTCAAACGAACTTTGAATGAACTAAACTCTAAATTTTCGTTGGATTTCTCATTGTATTCTTGTTCGAACGAGGTCATTCAAATGACTTTCCAGTTCCCCAGGTCATTCGAATGAACTTTACTGGGTTCGTCCTCCACCCTAGGAAACCTGCGTTTTTACCCATTTTTGTTCACCCAATTCACATCAAACTTTACCCAACTCACAATTAATAATCCTAAAGCCATTTTACATACACTTAGATGATCCCTAACATCTTTTAACCATCAAACATCATTAAATCTCATATATGGGTAATGGAATTTAATCAAATGTCAAAAGCCCTAGTTTTACATCATTAATAATTTTGTCCACCCAAAACCAAAAATTAAATTCATTATTCTTCATGTATCAACCTAGATTCATAGACACTACATATGGTAATTTGTCTACATTCAATTTCCTACCCAAAAGCTTGATAAACAATTCAATTTCAACCCATATTTCGTCATATCATGTGTATATCATCAATTCTACACTAAATGTGTAATATATGCACTAATTAAAGCAAGATAACCACTCGCCTTTTTAGGAAGGTCTGAATCGTTGAATGAAAGTGGTATAGATGTGTTGCTCTCTTCCCGATCTACACGTTGATGATGTTTCTGGTGAAAGATGGGTGGGTTTGGTCTTGGAGCTCCTAGGAATCTCTTCACCTTCTTCCTCTTGAACTATCTCTTTTCTTTTGCAGATAATGTAAGGACATTTTTGTCCATTATCAATTTGTATGTCGTATGCCGTTACACCGTTGAAGAAACTCAAGATCGCATCTACATCAACGGATCCAAATATCAAAGTGTCTTCAACATCATAGCCTCTGCGAGAATGAACTTGGTAAAATTTTGTTTTTATGTTCCTTAAAGTTCATATTTAGTATTGGGAAATTTTTATAAAATGTTTTTTATAAAAATAAGAAGTAAGTTTTTTCAAGAAAAATGAGGCTTTTAAAAGTTTTTTATTTTTCTAGGAAGCCGAACCGGTCCGCCCTCTACCCGAATCGATCCGCCTTGCTTTGTCTAGTAGACCACTGACCGATTGCGAATCGAAGTAACCAAAATTTAAAAGAACCGATCCGAGGTCGGATCGATCCGCCCCTAAGCCGGGCCGGTCCGCCTGAGATGAGTTTGAACAGTTCCGTGAGATTTTAATCCACCATCTCTTATTTTCTATATATATTCCTACTTCGTTGGTGTATTTTTTTAAGTCTTTGAGAAAACATTTTTAAGAGTACAAACACAACAAGACTTCAATTTTTGATATGCCAAACATCTTTTTGATTCACACACAAAAATCCCAATTACTTTTGTGAATCTTTTAGAAGCCTAGAACACAATCTTGTTATTGTTCAACCCTTGTGGAGAAACCGTCTTTCTTCTTCATTGTTGCCCTCCTGGAAAGGGACAATTCCAGTCAATAAACTTGTGGAGAAGCCGTTTCTCTTCTTCATTGCAGCCCTCCTGGAAAGGGATATTTCCAGCCGCCGACTACAGAATTCGACACCTGAGGGTAATTCTTAGTCACTTGTATTTTCATTGTAATCCGAAATTGTACTGTTACAATATTATAATGAAAATAAATGGTTTTGCCCCTTTGGGGCATTTTTCCTCACAAGCATGTGCTTGATTTTTCCTGAAAGGGTTTGTTTTATCCTGCATGCTTTATTTTATTAGATAAATCATCTAGATGCATGATTTAGGGTTTAACTAAAATTTGAGATTAATTAAAATTAGATTTTATTTGAGAAGTCACAATATTTCCGCTGTAACTACTCTCTCAGATAAAAACCTAACTTCTCCCACGTACATACATATATAATTCTCCAATTTTCGTCCATTAATTAGCCTCAATTTTTCAAAAGATAATAATACCCCTCTAGGGTGTCAGTTTGGCCTAAAACTATCCCGAAACCCAAACTAAACCCCCGAGTAGACTTTTCTAACTATTTCGTCCTTCTGGACACGTTGACGCACTTGAAATGACAATTTGGGTGATGTATAAATATTTTACTTTTTATTCTATTAATTTAGTCCCGACATGGCTCACACGCGCGTCCCGACTTAAATTCCATAATTTTCATATTTCTCTCTCGTGATAATTTTTATAAATTCATAATCACATTCAGAATCCAATATTACTTTATTCGTTCGGTAATATTTAATGTAATTCCCAATAATAAATACTAACTCTTATCTCACTAGTTAACATTTATTTTATTCCGGATTAATTATTAATTAATTTTTTCTCACATTTAATTCAATTAATCCCACAATTAAAATCAATAAAATAAAGGAGTATTATATACTTCCCCCCTAATTAAAGAATTCCGTCCTGAAATTTGGAAATAAAAGGTATACCTAGTAAGAATAACTCCGGGTATCTCTCGCGCATATCATCCTTGCGCTCCCAAGTCGACTCCACGATATTATGATGTCGCCACTGTACATGAACTAACGACACCACCTTCGACCTCAGTTTCCTCTCACTACGGTCTAGAATAGTAACTGGCCCATCCTTATTGGAACTTTCGGGTTGTAGGTCAATCTCCTCTAACGTAATATGAGTGTGGGCCATATCATCCTGAAGATATCTCCTCAACGAAGATATATGGAACACGTCATAAATCCTATGTAAGTGCTCCGGTAACCTAAATCTGTAAGCTACTGGCCCACTCCACTCAATAATAGGGAATGCCCCTACGTACCTTGGTGCCAACTTCCCTTTCTTTCAAAACCGCATTACCCCCTTCATAGGAGATACTCGTAACAACTCCTGGTCCCCCACATTTAACTCCCTGAAGAACCTCTTGGCATCATCGTAGCTCATCTATCTATCCGAAGAAACTCGAATACGACTTCGAATCATCTTAATCCTGTCTGAGGTATCCTAAATCACCTATGGCCCAAGTAGCTTATTGTCCCCCACCTCTAGAAAACACACTGGAGAATGACAAGGCCTACCATATAATGCCTCGAATGGATCCATGCCAATAGTAAACTGGTAGGAATTATTGTAAACAAACTCCACTAGTGGAAGGTACTTCTCCAAATCCCCACCAAAATCAAGGGTACACATTCGTAACATATCCTCTAAGATTTGATTTTTCCGCTCTGTCTGCCCTTCCATATACGGGTGATAGGCCGAACTCAATTGTAACTCCGTATCCATCGCCTCCTGGAAGCTCTCCTAAAATTAGGGCACAAATATCTTGTCCCGATCGGACACAATATCAAGAGGAACCTCATGGATTCTCACTATCTCTGCAATGAATATCTGAGTGTACTGCCCCATAGTGTAATCAGTTCAAAATGGAAGACAGTGAGCTACCTTGGTCAACCGATCCACAATCACCCATATGTAATCGTGACCCCTCTGCGATGTAGTCAACCCTGTGATGAAGTCCATGGAAATGCTCTCCCATTTACACATAAGGATCTCTAATGGTTATCTGGTGGTCCACTTTTACCAGCTGACAAGTGGCACATTTCGAAATGAACTTGGTGATGTCCTTCTTCATTCTACTCCACTAATAACATCACCTCATAGCTTGGTACATCTTATCCCGGTGGAGATGTATAACAAATCGAGATACTTGAGACTCTGTCATCACCTCATGTCGCAAATCCTCCCCTTTTAGAACTACTAGTCTTCCATTAAAGTGCAAACCCCCATTTGAACCCATAAAATAAGACTCATCTCCATCGGCTTGAAGCTGTATAATCTGGTCCTAACAGAACATGTCAGCTGCCTAGGCCTGTATTACTCTCATCACAATTTGGGGTGTAAGGGTCATGACATACATGAATGATTGAACTACTTCATCCTGGTGTCCCAACTCCTTCCATTTTGCCTTCCATACCATAGACATATCACCTACTGGCCTTCGACTCAACGTATCAGCTACTATGTTAGGCTTCCCTGGGTGGTAATGGATATCGAACTGGTAATCCTTCACAAATTCAATCCAACTACGCTGATGAATGTTTAATTCTCTCTAAGTGAACAAATACTGTAGTGACTTGTGATCTGTGAATACGCAAAATTTCTCCCCCAACATATAGTGTCCCTAGATCCAAAGATCAAACACGACTACTGCTAGCTCCAAGTCATGGGTGGGGTAATTCCTCTCATGAGGGTTAAACTTATGTGAGGAATACGCTATAGCTTGATCCTCCTATTGTAGTACACCCCCAAGTTCCTATAAGGATGCATCGATATAGACTAAGTACTCCATTCCCGATCTGGGCAGTGCTAGAACTGGTGTTGAAGTCAGTTTGTCCTTCAGCTCATCGAAAGATAACTGAGAGGCGCCATCCCAGGTAAATGGAACTCCTTTTCAAGTCAAATTATTCAACGAACCCGCTATCTTTGAGAATCCCCGAATAAACCTCATATAATAGCCTGCTAATCCCAAGAAACTTTGCACCTTCATCGGTGTCGTGGGTTGTCCTCACTTACTCACCGCCGATACCTTGCTGGGGTCCACCGATATTCCCCTATCTGATATAATCTGCCCCAAGAACTGTACCTCTCGTAGCCATAATCCGCATTTCTCAAACTTGGCATACATCTCATTCTCCCGTAATGTCTATAAAACCCTGCATAGATGCTCAACATGCTCTTCCTTGGTTTGTAAATAAATCAGAATGTCACTTATGAAGACAATGACAAACTGATCTAAGAACTCCCTGAACACCCTATTCATTAAGTCCATCAATACTATCGGTGCATTGGTTAGCCCAAATGGCATAACCCAAAACTCATAGGATCCATACCTCATCAGAAATGTAGTGTTAGACACATCCTGCTCCCTGATCCTCAACTGATGGTACCCTGAACTCAAGTCTATCTTTGAAAAGAAAGATTCTCCCCTCAGCTGGTCAAATAAGTAATTGATTATGTGAAACGGATACTTATTTCATATCGTGACTTTATTTAAGTCCCGATGATCTACGCACAGTCGTAAGGATCCATCCCGCTTCTTCACAAATAGAACTGGGGCACTCCAAGGTGAGGTAATCTGACGGATGAAACCCTATCCAAACAACTATTCAATATGATCCCTTAGATCCCTCATCTTCGTAGGAGCCATACGATAAGGTACACGAGCTATCGATCGAGTTCTCGGTGCTAAATCAATCACACACTCTATCTCTCTACTCGGCAGTAGACCTGATGTATCCCGACACACATCAACATACTCATGAACAATTGAAATTGAATCAAGTGGAATTCAAACTCCCATATAGGTCTCCTCCTTAATATATACTAAGTGAGTGGACGATCCTCCCTTGGGGTTAGGCATTGCCACTAAAAACATCTCCTGACCAGAGATACTGAAAAATATGCTCCTACTAAAGAAATCGATCATGGCCCTATACTCGACTAGCCAATCCATCCCGATGCTAGCATCATACTCGTGCATATCTTAAATAAACATATCGATCGGTAGGACCAATATCCCAATCTTTATGCCAACTATCCGATAAATAAAGAATATTAATGACCCAAAGCCCAATGGTGAATTTACACTAGTGATTGTGCTATTTGTCGTGTCAAACAACCCCGTGGCACGTGCAAAACTAGTGGAAGTGAAACTATGTGAAGCCCCCGTGTCAAATGATATCCGACCCAAAGTCCCATGAATAGAAAACATACCCTCAATTGCGAGTGGAGCTTGTGCGACTGAGTCCTGATGGACGTTGTAGACACGCCCGTACTGTTGTTGCCCATGCTGAATCGAAACTGCTAGAATGGCAACCAAGGCTGGTACTGGTGCTGGCGCTGGAAGAGCGATTGGGACGATCATCCTCTGGGACTCCTAGTGAGCACCCTGCTGCTGAGGATACTTCCCCATATCGGGGCATTCAAATCATCTGTGGCCAGTCTTTCCACAAGTAAATCACTTCCGAACAAAATTTCCGCCTCTCTACCCCTGTTGGCCTCGGCCCTGATGGCCGTTGCCACCTCTCCCTTGGCCTTGATGGCCCTGTTGACCATGGTGGCCATGTCTGAAACCTCCTTGATCTGAACCTCTTAGCAGAATTCCCCTGATGGGTACCCTCCTCACTCTGCCTCTATTGACTCTGAGCTGCTTATGCCCCACTGACACTACCTCGACCTATCCTACCCTACTGGGTGGAGTCACTTGCCCACTTGCCACCCTTAACATGGAAGCGGTGATCCTGACAGTGTAGCAAAGAAGCATTAAGTACATCGGTATAAGACTACAATGAGAGGTTACCCAGAAGATGATAACTAGTCACCTCTTTTGGTAACAAATTTCACAGTCTAGTAAACTCCTCCTCATACTCGGCTATAGTATTCCCCTCCTGGGTGAGGTCCAATAGTTTTCGCCTCATCTCATTCTGAATGGAAGATGGGAAATCTTTGCTATCAAACTGTACCCAGAAGTTTAGTATAGTCACGACGTCACGCTCCTCTGTAGTAGTAGTGGAATCCAGCCACTATAAAGTTGCCCCTACTAGTTTGAAAGTAACTAGTATGTGCTTCTGCACCTTCGTGCACTCGTACATCCTCAAATGCATTTGGATGTCTTTCTTCCATTGGCTAGTTGTAACAACATAAAAACCCCATGTGAACTCCGGAGGATGCGCCTTCAGGAAGGCATCCCTGACTCTCTCCCATATGGTAGGGAATGCGTGAGCTGGTGCTGGTGCCACCACTTGTGCCTATGGCGGGGCTCCCTGGACCTGAGCTAGTGCTGCTTTAACTGCCTGAGCAACGATGGAAGCAACCTCATCAGCATTCACTGTACCCTGAGCTGGTGCTGGTTGAGGCTCGGGTTAGGAATTTTTTGCCCTAAGTGCTCGTTTGGGAAGCATCTAAAATGCGAAAGAATTTATAAGTCCACAATTATCAAATCTCAAGTAGCTGAAGACATAAACACATAATCAAGAATGCAACTATCCTAATAATTGGGCTCTACATCAAAGAACGCTAAGCTGAAAGCATAATAAGTCGCACTATAAGTCCCTAAAACATGATTAGTAATGTTAATTATATGATTAAGTATAATCTATGAGTTATAAGTTGGTTATGGGTGTTTAATATGTTAATTATCATATTTAGGGGATGCATACTCATGTGATATATGTGTTACTTACATTAGATGCTAATCGAGCTTATTATTGGGGATAACATGTTTAGACCATATGATTAGTTATGTGTCTAAATGCATTATGAATTATGTTATTAATGCATCATTATGTTTATGAAAGTAAATTAGGGTGTTGGTGTGAAATTGGCAATGTTTGGTTGTCAAATGTGAAAGTTTTGAGATTGTTGGTAAATTGCTACTTTCTTGTTCGAGCCCAAATTAGGCATACTAATTCTATGATTTTGGGAAAACATAAAATATTAAAGTTATATATATATATATAACTTATCTACACATACATGCAAAATTAGAGTAAATCGGGGTCCGAAATAGGTAGTTACGTTGATTTTACAAAAGCAGGACAAATTTTGTCATTACTGGAATTATTTGATTTGAAATTTAGTCCAACCAATCACGTATCACCATAAGGTTAATGGTTATTATACCCCTTTAAAAAGTATTTTAGATCTTAGAACATATGTATAACTTCTTCCTCATAAGAAATAACAAGGTTAGAAAAACTTGCCTAAGGAGAGAGAAATAAAGTTTAAAGAAGAAAAATCTTCTGAAAATTACCATAAATCGAGGAGATGTCTTCAGGTAATTACCTCTTTATTAAAGTTGGTCACAAGGATGATTTTTACACTTTGAAAGTTTTTGTTTCTGAATTTTATAAATATTTATAGATACCCATATTGCCAAATTGTGTTAAAAAATGGATGGCTTAAGAACATATGTAAGAATGCGTGTTAGGATCATAAATACTAACTTTAAAATCATAGATTCGAATCACCTTCTTGTGGAGCTTTTAAATTAGTAAATTCATGTATATGATGGGTGTATGTACTAAAACATGTTTAGTATGTGTTTCCATGATTGATAACAGAGGTGGAGGTTATGTATGCTTAAAAATGTTAAGTTTTTCTTTAGTGTTCTATTCTGACCTAGTTGTGGTAAAAATGGCATAAATCATGGAATAATGATTGAAATTAAGTGATTCCAATTGGAGAGGTCAGAGAACATATATGAGTATGACATACTAGAAGATGAGAATGAAATGCCTTTTTGTTTGTCTTGGGGGTCATGTTGAAGTTGAAGCTTTGTTGTTGTTTTTCTAGAGAAATAATTTGGAAAAGGTAATAATAGAATGGGCATAACTTTGTCTAGAGAATTCGTAAATTAATTACGTAAATTGTGTTAGAACCGTAATTAATAGGGTTATAGAAATGTTAAGCTTAATACTTAATTTCTTTTCAGTTATTTCTGATTGACCAACTGATGTGATGTGTTATGAAGTTTAATGTTATTTGGTGTATTCAAATACTAATGATGTCTAATTGATAGGTAAGGAAATGGCTAATACAGCCATACAAAGAAAGTAGATTTCATGTTGTTTTATTACCTACTTCAAAGTGAGTGGCATGCCCTGTGAAATATAAATGCTTATATTTTCATATGAAAATGTGTAGTTAAATACAAGTGTTAGAATGCGTATGGAGTGATGTGGTGTTTATGAAATATATGAATATGATTAAAAATGTTAAGCTATGTTATTTAATGTTATGGTTAAGGACTGTGGTGGCTCCTATGGGATGTGGCGGTCCTGTTAATCCAACTTAAAGGTTTGTTTACTCGGGAATAATAAAGGGATGTGGTGGTCCCCAATAACTGTGGTGGGTTAATTGGACTGTGCCGGGTCCAGGCTTGCGAGAGTTTCACAATTCCTATTGGGTTATACCATTAGAACAAAATAAAAATGGTTATTAAAATTGGTTATATGTGTGGTATATGGTCATTCACTAAGAATTTATAGCTTAAACTGCTATAATGTTTTGTTTTAGGTATGCTTATCGTTTGGAGTACAATGCCAAGTTAGGACCTTAAAATGGGGAAATGATGAATATCTAATATGGGTTGAATATCAACAAGATTTTTGCGTCAATGTTAAACAAAGAAAATTGTATATGTAAAGTTGTTTGGTACTTGTAAGTTATAAGTACATGTAGTTATGTTTTCATCTAAACATGCCTTTGAAAAGAAAAAAGAAAAATAACGTGCTATTTTTAGAGATATTTAAAGTAAAATGTTGTTTAAGGCAATTTATCTCCCAATAAAAGGATGATTTTAACCTAACTAAGTTGGGGCGCGACACGCACAGATGCTAGGACTCCAAAACCTGATGCTCTGATACCACCTATGACACCCTGCCTAATTAAATATCGGGGATCAGTCCTTCATTAAATCACAATATCCGGTTGGTTCAGAAAATGCATCATTGTCGAAAACTTATTATTACAGTAACCACCTAATATTTAAAAAGGTTGATGTCAAAATTTTATCTTTTAATTACCATAAAACCAAATTAACCAAATACTAATCATACACCATTTAAACGAATCACATATGAAATAAAATGACTACGGTAATAAATGTGACTGGAGTAAACACTTCCAGCATAAATCCCAAATACAAAAATTCGGCGAAGTAAACCAACAAGTGAAAGCAGTAATAAATGAATTCATAATCACTCGCTGTCTAAATAGGAAAAAAGGGTGAACATTCTCTAACTGAAATAGATAAGTCAATATGAATGAATGAGGATCATGTAGGCATCTACTACCAAGTCATGTAACTTTCACATCATCTACAACTCGTCAAATGAATGGAACTCCTATCATTGGTGTCCCCGTGGCTGGACACCTAAAATAATTTGACAAAAGAAAAGATATTTTTCAATAAACCGGTCAGAGCCCGAGCTGAAAACAGTTTAAAAATTAGCAAGTGTTTAAAATGCTTTAAATAGTAAATATTATATCCATATTAGTTTCTCGTTCCCTCATTTGAGATTCTCACTTCTCAACTAATGTGCACGTCTAGCATAGACTCCTAACCCATCATAGTCACACTTTCCCACTTATCTAGTTTAGCCCATGACCTTTACTGAAATGCCTAAGTCATTGTACCCAACCATAACACCTGAATAATAAATTCTTGTAATTATAACGTTAGTTTAATCGGATTCAAATAACTCATTAATCATTCAAGTTCTCACATTTTTTATTAATATTAAATATCATAATCTTTCTCATCTACTAAGCAACGTGACAGAATAATCTCAAGTGTGTGTGTATATATATATATATATATATACATATTAATACGGAACCCCAAAGCCTAAACCTACGGTGCATGCATATATTGCTATCAGTCCCGGTACGTCACACATGTAAGGACTACGGATTTTGAATCACTCTCGAATCGTATCAACACATATCACACACAATGGAGGTGAACATAGTTCCCAAGCCCAGGGGC
The DNA here is from genome assembly GCA_949130495.1 of Sambucus nigra. NCBI lineage: Eukaryota > Viridiplantae > Streptophyta > Magnoliopsida > Dipsacales > Adoxaceae > Sambucus > Sambucus nigra. The sequence goes on along the minus strand of OX422217.1, from coordinate 14,558,824 downwards.
AACGCACATACCTATGCACCCATGTGACTGCAAACTTATCACCTTACTAATAAGTCTTTCCCATACTTATGTCATGAGGTAGCATTCTAAAATCCCCTCGAAGGCTCATTAAGATAAGATTGTCCCCTTCCTAAGACCTCCCGTGATAGCATGTATGGTAGGTATGCCATACACATAAGAATTCATACAATAGGTACACACAACCCATATAATTAATATGATCACACCACCTATATATTCATGATTTGTAAGAATTTCATTCTTTACATTATTCATGTTGTTCCCAATTACGACTATTGTCTCTATCGTATCAGACTACTTATAATGAATATCACAAAGGAGTCCCTCTTACACTTATATACTTCTATACTTATTGTTACTAGCTCAAGAAATATGGTTGCCCAACATAACCTTAAGTCTTTCATTATTATCGAATTATTTTCACCAAATTCCAGCTCGTCCAGTAAATTTCCAAAAATCAGAAATCTCGTTCGAAGTTCCCAGAATCTCGTTCGAACGAAACTTTGAACGAACTTCACTCTGAAATCTCGTTAGTACATTGTTCAAACGAGTTCATTCCAACGAACTACGAACGAACTTTGAATGAACTAAGCTCTAAATTTTCGTTTGATTTCTCATTAGATTCTCATTCGAACGAGGTCGTTCGAACAACTTTCCAGTTCCCCGGGTCGTTTGAATGACCTTTACCCAATTCGTCCTCTACCTTAAGAAACTGGGTTTTTGCCCATTCTTGTTCACCTAATTCACATCAAACTTTACCCAACTCACAATTAATAGTACTAAAGCGATTTTTCATACACTTAGATGATCCCTAACATCTTTTAACCATCAAACATCATTAAATCTCATATATGGGTGAAGGAATTTAATCAAATGTCAAAAGCCCTAGTTTTACATCATCAATAATTTTGTCCACCCAAAACCCAAAACCCAAAATTAAATTTGGTTTTGTGCATGTATCAACCTAGATTCATAGTCACTACATACGATAATTCATCTACATTCAATTTCCTACCCAAAAGCTTGATTAACAATTCAATTTCAACCCAAATTTCATCATATCATGTGTATATCATCAATTCTACACTAACATGTGTAATATATGCACTAATTAAAGTAAGATAACCACTTGCCTTTTTGGGAGGATCTGAATTGTTGAATGAAAGTGGTATAGATGTGTTCCTCACTTCTCGATCTGCACGTTGATGGTGTTCTTGGTGAGAGATGGGTGGGCTTGGTCTTGGAGCTCCTAGGAATCTCTTCTCCTTCTTCCACTTGGACTCTCTCTTTTCTTTTGCTTATAAAAGCCTAACTTATCCCATGTACATGCATATATAATTCTCCAATTTTCTTCCATTATTTAGCCTCAAGTTTTCAAAAGACAACAATACCCGTCCGGGTTGTCGGTTTGGCCTAAAACTATCCCGAAACCAAAACTAAACTCCCAGATAGACTTTTCGGACTACTTTGACCCTCCCGAACATGTTGACGTACTCAAAATGACTATTTGGGTGATGTATAAATATTTTACTTTTATTCTATTAATTTAGTCCCGACACGACTCACACGCGTGTCCCGACTTAAATTTCATAATTGTCGTATTTCTCTCTCGCGATAATTTTCATAAATTCATAATCACATTCAGAATCACATAGTACGTTACTCGCTCAGTAATATTCAATGTAATTCTAATAATAAATACTAACTCTTATCTTGCTAGTTAACATTTAATTTATTCCAGATTAATTATTAATTAATTCTTCTCACATTTAATTCAATTAATCCCACAATTAAAATCAATAAAATTACGGTGTATTACAACAAGTGGCATAAAAGTAATTCATATTGTATTGCATAACTTTATTTTAGAGTGGTAAAATACAATAGTGATCTTTTTTATATTTTTATTTAGTATTAATAAAAAAGATATAAAATAGTAAATTTGTGTAGATACAACTTATACATACCATTTGTGTTGACCTTTTTTTAAATAGTAAATTAATAATTTTAAGTTTATTTTGGGTTTGTGGTAATTAAATATTTCCGGCAATCCAAAATAAAATCAACTTAAAATATGTTTTGTTATATTTAAAAAATCTGTGAGTTTTTATGTTATTTAAAAATTTAATATTTTGATTGATTTTTTTAATAGAAGAAAAATCGTTTTGAGCAATTTTTTAGGCATAAGTACAATTTACTCTCTCACCAATATTTTTTAAACATTAATCCACATTCGAATAATTTTTAGATACCTAAGGACACACACAATAGAGTATTGAATAAATAGGTGTTGCTAACGCGACGAATTTAATTTGCATAGGTGGTATGTACTCTCTCTCAAGGGAGAATTTTAAAATACCATATATATATTGTGTGGTGTTTAAACATTTCAGGTTGCTTGTAAAGAAAGTCAACACAAGATACATTTTACTCTATTTAAAAAAATGGGTCAAATATATTATTGTATTTTAAAATTATACTCCCATGAGGACCAATGATGAATGCACATGCGTCATACAACATGGCTGACCAGCCTACTTAATCGCCTTCAGAGATACTCAGTCGACTAGAATTCTGACCAACTCCAGAAGGCCAAACAACTGGAATGACAATGGTTACTTGGACTGGAATGCCAACCATCTCTGATATAGGCTCAAGTGCAAGCTTGTCGCGTTAGTAATAAACCTAGTAAGTAGGGATCATCTCCATAGGGAACTAGGACGAAGAATCGTAATGACATGGAATAGATGACTAATCCTTAAATTGACTCTCGAAAGAAATGGAAAAGGTTATTAAGATGAATTGAAAATATACTAACTAAATGTGAGTGCAAATTACTAAGTGCAAATGAACAAATCTACTGAAGGAATTTACTATGAATAAGGATAGATAGGTCGGGTTCCAATCCCGTAAACCCTAGTACATTTACCAGATAGAATACTAGCCTTTGAATTAGAAATTTAATTGAAACCAGCCTTTTGTAATCTTAAGCATTACATATATGAGGGTACTAGCCCGCATCATACATAATCAAAGGTAAAAATAAAGCGGTGTTGAATAGCGAACATGCGCATCGCATCCTTAAACACCCTGGTTACCTAGGGCAAATGAGGTTAAAATGTAAACGACGTTTGTGCGAACTACACAACACGATTCACTTAAAATTCAATTCAAACCCTATTTTCTAAATGGGTAAATTACATCGGGTTGGGTTCATGCACCCCAACCCTTAAAAACTTAGTCGGGCATGATTAAATTATATGAAAACGCACATTTTAAAGTGCATGAATTCATGACGATTTTGGAGATTTTGGGAAGAATTTTTTTGAATTAAGAATTAAAAACTAAGAATTAAGAATTAATCTAACTAACTACGAAAGAAATTGAAATAAGAAATTAAATGTTACTTGCAATGAGGAAATCAAAAAATAAACTTTGAATCTTGTATTAATTGCAACAAATCTTCAAAACTAGGGTTCTCCTATGCAAGATCCCTCTAAAACTAATAATATTCGAACCTCCTAATGTCTGACAATAAGGTAGAATAAATACACTACGAAATTTACAAGTGTTTGAACCAAGTAAAACTCTAAATTAGAAACGAAAAATCTGGGAAAATCTCAGTGGAACCGCTCCGGATGGTATTCTTTGGTTCGGTCTGGTATAAAACTTTGTTTAGAGATCTTCATGACATTGGACCGATTATTTTTCTTCTGAAATTGGATCGGTCAAGTACTCAATTTTATTCGGGAATCTTAAGACATCGAACCGCTTTGTTTTCTCATATACCTGGATCGGTCTGATGGCTAAATTCATTCAGAGTCTTTATTCTTATTGGATCGGTTCATTCTTATCAATATCCAGTCTGGTCCGGTGGTGACATTTATTCAGAGACTGGCTTCTTGCTGGATTGATTCGCTGCTTATATTGACCTATCCGGTCCGAATTTGAAATTCATCTTTCCTTGTTTTCTTTTTATTTTCTCTCATCTTTGAATCTCCGTCACTTACGATCTAGGGCTCGATTTGGGGTACCGTTTCTTTCTACGTGTTGTAGACGCAAGGTCTTCATTTTTCATGTTGGTCCCTCATCTGAACTCTATATGTGAAATGACTATTTTGCCCCGTGACTTTCTTTCCTTTGTTGATTTCCTGGCTTTCGATTCCTCTTCCCTTTACTTGCATTAAATACCTGTAAAAAGCATGAAAAATACACAAAACTCGAGGCACTATGTGGGAATTGTCAGTAGCATATAAATGAGATAAATCAATATAATTTCCTCTTATGCACACCGATTAATTTCTTCTATTATATTTTCGTGTTTTAACTCTCCATACAGTACTTGATTTCGGAATCTGGACCCGGTTAGGTCTTTTTTCGGGCTTTTGAGGTGTTTGTGTAAAAAGGGAAACTTCAGAATTGGAAAATCTTCTATGATGTCCATTAATGCCTTTTTGAGCTTTTGCTCATTTCCTCTCCTTTTTCTCTTTTTTCGCAAGTTTCTTTTATTGCTATTTTTCTTGAGCATTTTTTATTTCCCCTTTTCATTTGCACACAAATTGTACTGAATCGCTGAATTTTTCGATTTTGTCAATTATGAGGTTTATGGGTTTTTCGGGTTATCAAACGGAAGGATACATTTTTTTTGGCTCAACTTGGTTTGGAAAGGGGAATTTTTCACAACTTTTTATGGATAATCTTTTTGGATAAAAAACGGGGGCCTAACTTCATTTAATCGAATTACTAATCATATTACCTTACGCGTATTGAGATGAATTTTAGTTTAGAGATATTTTAGCGTGCCTTTTGAGGCAACATCACACACTATTCCTTGACCGATCAAATAATTTTGAGATCACAACAACTTATTTCAACGATCAATTGAACTCGGAGTTAATCATTAACTCATATTGATTTATAAACTCAAAAGGAGTGAAAGGTTCGAAATCTCACCGGGTTTGATTAATCTCCACACTTATTCGTTAAGTCGTCAATTTTCGCTCAATTTCCATCTTTGGTCAATTTTGGCTTTGCGCAATTTTGAAATTTACAAATTTAAGACATTAAACAAAACTTCATTGATATTTTTGAAAAATTTAAATTCCAATTTTTATTTCCTTTGAAGAAAAATATTTTGGGATTTTCGAAAAATTTTCAATTTTTTTGAAAATTTTCTCATTTTTTTTTTATTTTTGGGCATTTTGACCTTTGTGAAATTTGAAAGCGCATGCGTACCCCCCCCGAACTTAGGTTTTTGCATACTCATAATGTATAAAAAATTAAAAGCTAAATTAAGGAGAACAAAAAAAAATGGAACAAAGTACAAAATGCAATATACAAAAGCAACCATAAAACACATGTGATAGGTAATCCAATATCCACTAGATATACAAAAAGCATACAAAGTTGTGGAAAAAGGAAATGTGAAACATTATATGAGCAGCCTAGAAAGAACAAACGACTTAGGGGGAGGGTGTGAAGTTCTGGGGGCATTTGGGTCGTACGGGTCATAGAAGTAGGCCGGAGTACCCATGGTCATCCGGTACATTTCAGCTTGTTGGCGATGTAGCATGCTCATATCCCATGAATATGCGCATCAGTCCTCCTCCCAGTGAGCATTGTATTGATCGATAAACCCATCGAATTGAGCTTCCAGCATAGTGATTCGCATATCAAAGTTGGCTCCCCCAGAACTCAAAATTAGAATCATTATCCTCATTATATTCACCCTCGTTGCCTTCCCATACTTACGTCGTCATCCCCAGCGGCTTCCTCCTCGAACTCATCCTCCTTCGAAGCATCCGTATCATCATCATCATCATCCTTCACCACCTACGCTTGCAGGGTGTGAATAATATCCTGTTGGCGCTCACTCTTGGTGCGGGTGCCTTGTCCAAGAGGATTGGGAAGGCAAAGGGACCCGTGGGGAGGAACAATGAGAATGTCGGCTAAAATAGATGTTATAAGTCAAGCATACGGGAGAGGGGTAACACCTTTTTGTCCAAGGCTGCTTAAAATATGTATTTGTAAATAATATGGGCTAGGTTGATCACAATGTTGGGGTTAAAGAGATGATATACAAGGGTCGCTTTCCGGGGTCGCATTGTGGAATCATTCGAGGTTTGTAGGATATTGGCGCAGATGATTTGAAATGTGATACGCGCCTTGTCGCTCATCCACACTACCAAAAATGTTTCGGTAGCCCAAACCTCGCCGGGTGAGATACGGGCAATGCAATCGGCTTTATCGATGGGGGCGAGAGCGTTGGGGTACATGAAGTTGGCGGGGTTTGGTACATCCATTTCTGCTAATTTCTAGGCAAGAATCTCAAGGGTTAAAGGGATGCGTTGTCCATCCACACGTGCCTCAGAGACAAAATCACTGGTGCGGACAAGGGTTTCATAGAAGGTACGCAATTTGGCTGCCCAAACTACACCGTGGGGCTCATTAAGGTACCGATACAAACCCCGTGGAAGGAAAAAGATGGTGAAAAAATTTGGCAGCTCGTTCGAGTGCACTTGGCACCCCAATTGAAGTTTGCGACTCTGGTAAAAAAAGGTTCAAACCATCATTGTTCTTGATCAGAGTGATATGCATGGTTGTCGATAATGAATGCAACTGAGTTGTACTTTTAAGGGTGCTCTTGGTTGGCCATGCGTATAAGCAGTGTTTGGACACTAGAAATTTGGAAGAGAGACAATATAAGAGTAAGGAGGAGTGGTGGTGGAGAGGAGGAGCGGTGAGGGTGTATTTATAGGTGGTTATAGTGGAGGGAAAGGTTTTGGAGGGAACGAGGGTGGGTGAATTTGGGAGGGAAATGGTGGAAGGAAAACGTATTAGGAGGAAAGGAAATGGATTGGGAAAGGGGGGATGCACCTTTGGAATGATCGAAGAAAACCAGAAGCCGAACAAGTCCAGGTGCCCAAGATAGGTGATTAGGCATAAATTCTTCCTAATTTATCCCTTGATTTAGTTACTTTTAGCACCTCGAACAACGTAATTGAGTTGGATTTATCTCATAACTGTGCTATTGACTGATCTTAATGAGTACACCCAGTTTCTTGTATTTTGTAGTGATTTTGCAGGTATTTGATGTCAAGAAACGAAAGAAAGAAATCAGTAGAATCAAGAAAGAAAGAAGGAAAGGTATTATGGGAAAAAATGTAATTTCCACACGGAATTCGGATGAGGTACCTAAAGAGAAGTTGAAGACATCTCATTCACGAGCACAAAGGAAGAAACGACACCTCAATCGGAATCCCAGAACAAAAGTTATGAGCAGTCAAAGAGAAAAAAAAAGTCAAATAGACGAACCGGTCCGCTCCTAACCCAGAGCGGTCCGCCTTGCCAAACTCTAGAAGACCCCGGATCGTATGTAAACCTAAGGAGGCAAAAATAAAAAGAATCGGTCCACCCCAAAACAAAAAGAACCGATCCGCCTTGGGGGCAGACCGGTCCGCCTAAGACCCGGACCGGTCTGGCCTTCGAGATTTGAAAATATTTTCTCTTCCTAAAAAGACTCCTAGTGCTGCTGACTTCAGATATTGTTGTAGGGTATAAAAGACCCGATTTAGTATTGTTATAGACAGGGAGAATTAGTAGGTTTTACCTCTTCTTTTCCAGAAACCCTAGCTTAGTTAATATTTTGAGATTTATTTCAATGATTGAAGATTTTATTCAGTGATTTCTGTGAGTATATGTTTCTTTCATTGTTTTCACTTATTGCTTGGATAATATTAGTGGTTAATTTTTAGTTCTAATTCTTTTCTGCATCTAATCGTTATTTTCCTTAGAATAATTATGAGTTCCTGCACATTAATCCTTGTTTCTATTCTTTTTAACATGTTAGGCTAGATTTACTAAGGCCGGGATGCATGAACCCAGCCTAATGTGTTAGTGTGTGTGTATAAAATTAACCCACTAAATTTAATGATTGACCTTGATCGTATTGCGTAGTTGCACAACGATTGTAGATCTTTATATCTCGTTTGCCTCTGGGTACTTGTGATGATTTAGAGTGCAATTCAAATGCTACTATCACGATACTAATTTACTCATCCTGAGATTAAGTATGACGCGGGCATGAACCTCGTATACGTAATGCTTGGGAGTACTAAATTCCGGGTCAAGTCAATCAGATAAATTTAAGATTAGTATTATATCCGCACTACACTAGGGTTGGGGGATTGTATTCCCGCCTTATTTCTTTCATCATTTAAATAAAAAGTTTCGGACTATTTTTCAATCATATTTTAGGTAGTTTAGTGTAATTGCATCTTTTTATAATTTCATATTTGCATTTACTTATAATCATTCCAAAAATCAAATCATTTTTCCTTTATTTTTAGAGTCAAGGTTAGGATTCCTCCATCTTTTCTCGTCGTCACAACTTCGTTATCCTTTTTCCCTGAGGATCGATACCCGACTTGTCGAATTATTACTTGAGCGACACGCTTGCACTTGAGCCTAGAGTGAATGCATTTATGAGACACATTTTCAGTCGCATCAACAGGACCGGATTGGTCCCTTTTTTATTTAATTTTTTCCAAAAATGAACCGATATGGTGTCCAGTGGCGGACCGGTCCGGTTCCCAAAATGATGCAGAATCTCCTATGGCTGAATTCACTCATCTCTCAACATCTCAGGATTCTCTCACCACTATATCAACATGTAATCGACCTAACTTCTCTCAATATGTTCTCCAAAACCCTAGGCTCGCTCTCAACGCGTGTTCACTCCACCTATCCTATGTGACCTATACCTACCGACTCTAATTATCCTAACCTACACATATCTCATATACACAAGAATCACCCCATATGCGTTGGGGGTGAGACGACCTTCTCGTACTGCTTCGATAACTAAATGGTGTCGGCTTCTTCGATGGACTCCTCGTAGTATGGCTTGAGGCATTGGCCATTCACTTTGAAAGTAGTTCCACCTTTTGACTCTTCTAACTCTATAGCATCGTGAGAGAACACTTCTCAAAACAACAAATGGACCCGTCCACCTTGAACGCAAATTACCAGGAAACAAGTGTAATCGAGAGTTGTAGAGAAGAACTTTTGACCCGGATGAAACTCTTTTCATCGAATTATCTTATCATGTGCGAGTTTCTTCCATTCCTTAGAAATTTTAGCATTATCATATGCATCATTGAGAAACTCTTACAACACATTTAGCCGAAGCTTGTGAGTTTTACCGGCTTTATCAAGATTGTAATTCAACATCTTGACGGCCAAATACGCTTTGTTCTTTAGCTCCATGGGGAGATAGCAAGGCTTGCCATAGACAAAACAAAATGGGGAAATCCCTAGGGGGTTCTTCTAGGCGGTATGATAAGCTCATAGTGCATCGTTTAATCGAAGTGACCAATCTTTTCGGGTAGGATCGATGGTCTTCTCAAGGATGGTTTTGATCTCACGATTTACTAGCTCGGCTTTCCCACTTGTTTGAGGTTAATAGGTCGTCCCAACCTTGGGGACGACCCCATACTTTCTCATTAACTTTTCAAACATCTTATTGAAAAAATGTGTGTCGTTATCACTTATAATTGCATTCGAAGCATCGAAGCGAGAAAGTATGTGCTCTTTTAGGAACTTAATCACCACCTTGTTGTCATTCGTACAAGTCGCTATTGCCCCTACCCATTTGGAGACGTAGTGTACCATGACAAGGATGTATATGAAGACGAAGGAGGGAGATAATGGTCTCATGAGGTCAATACCCCATCAATCAAATAACTTAATGACGAGTATATGGGTTAGAGACATCATGTCGCAGTGGGTAATAACTCCCATCCTTTGGCATCTATCGTAAGATTTGCAGTAGGCGTTCACATCTCGAAATATTGTGGGCCAATATAGGCTGCTTTGTAGAATTTTAGAGGTCGTCTTATTATTAGAGAAATGGACTCCACAAGCTTTCGTATGACAAAATCAAATGACATATTGAATTTCTTCATCCGGTACGCATCTTCGGATGAGTTGGTTCGCAAAATATTTAATGAGGAATGGGTCATCATAGAAGAAAATGCGAGACCAAGTGATGAATTTCTACATCTCTTGCGGTGTCCATCATAGAGGAACAACTCCTGTGATAAGGTAATTTACAATGTCCATAAAACAATGTAGAGAATAAGTAGCAAAGAGCTACTCATCTGAAAAATACTCATCTATAGGTATTGGATCACTAGGTACGTCAGATGAGAGCCGTGACAAATGGTCGGCAATAACGTTTTCTACCCCTTTCTTATCTTTTATAGTGAGATTGAACTCTTATAGGAGTAGGATCCACCTTATGAGGCACGACTTTGCATTCTTTATGGTAAGGAGATATTTAAGGGCCGCATGGTCGGTAAATCATGTAATGGGCGACCCAACTAGGTATGAGTGGAATTTATCCAAAATAACTGCTAGTAACTCTTTCTTCATGGTGGAGTTATTAGGCTATGTCCCGATTAACGTATGACGAGCATAATAGACGACATGAGATTTCTTGTCTTTTCTTTTCCCCAAAATAACCCCAATCGCATAATCACTGGCATCACACATAAACTCGAATGGAAGAGAACAATACGGAGCTTGCATGAATGGAGCAGAAATTAACATGCTTTCAATTTATTGAAAGCCTTTTGGCATGCATTATTCCACTCAAATGGAACATCCTTCATAAGGAGGTTACTCAAGGGTCTAGCGATGGCTCTAAAGTCCTTGATAAATCGTCAATAAAAACCTGTATGGCCTAAGAAGGAGCCCACGTCCTTTAGTGATTTAGACAAGGAAGCTCGACTATGTCATCTATTTTTTCTCGATCAAATTCTATTCCCTTAGATGATACTATGTGGCCTAAAACTATGCCCTCGACAACCCTGAAGTGGCATTTTTCCCAATTGATGACTAAGTTCTTCTCTACACACTGGGATAAAACTTTTTCAATATTCGTTAAACATTGGTCAAAAGAGGGGCCAAAAATGCTGAAATCGTCCATGAAAACCTCAAGTCCTCTTTCTACCATGTTGCTAAAGAGACTTAACATGCACCTTTGAAATGTCGTGGGCGCATTACACAAACCAAAAGGCATACATTTGTAGGCAAACGTACAAAATGGACATGAAAAGTCATGTTATCTTAATCAAGTATATCTACCTCAATTTTGTTAAATCCGAAATAACCAACAAGGAAGAAATAATAAGGGTGACCCGCTATGCATTCAAGCATTTGGTCAATAAAGGGTAAGGGAAAATGATATTTTCTCATTCTGGCATTGAGTTTTCGATAATCATTGCAAACACGCCACCCGATGGTGGTGCATTGAGGAATTAATTCACCCTTAGCATTTTTGACCACCATCATTCCCGACTTCTTTGGGATGACTTGAATTGGGCTCACCCATTACTGTCCGAGTTAGGGTAGATAATCCCGACATCTAACAACTTTATAATTTCCCCTCTAACGACTTCTTTCATGGTTAGGTTTAGTCACCTTTACATTTCCCTCGCGGGATTCACATCCTCGTCAAGGTGGATTTTGTGGGTACAAATCAGGGGACTTTTATCCTTCAAATCCGCTATATACCAACCAAAAGAACCTCTGTGCTTCCTCAAAGTTTCCTACAACTTACCCTCTTGCTCTTTATCTAGGCTAGAGGAGACAACAACAGGAAATGTCTCATCCTCTCATAGAAAAACATATTTCACATTAGAGGGTAGTTTCTTCAACTCGAGGGTTGGAAATTTCTCTTTGAAAGGTGTCAAGCATGACTCCCTCGGGGTAATGCCTCCAATCTAGAAACCCAATGGACATATTTCAACTCCTCTAACGACACTCCCTCATCTAATGTGGATTTCAACTCCTCTACCTCTTGCTCATACTCGGTGTATGGGATCTCACTTTTATCACCTCTAACTAGGCAAGCTTCTAACATGTCCACACGCATGCTTCTATCGATGTGCTCTTCTACTACCTCCTCTATGAGGTCGATCATATGAATTTCATATTCGTCATCCATTTGGTTAGTAATATTGAAGATGTTTATCTCGAGGGTCATGTTCCTAAAAGTGAGGTGCATTTTCCCATTTCATGTTTTGATTAAGGTATTAGTCGTAGCTAAGAATGGGCAGCCAAGAATTATGGGAACATGGTTGCTAGAATGGATGGAGGGCTCTGTGTTCCAAATGACAAAGTCTACCGGGAAGTAGAAAGTGTCCACTTGGACTGTCACATCCTCAACAATCCCTCAAGGCACCTTCACTGTGCGATTCACTAATTGGAGAGTGGTTCGTGTGGGCTTAAGGTCACCCAACTCAAGTTTACTATAAATGGAGTAGGGAACGATATTAACACTAATGCCTAAGTCCAATAAGGATCTCTTAATTTGACGTTCTCCAATAACACATGAGATCGTGGGTGCACCCAGATCTTTAAACTTGGGTGGAAGGTCATTAAGTAGAACGGAGCTCATATTTTGTGCTAGGAAGACATTCTTCTTCACATTTAACCGCCTTTTCACAGTCAAAAGATCTTTAATGACCATGGCATATGCGGGAATTTGCTCGATGGCATCAAGGAATGGAAAATTCAGCTTCAGTTACTTAATAACATCTAGCACATCTACACGGGAGGCTCCCTTTTGAGGCGGGGCCAACCGTTGTGGGAATGGAGCAACAGTGGGCGGTTTCACAATAACTTCGAGCTCGCTAATGTGTTCCTTTGTCACTCTCCTTCAATGGGGCAGATTCGGCCTCTTTCGTGTCAGGCAAAACCTCATCTTTTTGCTTCTCGTGTGGGGGAGGTGATAAATCAACGACTCTCCCACTATGTAGAGTGGTGACATCTTGGCATTGCTCTTGCTGAATAGAAGATGTAGAGCTAACATTAGCATCATGTTGAGCCGGAAATTTTCCCTTCTCTTGGACACCCAATGAAGATTGCAACTTAGATAAGCTTGTATGCATCTCGGTGAACATACGCTCAAACTTGGCATTGGTTTGTAACACCCCACTAAATTTTGGCGTCGGCCGCCACCAAAATTAAGCCGGGCGTTAATAAATTAAATATCATCCTTAGCACGTGACAAGTGTGAGACATTTTAATTTTAATCCACAAGATGAATATTTTAAATAAATCCCAAATATTAAGAACATCCAACTGATTTATCAACAAAGTGCGATATAAAGTTCATCACATGAAATCTCCAAGTCTCTCAATTATTACAATAAATCAAACCAAACTGAAATTTTAAGACAACTTTGGAACCGAAGGGCCCAATAAAAATCTGAATATAGTCTCACAATAAATACAACTGAATATGAGAAGAAATAAACTACTAAACAATTATATGTCTCCAGCTACACTTCCAAAGGATCTCCAATAATTTCTATGCAGCTACTCCAATTAAATCCCTAAAAATATTAGTCATCGCATGTGTCAGAGCCAAAGCCCTGGGCATGAATACCGGCTACTCCTTTCAATTAGGGTCCTTGAACCCAGAAAATAGTGCTATACATATCGACCATAACAATAGAATATTTTGAAAGAGAGTCTATAATCTTTAACAATAAATTGCTAAGTACCCGCAAGGTTTAAATGTGCCACACCAATATTATTTTAAATTAACCAAAGTCCCACGATGTTAATGTGTTTGAATTAACCATAATGAATTGTTCTCACTTTATTATTAGGTATAGCGGTCCTCCCTCCATGGGTGATTTACACCAAAATGACATTAATATTACCACTCAACCCCTTGTCAAGTCTGTCGTTTGATCCATTTTTGTACTGCGACCCTCGCGATATGACAAGGTTCCACACACACACACATCCCCTTGTCAAGTACGCCGTCTGATCCATTTTTATCTTACGATCCTCACGATATGACAAGGTTCCACACACGACACAACATAAATCGTCCTCTGACTCGGTTAAACTGTCGGCCCTTGCCACATTATGTCGCCAACAATTTTAATACTAGTTTTAGTCTTGCGGTATTATTTTCCCAAAATTTCTTATACTCATTATTCATAATAAATTCTCCCCACCCTTAAAAGCGATGTGAAAATCCTCAAAATATTCCTTAGTCCCAATTAAAAGTTTCCAAAACAAAATTTCATCCCATCATTAATAAATGATGATTATAACAATTTTTACTTCACCTAGATATCAATCCTAGGTTATCACATCAATGGTAAATATAGAGAATCCCCCCCCCCCCCCCCCCCCAATTTATATAACCTGCATAGATTTATATTAACTGGTCCCATACCTAATTAGCATAAATCGCAACTAAGGCCCACTTTATTAGTCTCATACCTAAGAAGTGTACTATTATAAGGGGTGAAAACTAATGATCTAAAATACCAACGTTCCAGAAATATTCAATATTATAATATTTCATAAGTGACACAATTTACAATTTATGATAATATTCTCAACAACACTAAATTCCCAATAAATGATTTTTTTTAATCTAAATATGGGGAAATTATGAACACGTAATTATTATGATTTTTCCGAATCATTATTAATCGCATGTTCCATAATAGTAATTTATTTTCGAGCACAACTAATTTAATTAATTTTGGAATTTTTAAATAAACATCCAAATTAAATTACTAAGGGCACCTCTACATGTATATGCCAACAATAGCACCAACTATGTAAATACAATCCAAATAACAAAAAAGTTACAATCATTTGGCATTATTCATTATTTTCACAAAACGGCCCCGTAATTAATTTCTTCAAAATATTATGTTCTTAATTTATTTTAGAACACATGAGTTTTAATGGAGGCTATAATCAAGACATATAACACTACATTAAAAGAATAGGATAAACATGCCTGGTTTTTAGATGTTGAAATTGACGAGAGATTCGGGTTCTCCTCGAAAAATTGATCGAAAAACCCTCTTGAACCACCTTGAAATATTTCTATTTTGACCCCCAAAATTAAGCTTGAAAATTTGCTTTAATGGAGTTTTGGGTTTTGGAGGTGGAAGATGATGAGAAAATAGGGGTTGGCTGCTAAGGGTTGGAAAGGGGATGTGTTTTTGAAAGCTAAACCCGAAACTCCTTTGTATAGGAAAGTTTAGGGGTTAAAAATAAAAATAAATTTTGTTATTTCGTCAAAATAACGAACTGCTGTGCACAGATTCTGGAACCATCGATCGATCTATGAAAATCATCGATTGATCGGTCATGCCTAAAATCTGACAGTTTCCCTTAAAAATGCCGTAAGGCAAAATATTAAAAATCTATTAAAAATTAGTTTTAAATCCGATTTCAATTCCGCTTGAAATTCTATTCTTCTAAAATCATAACAAACATATTTAACCAATAAAATTTATAAAATTCAAAATTTTATTTTTCTTGAATATTACAATTTTTATTTAAAAATACTCATTTAAAAATCCGGGTAGTTACATGGTTACATTTTGAGACTTTATGAACTGGGTTAAGTTGTCATCAAGAGTCCTCCACGGTGGGGTAATGTATGGGCCTGGAAGTGGAGCTTGCATGTGTGCATGCATAGGTGGCGCTTGATGAAATTGAGGAAGGGTGGAGGTAGGGCAACATGTGAATGTGGATTCAACGCAA
Source organism: Sambucus nigra (assembly GCA_949130495.1). NCBI lineage: Eukaryota > Viridiplantae > Streptophyta > Magnoliopsida > Dipsacales > Adoxaceae > Sambucus > Sambucus nigra. The sequence goes on along the minus strand of OX422217.1, from coordinate 14,543,206 downwards.
CGTGTTGTTGCCTGTAGCTAAAACCAAGATGGTTTCTCCATGAGGGGTTATATGAGTTCCCATGAGGAGCATTAAAATTTCCCTTAAAACCTCCTATAGTTTGCACTTTCTCGGTATGCATAGCTTTGTGGGCGGGTATCATCGAATATTCCTTCGTTGAATGGTCTGCCTCATAAATAATGCACACTTTTTCTTTCAAACCACGGGTGGATCCAGTATCTTCTCTCAGTCGTACCTCAAGGAGGTCCCTCATACTCTTCTCAAATTGATCAAGTCGTCGGTCTACCACGATATCATGATTCAATTGATATATACCAGACGCAGCAGGAGTATTGAACACTTGTCGAGGTCGGTTTTGGGCATTAGGATCATATGTGTCCCATGCTTGAGTAGTCTCAGCGACATACTTAATATGAGGATCAGCTTCACTCGCATATAATTCTCAAAATTATCTTTCACACATTGCTTGAACAAGTTTTTTAGACGCTATTGTAAGCTCGTGATGGAAGAAAGAGATAAGGTTATGTTTCTCAAATCCATGATGGGGCCAAGCGTTAACCAACTCTTGGAATCGTTCCCATCACTTGTCAAACGACTCATTATCTCTTTGTAGAAAGTCTTGAATTTTAGACTTGAAAGAGTTGGTTTAGTGTGGTGGAAAGAACTTTGAAAGAAACTTGGATTGCATATCCTTCTATGATATGATCGAGTTCGGTTGTAAAGACCAAAGCCAGGTCTTAGCCTTATCCTTTAAGAAAAAAGGAAAAAGCTTTAGGCGAACGAAATCTTGCATGCTTAACTTCATCACTAAAGGTTTCGCATGCATCTTTGAACTCTCAGATATGGAGATATGGTTTCTCCGAATCCATGCCATGAAAAGTTAGAAGAATTTGTATCATCCCATTACAAAAGTGGAACTGAACTTCATTATACGGGTGTAAAATGCAACCGGGGGTGATAGTTCGCTCGAGAAAGAGAAGTTATTTCATGGGATGATATGACAGGTTTCCCTCACCCGTACCGCAACTAGCGATATCCTCATGTCTCTCTCTCTAATGGACTCAGAATCCTCACTCAATGTTCTAGACGTGTGACTCAGCGTGTGACTGGTGATGGAGTTGTGGAAGGCGAGGGGTATGGGGGCTTTTGGAATTATACTCAAAGATGGGATTTTCGGGAATTCTTATTGGGGTATTTTGAGGAATTTGTTCCTGATTTTGCATGAAAGGGATTTTGAGAGATGATTTCATTTTCAATTTTTATTTTATGATTTTTTTTTCGATTTTTGTTTTTTTCTTATTTTTTAAAATTTTGGAATCAAATTTGGGATTGAATCAACTAACCTAAATTCTACCTAATTCCCCGACAACGATCCCAAAAACTTGACGGAACCAAAAATGTGTATCTAGTTTGTGTGCTGATATAGGCTCAAGTGCAAGACTATCGCGTTAGTAATAAACCCAATAAGTAGGGATTGTCTTCATAGGGAACTAGGACGAAGAATCGTAACGACAAAAAATAAATGGCTAACCCTAAAATTGACTTTAAAAGAAATGGGAAAGGTGTTTAAGATGTATAGAAAATCTACTAACTAAATGTAAGTGCAAATAAACTAACAACTAAACTAAGTGCAAAAGAACAAATCTACTGAAGGAACTAACTATGAATAAGGAAAGATTGGTCGGCTTACAATCCCCCAAACCCTAGTACATTTACCAGGTAGAATATTAGAATTCAAATTAGAAATTTAATTGAACCCCGTCTTTAGTAATACAAAGCATGACATACATGAGGGTACTAGCCACATCATACCTAATCAAAGGTAAAAATAAAGCGGTGTTGAATAGCTAACACGCCCACCGCATCCTTAAACACCCCGGTTACCTAGGGCAAATGAGGATAAAAGGTCTACGATGGGTGTGCAAACTACACAACACGATTCACTTAAAATTCAATTCAAACCATATTTTATACATGGATAAATTACATTGGGTTGGATTCATTCACCCCAACCCTTAACAACTTAGCCGGACATGATTAAATTAAATGAAAACACAAGTTTTAAAGTGCTCGAACTCACGACTATTTTGGAAAATTTGGGAAGAAAATTTTTGAATTAAGAATTGAAAACTAAGAATTATGAATTAATCTAACTAAGTACGGAATAAATTGAAAACAAAAATTAAATGTTACTTGCAACGAGGAAATCAGGAAATAAACTTTGAATCTTGAATTAATTGCAACAAAACTTCAAAACTAGGGTTATCCTATGCAAGAGCCCTCTAAAACTAATAGTATTCGAACCTCGTAATGTCTGATAATAAGTTAGAATAAACAAACTACAAAATTTCCAAGAGTTTGAACCAAGTAAACCTCTAATATAGAAACGAAAAATCTCAACCGAAACGGTCCGGCTAGTATTCTTTGGTTCGGTCCGATATATAATTTTGTTCAGGTATCTTCAAGACATCGGATCAAATTATTTTCTTCTAAAGTTGGATCATTCCGGTACTTAATTTTATTTAGGAATCTTAAGACGTCAGACCGGTTCATTTTCTCCTGTACCCGGATCAGTCTGGTGGGTAATTTCATTCAGAGTCTTTATTCTTTCTAGATCGATTCATTTTTATCTATATCCGGTCCATTCTGGTGGTGACATTTATTCAGAGACTGGTTTCCTTTCGGATTGGCTCGCTTCTTGTATTGACCAATCCGGTTCAGATTTGAAATTTGTAATACCCCGTAACTTTTAATGATTTTAAAATGGGATTAATTAGGATTAATTGTTAGATATTTAAAATTAATCTCTATTTAAATATTACTCGAGAGTAAAGTAATATGTGATACAAGTTGAATATTACTTAGTGATTATAAGTAATATATGATTATGAATTTACATGATTTAATAAAAAAATTCGCGAGCGATGAATACAATAATGACGGGAATTTAGTCGGGACGTGCATGTTAGTCGTGTCGGATCTAAATTTAAAGGAATTAAAAGTAAAATATTTTTATGTCATCTAAATGGTCGTTGTGACTGCACCAAAGTGTCTGGAAGCGTTTAAATAGTAAAAAAAGTATACTTGAGGGTTTGATTTGGGTCTCGGGGCATTTTGGAGCCGAATAGATACCCTAGAGGGGTATTTTAGTCATTTTACATGGGAGAACAATGCCTACGAAATTTGAGGTTATCTTATTTTTATGTAGAGTTTATCTAAGTGTTATTCATTCATCAAATATAAAATAAAATGCCTGTGAGTAGAGGATAGGGTTTTCTAAGAAAGGAAGAGCCAACCAAGAGTCAAAGGCCATCCTACACCATCACCGCCATCGAAAGTTGGTCGGAAAAGTGAGAGGACCACCAGAAGACAAACATCCCCAAAGGTTCATAACTTTAATTTAAATTCAAGTGACTTGATTTGTACAAATTAGCATGTATAATGCCCATGTTAGGATAGTTATATAATTCTGAGAAAATTGTATGATCTAGAGATAAACCATGATGATGTTAATGGAATCATTTATCTGAGAATTATGTAGAATAAACCTTCTTCTGATTACACATATTAATCCATGAACTTGGAACAAATTGATAAAGAAAATCTAGGTTTTATATGATGTTCTTGGAGAAATGATAAAAGATGGATTTTCTGAAATTTAGGAGAAATAGCTTGTTTAATCCAAACCTATTGATGTTTTAGGATTGTTTAATGATTGGAAATCATTTATATGTAATGTCATATCGTGTGGAATTAATTATAACAAGTTTGGAATTTTAATATTGAGTATTTAAGGGTAAAAATTGGGTAAACCCGTAGGCCATATGCAAAAATAGTAGGCTTATACCTGATTGATCGTCGATCGACCTTGAATGTCGATCGATCGACTGTCCCTCAATTCACATGTTGATTTGGTTTAAGGCTTGATTAAATTCCTCACTTCCAAGAATGCTTAGTGTAAATTACTTATAGCATAATGGGATTTAGGGAGGGACAGTAGGGTGGTAATTAAGACCCATAAATTATTATCTGTGAATTAATCCTTGAGAGTAGAATAATGGATTAAAAGTAATTAGAGTTTATCGAATAATAAATCTATTGGAGGATATTATGAATTTGTAAAAATTGGGGATTTGGGATGACATGGACCAGTAGGGTGTTGGATAATTACCTACTAAAATTTATTTGAGAAATAATGGTTAACTTTAGAGTGATGAGAAATCTCGAGAAATGTATGTTAATAAGTAAAGTTACAATCTATAAATACATAGGATATTCGAGATATAAATATACTACGTAAGGGAATTGTTATGTGTAGTGCATAGGCCCTATTGATATATATATATTGGTGGGATAAATACCTATTTTGTGTATGGCATACCTACGCTACTTGCTATCGGGGTGGAGGTTTGTCTTTGTGCACGATCTTATCCTGATTGGACCCATTTGGGGGGATTTAGATTGGTACACTGATCATAGGACCTTGGACACGTGCTATTGGTGTGAATGATAGTTTTGACGGTTGAATGGGAGCATAGGTATGCGTGTGACCCATTTGGCTGGGGAGTATGCTTGCCTCCAATATTTGTGTTAGGAGATTTATGATTCCTGAGAGACACCGAACCAATTATACGTTACGTAGTGTGTGATGCACAAGGACATGATAGAGGAATATGCATACACCATAGCTGTTTTTGGGGTGTATATATATATAGACATACACACACACACAATGATGTAATCTACTGTGTAATTTGGTAGATAAAAAGTGAATAATAAAATCTTAATTGAATTAAGTAAGTGAATACTTAATATTTAAAGGCCTAGTTATTCTTAAAGAGAAATGAACATGTTTAATAAAATAAATTATTGCGTGGGAAATATGGGATAATGAGAAGAGATATCATGATAATTGAGAACCTTGTTTAGTGGCATAATAAGGTATGTTAGGCGTGCACACTACATGGGAGGTGAGATTCTCAAGTGAGATCCGATAACTAACATGTACATAATACCTGCTTAATTGCACTTATTAAGCACTTGCTCTTTTTAAAATCTTTTACAATCAGGCTCTGACTTGTTTACTTGCATATTATTTTCTCTAGTATATCTATATTACTAGGTGCCCAGCATCAGGGACGCCCGACTTCGAGGATGGATATTTTGGTGAGTTTTTGGGGATACAACCTTGAATTAAACGCATTTATTTTCTTGATCCCTATCTTTATAATATTTGTCTCATGTAGGGAATGTCGCCCAAGATTCTAGTAGTTTCATTTCCATGTCGGATATCATACTGATTTTATATTGATACTATTATTATCATTTTGTTTTGGATGGTGATGCTGATATATTCCAACTAGAGAGTTTACTACAGTTACATTTAAATTTGTTTAATTTTTTTTTCGGTTGTTGGGGTGTTACTTATTTTATTTCAGTATGTTGGTATGGATTTAATTAAATTAAAAGTTGGAAAAGTTTTTAAACTTAGCTTAATTAATTATTAGGTGAGTTAATATGAGAACCAACTGGATATTCTGATTTAATTTAATAAAGGAGTGATCACCCGGTATTTAATTAGGCGGGGTGTCACAGGTGGTATCAGAGAATTAGGTTCTAGTGTCCTTAGGATCTGTACATTTTACTATTCTTTCTTCATAGCGTCCTTTGATATAGAGCCCTATCATTAGGATTGTTGATTCGTAATTGCGCATTTACAACTTCAGATTGTTTTGCGTTAGGTTAAACGCTAATAAAATATCTCTCCCTCATTTCAGATGCCTCCTCGACGTGCACAACGAGCCCCTAGAGCGTCACAGCCAGCCCCACAGCCCGCTCCAGCCTAGGGTACTATGAACGCAGCATAGGTTGTTGCCATTATTGCGCAAGTCGTTATTGCTGCCTTAGCGGTTGTACAACAAGCACCGCCACTGGCACAGACAATGCCATCAGCACCAACGCTGTCATTTCCCACTGCTTGGGAGCATGTCAGGGATGTCTTCCAAAAGGCACACCCACCAGAATTTCAAGGGGGTTCCGATGTTGTGATTGCTAGACTATGGAAGAAAGACATCCAACGGCATCTCCATATGTATGACTGTACGGAGGTTCAAAAGAAAATATTGGTGACATTTAAGCTAGTTGAAGCATCTCTACAGTGGTGGGAGTCCACTACCACAACAAAGGAGACGGATACGATGACTACTCAGGACATCTTGGTGCGATTTGATCGCAAATTCTTTCCTTGAGCTGTTCAGATTGAAATGAGGAGGAAACTTTGGGACCTCACCTAGGAGGGGATATTAGTTCTCGAGTATGAAGAATAATTGACTAGGCTAACCAATCTGGTACCACGAGAAGTGCCCACTGAAGAAAAGAGAATTCAGATGTTCATGAATGGTCTTAATTGGAGGATTCACCAACATATTTTGGGTAATCTTTCATTACAGACCGACAAAGATGTATTCAATGTAGCGTTGCTTCACTGCCAAGATCACCGCTTTTATGCTAAGGGTAGCAAGCGGGGGATTTAGTCCAGTCAGCAAGGTAAGAATGGGGAACATGGTGGCAGTGGAACATCATCAGTCTAGGGTCAGCAAAGGCAGGGAGAGCAAAATTTCCAACCAGGGGATTATGCTAAGCGACTTGGGTCGAGAGGCTTTCAATTTGGGCAGGAAGGTAATAGGCAGGGCCACCAGGGCAATGAGGGAAGCAGGGCTAACATTACTGATAAGCACCCCAAAGTGTACATTTTATACCTCGAATAGACATATTTTAGTTGCTAATTCTCGACAATTTGGGTCTTATGCATGTAAATGTTCAATATGCAGGCTTAATTGTAGTTGCCGTGTCAAAAGCTATATTTTGAGGCAATTTACAGTTAAAATGGAGCTAATTCCCTTGCCCCGTAACCTCACCCGAGCCTAAACCTGCCCCTAAACCTATCTCGAACCCCGTGTGTGTTTAATTTATGCCTTTTAAATTTTTTTAGATTTTTAGTTTGAGTGTTTTTTATTTTTAGAGTTTATTTTTGATTTATTTAGAATTTCTAGGTTTTATTTTCTAATTTTCTATTTAATTTTTATTAGTATAGTTTTATTTTATTTTGATTTTATTAGTTTTTAATTTTTATTAGGATTAGATTTTTTTTTAGGATCTCATTTATTTTTTTAGTTTTATTAGATTTTACATTTATTTAGGATTTTAGTTTTTAATTTAATAGATTTTTATTTTTATTTTTATTTTTTATTTTGAGTCTTTATTTTATTTATAGATTAGGATTTTATTAGATTTTAATTTTTAATTTTGTTAGTTTATTTTTAGTTAGTTAGTACATATTTTTTTAAGGGTCACAAACTAACACACGCACACCCTACTTCCATACACACTCACATACACACCAACTCTACCTCACTCACACCCAAACAAACACTCACCCACTCCACATTAACCTACACCTCTCTACACCCAATAACCCCTTATCATCTTCTTCCCTACACCACTCTGTTCTCTCTCCTTTATCCTCCATAACTAAAAACTCGCCACCACCACCACCTTATATCTCCACCTTAACCACTCAAACCCACCTCTCTCTCTCCTCAAAACATTAACCCAACCCATTCCCAACCTCCATTCGGGCCGACCAAAGACTCCAGCCGGCGCTACACCTCCGCCGCCATAAAACCCGGCCAGACCTGTTGTGCCCCGACATACCTGCATCTACTCACGAGCTCCCTACCGGCCTCGGTTCAACCCATCTCCGACGGAACCCAAGCCTAGCGCCCCATCACCGACGGCTCAAACCCGCCTGAACCCGCTGAATTACTCGGCGACACCACCTCCGGCCAATAGCCCCAGACCCACAACCTTGTTCATCCCGGAGCCAATCTAAAACTATTTCTTACCCGCATCTGTTATGTTCCTGCCAACCACCAAACACAAAACCAAGAAGATCCATTTCACTTTGTAAACCCATGAGACAAATCGTGTGTCAACTAGGGGTGTTCGCGGTCCGGTCCGGTCCGGTTTTAAGGTATTTTTTAGACCGGACCGCATCAATCGGTCCTAAAAAAATATGGACCGAGACCAAACCGAAATAATCGGTCATGATCCTATTCGGTTTTCAAGCGGGTCGTGTTCGGTCTCGGTCCTATTCGGTCCAATTAGTTCTCATAAACATATTAATTCATATACGCAGTACTGGTTGAAAATCCATCTCAAGGGTTTATCATAAACATTGGTCATAACAATAAGGATGTGGCACAATAATACAAAATCAGTTTGATCCAAAATCCCAAACAAAATGGAACAGTTAAGTTACAGAAGACAATAACATTGTGTCGTATCCTTATGAAGAAAATAATTTGGCCCTGGCAGTTTATGAAGGCTTGCAGGAGGGAGAGTTTTGCCAAGGCTCAAATGTTAAAAGTCTTCTCAGTTAAAAATACCCAAATTAAAACACTAAAATACCCAAATTAAAACACTCTGTATACTTCATCTCCCCAATTCTTACAAACTCTGGTTTGGGATTATAAACTATGAAATGAACATGCTCCTTGTCTACTTTCTCAAATGAAGCTTTAAGGAGTGCAAATATCAAGATCGGATCTAGAACAATTCAATACCTAAAAAAAGAAATCATAAGATAATCTTATAAATGAAAACAAACCTCACAAAAAATTACTGCCACACGAGGGATTTCGATCTTGGTCTTGATGAGCTTCCTTAAGTCCTTGATGAATAAACTCAGATCCATGAAAAAATCAACCTCGTATGTGGTAGTGTAGAGTGATCCATAATTTGGGCCTTGTATGTAGAGAAAGAAAAGGGAGGAGAGTGAGTCGAAGGAAAGTGACGGAAGGGAAGTGAGTGAGCTGCAGTGGGAGGGGAGGGGCCTGCGGCAGCAGCCGTTGTTCTATGGAGAGAGAGAGAGAGGAGAAAATAAGATTTTGGACTTGGGTTAGGGTTATAAACTTAATTTGGCTTGTTGGGTTTCAACAAATGCTTCGTGTGTGGCAGCTTGAGATTGAGTTCTGAATTTAAAAAAAATAAATAAGTAAATATATATAAAGCGGTCCGGTCCTGTCCAAAACTGCTTTTAATGACCCAAGACCGAAACCGAACCGAATAATGCGGTCCTATATATTTTTAGACCAAATTAAAAAAACCACGTAAAAGTCGGTTCGGTCCGGTTTTTTCGGTCCGTTCGGTCTATTTGGGTTCGTGCACACCCCTAGTGTCAACTGCCAAAATCCCCAAACAAAACCAAGAAAACATAAAACCCATGTGTCTTATTAAAACACTTAAAAACCATTTACCCCAATATACCCTTAAACCCCAACTTCCCACATGTCTTCTACCAAAGTGCAAAATACCCTCATTCTCCCCACTATCATGACCTCACACCGAAACCACATGCACACCTTTGTCCTCCCATTTATGCCCCTAGAACCATGTGCATATAAAAGAAGACTCAAGGCCATTTCAAAGGATATCAATTTCTATAGTGAGAGAATTCTAGAGAGAGATAGGTTAGATTAGAAAATAAATTAGGAAATTATTTTTGTAAATAGTTTTTATATTTTTAGAGAATTGTGAGAAATTAATTATTGAGTGATTCAAATGAGTGTTTGTATGCTCAATATGAATGGATGTTGCTCAATTTCAATGGAGGATTAGAGTCCAATTTTGCAAATCAAGGAGACTTGTTTGAAGATTTGTCCTCTTACCCTTCTCTTTTATTTTTTTATAGCCTTGATTATTTTTTCATCATGTTTAAAATCATGTTAGGCTAGATAACCTTTCAAGGGGTGGGGTGACCATTATTTGATGTTAATCTTACTTTAATTAGCTTTTTAAATTAAATATCTCTTTGATGATTAATTTTGCACTCTTACTTTTGTATTTACGCCTCGAGAGAGGGTAAATGATTTTCGAGAGAAAATCGGAATTCTAGTTATAATACCCATTTTAGATTCGAACTAGAGATAGGAGTCTCTCAAGTAGGATATTATGATTTGAATTTCAACTCTAAAATTTATTTTCTATGATTTCAACTAATCTACTAGATCTATTATAGCGGGTGATCTATTAAATGATGTTTACATCTACTTTTCAAGAGTTGTAGGAGTGTTAAATTTAAATAACTAAAATGTTATTATTAAAATTACATTTTCAACGAGAGATGATTTGTGATTTTGATACTAATTGGGATAATTAATTTTAATGAACTAATTAATTTTGATTAGCTAAAATATTTGGAGTCATCCTATCCCTTGATTGTTCTCACTTTTATTTTCTCATTCAACTCATATTTTAGATTTTTTTATTTAGTTACATTTACTTAGTTTCATTTTTATCTCATTTTTTTAGTTGTCTTCATCTCTCATTTAGTTTAGTATAGTTTCACTTCATCTCACCCAAAAATTGTTTTAATATTTGAAAGGCAAAAAAATTTTAGAAAAAATAAAAAGTCCAAAAAAAATAAAATAAAAATTGAATCACAATTGAGTTTGTCTCTAGCTTTACCCCCTTGATGTGGATTGACATCCTTACTTACCGCTCTACACTTGAGTTTGTTATATATTTGTAGGTATTTTGAGGATTTTGATTAGAGGATCTTTTCAAGCAACGACGAAAAATATACTGGAAAATTCTCTTTATCAAGTACATTCACCAGGGCTAGCAGGGCCAAGGGAGAGGTGGAAATGGTCAGTAGGACCGAGATCAATAGGATCGTAATGGGGGAGAGTTTGTTGGTAGATGCTTCACATGTGGAAAGACTGGCCACAGGAAGTAATATTGCCTAGATAAGGGTAAGATACCCCATCAGCAGGGTGGTCATCGGGATCCGTAGTGGCTTATGTTTCCAGTTGCCCTTCTAGCATCGGCACAGGTACCAGCCTTACTCGCCATTTATCTCATTGCCCCACCATAGCAGGGGCAGTTACAGTATGGGCGTGTGTACAACGTCCAGCACACAGCAGCCACCATCCAAAGTTGAAGGTGTATTTTCTATTTCTGGGGCTATGGGACATATTTTGTTTGATACAGGGGCTTCACATTCTTCCATATCCACTAAATTTGCAAGGGCCATGAGGTTGTTAGACATGGGCAATAGTACTATTACTTATGTAGACTCACCGATGGGTAGTGGGACGCCTATTTTTTTTATATGCCAGGGTGTGAGTATAGAGATTGGGAGTATGATTTTACTAAGTAATATGCTTGTGTTAGACATGTCCGCATATGATGCCATTATGGGGATGGATTGGCTTGTTGTTTATAGAGCCACGATTTATTGCTTTTGTAGGAGCATTATATTTGCTATCCCAGGTTAATAGATGGTTTTAGTGGCAATGCCTCGCCCCGAGGGAGGATCGTCCACTCATTTGTATTGCATAGAGGAGGAGACATCTACGGGAGTTATGATTACCCTTGATTCGATTCCTATTCTTAGAGAATTCGAAGATGTGTTGTAGGACATACCAAGGTTACTGCCGAGTAGGTAGATTAAGTTTGTGATTGACTTAGCACCGGGTACTAGACTGATATCCCGTGCCCCTTACCATATGGCTCCTGTAGAGATGAGGAAGTTGAGGGATCAGATTAAGTAGTTGCTGGGACAGGGTTTCATTCATAGGAGTACCTCACCTTGGGGTGCCCCAGTCCTGTTTGTGAAGAATAAGGATGGTCCCTATGTTTATGCCTGGATTATAGGGAACTTAATAAAGTCACGATCCGGAATAAATATCCATTACCCCGCATCGATGATTTGTTTGATCAGCTGAGAGGAGAAGCATACTTCTCAAAGATAGACTTAAGGTCCGGTTATCACCAATTGCGAATCTAGGAGAAGGATGTGCCAAATATTGCTTTTCTAACAAGATATGGATCTTATGAGTTCCTGGTTATGACATTCGGGTTGACTAATGCGCTGGCGATATTAATGGACTTAATGAATATGGTGCTCAAAGAGTTCCTATATCAATTTGTAATTATTTTCATAGATGACATCCTGGTTTATTCTCGTACATAAGAGGAACATGCCAAGCATTTTTGAAGGATCCTATAGACACTATGGGAGTATCAGTTGTATGCCAAGTATGAAAAGTGTGGATTTTGGCTCCGGGAGGTGCAGTTTATGGGGCATATAATGTCAGAAAGGGGTTTAGTAATTGATCCTAGCAAAGTATCAATGGTGATGGAGTGGGGAAAACCCACGACACCGACCGAAGTCCACAGTTTCTTGGGATTAGCTAGTTACTACAGACGATTTATCAGGGGATTTTTGAAGATTATGGGTCCGATGAGAAATCTAACCCGTAAGGGAATAAACTTTTTTTTGGATGATCTATTTTAGGTGGTGCTTAATGAATTGAAGGATAAGTTAACTTCAACACCCGTACTAGCATTGCCCAGGCCAGGAGTGGAGTACCTATTATACACTAACGCATGGCTACAAGGACTTTGGTAGGGTGCTACAACAGGAAAAGAAGGCTATAGCTTATGCCTCTAGGAAGCTTAAGCCTCATGAGAATAACAACCCTACCCACAACTTAGAGCTAGCAATAGTCGTATTTTCCCTTCGAATATGGAGATATTATTTGTTAGGTGAAAAATTTCACCTATTCAGGAATCACAAGTCATTATAGTATTTGTTCATTTAGAGAGAGTTGAATATTCGACAGCACAGGTGGCTTGAATTCATGAAAGATTAGCAGTTTGAGATACACTATCACTTAGGGAAGGATAACGTGGAAGCAGATGCGTTGAGTTGTAGGCCTGAGGTCAACTAGCCGCGATGTGGAAGGCTAAATAGAAGGAACTGGGACATCATGATGCCGTTGCTAGGTCATTTATGTTAGTTTTGACAGTTACTCCTCAGTTTGTGATATGGTTAGTACAGGCTCACGCAACGGATTCGTTTTGTCAAGAGAAAATTCGATAACTTTTGGCTGAGGGAGTAGAGTCCTACTCGGTGATTTAAAAGGGAGGCTTGCGCATTAATAGTAGACTGATTATTTCGAAAGGGGAAGACTTGCGGCATGCAGTGATGTTTGAGTCACATGGATCCCGATTTATGGTGCCTCCCGATGGGTATAAGATGTACCCTAACATGCGGTGACAGTATTGGTGGAGTGGGATGAAGAGGGACATTGCTGAGTTTGTCTCTATATGTGCTACCTCTCAACTAGTGTAGGTGGATCATCAGATGCCAGGTAGGTTTCTTCATCCGCTAGATATTCCATTATGGAAATGGGAGAGCATTTATATGGACTTTATCACTGGGCTACCTACTATTCAGAGGGGTCACAATTCCATATGGGTGATTGTGGATTGTTTGACTAAGGTAACTCATTTCTTTTCTGTTCGGACTGATTTTTTAACAGGGAAGTATGCATAGATCTTTATAGACGAGATAGTGAGGTTACATCGGGTACCGATTGATATTATGTTCGATCGTGATAAGATCTTCGTTTCAAGATTTTGGGAGAGTTTTCATGAGGCCATGGGTACCGAGGTGCGATTGAGTATGACTTGTCATCCACGGACAGATGGGCAGACCGAGCCTACTAAATAGTTTTTAGAGGATATGTTATGCATGTGTATTCTATATTTTGGAGGGAGTTATGAGAAGTACCTTCCACTGGTGGAATTTGCGTATAATAATTTCTACCAGTTTTCCATTGGTATGGCCCCATATGAGGCGTTATATGATAGGCCTTGTCGTTCTCCTGCTTGTTGGTTTGAGGCGGGGGACAACAAATTACTTCTTCCAGAAGTGATTGAGTACACGTCTTCCAGGATTGCTTTGATTAGGAGTCGCATTCGAGTAGCTCAGGATAGACAGAAGAGTTATGCCGATGCCAAGAGGTTCTTCCGGGAGTTTAATGTGGGGGACCAGGTGTTATGGCGCGTGTCTCGTATGAAAGGAATCAAGAGATTTGGGAAGAAATGGAAACTGGTTCTGAGATATGTCGGACCATTTCCTATTATTGAGAGGGTTGGACCAGTATCATACAGACTTTGGCTGCCAGAGCACTTGCATCATATACATGATGTGTTCCATATTTCTTCATTGAGGCGGTATCTCCGAGATGAGTTGGCAAACACTCATATTGCATTGCAGGAAGTTTATTTTCAACCAGATAGTGTTTACGAGGAGCATCCAGTGGTGATCTTATACTGCAATGAGAAACTTTTACGATCGAAAGTAATTCCGCGTGTGCGTGTTCAATGGGCACACCATAATGTGGAGGAGTTTACATGGGAGCGTAGTGATGATATGCACGATAGATACCCAAATTTATTTCTACCAGGTATGCCTCTTTCTGAATTTTGGGACAAAATTCCGTTATTAGGGGGAAGTATGTAATACCCCGTAATTTTTAATGATTTTAAAATAGGATTGATTAGGATTAATTGTGAGATATTTAAAATTAATCCGAATTTAAATATTACTCGAGAGGAAAGTAATATATGATGTAAGTTGAATATTACTTAGTGATTACAAGTAATATATGATTATGACTTTACATGATTTAATAAAAATTATCACGTGTGATGAATACGACAATTACGGGAATTAAGTTGGGACACGCGTGGGAGTCGTGTTGGGACTAAATTTAAAGGAGTTAAAAGTAAAATATTTTTTTGTCATCCAAACGGTATTTTTGAATGCACCAAAGTGTTCGTAAACGTTTAAATAGTCGAAAAAGTCTACTTGAGTATTTGATTTGAGTCTCGGGGAATTTTGGAGCCGAATAGACACCCTAAAGGGGTATTTTAGTTATTTTACATGGGAGGTGAACAGTACCTACAAAATTTCTGGTTATCTTATTTATATGAAGAGTTTATCTAAGTGTTTTTCATTAATCAAAAATTAAAAGACAAGTCTGTGAGCAGAGGAGAGGGTTTTTAAGAAAGGAAGAGCCACCTTAGGAAGCTAAGAGTCAAAGGCCATCCCACACCAGCACAACCATCGGAAGTTGGTCGAAAAAGTGAGAGGACCACCAGTAGACAAACATCCCAAAGTGTTCAGACCTTCAATTTAAAGCCAAGTGACTTAATCTGTACAAATTAACATTTATAATGACCATGTTAGGATAGTTATATAATTCTGAGAAAATTGCATGATTTAGAGATAAACCATGATGATGTTAATGGAATCATTTATCTGTGAATTATGTAGAATAAACATTCTTTTGATTATACATATTAATGCACGAATTTGGAATCAATTGATAAAGAAAATCTGGGTTTATATTATGACACCCCGGTTATTAAAATAAGAGGTGGCCAGCCAGATACTCTAAATATAACAGGAATCATAGATGATCCATTCTTAGCATCACAGTAATACAATAAGTATACGGGATAACCACCAATTATTTTAGAAAACGGATGTCAAAATTTATTTGATAAGTTAAAGAAAACATTTAAACAATCCCAATTGAAAAGAAGGTGGATATAACTAAAGACAAATAATAGATCGATAACTTTATACAATAAAATAACCGAATACGCTATTGGTTAACAGACACTTAAAATTTAGTTACAATGAGTATTCAAGTATAACATTACATAATAACATACAAGTACAAAACTTGGGCAACACGCCCGAACATATAACCGATCATAACTAGAATACAAAAGAAGGAAGCGTCTATAGCCAACATCCTATAACATCCACAAAGTGTCATAGCTCCCAAAAAATTGGAATAGTAACATCAATACGGGCGTCCTTGCGGCGAAGCACCTGGGCGAAAATTAGATTCATTCAAAACAAAGCAATATGAACATGTCAGGGCCTGATTTTTATATGATCACCATGTGAACAAAATGCATGACAGTTATGGACAATCTAATCATCACTAATAAGGATAATAGTCTAACTATACAATCTCAAAGCAAGGCCACTGTTCGATTATGCAAGAGAATATGAATATAATTATTACTTCATGAAATTAAATTTCCTTTTTAAAAAATTTCACTTCACCATTCCATATCTCATTAGGAAATGTATTCAAGAAATTTTATTCATCGAGTTCTTTGACATCAATAATATCCCACTTAAACATGGATAGTTATATTGCACAACATATAAATATTCTAAGACCTCCCTTTCGGGTATCCCCACTAGAGGCTCCCCTAAATATCTATCATCTTCTCGAGCCTATCACTAAGACAACCTGGGCATCCTACATCACATTACGTCGGGAAGCGGCCATATACCTTCGACCGTGAGTCATAACCACTATCGAAATTACCTCACTTCGAATAATATATGCATAATGGAATAATAACCGGTCCTATGGCCGAGGACTATATTCACCCTGCATTCACTATCCAGGGAACTTCAGCTCATTCACATAAATTCCCCTATGATAGCATTTAGAGAGGTGTGTATATGCAAATTTATCATTCACAAGTTAATTCCATTTTAAAGTATGCGTTACATTTTATCCGGAGCCGTAAGCATTTCATTTCATCTTCCTATAATTTAAATAACTTAAATGGATTCCCGAAATAAGCCCCAACTCTCATTTCTACTTAGGTTCTCAATTACCACACTACTAGACTCTAATACTCTATTTTTACTTCATTCAAGAAGGTTCCTAAGTCCCTATCTTAAAGTAAAGAAGCTAGAAAGAAATATGGATTTGAGAGTGAAAAATGGGGGACCAGTCGACCGGTCCTGGGACCGCGGTCGACCGCACTTTTATTTTATACATGCATAAGAAAGCAGTAGGCTTGCCCCCGAAGGCCCGGTCGAACGATCCTAGGACCGCGGTCGACCGCGCCTAGCAAACCCTCGATTTTGATTTCTTCTACAAGGCTAAATCCAAAACCTAAACTCCTTATTCTCAATCTTCCTTCATTCTCATCACTCAACCCCATAACCACAACAATTTTACCCCCAATAAGTCCATATAACTAACTTAATTCATACCACTCCAAGATCCAATGGTTAAACATAAAAAATTTAACAAAAACCTATTATTTATTTCCATTCTACAATTACACAACTATCACAACAAATTATTCACATTAAATCATATACCAGCAAGTTAGAAGCTTTCTTTAAGTTGAAATCTCGGATTCCTTTCCGGTAGAGGCACGATGAAACCCAATTTCTTCAATTCTCCTTCTTTGTCTTCTTTTTCCCCAATTTCTTTTCTTCTCTCTTTCTCTATAGGTTTAGGAATTATACACTTGGTAAATAAGAGGGATTGCAAGACCTAACCGTGTAAATAACATTATTTTCCCTCTTTAAATGCTAATATGCCAATAAAATGACTCGTAACTACATAATTAAGTCATAACCTGTCAAAAATTCCCGGAACCCCAAAATACAATATCACACTTATTTTGACTATCTCGAATATTTTGGGACTAACTATGACCTCTAAACTGGCATCCAGAATAATATAAATCATTTTCATATCCCACGTCATTTTAAACCATAACTGTCATTTTTAGCACACGACATTACAAAATATAACATGATGCTATTTACATCCACATAATAGTAAATATGAAAGAATCTAGTAAATATTATTTTTTTATTCACTTAAATAATATTTACTCCATCCTCCAATATTTTATAAAATTACCTCACATGGTAAATTAATATAATTTCAGTTACTCAAAGGTAAGGGTTATTACATACTCCCGCCCTTATAAGGGAATTTTTCCCTCAAAATTCAGGTGTACCTTGCAAAAAGTGATGTGGATATTTTTCTCGCATATCGTCCTCACGCTCCTAAGTTGACTCCTCAACATTATGATGTCCCCATTGGACCCGAACCAAGGACTCCCCCTAGATCTTAGCCTACATCCCCCTTGATCTAAGATTGCCACTGGTTGTTCCTCGTATGAAATATCGGGTTGTAATTCGATATCATCCAAGGGAATATGCCATTGAGCTCCTTCAGACCTTTTGTACTTTTTCAATGAAGATACATGAAACACATCATGAATCTATTGTAGTCATTCTGGTAAAGCAAGTTGATAAGATACGGGGCCTACCGTAGCAATAATGGGAAAAGGGCCTACATAGCGAGGCGCAAGTT
Organism: Sambucus nigra; assembly: GCA_949130495.1. Lineage (NCBI taxonomy): Eukaryota > Viridiplantae > Streptophyta > Magnoliopsida > Dipsacales > Adoxaceae > Sambucus > Sambucus nigra. The sequence continues at coordinate 14,525,129 of OX422217.1, read as the reverse complement.
TCCCTTTCTTCCCAAATTGCATTATACCTTTCATTGGTGATACCCATACCAAAACTTGATCTCCAACCTCTAACTCCACATGCCTTCTATTTGCATTGACATAGCTCGTTTGACGATCTTGAGTGATTCGAATGCGGCTGCGAATGATCTCAATCTTAGAAGAAGTATCTTGGATAATTTCAGGTCCAAGAAATTTATTATCACCTACTTCCAGCCAACAAGTAGGTGATCTACATGGTCGACCATATAATGATTCATAGGGTGACATACCGATAGTGAATTGGTAAGAATTATTATAAGAAAATTCGACCAAGGGAAGATATTGTTCCTAACCTCCTTTAAAATCAAGCACACACATTCTGAGCATGTCCCCAGACATTTGGTTGACTCGTTCAGTCTGGCCATCTGTTTGAGGGTGATAATAGGTACTCAATTTCAATTCGGTCCCCATAGCTTCTAGGAAACTTCGCCAAAAATGGGAAACAAAGATCTTGTCTCGATTAGAGACTATATTAATGGGCACCCCGTGGAGTATGACAATCTCTGCAATAATAGCCGAGCATAGTGAGCTGCATTATAATATATACGCACATGTAAGAAATGTGCCGACTTGGTTAAACGATTGACAATACCCAAATGGAATCATGATCGCTCTGTGACGTTGGAAATCCCGTGATGAAATCCATCGAGATTCTTTCCCATTTCCACACCGATATTTCTAAGGGTTATAGCAATCCCGTCGGTCGTTGATGGTCTACTTTCACCAGTTCACAAGTAGTCCATAAGGGAAACAAATTCAGAAATATCCCATTTTATACCCGTCCACCAGTATTGACGGCGCATGTCTTGGCACATTTTGTATCCCCCAGGATATACTGCAAACTTGGACCCATGAGATTCAGTCATTACGAACCACCTCAAATCCCATTGGTCCAGGAAAATAAGCCTCCCGTGGGAAAAATACCCACCTTTAGAACTTATAGAGTAGGATTTCTCTCCCTCGGTTAACAATTGGCGTATAAGGTCCTGACAATATTTATCCATTCCTTGGGCTTTCATAACTCTTGTCACTATCGTAGGCGTAATAGTTAATACTGACATAAATGCCCTTGTAATAGCGTCTTCCTGGCTAAGTTCTTTCCATTTGGCCTTCCATACTCTTGCTAATTCCCCCTCGGGTTTCTAACTCAACGCACCGCCACTACATTAGCCTTACCTGAGTGATAATGGATATCAAATTGGTAGTCTTTCACAAACTCTAACAATAGATTTTGGAGGATGATTAAATCCTTCGGTGAAAATAAGTATTGCAACGATTTATTGTCTGTGAAAAGACTAAACTTCTCCCCGAGGAGGTAATGTCTCCAAATCTTGAAGGAAAAAACCACTGCAGCAATTTCCAAATCATGAACTGGATAATTCTTCTCATGGGGCTTTAGCTTGCGAGAAGCATAAGCAATATCTCGATGCTCTTATTGTAACAGACCTCCTAACCCTTGCAGAGATGCGTTAGTATAGACGAAATATTCCACCCTCGGCCTCGGTAATGCAAGTAGTGGAGCAAAACTCAACCTATCTTTCAACTCATCAAAATCTAGTTGACAAGAATCATCCCAAATAAACCTCACTCCTTTCTGAGTCAAGTTTATCAAAGGGCTAGGAATCTTAGAAAATCCCTTAATAAATCGACGATAATAGCCAGCCAAACCCATATTACTACAAATTTCTGTAGGTGTCGTGGGCTGACCCCATTCCCTCACCGCCATAACTTTACTCGAATCCACCAAAATACCATGAGCTGTCACAATGTGACCCAAAAATTGCACTTCCTGTAGCCAGAAACCACACTTTTTAAATTTTGCATACAATTAATGATCCCTCAACGTCTGCAGGACCAACCGTAAATGCATAGCATGACCGGCTTCCGTTTGATAATACACTAGGATGTCATCAATAAACACGATAACAAACTGGTCCAGGAAGTCTCAAAACACTCCATTTATAAGGTCCATAAACACAGAAGGAGCATTGGTTATTCCAAAAGGCATAACCAAAAATTCGTAGGACCCATATGCCCATGAATGAGAAACTTACACTCAATAGCTGGCGGTGCTATGGTATACATGCCCATACTGTAGTTATCCCTGTTGATGAGGGACAACTGGGTTGGGCACTGGTAGCTGTAGCTGTGCCTGCTGATGATGTGGAATTCTAGGAAACTATCCCCAAATCAACTGCGGACACGACTTCCTATAATGGCCCAACTCCCCACAAAGAAAACAATGACCCACCATATTTTTCTGATTATGGCCCCTATTATTTCTTAACTGCCCAAGGCCTTGACCCGAATGGCCTCGACACCCATTGTTACCTCGACCTGCCTGGCCTACTTGTTGTTGTTGCTGGGCACCTTGACCATGTCTGAAATTACTGCTACCAAAATTAAATCCTCCGAAATGCTATCTTTTGGATAGATCCCCTTGATGGGTGTCCTTCTCCTTTTGCTTACCTCTTGATGATTGGGACAAGGGCAGTGCTACCCCTCCCGCACCATTGCCTCCTTACTTACTTGTTGGCCCCACCGCTGAAGCTTTCTTACTTCCTAGTACATGTAACCGATGATCTTGACAATGAAGTAACGCGACATTCATAATGTCCGCGAATGTTTATAAAACTGGATTCCCTAGCAAGTGTTGACAAATTCTCGAATGTAATCCTCCAATAAACTTTGATATTTTACTCTCTTTCGGAGTCACCTCATTTGGCACAAAACTAACCAAACGAGTGAATTCCTCCTCGTATTCAGCCACAAAACGTTCACCTTGAACCACATCTTGAAGTTTCCTCCTCATTTCTTTCTGAACTGCGGGAGGAAAGTACTTTCAGTCAAACAAAACCCAAAAGTCTGATATAGTTATGGTGTCTCTTTGTTCGGGAGTGCTCATCGATTCCCACCAGTGTAACGCTGCTCCAACTAGTTTAAAAGTAGAAAGAGTTTTCTTTAGTTCTTCACTACAGTCTACCATACGAATATGGCGTTGCATATCCTTTTTCCATTGATTTACAACTACCACATCAGAACCACCCTGAAATTTTGGGGGCTGACCTTTCAAGAAAGATTCTCTGACCCTTTCCCATGGAGAAGGTCCCGTCTGAGCTTGCACCCCTTGTGCAATCAACGGTTGAGCTTGGTGAAATTATTGAACCATGACAGTCATAGCAGCATTGACCGCCTGGGCAATAATATTGGCTACCTCAGTAGCATTAATAGTTTCTTTCTATGGCGGTGGAGGACCTACGTCATCTTTTACAACTCGATTTCTTCTCGCAGGGTGACCTCTCTTAGGCAACATCTGAGAAGAGAAGCATCTGATTTAGAATACTTATTTAAAATAATTAACTTCACCGAAGATCGCAACAATACAAAACAAAACAGTCCTAACAATAGGGCTTTATATCAAAGAACGCTACGGTAGAACGTGATAAGTCGGCATAGATCCTAAAGACTCTAGAACCTAATGCTCTGATACCATCTGTGACACCCCACTTATTAAAATAACAGGTGGCCATACAGATACTCTAAATATAATAGGAATCATTGATGGTCCATTCTTAGCATCACAGTAATACAATAACTATACGGGATAACCACCAATTATTTTATAAAACGAATGTTAAAATTTATTTGATAAGTTAAAGAAAACATTTAAACAATACCAATTAAAAAGAAGGTGGATATAACTAAAGACAGATAATAGATCAACAACTATATACAATAAAATTACTGAATAAGTTGTTGGTTAACATACACTTACAATTTAGTTACAATGAGTATTTAAGTATAGAATTACATAATAACATACAAGTACAAAACTTGGGCAACACTCCCCAACATATAACCAATCATAACTAGAAATACAAAAGATGGAAGCGTCTATAGCCAACATCCTATAACATCCGTAAAGTGTCATAGCTCCCAGAACACTGGAATAAGAACATCAATACGGGCATCCTTACGACGGAGCACCTGGGTGAAAATTAGATTCATGCAAAGCAAAGCAATACGAACAAGCCAGGGCATGATTTTTATATGATCACCATGTGAACAAAATCCATGATAGTTATGTACAATCCAATCATCACAAATAAGGATAAGAATCTAACTATACAATCTCAAAGCAAGGCCACAGTTCGATTATGCAAGAGAATATGAATAGAATTATTACTTAATGAAATTCAATTTCCTTTCTAAACAATTTCATTTCACCGTTCCATATCTCTCATTAGGAAATGTATTTAAGCAATTTAATTAATCGAGTGCTTTGTCATCAATAATATCCCACTTTAATATGAATATTTATATTGCACAACATATAAAGATTCTAAGACCGCCCTTCCGGGTTTCCCCACTGGACGCGCCCCTAAATAGATATCATCTTCAAGGGCCTATCACTAGGACAACCTTGGCATCCTTCATCGCGTGACGTCAGGAAGAGGCCATATACCTTTGACAGTGAGTCATAACCACACCTAGAATTACCTCACTTCGAATAATATACGCACAATAAAAAAATAACCGGTCATATGGCCGAGGACTATATTCGCCCTGCATTCACTAGCCAGGGGACTTCACCTCATTCGTGTAACTTCCCCTATGATAGCATTTAGAGATTTGTGTATATTTAAATTTATCATTAACAAGTTAATTCCATTTTAAAGTATGCGTTACATTTTATCCGAAGCCGTAAGAGTTTCATTTCATCTTCCTCTACTTGATTCCCAAAATAAGCCCCAACTCTCATTTATACTTAGGTTCTTAATTACCTCACTACTAGACTGTAATAATCTAGTCTTAATTCATTCAATAAGGTTCTTAAGTCCCTATCTTAAAAAAAGAATCTAGAAAGAAATATGGATTTGAGATTGAAAAACAGGGGACCGGTCAACCGGTCATGGGACCACGGTCGACCTTGCCTCAATGGTTTTGTCTACATAAGAAAGCAGTAGGCTCAATTTGGGAAGCCCGATCGACCGGTCCTGGGACCACGATCGATCGCGCTTTTATTTTATACTTGCATAAGAAATCAATAGGCTTGCCCCAGAAGGCCCGGTCGACCGGTCTTAGGACCGCAGTCGATCGCGCCTAGAAGACCCTCGATTTTTCTTTCTTCTATAACGTTAAATCAAAAACCTAAACTCCTTATTCTCACTCTTCCTTCATTCTCATCACTCAACCCCATAAACACAACAATTTTACCCCCCAATAAGTCCATATAACTAACTTAATTCATACCACTCCAAGATTCAATGGTTAAACATAAAAAATTTAACAAAAACCTACTATTTGTTTCAATTCTCCAATTACACAACTATCACAACAAATTATTCACATTAAATCATATACCAACAAGTTATAAACTTTCCTTAAGATGAAATCTCGGATTCCCTTCCGGTAGAGGCAAGATGAAACCCAATTTCTTCAATTCTACTTCTTTCTCTTCTTTTTCCCCAATTTCTTTTCTTCTCTCTTTCTCTCTAGGTTTAGGAATTATACACTTGGGAAATAAGAGGGATTGCAAGACCTAATATTGTAAATATCATTATTGTCCCTCTTTAAATGTTAATACGCCAATAAAATGACTCGTAACTACATAATTAAGTCATAACCTGTTAAAAATGTCCGGAACCTCAAAATAAAATATGGCACTTATTTTGACGATGTCGAATATTTTGAGACTAACTACGCCCTCTAAACTGGCATCCGGAATAATATAAATCATTTTCGTATCTCACGTCATTTTAAACCATAACTGTCATTTTTAACACGCGACATTACAAAATAAAACATGATGCTATTCACATCCACATAATAGTAAATATGCAAGAATCTAGTAAATATTATCTTTTTACTCACTTAAATAATACTTACTCCATCCTCCAATATTTTATAAAATTACCTCACATGGTAAATTAATATAATTTCAGTTACTCAAAGGTAAGGGTTATTACATATATGATGTTCTTGGAGAAATGATAAAAGGTTGATTTTCTGGAGTTTAGGAGAAATAACTTGTTTAATCCAAACCTATTGATGTGTTAGGATTTTTTAATGATTGGAAATCATTTTTATATAATGTTATATCACGTGGAATCAATTATAACAAGTTTGGGATTTTAATATTGAGGATATAAGGATAAAAATTAGGTAAACCCGTAGGCCATATGCAGAAACAGTAGGCTTATTCCTGATTGATCGATCGATCGACCTTGAGTGTCGATCGATCTATCCAAGACAGTCAATCGATCGACTGTCCCAGAATTCACATGTTGATTTTTTTTAAGGCTTGATTAAATTCCCCAATTCCAAAAATGTTTAGTGTAAAGTAATTATAGCATAATTGGATTCAAGGAAGGTCAGTAGGGTCGTAATTGAGACCGGAAAATTTTTATGTGTGAATTAATCCTTGAGAGTAGAATAATGGATTAAAAGTAATTAGAGTTTATCAAAGAATAAATCTATTTGAAGATATTATGAATTTGTGAAAATTCAAGATTCGGGATGACATGGACCAGTAGGGTGTTGGATAATTACGTACTAAAATTTATTTGAGAAATAACGGTTAACTTTCGAGCGATGAGAAATCTCGAGAAATATATGTTAATAAGTAAATTTATAATCAATAAATACGTAGGATATTCGATATATATATATATATATATATATATAGAGAGAGAGAGAGAGAGAGAGAGAGAGAGGTCCCTCAGTTTGAGGACCCTGAATGAGGTCAATTTTTTTAAAATAGTAAAAAAAAATATTTTGGAGATGATTTTTTTTCTATGGTTTTTAAACATTTTATTAGGACCATAAAAAATAATCAACTCAAAATGATTTTTTTTTCTATTTTAAAAAAATCGACCAAACTTTGCCAGTTTTTAACTATATAAAAACAACTTAAAAAATGATACAGTTTGACTGATTTTTTTAAAATAGTAAAAAAATTTATTTTGAGTCGATTATTATTTTATGGTCCTACTGAAATGTTTAAAAACCATATAAAAAAATAAGCCCAAAAATATATGTTTTACTATTTTTAAAAAAGGACCTCATTTAGGGTCCTCAAACTGGGATCTCACTTGATCCTTTCCCTATATATATATATATATATATATATATATATATATATATATATAGGTGGGATAAATACTTATATTATGATTTTTTTTGTGTATGACATGCTTATGCTACGTGCTATCGGGGTGGAGGTTTAGCTTTGTGCATGGTCCTATCCTGATTGGACCCATTTGGGGGGATTTAGATTCGTACACTAAGCATAGGACCTTGGACACGTGCTATCAATGTGAATCATATATTTGATGGTTGAATGGGAGCGTAGGTATGTGTGTGACCCATTTGGCTGGGGAGTATGCTCGCCTCAAATATTTGTGTTATCAGATTTGTGGTTCATGAGAGACACCGAACCAATTGTTTGTTATGTAGTGAGTGATGCACCAAGACATGATAGCGGAGTATGCATGCACTGCAGCTGTGTCTGGGGGTGCCGTATATATATATATATATATATATATATATATATATATATATATATATTGATGTGATATTGTGTGTGATTTAGTAGATAGAAAGTCAATATTAAAATCTGAATTAAGTAAGTGAGTACTTAATATTTAAAGGCGTAGTTCATCTTAAAGAGAAATGAACATGTTTAATTAAATAAAGTATTGCGTGGGAAATACGTGATAATGAGAAGAGATAGGATGATAATTGAGAACCTTGTTGAGTGAAATAATAAGGTACGTTAGGCGTGTATACTAGATGAGAGGTGAGATTCTCAAGTGAGAGCCGAGAACTAACATGTACATAATACCTACTTAATTGCACTTGTTAAGAACTTGCAATTTTTAAAATATTTTACAATCGAGCTCTGATTCGTTTACTTACATATTCTATTCTGTACTATATTTATATTACCAGGTGCCCAGCATCAGGAACACCTGACTTAGAGGATGGATAGTTTGACGAGTTTCTAGGGATGTAGCTTTGTATTAAACCCATCCATTTGCTTAATTCCTATATTTACAATATTTGGCTCAAGTATGGCATGTCGCCAAACATTCTAGTAATTTCATTTCCATTTCGGATATCGTACCGGTTTTATATTGATACAGTTATTATCATTTTATTTTGGACGGTGATATTGAGATATTCCAATTGTAGAGTTTATTCCGGTTACATTTAAATTTGTTTAATTTTAATTCATTTGTTGGTGTGTTACTTTTTTTATTTCAGTATGTTGGTATGGATTTAATTAAATTAAAAGTTGGAAAAGTGTTTGACACTTAGTTTAATTAATTATTACGTGAGTAAATAAGAGAAATTATATTTCGATAGTGATGTTAAAAATGAACCAACTGGATATTCTGATTTAATTTAATAAAGGACTGATCGCTCGGTATTTAAGTAGGCATGTTGATACAAAAATTAGTCAGCTGACGTGGACCAGTTATATGACGACACATGTCAACGAATGTGGCAAAAATATATATTCACCGAACAACTCATACCACCGAGCTACTTAGCACCCCGAGATACTTGTCATAACGATCTACTTAACGTGCAGAGCATCTGGCCAGGAAGATCATACGATAATAAACAGATTCAATGAACATTCTTATTATGTATAGATGTATATGTCTATTAAAATAACGACATATCGTCTATTCATACTGATAGCCCAAGGGCTATAAATACATTGTAATACCCCCCATAATGGGGTAATCGATCTCTTGTGATCATAATCAAGATCAAGGCAAAATACCTAGCAACACAAGATAGTGGACGTAGGCCATTTTCATTAAGGCTTAACCACTTTAAAAATCACTTGTCTTATTTCTTTATTCATATTTATCTGTGATTAATTAATTATATCAAATCTAGTTTTTTACATCAACAGATTGGCGCTGTCTGTGGGAACGACTATATGTAGCGTTTTTCACTAAAAATTCATCAATATGACTGAGATCCCAAAATACAGCAATAGGAACAATGACGGGGTTCCTCCCAACCAGTCCACTCCTCCAACTATGAATGAGCTTATAGGAATAGTTGTAAAATTGACCCAAGGACAAAAAGCTATGCAGGAGACCATGCGACAACTCATTCGGACTATCCAAAATGGAACGCTTACCCAGTCAGACCAATGAAACGTTCATAGAAACACTCACCTGCTATCGTCAAGATCCAGACGTACTCTATTTATTAACGTTTCCCAATCCAGACACATCGAATCTCAGCATACTGAGAGGTCCAGTGATCCATTATATCAGTCTGGCCGAACATCCTCCATAAGAGCTATAGACTCTCAAGAAAATGTTTCTCTAACTCCCGAACACACAAGTTCTCTGGAAAGGTTGAGTAGAGTCTCCCATTTTGATCGCTTGGTCCCTAGGAGGAATATAAACCCTCCTCAGATTGCGTCTCTCAACGACCAAATGATCTAATGGAGGGTTCTGCCCACTCACGCCCACCAGCTCGTACATAAAGGTCACAATAGGAGAATTCAGTGCGATCCATGGCTCGAGCAAATAGATCGAAGGCTAGAAATGATGCATGTAAGGGCTCCATACAAAGATTGGAAGCTAGGCTGGGGGAAATGGCTAAGGCCAAAAATCCTCTCCAAAGAACCTTTATCAAAGGGTCTCCTTTTGTCCAAGCAATTGTGGATTTTCCCACACCCTCAAAGTTTAAAGCTCCTATGGTTACGCCGAAGTATGATGGAAATACTGATCCAGTTCTTCACATAGAGCAGTATCAAGCTGGTGTAGATATCTACGCTATCCCAGATGAGAGGCAGTGGAGGGAATTTTTAGGAACTATCACTGGATCTGCTCAAATATGGTATAATAGCCTTCCTCGGTGGCAGATTGAGACCTTCCATCAGTTGGCTGAGCTTTTCATAGGGAATTTCTATTTTGGTACAAAGATAGTTAAGAGGGTTGCTCATTTGAGGAGTGTAAGGCAAAAAGCAGGAGAGACCACCAGGGATTACATCACTCGTTTTAATAATGAAAAACTTGAGGTAATTGACTACGAGGAGAAGACAATAATTACAGCTCTGATGAGTGGTCTATTACCAAAAAAGTTGTTTTATACTTTCGCCAAATATCCCCCCAAATCTATGGCAGAATTGATGGTAAAAGCAGCCAAGATTATGAATGCTGAAGAAGCTATGGCTGCGAAGAAGAGTACATATGCAAAAGTGGAGACCAAAGCTGAAGGCAGGTCAGAGAAGAAAGATCATAAGAATAATGGAGGTAGAAAGCATTCCAAAGGTAAATAAATGATAGAGGACTTGAGGAAATATGCAAATTATACCCCCCTGAAGGTGGATATAAACCATGTCCTGGAGGAGATCAAGAACAACGAGGAACTAAATTGGCCAGAGAAATTGAGGACAACCCCTGATAGAAGGGATAAATCCGAGTATTATGAGTTCCAAAAAGACCACGGTCATACGACCAAGCGATGCATAGCCCTCCGCAATGAGATTAAGGCACTCATTAGACGAGGGAAATTGAACAGGTTTGTTGATCGCCAGAACGATGGGAAGATCGACAATAGAGGAAGACAGAGATCTAAGTCTCCTCGTTGAATAAGAGACGATATGAAAAGGGACCATGAGGACGACCCAGAGGATGATCCCTAGCTCCTCAAAAATCCAAGGCAACCAGAACGTGTCCAAGCTTGTTCTACTGCTGAATGAAAGGCTTACCTCAATGAGGCCCAAGCTTGTTCGTATATACAACGAATAAATCTAGCCGAAGAAGATCATTTGAGGAAGGTTAATAAAGATAAGCTGGTCATTGGTCTCTACAAAAAATACTTGGAAGGAGTTTTATATCCCCACGACGATCCTCTCGTGATCAAAATGAGGATGAAGGATGTGATCATCTCAAGAGTATTGGTAGATAATGGTAGCTAGGCATACATCATTTTCTACCCTTGCTTTGATTGTTTAAACCTAAAACTCGCCCAGTTGGTACCATATCACAGGCCCCTCATTGGTTTCAATGGCGAAAAAGTTTTTCCACTTGGGACGATCAAGTTGGACATGCTTATCGGTACCTGTCCCGCCTGTAGAACAGACAAAGTAAGCTTTTTCGTAATGGATAAAAACATCTAATCAGCCTACAATATAATCATGAGAAGAGTAGGTCTGAAAAAGTTCAAAGCAGTGCCATCCACGAAACATCCATGCTTGAAGTTTACAACAAACTCTGGTGTGGGACTTATAAATTGTGACCAGAAAGTAGCTCGAGATTGCTAATATTCATCTGCCAAACAAGAAGAGTTGGAAGAATCCAGGAAAAAGACCACCACTTACCAAGTGGATGAGTCTGAAGATCAAGATATTGAGACATTGGACCCCATAAATGAATCAGATCTTGTGAAGGGTCATGTTATGGAAGCAATGGAGAACATTATTCTGGATGATGAACGACCAGAATGAATAACTCAAATTGGCACTTCACTGGATCCTTCAATAAAATATGAGTTAGTGGCATTTTTGAGTCACAGAAAGGAAGCTTTTGCATGAAGTCACGAAGATATGCCAGGGATAGACCTAGCTTTTCTCTGTCACGAACTCAATGTTAATAGGGAGATCAAACCGGTGAAACAACGAAGAAGTGTCTTTAGCCCAGAGAAGAACCAATCCATTCAAGAGGAAGTAGAGAAACTGCCAAAGGCTTCTTTTGTTAAAGATGTCAAATATCCTGATTGGTTAGCCAATGTGGTGATGGTAAGGAAGAAGAACAATAAGTGGAGTATGTGTGTAGACTTCACGAACTTGAATAAGGCCTGCCCAAAAGATCACTTTCCATTACCTAGGATACATCAGCTGGTAGATGCAACCTCGGGGCACGAATTGCTAAGCTTTATGGATGCGTATTCTAGCTACAACCAAATCAAGATGAAGCCTGATAAGAGGGAGAGTACCTCTTTTATTATCCTAAGGGGAACATACTGCTATAATGTCATGCCTTTCAAACTTAAAAATGTAGGTGCTACGTACCAGCGGCTGATGAATAAGGTGTCCACAAAGAAAATCGGTAAAAATATGGAGGTTTACGTCAATGATATGATGACTAAGAGCAAGAAAGCTGTTAACCACCTAGCTGACCTGGCCAAACTTTTGATTAGCTGGAGAAATATCAAATGAAGTTGAACCCGACCAAGTGCATATTTGGCGTACGAGAAGGCATACCGAACAACTCCCCAAACAGTAACTGGGGAATCTCCTTACATGTTAGCCTTTGGAAGTGAAGTAGTCATACCTGCTGAACTAGGCCTACCTACTCACAGAGTGCTTAATTTTAACTCTCCAGTAAGAGACTTGATGCGATGTCTAGATCTGGATATGCTTGAAGAAGTTATAGAGGATGCTACAGTCAGGAACGTGGCCTACCAGCAAAGAACCGCCATGCTCTATAATAAATACTTAAAGAAATGTGATCTTAAAGAGGGAGATTATGTGCTCAAGAAAGTGATTTAGAAGCGTAATAAACTGGAGGCCAACTGGTATGGGCCTTATCGTGCTACATCAGTAGTTCGACCAGGGACGTACATAATAGAAACTTTGTAGGGGGAAGAATTCAAAAATGGGTGGAATGCAAAGAAATTGCGCAAATATTTTCAGTAATATAGATCCACATGTATCCCATTCTTTCAATATGAATAAAAATGATGTTTTCCCCACTTTCCTTTTCGTTAAATTTTTTTGGAGTACTAGTGCTACACACTACACTTGAACTTTGAACCAACTAAGGTTGGTCAAAAAATTATTCAGTAACTACGGTTGGTCAGCATCAGCAACCACCAACTAAGGTTGGTCGGCCACTCAGTAACCACCAACTACGGTTGGTTGGCATATCAGCAACCACCAACTAAGGTTGGTCGGCATCAATAAACTTAACCAATAATTTTGGCATAACATTCATACAAGGCAATGCCTGTTTGATTATGGGTGACCTCAAGGGGCATCCAAAGCTAGGCAAGAGGATGGGTGACCTCACGAAGGATCCACTGTCTAGGCACCAAGGTAATCTAGATAAGATTGCTACAACTAAGAAGGATGATGGGAAGAAAATCATTCCATTTCTTAGGCACTTATGGGTGACAAGTCACTACAACTAGGCACCAGATGGGGCAAAGTTACATTATCTAGGCAATTAAAACAAAACAGGACAAATTGTCCCTTTATATACATTCATCAAAAGATAATATGATAAGAAAAACATCTTACGATTTATTACCAAGGAAAAGAAAATTACAAGCATATGAACTTTTCTTCATTAAATACAAATTTCTTATTCTATTCTATTATTTTTTCCTTCTGATTTAGGTACAGGATCCATCCCAGTTGGAAGATCATCCAAGGCATGAGAGGAATTGATAAAATTCATATCTCTCAGCATTCTAATATTGCTCGAGCTCGGTCTACCAAGCATATGTTGAGGTCGAGATAACTCAATATCTTCATGAAGCTGGTAATCACTAAGATATCTGGAGATTAAGCACTTAGGAATGGCACGGTCTGGAATCCAGATGACATTCAGTTTGAAAGGAGGGTTAGGCAAATCAAGTAATCCAGGATCATACCAATCCCATAAAGAATTTCCTTGCTCAAGCTTCATCACAGTCAAGCCATTCAACCACCCCTATTTGTATCCCTCATTATTTACTTTCTTCAATCGAGTATCCAGATGGCATAGAGCTTCATTGTATCCTCCCATCCAAAACTCTCTAGGTTTCTTGTGAAATTGATAAGTCAATCTATCAAGTTGCTCGTGAAGTTTCTTCACCAAGTTTTTTTTATTTTCCAAAGCAGAGCTTTGACTGGAAAGTTGGTCGGTAAGATTTTGAATTTCCTGGGACATTTCAGCCAAGGCTTGATTTTTTTCTTTCATCTGAGCAGCCTGATATGCTAAGGCTTGTTGAGTCCTAGTCTCTTCAATACTTATTCGACTAACTGTTGCCCTACCCCGCGAGGATGATGTAGGTCTGGTTTGTTTCAAAGCCTCCAATTCTTCTCTCAATGCAACATTCTCAGTTTCCAAAAATAAAAACCCCTCATCATTGACTGGGATCAGAGCTCCAGAAGAAGTGGGAGACTTTAGTTGTTTTAGTTCTTCTCGCAGGGTAAGATTTTCTTCCTCTAAGAATTTGGCAATGTTCCTATGTCCATTGACCTCAAGTTTTGTCACTCTTTCTCTTTTCTCAAGGGCTGAGATATATTTATCATAACCACGGTCAACGCTCAATTGTTGGCATTTTTGCTCATAACCCTTATGTATTTGAGCAGTGGTTTCTTTATGTTCAAGTTTGTGCTCTTAGATTATCCATTGGAGGTCCTCAATCATTTCATAATAGGCCACGTTATTGACCACAACCCGATCAAGTAAGGACTTTAGATACTGGTATGTATCAATGCTAGTTTAGAGGCATCAGACCCAAGGATATCAATTATTTGTGCTTTAGTGAAGTCTATATGACCAACCTTGAAGTAATCATTACTTTTCCTTATCAACTCTGTATCATGAGCTGACAAGAGTTCCATCCTAGTAATGAACTAACAAGGAAAAGTAAATACATATCAACAGTAGTATAATTATGATGAGCAAGTAAAGGAGAGAAACTCAGAGTAAATAACGAAGTCCATTTCATTGATCAAAGGATAAAAGAGTACAACCAAAGTTACAACAAAAAGGGAAAAATAGAAAAAAAACACAAGTAAGGAGCCGAATAACTTTACACCTTCTCTTTATTCCCCACAACATCTTCAGTTGGTTTGGATGAAGGAGTTGGTTGCTCGGATGGCAGTTGGCGTTGCTCATTAGAGGACTGAAGAATGATAACAGCAGGTGTTTATTCAACTATTACCATAGAAGATTCATCAGATGCAATTTCATCATATTCTTCTTCTTCTTCTTCTTCTTCAACAGTAGGAGGAGGGCCATGGGTATGATCCTGAAACCGTTCAGACTCATCAGTAATATTCAACCTCTTCAAAGATGCTACCCATCCATCTCTAAAGTATTTCAAACTTGCATACTCCATCTGGGAAGAGACAACAGCTAAGGCCTTGTTCCATCCTTTTTCCCAGCGAGAGATAAAGGATTTTTTCACAGCAGCTTTCCTCTTTCGCTCTTTTCGAGGAAGTTTTCTCCCTGAGAAGCTCTTCGACAGAATTCACCTTCTCCTCAAGATCTTTCTTACGTCGTTCAGCCTCTTCAAGCTTGACATCAGCCTCCTTGGAGGAATTTACCACTTGATCTCGAGCTGTATTAGCTTGTTGCAGGCCTAACTCGACAGATTTAATTTTGTTCCCCTAAGAAGCCTTGTCCTCTTCGTACTACTACCAAGACTCTTGTAAAGAGTTGGACAACCCAGCAAGGGCTTCCTCTACTCCACTGGATGAGGTTGAATCTTTCATGGATTCATCCTTTTCCATGATATTATTGAAGTACACCCAAAACTGTAAGAGGAAGAAAGGCACAAATCAGAGCATGGACATGACGATAAAGAAATAAAAAAAGAAACTATAATGACCACTTACCAATGCAAGAAGTTGGGATGCCACATCGACAACCTTTTCCTGAGGAGTTGAAGTTTCAGCAGATCGATAATCAAGAAGAGTACCCGACTTGTTCAATTTCTTGGACAATCCAGGAGTAAGGATGGTTGAAGAAATCCCAACCCCAGTAAGTCGTGCTGCAGAATCAATGGTCTGCTCAGCAAGGTATCTACTCAATCTTTTTCAGAGG
The DNA here is from genome assembly GCA_949130495.1 of Sambucus nigra. Taxonomy (NCBI): domain Eukaryota; kingdom Viridiplantae; phylum Streptophyta; class Magnoliopsida; order Dipsacales; family Adoxaceae; genus Sambucus; species Sambucus nigra. The sequence goes on along the minus strand of OX422217.1, from coordinate 14,509,286 downwards.
AGCACCTTTAATCAAAGGTTCTGTCTCTTCCGGAATAATACCAACTTCAATCAAAGGTGCTGCCTCTTTTGAGATACCATCTTCAATCAAAGGTGCTGCCTCTTTAGGCGCAACAGGGGGCTTCTTACTGATATCTTTTGTTGGAAGAATAGCATCCCTCTTCTTAGTCTCCTCATCTAGGGCTTCTTCTATGTTCTTTTTTGTCCCTTTAGTACCAGGACCTGGCTTGGCAAAGAATTCAGGTACTTTCCTCTTCTTCACCATGTGATAAACAATAGACGCACTCAAGTTAGGATAATCTTCTTCACCAAATGATGAAGAGGTTGGAGCTTTTTCAAGGTCAATAACCAGGGGAGGAACAAGGGGATGAGCAATAAAAGATAAAATGGTGTTCTTGTATCACATCAGATAGGAAGCAGACCTTACGTGTTCTCCGTCTATTTCTCTATACAACTCTGAGATAAATTTCAACTCTTTTATATCGATGTCACTCTCTTTCGGGGGTTTCCTCTTACTGTCAACTGCAATAACAAAAAAAATAGTGTCAGTAATGCATTTTATCAAATACAAACAGAGCTAATTTGAAAAAACAAAAACAACCTATCCCATTGCCATAAAGTGGACATCTGGGACCTTGGTACACATCTTTTCCTTTTAACGGGGGGTGTGCCAATTTTTCATCACAACCCCATGATCAAAATAGTCCCTATTAGCATCAAGGAGATTGACCACTAAAGCTCTATTTGAAAACCTAGTTTTTAAAGAAAAAGTAATGTCGCTGGTAACCCATTTGGAACAGTACATAATTTCAGGAATCCTTAAATGAGTTCCATGAATTTGATTCAACCTATGTATGTCATTAGCTACCCTCCATGTATTTGGAGCTACTCTTGCAGGCACAATATCAAAATATTGGCAAAACTCCAAACACATGGGATTTGGCAGGAAGTCAAAACCACATTCCGCTATAAAAATGGAGGGAAACCAGTGTCCTTAAGCTAAAGAAAATAAATCAGAAGGGAAAGGAGGTTCCTCTAGAATAACCCAAGAGGGAATCGCAAAATCAGCCCGGAACTTATCCGAGGATTCGACAAGATAAACCATGGTGGCTAAAGCAAAGAAAGAAGAAAGAAGAAGTTCTTACAGAAAATTGGGAAATCTGCTAAGGCGAATGACAGAAAGAACAATAGTACAAGGATAGAGCTAGAAGAAAAAGAGTTTAGAAGTCTATAAGTAAAAGGTAAAATATTATTTGATTCCATCGCTTTTAAATGCCCTGCATCGAGAAGCGGGAAAATAAATGATTACAAGAGATGACGATTGCGTTACCGGCGGCTAAAGGGAACAAGTTCCTACACGTTCGCAAAAATTCAAAATATTTACAAGTTTTCCATTTCGCGCTCAAGTGATAAGGTTAAGAGGAAAATTTCCTAAGTGTTCGAGATCTGTAATCTAACAAGACTAGGTAAAACATGTCAGCACAACTCTTGGGCATAATGCTCCATAATCTCATATCAAATCTCCACTGTGAAACATTAGGGGCTTCTGTTGATATAAAAATTAGCTAGATGATGTGGACCAATTATATGACGACATGTGTCAATGAATGAGGCAAAAATATATATTCACCGAATAACTCATAACACCGAGCTACTTAGCACCCCGAGCTACTTAGCGTACTGAGCTACTCAACGTGTAGATCATCTGGCCAGGAAGATCAAACGACAATAAACAGATTCAATGAACATTCTTATTATGTACTGATGTATATGTATATTAAAATAACGGCATATCGTCTATTCATACAGACAGCCCAAGGGCTATAAATACATTGTAATACCCCCCATAACGTGGTAATCGTTATCTTGCGATCATAATCAAGATCAAGGCAAAATACGCATCAATACAAGATAGTGGACGTAGGCCATTTTCATTAAGGTTGAACCACTTTAAAAATCATTTGTCTTATTTCTTTATTCATATTTATATATGATTAATTAATTAGATCAAATCTAGTTTTTTACATCCACAAGACGGGGTGTCACAAAATTCTTCTTTCCTTCTTTTCTTTTGATTTTCTTTCATGTTTTAATCTCCATCACTTATGATCCAGGGCTTGATTTGGGGTGTCGTTTCTTCCTACGCACCTGTAGACATAAGGTCTTTATTTTTCATGTTGGTCCATCTTCCGAACTGTAGATGTGAAATGACTATTTTTCCCTATGACTTTCCTTCCCTTGTTGATTTCTCATCTTTGGATTCCTCTTCTCTTAACTTTTATTACATACCTGTAAAAAGCATAAAAAGAACAAAAAACTCAAGGCACTATGTGGGAATTATAAGTAGCATATAAATGAGATAAATCAATACGAATTCCATTATTTGAGGTGCTAAAAGCTAATAACTTAGAGGGATAAATTCAAAAGAATTTATGTCTAATCATAAACGCCTCACAATATAAAGGCATTCCATCTCTAGGGTTTAGGGATCTATAAATACATGTTCTCACTTAGATAAAGGGGCAAGTCAATCCAATATAACTCAAATCAATCATATGCACTTCATACTGAGCTATTGTACTCCCCTTAAAATAAAATAATAGTGGACGTAGTCTTTCTTCATAGCCGAACCACTTTAAAACTCTTTGTCTTTTACGCGTCTAGTCTGGGTTACTTCTCTTTTATTTATCTTTGTTATAAATTTGGAATCAATCCATTTTTAGACATCAATAGATTGGCACCGTTTGTGGGGATGACTATTTCACCATTATTCTCTACACCAAAGATGACAAATATTCTAGAGAGAAGTTTTGTTGTTATTGCTAATGTCCCAGAACCATCTGCTCCTCCAAGTCATGCAGAACTTCAAAGAATTTTGTTCAATCTGGAAAAAGTACAGGAGGCGATGCAAGAGTTTATTTGATAATTGGCTCGTACGATACAAGATAAATGTTTTAATTATAGGAGAGACATGCCACCTCCACCTACTAGACTTGGAAGGAGCCATAATTCCAGTATTTTTTATGATCGTTCTTACCACCCTAGAGAAGCCTCCGCATTCCATTAAACAGACTACTATGATGATAGATACTTTTGTCGAGAAAGTCCAAGTTCTTTGTAAATGAAAAGTAGGGAGTCCGTATTTAATCGACTAAGTCCCCGAGTAACCAGAGGCATTTGTAGGGATAATGAATGCCACCAGTAAGGCTTCGAGAGATCAAGAACTAGTATTAGTGGCTCTGTGGGCGCCGAGAAGACTTCTTAGGAAGAGAGCTCAACCAATAGGCACAGTAGATCCATAAGAGATAGTCTAGCTAAATCAGGAGAACAATCCTGGAAGGGATCCATGCAGCGTTTGGAGGATCATTTAGGTGAAATGACTAAAGCCAAAAAACCGCTACAAAGGAGTTTTGTCAAAGGATCACCCTTCGTTCAGGCCATTATGGATTACCCCACACCAAAAAAATTTAAAACACCAATGATCACTCCCAATTATGATGGGAAACGGATCTAGTTCTACACATAGAGCAATATCAAGTCATTGTCGACATCTACTCAGTCCCCGATGAGATAAGATGTAGGTCTTTCTCTAGTTCTATCACAGGACCAACCTATATTTGGTATGATAGCCTCCCTAGAGGTAAGATTTCTTCTTTGGGGCTAAGCCGATCAAGGATACCACACATCTCTTGACTATGCATCAAAATCCTAGAGAAAGTAATCGGGACTACATCTCTCGATTCACTAATGTGAAAATAGAGGTTATTGATTACGAGGAGAAGATCTCCATCACAACACTCATGAGTGGGTCACTTGCTAAAGACCTTTATTGCTCTCTAGCAAAGAAGACACCAAAAACCATGGTAGAGTTGATGGTCAAAGATTTTAAGATAATGAACGCCGAGGAAGATATGGATACCAAGGGAGATATAGATTCCAAATTCAAAGATCAGAAGAATGATTCTTTTAAAAAGGATCAAAGAGATAAGTAATAAGACAAGTTGGATAGAATGAAGAAATATGATGAGAACAACCCCCTCAACTAAAGGTGTACATCATATCTCGGAAGAAATTCAGAATAATAAGGAGTTGCACTGGCCGAGAAAGTTAAAGTCACTCCCAATCGGAGAGACAATTCAAAGTTTTATGAATTTCACAGAGATCACGGTCATACCACTAACAAGTGCAATTCCTTAAAAAATGAAGTGGAAACTCGGATTCGGCGAGGAATGTTATCCAAATTTATCGATCAAGATCATGGTTGGGATAGTAGAAGGAGGTCAAAATCACCCCGTCAAGGAACATATGACAATAAGAGATCACGCAACCAAGAGGCTGAAGATGATCACGATCTACCTAAAAAGCGCGAGGAACCTGAGATGGACTTTGGCATGATATATTTCTAATGTCATTTCATCGTATCAGGTGATACTGGAGGGGGAGATATAATAGCAGAAAGAAAGGGCAATATGAATGAAGCCAAGGATTGCCCGAATATAAGATAGATTAATATGGTCGAGTCTGGAGATGGCCGGACAAGTAAAATCAACAAAGATCAGCTAGTAATTGAATTATCCAAGAATGATATGAATGGGGTACTTTATCCTCACGATGACCTGTTCGTCATCACCTTTCGAATTCATAAGGGTAGGGTTGCAAGGATACTAGTCGATAATGGGAGCTCAGCAAACGTAATATTTTATGAGTGTTTCAGTAATCTTGGATTGAAAGATAACATATTGGAGCCATATCATAGACCACTCATAGGATTTGTAGCAGAAAAGGGTATACCCCTTAGGTACCATTAAGTTTGACATTTAAGTCGACACCTCACTGAAGAGAAGGAAAGAACGGATTTATTTATTTATATTGGAAAAGAATGTCCCATCCACCTACAACATCATTCTCGATAGAGTGAGAATAAAACAACTGTAGGTTGTTCCATCTATAGTTCATCAATGCATGAAGTTCTCTACTAACTACAGAGTCGGTGTGGTTAATGACAACCAAAAACATGCCTGGGAATGCTATTACACCTCTATCGATTAATAGGAGGTCAAGAAGATCACCGCCACTTATCATATCGACACCTTGTATCCTCGAGAGGAAAACGATCTGGTAAAGGGATAGGTGATGGAGGAGATAAAAACCATTGTCCTAGATAGAAAAAATCCAGAAAGAACTACCAAAATTGGTCCAAGTCTAACCCCTTCTCTCAAACAGGTATTAATTACATTCCCTAGAGAGAGAAAGAGCGTGTTTTCCTAGAGCTATGAGGATATGCAAGGAATTAACCCCGATTTCCTCTGCCATGAGCTCAATATTGTCAAATACTCCAAGCCAGTAAAGTAGAAGAGAAGAGTTTTTAGTCCCAAGAAAAATGTGGCAATCCACGAGGAAGTATAGAAACTAAAGAAAGCACAGTTCATAGAATATGTCAAGTACCCGACCTGGATGTCCAATGTGGCGATGGTGAAGAATAAGAATAATAACTGGTGCATGTGTATCAACTTTATCGACCTCAATAAAGCTTGATCAAATATCACTTTCCTTTTCCAATGATCGATCAATTGGTATATGCGAGTACAGGTTACAAGTTGCTTAGCTTCATGGATGCCTATTCTAGTTACAATCAGATGAAAATAAAGCCGGAAGATAAGGAAAGTACATCCTTCATCACTAGCAGAGGAACATACTACTACAACGTTATGCCCTTTGGGATGAAATATGTCAGAGAGACGTACCAAGCATTAGTAAACAAAGTTTTTGAAGAACAAATTGGAAAGAATATGGAGATTTAAGTTTATAATATGTTTACCAAGAGCAAGGTTATTGCCGACCACATTATCGACTTAGCCCAGACGTTTGATCAGCTTGAGAAGAATAAAATGAATCTCAACCCGATGATGTTTACTTTAGGAGTATAAGAATGGATATTTTTGGGGTACATTATCAATCAAAATCAAAGCTTTGATAGAGATGCAATTCCCGACCAACAAAAAAGGAGGTGCAAAAGATGACTGGAAGAGTAGGAGCCTTAAATCATTTCATTTATAGAGCAATGGACAAATGTCTTCTATTCTTTAAGGTACTTAGAAAAACCTTTGAATGGAATAATGAATGTGAAAAATCTTCTGTTGAGATTAAAAAGTATTTGGGGCCTCCATCTTTACTCTCCCGACCACTTATAAGAGAGACACTAATTCGACTTGAAGAAGGAGTCCAAAAGCCCGTGTATTATACAAGTAAAATGTTCCGAGGAGCTGAGGTCGGATACCCGCACTTGGAAAAGTTGGCACTAACACTTACACTAACTTTCCTTTAAGACAAGCCATACACAAACTCGAGAAGTTAGGAAGGTTGGTGTCTTAGGCGGTGTAACTTGGAGAATACGATATTATCTACGAACACAAGACTTTGATGAAGGGGAAATGTGTATCATATTTTATAGAAGAATTCACATATGTGAAGGCGTCAAACCATCCAAGTTTTCCTGTCGAACAGACTACTCCGAAAAATATCTCAACTTAAAAGAAAACTAAAATTATCGTCAACCAACCAGAATCCGCAGTTTCTCAGGATAGATGGATCTTGTTGCAACACTGGATGGATCTTGTTGCTCAACATCTAGCCCAATTTGGAAATTATTCATAGATGGATCTTATTGTAACACTGGATGTGGAGCCGAACTTATCTTAAACACCCCTGATGACCTGGATGTTGAGTATACACTGAGATAACAATTTCAGGAACCTAACAACAAAGCAGAGTATGAAGCCTTGATTACAGGACTAGAGTTAGCATCTTTGTTAGGCACCGAGTAGGTGGTTACACATAGTGATTCAAAAACTCATTGATCTCCAGTTGATTCAAATCTATGGGGTTAAAGGAGATGTAATGACAAGGTACCCGGAGATGACTCTGGAAGTAATTTCTTCTTTCCTTACAATCAAAATAGTGAGAACGCTGAGATGGGAAATGCCCGAGCAGATGCACTTACTCGACTAGCCTCATCCACTCTAATAAAGCTTAGATGAACAATCCCCGTAGAGATTCTCATTAGCAGGAGCAGTGATACGGAGGTAATCAGCATGATGCCTATCGACTTTGGTCCTTTATTGATGGATGCTATCATAAATTATATGGAGACAAGAGTACTACCCATCGATCAGAAAGAAGAGAAGAAGTTAAGGTACATAGCAGCCTACTACGTTTAAAAAAAAGGTGTTTTGTATAGGAGGGGGTATAGAGTATCTTAATTCTAATGTCTCCATCCAATGGAGGTAGATGAATTGATTAAAGAATTTCATCAAGGTTCTTGTGGTTCCCATTCGGCTGGAAGGCCTTTGGTACAACGACTAGCTATGCAAGGCTACTATTGTCCGACGATAAAAGTTGATTGTATTTCATTCTCCATGAAGTGTAACAAATGCCATAGATTGGTTGCAGTTCACAGAAATCCAGGTGCTTGCCTGACTCCAATTACTTCACCCTTTCCATTTGCAATTTGGGGGATTGACTGTAGTCGGACCATTACTGACTACTTAGGGAAGATTCAAATACTTGGTCATCGCAATAGATTACTTTACAAAATGGGCGGAGGCTGAACCTTTAGTGAATATGCGTTATCAAAAGGTGTTCCAATTCATATGGAAACAAATAATATGCCGTTATAGGATGCAATATTCTTTCAACACCTACCATGGTGCAAAGTTTAATAATAATGAGTTTGAAGAATATTATCTTAGATCTGGAATTCAAAAACTTCATTCAGCTCCTGTCCACCCTCAATGTAATGGTCAGATAGAAATCACCAACAAAACTCTGCTAGATGGTATGAAGAAAATTCTATATGAGGATAAAGGAAATTGGATTAATGAGCTTCATAGTGTCCTTTGGGCTTATAGGACTACACCGAGAACAACAACGGGAGAGACACCTTACATGCTTTCTTTTGGCACTGAGGCAGTAGTACCCGTGGACATAGGCATGTTGACTCACAAAGTGCTCAATTTTGATTCACCTAAAAGCGATCTAATGAGGCGACTAGATCTGGATATGGTCAAGGAAGTCAGAGAAGATGCTACTATTCGGATGGTTGCGTATTAACAAAGAACAATGAAGTTCAGTAACATGATAGTCAAGTTTTCCAACTTGAAATAAGGAGATTTTGTTCTCAAGAAGGTGATTCAGAAGAACAGTATGTTGGAGCCCAACTGGAATGGTCCATACCATATCTCAGCAAAGATCCAACAGAGAACTTATTAACTAGAAACTTTGGAAGGTGAAGAGTTTAATAACATATGGAACGCCGACCATCTTCGCAAGTATTATCAGTGATTTTTATTCCATTATGTTCATGTATGCAGTTTATTCAGTTCAAGCTCAGCCAGTTAATGAAAAACAGTTTGTTTCAAACATGCATCATGTTTTATGTTTTATTTTATGAAGTATTCGACATCAGACTACCAATAAAGTCAGAGACTGACTGTCGACTGCCAATAAAGTCAGAGAGTTTGGCTTTTCAAACTTTTTCAACTTTAGAAGACTTTACACTTTAGGTTTTTAAACTTTTCTAACTCCATAAAAGTGTTTCATGTATGACTTCATCATTGACAAGTCAAGAACAAGAAGCTCATAAAACTTCAAAAAAATTTATCTGACTAGGTTCAATACAAGAATACATATATATTCCTTAGTACAGGAATACAAAACCATTCCTAACACACTTAGTCACCATTGATAACTAATTTTAACAAAAATATTTACAGCTTATCCAAAAACCACATTAGTAGAATCTATGGCTTAATATTCAAACACTTCACATTTAAGTAGGTTCATTAGTCTTTAAGTCAATTAATTAGTCTATATATAGGGTATCTAGTTGATAAGATTAATAACAACCACAAGGTTAAATAACGAAGAGAACAAAATACTTCAACTTATAAGCCGACTAACTAATCATGGAAGATTACATAGTCGCCAGAAAAGGAAAAACAAAAATGACAAGTATAAATCAGGAAAAATTCGCTAACATCTTCATTTCATTAATTTCCAAAAAATTACAATGATAACATAAATACAAAAGTTATTCGATTGGACACTTTCCTTGTGCATTATCCATGACAGCAGGAGGGTTATCCAAAGTGCATGGAGAATTTAAGAAGTAAAATCCCTCAGCATCTTCCTATTACTATTGCTCGACTGGTAAATCATGTGTGTAGGATGAACTATCTCAAGCTCATCATAAAGGTCATAGTCCACTAAATACTGGGTTATCAAACTTTGGGTAAGGACATTAGGAGAAATTCAAATCGTGTGTAATTTGAATGGAAGCTTATCACAGTCTAGAATACCTGGGTCATTCTGGTGCCACAGTTCACTGCCTTGATCATACTTTAGCAAAATTAACAGGTTGATCCATCCATATTTGTAGCCTTTATGATTGCTCTAAGCCAAGTGATCATCTATATAGGATAACTCCTCATTATAACCTTCCATCCAAACATCCCTAGGTTACTTATGAAATTGGAAAGTTAATCTCTTTACTTGATGCTGAAGCTTCTTGAGGACATCACCTTTGATTTTCAACTGAGCAGCTTAGTTAGAAATGGCAGAATCTTTAGCTTTTAGCTATTGTGTAAGATCACCAGTAATAGTAGTTGTTTTCCTTCAACTGGGTAGCTTGGTTAACCAAAGTCTTCTTAGTTCTTTCTTCCCCAATGCTGGGTCAAGCAATAAATGTTCTTCTTGAAAAATTGTATGACTTAGTTTTCTTCTTATGCAAAGACCCCATCTCCTCTAGAAGTCATGAATTTTCCTTTTCTAAAAAGGAAGAACTTTTATTAGGTCTACTAGAAGTCCATTTCTTCAAACTGTCAAGTTCATCCCTCAGGGCAATGTTTTCTTTCTCCAGCAGGGTAGTTATCTCCTGAGCTGACTTTAACTTTTGATTCAACACAATTTCTTTCTTATTCATTGCCTAGGTAATCCTTTGAAGCTTATTGTCAAATCCCCATTGTTCACTTAAAGCTTTATACGTGGCTTCATAATCGACATGGAACAGGTCTTTGGATTATTTGTGGTCTTCTTGTAATTGTTCAATCATCTCATAATAGGCAAAATTATTTACCACCTCCTGATCAAAGAGACTTCTTAGATATGAGTAGGCTTCCTTCGCTTGATCAAAAACATCAATGCCGAGCAAGTCTAATAATTCTTCCTTGGATAAGTCTAGGTGACCAGCCTGAAATAAACTGTTACAATATCTGAGTAAGTCAGAATCGGGGAAAGCTATCTTTTCCATTCTGCATCAAACTGGAAATAAACAAGCATAAGTCACATTACAGACCAAGTAATAAGACAATATAAAACAAGAAGTGATCAACAACAAATGAAGTGTATAATGCAGTTGATTGATGAAAAATAATTCTTTCATTAATAATGTGTCCATTACAAGAGGTACATAAAAAAGAACAAGAAAAAAAAGTCAAAATACAAGGGCTTAAAACCAAAAGGAGTCTACACCTTCTCCTTATCATTAGTTTTCTCCTGAGATTTTTCTTACTCGGCAGGTAAGGCAACAAACTCAATAGGTGCCAAGGAAGAATCCCCTGAGCCCTCCTTATTATCAATTTCTCCGTCTAAGTTTAGAGGGGAGCCTGGGTCATTCCTCTAAAATAAATCGGAGTCTTCAGCTGTGTCGACCTCCTTGAGAGCCTTCGACCAACCATCCTTAAAATACTTCTTCTCGACATATGCAATTTGGGTAGAAGTTACTAAAATAGCCTTCTCCCAAACTTTATTAAAATAAGATTTTTTGATTTTTTTTAGTCTTGGCATTATTTGAAGCCAAATCAACTATCAGACCAACTATTTTCTACACGACAGCTTGGAGGGTGGTCTAATTCACTGCCAACTTATCTTCTATAACTTTTTCCCTGTGCTCGACTTCAGTGCTGGCCAACGTATCCACAGAAAAAGAATCATCAACCTTATGACGAGCTTCTTCAGCAGTTGAGAACTTGGTCTACCATAACCGTTTTTCTATCTCTAAAGCCTCTTCATAAGCTTTTAAGGATTTCTACAGACCCCCCAAAGCTTCCTCCACATCAGTAAAAGAGGATGATCTTATTTGGTCATCCTTTTCCATTATCTGGTTAAAGTCCACCAGAAATTGCAAAAGGAAAAAATCACATGAATAAAAGGGAGATAACTCAATAAAGATAAACAATGAAGGGAAGTTGATTTCCAGAGCCAAATTTTGGCATGCCCTCTCAGCTAGTCTTAGTAGGGGCATAGTAATAACAGCTTCCCGATCAGCTGAAAGGGTGTTAGCTTTTATCCACTTCCTGGCGAGACCAGGATTATTTTCAATAGAAGACGACCCATCAACACCCAGGTCGACTTGAATTTTCTCGACCAACTCTTGTTGGTCGGTAATAGTTTTATTGGCCTATTTATTAGGCAAACCCTTGTTCAACCTCTTATACTCAGGTGCAACAGTTTTAATTTCCTCAGTACTAAGTACTTGAGGTCTTTTCTTAATATCTTGACACTTTTGACTAGTCTCAGCCTTCTTCTTGGTACTAGCATCAATAGACTTCTTGGTAGGAAGATAAGGTTCTTCATCCATCAGGTTGGGATTTTCCTTTCCCCCATGATGGAAAAAATAAGGATCTTAGAAAAGTCCAAAAATTCAAATGATGAAGATGTTCCACCTATAACAACTTCAACACCAACAAATTCGGTGGTTGAAGAGGTAGGCACATGATCCTCTTCTAGATTGAAAAGGATTGAAGGCACAACAAATTTAGGTCGGGATACAAAGGAGGGTAGGGATATCTTATACTCCAACTGCAAAGAAGTTGAATGGGGATGTTTACATCCTACACTTTGCATAAGTCCCCACAAGAATTTGAGTTCTTCATGGTTAATCTCCCCTTCTTTAGGGCACCTTTTCTCATTTTCCTTTCCATTAAAAACATCATCAATTTTAGTTAGCATACATCAGAAATGAATGTTTGAAGAGGAAAAACAAGTAATAAAATAATAACCTATCCCACGACCTGATTGGGGACACATGGGACCAATATAGGAAACTCCAGTAGGAAGGGGAGCATATTTCTAGTTCTTGACAACTAAAGCATGATCCTAGTAATCCTTATTAGAATATGTTAGTTTAGTACTAAAGACTTATTATCTTGCCTAGTTTTCAAATAATAAGTACCCTTACCAATAGGAACCCACTTGTAGCAATACATGAACATTAGAATCCCAATATGGGTCCCATAGACTTTGTTAAACTTACTCACATGATTCACAACCCTCCATGTATTGGGGGATATTCTTGCAGAGAATACATCAAAATGTTGACAAAAATAAAGGAAAAGAGGGTACACTCCGCTATGAACAAAGTTGGGATCCAATGAACCTCAACCAGAGAATAAATGTCAATAGGACTTTGAGGTATCTCCAAGTCTACCCAAGATGGAATTTTCTTTTTTCCCCTAAATCTTCTAAAGAATCCTCATCAACGATGCGAAACAAGATTAAAAAAAAGGGAAAAATAGAAAAAATAGAGAAAAAAGGAAAGGGGGCTTATAGAGATCTAAAGATTCGACAATAACTAAAGAAAATAGTGGCAAACAGTTGCACAAGAAATATCTTTAAGACAAAGAAATTGCTACAGTTCAGAAGGTTTAGGGTAAAGTGAGAATCGAGAAAGATTAGTACCTTTTATAGCTTACCTCAAAAATGGCAAACAGAATGATTATATGTCCCAACAATTGACATTCTTACGACGGTGAAAATCCAAAGGTGGGAAAATATTGAGATATGCTTTGGTGGTTCACTAAAATTCAAATTATTCATGAAAACGCCATCCATAAACAGTACCAGCAAATTTTTTTTCAAATATGGGAGGTCGACTGCCGACCTAACACCCTAATAACCTGCTGGTTAACTTCCTGGGCTAAATACTTTATACTTTCATGCAAGCATAAAGCATGAAGCATCCGGGGCTTTTATTGTATGAAAAAATTAAACTCCCACGAGGACCAATGACGAATGTACACCGTTCATACAACATCGATGTCAACCTACTTAATTGGACTCAGAGACACTTAGTCGGATAGAATGCCGATGAACTCTAGAATGACAACAAACAGTAATAACAATCGTTACTCGGACTAGAATGGAAACCATTTCTAAATTCCAAGAGTTTTACTTATTGTATACAAATGTAAATGCCTGGCAATATAAAGGCATTCCATCTCTAGGGTTTAGGGCCATATAAATACATCTTCTCCCTTAGCTAAAGGGATAAGTCAATCTAATATAACTCAAATCACTCGTATGCACTTTATACAGAGCTACTGTACTCCACTTAAAATAAAATAACAGTGGACGTAGGCTTTCTTCATAGCCGAACCACTTTGAAACTCTTTGTCTTTGTGCCTGTGTCTTGGGTTACTTCTCTTTTATTATATATGATTATAAACTTATAATCAAGCCAGTTTTTAGACATCAACATGTATGTTAGTTTTTAACACCTTAAAAACCGACATATTTTGACCCATTCTTTTTAAATAGCAAAAAAATGCATTTTAGGTTGATTTTTTTAAAAGTCCCCTCAAATGCTTGAAAAACACAAAACAATTTGTTTTGGTATTTTTCCAAAATGGTCCATCGTGAGCACCCGTCAGAGATCCTTGTTATACATAAAATGTTATAATATAAAATTTATATGATTCTCGCACATCGTGCTGGCTGAGAAACTAGTCACGTACCAATATCTCTCTCCCTCCTGCATTATTTACTAAAAATTTGTTGTCCCTTTTCACATCGTATATATAGAAACTTTAGGGGTTAAGATCCCAACTCTTGTTCATTATATTAGTTTTAAGAGTTATTTTGGTTTTGTCGCCCCTTAGTTTTATATGTTCATGGATTAACCCCTAATTAAAAACTATTGTAGGATTAACCTCCAATCTACATTTCTGTTTAGTATAAGTTTGGATTTTTACTAATGTCAAGCTCGATTAATGCTTATTTGGATAAAAATAAAAGTTTGTAAAACAGATGAGTCAAGATTGACACTGTGCCAAATACAAATAATTGTCGCAATTAGTTTATCATTATTCAGAGTCGTGACACTTTTCCAAAGTACTGGGTCCACTGACGTGACCATGTTAAAGGTTGACAGCAATAACGAAATGGTTGCAGTGTGGAGCCGTGATCATAGGGGTCAGGGTCTAAATTCCTGACCCCTTTAGGGTAAAATGTTCTCGCCAAAATAGGTCACCGTGATTGTCACAGGCCTGAACCGTGACCCACCTGTGAGCAATCTCAGTGAAATTATGGTCATGATTTTAGAATATGGCCCCTAACTCTGGGTAAAAATGGACACATTAATATCATCAAAGTCCACAAGCGTGACCATTTTTCAATATTTAATTGGTCACAGTAAGGGTCATTGTCTAGATCCGTGACCAAGTTTTAGTGGTCGATTGGTTATAGTATGGATCATAATTTTCAATTGTGAACATTTTAAAGCTATAAATTTGAGAACTTAGGTCTCACATTGTAACAATCGATTACATCTCTCTCTCTCTCTCTCACACAAACACACACACACACACACACTGACTCCTTATTTTTCTAAACTTTCCACCACCTCTCTTTCCATCTCGCAGTTTCTCTGATGACCTCCATCGGCGATCAATACCGGGCCCTTTCCCTCTCTCTATAGATAAGGACAAATTTCCAAGTGAGTCAATTTGTAAATATTGTTTTAAATTTAGGACAAAACATTTTGAGTCATAGGTTAGTCTTGAGTTAGTGACCTTTCTATCCCATGAAATCTTTGTTGAAGACGTAGCAGGCAACATGAAGAGAACATATTATCGTGTCGTGTTTAGTGACATGTTCCTGTAATACCCGTATTTTTATGCATATTTATTTTATTATGAAATTATGGAAATTGGGATTAATTAATTTAAAGGGAGAAAATTTAATTTGTATTTAATCCGGTTTAATGGCAATATTTACTAGTGTGAAGAGAGTTAGTTGTTATTGAAAATAATTATGTTGAAATCATGTTGAGTAATAACTATGTTGAACATTACGTAGTGAGTAACGTAATAGATGGTTTCTGAAATAATATTATGGTCGGGGACGAGATACACGATAGTTATGATATAATTATTTGGGAAGCGCATATGAGCAACGTCACTATTATGTATTTTGGGGGTTAAAAAGGTTAATTATTTTTATATAACTCTAATGACTATTTTAAGTGCGCCAGTGTGTCCGAAAGGGTCGAAATAGTCACAAAACACTACTCATGTGTTATATTTGGAGTCCGGGGAATTTTAGCCCAAAACGACACCCCGGGGAGGGGGGGTATTTCGATCTTTTGGGATTTTTAGAGAATTAAATGGAAGAAAATTATGTTGTAATTCAAAGAAACATGGTTAGAGGTTGCTGCTAGTTTCAACCTACGTGAGAGAGAGAGAGAGAGAGAGAGAGAGAGAGAGAGGGAACCAAGGAGGAAGAAGACCCCATAGGAGAACTAAGCCAATAACTCAAGATTTCCCACCAAGAATTACACCAAAGTGTATAATGCGACGAGATGATCAACCACATACCAATTTCAGTCCACGAATCAGAAATCCATCCCAAGGCAATTGTTTATCTCGCTCCTCTTTTAGCATATAATGTTCCTATTAATTAAGGTTTGATGATATAAACTGGGTGCAATGAAAACATTGGTTTAATTCGACTTAATTGTGAAAAAACCTCATGAGTTGGAGATGGGTTTGCATGTAGAGGTTTTTACCTTTGTTATACTATTAAAATCTGGGAATTTTATGTCTTAATCACGAATTGTAATAATAGTTTTGGACAATTAAAATTATGGGTTCATATTTAAGAGATTTATTGGAAATTGAAGAGATTCTCGAATTCCATTTGAGTATATAAGTATTTGACCTTTAATTTGTATTATAAAGTATCTTAGGGTGATTTGGAATAGTGTAGGAACATTTAATTTTGGTTGGGTTGAGTTTTGAACTGTTATTGAAGATTGTAATTTGGAAATATCAAGTTTAGGGAAGAACTAGGTCTGTTCGGATTTTTCGTTCGAAGTCTGCCTAGGTCGTTCGAACGAGACATCTAACGAGAATTCCAATGACCATTCTAACAAGATTTTAGAGTTCGTTCAAAGTGATAACTTTATTCGAGTGAACTCGTTCGAACGACTACGTTCGAACGAGATGCATTTAACTTCTAATGAGATTCCAGAATGGTTTTTTAGGATTTGTTTGGGTTGAAAATCTTCCTAGGGTTATCTAAGTGAGAGAATTAACCTACGTGAATGACGAGTGACTTAAATTTTGACGTACCCGTGAGTTGGGAGTGTAATGATCCTCTAGGTATTGAACTTTTATGGAAACCTAGGATTGAATGTGAGTCCTACAGAGGATATGTATAAATGGGTATCGTGGAGAATAGAAATAATAATACTACTTACCTATTATGGTAATTTGGTTGGGTGAACATCTATTAAGTTGTATAAGTTGTGTGCAAGCTTATTACTTGGAATATTATGTGTATGACATACCTAGTTACTTGCTATCAAACGGAGGTTAGTGCATTGTGGACGACCATATCTAGTGTTCCTTCAGGGGATTTTGAGTCGTACCACTAGAGCATGGAACCTAGTTACGAGCTATGTGTGAGAAAGATAGTGGTGACGATCGTATGGGTGCATAGGTATGTGCATAGCCCATTGGCTTGGCACTATGTTCGCCTCCAATATGTGTATATGTTTTATTGGTTCTTAAGAGAATGAATCTGTTGTCCTTTATGCGTGAGCGTTGCAGTGGGACTAGATAGCCGAGTATGCCTAACACCAGGGGTTTCTTAACCATGGGTGCAATATTGATATATTTGTATGTATACATAGTGAGATTTTATATATGTATACCGAGTTCCTATTATGTGTCTCATGTTGACTACATTATTGTAGTCTATACTTATTAGGTCACCAGTTAAGATTTAAGAATGTTTAAACCTATTCCTAAATAAACCATCTTTAAACCTATTCCTAAATAATAGAAATATATTGGCTTCGGATTATTTAGATATTGTATCCGGCATAGTGGTTATCCTACATATAGTTAGGTAGAGTATTGACACTTGTATGGGTAGTTAGACTAGCTAGGTGTTCACATTAAATGAGAGGTGAGCATCTCAAGTGAGTACACTAAGTTAACATGGATAATATATATGCTAATTAAATCAATATAAGCACTTGCTATATGTAAAATGTTTATACTCGGGCTTTGACACGTTTTTCTGCAAATCTCTTTTCTTGTTCTATTATTTTAGGTCCTCAGCCACAGGGGCACCAGACTTAGGAGATTCCATTCATTTTTCGAGCTGTAGCTACTGTGGAAGCTACAATATTTTGCTAGTAGACGCTTTTGAGTCTATTTCTCCTTATCTATAAGTCATTTATTTCACTTGGACATGTCATACCGATTATTTTACATTCATATATTTGGAGTTGTTTTATTCTATTATTAGACTTTGATTTCATGTTATTGGATAATTGTATGGGATTTTGACTGGAAGTGTTTACTCCAGTTCTTTATTTAAATTCAAATAGTTCTTTCCTTATTCTATTGTGATGTATGGTAATGATTAAATATTTCCCTTTATTGATGATGATGTATAAGAAGATAAAATATTAACACCAACCTTTTTATATATTAGGTGGTTAGTTTTTATTAAATTAAAATTTTGACTTTCGACAGTGATGCATTATCTGAACCAACTGGATATTATATAATTTATTAATTAAGGACCGATCACCCAGTAATTAATTAGGCAGGGTGTCACACTTCCTTCATCAACATTCTAAGGATCTCCCAGGTATGAATGCATATTTTATGTTGAGACTCGAATTCTTTTTGTTTTTGAGCGGTAGGAATTTTAAAATTATTTGAAATTCCTTTAAAGTTTTTAAGGAAAATTTTTGGAATTGTTTACAAGTCGTTCTAATGAATTTTAGCAGGTCGTTCGAACGAGCTATGGTATTGCGTTCAAATGAGATATCTAACGAGCCAAATTTGTGAAAACATGATTTCCATGGAATCTCATTGGATAAATCATTCTTTCCATTTGAACGAGATTTCTATAGTCGTTCGAACGAGAATGGGTACCTCGTTCAAACGAGCGGGTGTGGATTTAAAAAAAATATATTTTTTTGATAATTTTTCTAAACCTCCCCCACTACTTCACATCTTATTATTTATGTATCGTGGGACAATAGTTTTAAAAATAAATTTTTACAACCTTTAGAGAGCATAAACTCTTCCAAAAAATTCCAACATGTTTATTAATCATTCATGATTAATTTTTACCAAATACAACCCTTGTTTACACCCAAACAGTGTATGATCCAAGATTCTTCATATATATGGTTTGAGATCGTGTTTGGCACCACAATTTATTCTGGATGACTTATTGAGGATTCTTTTTGCATGGGAATCCGTGCTCATTTTCTTTCCATACGGTGGACTCCATGTGCGTGACGGCTGCATAGCCTTATCGATGGATTTTGAGGCATACATGGATCCGCGCATTGTTGCAGCTTCATGGGAGGACTCCTGCATGTCAGTAGTAAAAGGTGAAAGGAATAAAGAGTGTCAAGGCTTATAAGGGCATCGAGTCGGTGTTGTAATTCGACTGTCGGGTTCTTTGTAATTCCGTACTTAGTGATTTTTGTGTGCCTAGTCCGTCTGAGGTTTTTCCCATTTGAGTTTTCCTCGTACATTAGGCGTTGTGGTTGATTTATTTTATGTTAAAAACTCACCAAGATGCATTCTTAGGTTATAAAATTGGTTTAATAAACTTGTTTATTATCGACTTTCAACTCTGCGTGAATTTTATTTGGATTAATTTTGGTAGTTAAATTAAATTTTAAAAATATCTTGATAATTATTTTGTGAAATTTTTGGAACCATTCCGATAATCTGTATTCGCCTTTAGCATTTCTTTCAAGTGGTATCAGGGCAGGTGCACTAAATTATCATGTTATTTTCTTTAGGCTTGAATATGAAAGATTTATCTCTTTCAAGGTTTCCTATTTTGATGGTTCAAACTACGCATACTAGAAAGTGCATATGAGGTCAGCACTTAAGTCGTTAGAAGAGCGGGTTTGGCAAGCGGTTGTTAAAGGGTGGTCCCCACCCACATTTTTACTAGGTGAAGTTCGTGTTACTAAACCAGTAGAAAGATGGAGTGAGGATGAGCATAAGTTAGAAAATTTTAATTCTATAAGTTTAAATTCACTTTTTAATTTCGTTACACCGGAGGAGTTCCATCGTATAATAACATGTGAAACGTCTAGGATGTTAGAAATTTAGACGTTTCATGAGTTTTATGATAGATTTCCCAATTTCGTTATCTCATCTTTTAACTTGGGAGAGAAAATTCCCAATAACTGTGTCATAAAGAAATCTTTGAGGTCGTTACCTTAAATTTATAATCCAAAAGTGTTTGTTTTAATTTCTCTAGGCATTTTAGACTTTAACAAACATGAAGATCTAGTAGGTGACTTACAAACTTATGAGCTGGACGTGTTTTTCTTTAAGGATGTGAAGAAGAAAGATAAGGGCATAACTTTTAAATCCCAAACAGAGGAAACATTTTTTTGGATGATGAGTGTGATATCGAATCCGAAAATATGGCTATGTTAGCAAACAAATTCAATAAATTTCTCAAATATCAAAAACTTTTTAAAGATGTGAATAAATTTGAGAAAATGAACCGATCAGTTCCTTAGAAATCGAAATGATAATGTTAAGAAGTGTGATTTAGGGAGATGCTTTGGTTGTGAGGGTTATGTCCATAGGGTAGCAGAGTGTCCCATTAAACTAAGGAATAAGGGAAAGAAACCAATTGTATACAATGTAAACCTTAGTGATAGTGAACCAGAAGAGGGACCCAATTCCCCCATCGAATGCAATTTTATTGCATTCATGGTTAGTCATGTGACCGATGAAAAATCTTTCCAAGAAGATATTTATTTGCATGAAATTTCCAAGGATATTATTTGTGAAACCCATGTTTGTGATGGTAGAGACAGTGGAGAAGAAAGTGAGTATGAAGAAGAGGAGGATGAGAGTGAACTCCAAGTTGCCTTCAAGGTTAAGAAGGATAACTTGAAGTTTAAAGATAGGATGAAAGAATGATCCATAACAAATTATGATAGTGTTTTAATTGGGGATCTTAGGGCACATCGGAATCATCGAGAAAAGATAGAGTATGTTGAGGGTGAGAAAGATAGTCTTCGAGGTTTAATAGAGGCTAATAGGAAAGAGATTCTTGAGTTTGAGGAATCTTGAAATTTTCTTGATTCTAGGATAATAGAGCTTGAAGAGAGATTAAGAGGCTCGAGTCATGTCATGTTTAATTTGGAGAAAATTTAGGCACGGTCCAAATCAAACATGATAAGTGTGGAATTTGCTTCAATAATAAAGATGCTTCTACTAACCAAGCCAATACCATATATGACACCTCGCCTAATACAATACAGTGTGATCCGTCCTATATCAAATTAAATAGGAATCTCAAATGGTTTCATTCTTAGCATCACTGATGAAAACCATTTAATTACTAATAACCTATTAGGCCTGGTGTCAAATTATAAACTTTCTAATCTTTTTAACCTAAACACATAAGAAAATCCATCCATACAAAATATAAACATTAACTAAAATCAATAAACAATAATCGATAACTCTCGGTAAAACATTTATAAAACCATATCAAATGGGCGTAAAATAAAAATGTCGCAAATAAAATGAAAGATAACAATTGGGCAACATGCCCGAATATTACTCACCATATCTCCATCTAGATCACAAGGATATAAGCATTTAAGCAATTTCCTGCCAACATCCATAGCTACGGTAGCAACATCTAACTCGAAAGAATAATCATCCAGGCGTCTCTGTGTTTGGACACCTAAAAAGTATACAAAGGAGAAGAAAAAGAAAAATAGATACGGGTCAGAGCCCGGGTTTTGTAAAACCTTTTTTAGCAAGTTCTTAACACACTTTAATATTTAAAATATGATACTCTCCATATTTAAACTGGCGCCGCACTCACATGATATACCCCTCGCCTATCATCTAACAGTGCACACGTAACGCATGTATTTTAAAACACCCTAGTTAAGATACCCCTCCTAACTAATATCTCACAACAACTAAATCACCATACACTATCTCAAGTCCCATGTACATAACATTCTAAGCTCTCCTGATGGATTATTCCTTTTAATCCCTCACTTATCATATATCCATTTATTATGAATAACCTTCACTAGTTATTACTCTTTTCATATTTTAGTGCTGTTATCTCGTACATAATATTCTCACCTTTATATACATATATCACCTAAGTATTCTGGATTTTATACTCCCGATTGATCTAAAAATTATTCCACAACTTCATTCTTTATTTCGCCCGTATATATATACACACACACACACACACACACACACAAAATATACCATGCACATCCAGTAAATTAATACTTGCATACCATACACTATATAAGTATAATAACCATCCCTCAAAGCTATAACTTAATGGATCCAGTCTCTACTATGCTATCATCCTCTAGGGAGAGCACACATCGGCCAGGGCAACCGGGTCGAAATCTGATACTGACCTAAATCCAAATCACAACATTTGTGGAGCGATCATGGTTCCTCACCAGAAATGAGAACGATACATACCCACACCCTCTCATCCCTGATAAATTTCACACAATATAAAAATGACAGCTACGACCTCAGGACTATATGCTCCTTGCTCCTTAAGCTAGGGGCCTCACCCACATCGCGAAACTTCCCATGATAGCACTAGAGGTGTATGCTTCACATAAATATATCATTCACACATAGATGTATTCATAATCATATCATATATATATATATACTATCTCTATACCCGTATATATATCACATCGAATCCGGTTATCTATGACTATCTCACGTGGCATTAGCCCATAATCCCGAATATACGAATTCGTAAAAATACATAAGTATACACATAACCTATTTAATCCCATAAGTATTCTCTCACTTATGATACAATTCTCATATAAATATAATCACAAATATTAGCTTATCACGTCTAGCTAGTATTCTTAAATCATCATATTCGCACCTTAGGATTTACTCATATAAATTCGGCATATATGTATACATATATTCTACCCATATATATATATATATATATATGTGTGTGTGTGTGTGTGTGTGTGTTTGTGTGTGTACGAACCAACCAAATAATTCCTCGAATGTCATTAATCCCAAACATTCTTAAACTTTATACCCCGAATTTCATTCCCGCAATTCCCAAGGGTCACACATCACTCGTTTAATCATGTATAGGTCATCACACTCAATTTAGGATCCCCTATTATTCATCTCCAAAAGTAATTCTTCTCCCATCATTTTTAGTCCAAGAAAATCACTCAAAATTTTCTGCTAAAACCGAACCAAACCCATGGCCCAAAAACCAACCGGTTCGGCAAACCAAAAACGAACCAAATCGATGACTAATAAAACGAACCGATCTGACGATATGATCAGTTTGGGAGTTCCTCTTCTTCTCAAAATCTAAAATTAATGGTTTTTACCCTCACCAACCATACTATAAACATCTATACACTTATATATGACCAACACACTAATTTATTCTTGGGATTCATCAATTAAACCAAGAAAATCAACCCTTTTCTTAATTAAACCCTAACTTTCATTTCTTTCGATTTCTCACCATAATTTACACCATTAACATGGATTTAATCCTTGATTTCATATAGAGTTATTAACACATCAATTTCTTATGAAATCTTCTTCTGAAACCCCTTTTTCTACAAGAATCCGCAACCCAAAATCTTATAGTTTTTACACCAACTATAATATGGATCATAAACACAATAAAATAATTAAAGCAATTAAACACTTGCCTAGTTTGATAATCCGACGATCTCCTGCCGGAATCCGCCAGAGGTTGGCTCGAGTCACCTATTTTTCTCCCTTTCCTTCCTTCTTTCTCTTCTTTCTTCTTTCTTTCTTTTTATTTTCTTTCTCTCTTTCTCTCATGACTTATAAGGGAGAAATAAGGGTTATCCCCTTATTAAACCCAAAATTGACTCGTGTACACAAATGCGAGCCCCCTACTAAACCATAAAGTCATCGGAACCCAAACACTACCCCCGGGTACTCTATTTTGACTGTTATGACCATTCCGAAAACTATCGTGAACTCGAAATCTCCATTCGAGTCACTTATAAAAAGTTTACGTCTTAAACCCAAGACATAAACTAACATCACCTGTCGCTTTTATTCACCCGTGACATGAAATAAAAACAATCCATCTCATTTACTTATTCCCATGAGTAAATATAACACATGTAAATATTAATCTGTCACTTGCAAATTAATATTTACTATTTACTTTAAATTTTCAAATTATTAAATTATACCCACTCATGTAATTTAATTATCCATAAATGTATGGGGGTATTACAGATGATATTAGAGCATTAGGTTCTAATGTCCTTAGAAATATGTTTAGGTGTGCTACGTTTCCAGCATTGCATGTTATTTTATATAGAGACCTATGTTTAGGATTGTTGATTCCTATGGTGAGATTGCATTCGCCTACTATAGTGTATAATCTTAGTGAATCTTATATGCATTAGGGTGTGTTTGTATGCGAAACAATGAAGGACGAACAGTGAGGGCTGTTGGGAGGACAACAGTGTAATACCCCTTACTTTTGAGTATTTATTTTATATTAATAATCGGGTGTGGGTAATTTGTAATCATTGAGAATTGAATTAAGGATTTAAAAGTAATTCTTGATTTGGCTAGAATAGTTCATATTTATGAGAATTACACATTTACTAGAATGATATGGTAAAAATAATGTTTTTTATGAAACCTAATTGTATATATGTGTATTGACGGCATGATTTAGTTAGTTTTTAACTGTGGTATGTTGTAGTGAATTGCTTGAGGTCGAGATATGGATTTTATATTCCGAATTTCAAATGAAAATTTGGAGGGAAAGGTTGATTCCGGAAGGGCCGAGAAAGTCAAAATGACTGCCCTGGGGGTTTGATTTGGGTTGTGGAATCTTTGACTAGTTTGACTCGAATTGGGTTATACTAGTTATTTTATGTGCACATTTCTATTTAAAGATTGGATTAATATTGATAAAAAGGGGTTATTAGGTTTAAGTGGGTAACTAATCTCAATTAAGAGAAAACCCATTTTGAAAGAGAGAAAGCGTGAGAAGAAGAAAAGGAAGAGGAAGTTCGAAGATCTTTTAAATCTTGTAGAATCCTTAACTTAAAAGAATAATCGGACCCTACAATCTTTGAGGCAAGTGGATTAACTTGCTAAATGTTTAATTGTGTAATCTATTTCATAATTTGGGGTATGAATTTGATAACATTAGGGATATATGTGTTAAACCCAAGAATATAATATAATAGATCAAATGCTTGTTGTGGTTGCATAAGTTAAAAGGTATAGACATGGTGGTACTCATATTTTGGGTGAGTAGGAGGGGAATCATTGCAGAAGGAGGGATTTTTGTAGAAATAGGTAAAACTTTAGTGGGATACAGAACTGGGAAATCCGGACTGGTTCATTTTCAAGGAATACGGGATCTTTCCGGTGGATTAAAAGTCTCTGTCAAGATTTATGCACCAGACTGGTTCATTTTTAGGGGTTACCGGATGGGTCTGGGGGTAAAATGTTTCTGTAGGAATTTAGTACCCGGACCGATTTTTTTTTGGGGACCTCCAGTTCGGTCCAGTTACTGAAATTTGAGGATTTTAATACTATTCCTTTCCTAATGATCTAAATACTTGGGGAACTCCTTTAGTTTACTGTGTAAACATGTTTATGGGATAAAAAACGGGTATGTTACGACTCGATGAAGGGGTTACATTGGGGCTATTGTGGAGTCTTATTTCTGAGGGTATTATATCGCTTCCTTTTCTAAATCCTCCCTGAAATGGGAATTCTTTCGAGATGAGTTACGATCTACTGAGCGAGAGTTTGTGGGTCATTACAAGGATAAAATTTGAGTCTTAATCATAAGAGTGATGAGTTATTAATGGACAATTAAGTGAGTAAATTATACCATGAATTTGAGATGTT
Source organism: Sambucus nigra (assembly GCA_949130495.1). Classification (NCBI taxonomy): domain Eukaryota; kingdom Viridiplantae; phylum Streptophyta; class Magnoliopsida; order Dipsacales; family Adoxaceae; genus Sambucus; species Sambucus nigra. The sequence continues at coordinate 14,484,019 of OX422217.1, read as the reverse complement.
TATGTGGATCATTAGCTAGTGTAAGGTGAGATATTTACATATAGATAGGATTAGTAATGCATGTACATACATTATATGGTGTGATAGTTTGTATATATATTAAGTGAATGCATATTGGATGTGTAAAATATGTTAGGTGGTGCATACCCCTCCAGTGCTATCATGGGAAGTTGCGTGATGTCGACAACTCCTCTGGCTTGATTAGCAGGGAGAGTACGGTTCCCAGGTCATAGCATCCGATATTTTATCGTGTTTGAGATATGGGTAAAACGTCTAGGGTATGAGTCTTATTACCTTTAGGTAAGTAACTGTGGCCTCTTCATATACGCTTGTGAATAGGTTTTATACCAAGTCGGTGTGAGAGTTCGATCGTTGGTATCCCAGGATGATAAGTGAGTAATTCCCTGGAAGATGATAGAATTGTAGAGACTGTTAGTATATTTGTGTGTTGCGTATTATGTAATTCCCTACTTATATGTTTTATGGGATATGTGTTGTTCCTTTTGATGCATGATTGCATATGGATGTTTTGATGATTATAGACTGGAATTCAGGATGATGTTTTATCGGCTGAGGACCGAACGGATTCCCACACCTAGCTATGTTTGGTAATAGTGTATAGGGGGGGTCCTTATTTGGATTTTTATTGCGAGGCATCCCATGCACAAAACCTAGCACTTTGCTGGAAGTGGGAAAATGTTTGATCATCAGTAAATGGGGTATTTTATTTTACTTAATTATAGATAAATGTCATTCACCCATTAATAGGTTGTAGTTGCACAATTGGGAGTTTTGCATAGGCATGAGGGGGTAATGGTTCATATATTAAGTGGAGTAGCTTATCTATATACTTGTATACGCTTAGGTGCATGCTATAGCTGATAGGGGAGCTTGAGTCTCAAGGAGTGTGACTCCATCTCAATTATGAATTCTTGCGTATTTAATTATTATGCTTTTAATTCACTTGCTATAACTATTTTACAAACCAGGGCTCTGACCCGTTTATATTTTTCCCTTGCTATACGTATACCTTGTTGTTATAGGTGTTCCTCCACAAGGGCGCCTATGATGATTATCTTTTCCAAATATTTGGGAGTTATAGCATGTGCAGGATGTTATATCCATGGGGCTTATATGTGGATATATTATATACCTTTATTTGATTTGTTGTGTGGTCTGTTTCCCAATAGAATATTCGGGAATATTTCTTTGTATGTATACCCTTAGCATGGTAATGATGTAATCAGTTAATTTTCTTCTATGGTTCATGTTCCATTGTATATAACTGATTTATTGTATGTCCTCTTTGAAAGAAATATTTTTTGCACATGTTTATTTATTTATATAGGGTGGTTACCGGTGTATTTATTTTAGTCAGTTGATGCTGAGAATGATACACTTCAGATTTTTGTTGTATTCTGATATAGGGTTGGCCACACGTATATTTGAATAGGCGGGGTGTCACGGGTAGTATCAGAGCATCAATTTATAGAGTCTTAGGATCTGTGCGGACTCCTACATTCTACCATAGGGATTTGATATAGATACTTATTATTAGTTTGCTCTTTCTGTAGATGTCGCCTAAACGAGGTCTCCCTGCTAGGGAAAATAGAGGAGGCAAGAATATATAACCTGAAGTTCCTCAGGGGACCATAACTGCCACAGAAGTTGCAAATATTGTGGCACAATCCATTAATGCAGCGATGACCGCAATGGCACAACAGTATCCTCAGGCTCCGCATAGCCTGTAGATTTAGTGGTTCAAACCCATTTGGCACCACCTACGTGGGAGAGTGTGCGTGAAGATTTCCACTCCACGGAATTTCAAGGAGGAGATGACGTTATCTTTGCCAGTTAGTGGAAAAAGGATATCCAAAGGCATTAATTTATGGTTGAATGCAACGACGTTCATAAATAGATATTCACAACTTTAAAATTGGTTGTGAGGCTCTCCAGTGGTGGGAGTCGGTTACTACTCCTGTGCAAAGAGATACGATGCCCATAGCCAATTTTTGGGTACTTTTTTATCATAAGTATTTTCCTCTGGTAGTTCCAGTAGAGATGATGAGGAGGGTGTTGGATGTGACCCAAGGCGATCGAACTGTGGCGGAATACGAAGATGAATTTACCCGTTTAGTGAATTTTTTTCCTGAGGAAGTGAATACCGAGGAGAAGATAATCTTAAAGTTTATGGGAGGTCTAAATTGGAGGATTCGACGACACTTATTGGAGAATTCTGCTCTGATAACATTTGCAGATATGATGAATGATGCACTGCAACATTATTAGGATTATTGGCTGCATTTAAAGGGGAGTAGGAAATTGGTAGACTTGGGTTCATTGAGTAAGACGAGCATAGATAGAGCCATCAAAGCACGGCTAGCGCTTCAGCAAGCGAATAAGCATAAAGAGAGAGATTTCCCTTCTAGGTATTCATAAAAAAGGCAATGTTCAGGATTCTCGTGATTTAATAATGGTGGCTTTAGGCAAAATCCTCAAGGGAATCAGCAGCAACAAAAAAATGTTCCTCAGGGCGAAGCAAGCTGAGGGAACAATGGGGGAGGTCAACAAGGTCAAGGTCATCAAGGCCAGCAATAAGGACAATCCAGATTTGGGAAACAGGTCCCGAGGTCGAGGAACTCTATAGGTTATTTTTTTAGTGTGGTGTGGTGGGACACAAGAATGTCGATTGCCCACAGCAGAATAAGGCATAGGTGCAAGGAGTTCAGCAGGGTCAACAAGCACTTTTACCACCTGCGGTACCCGTTGAAATTACCCCACCTCCACAAAGTCAGTTGCAATATGGACGAGTGTATAATATTCAGAATGCAGCGCTACCACAAGTGTAACATACTCCACCATCTATTAAGGGTAAGTTTCCTATCCATGGGCCTATGGGTCGGGTATTATTTGATACTGGAGCATCCCATTCTTTTAGAAATATTCATTTTACGCGTACGGTGGGAGTGTTAGAGTCGACTAAAACTGTTTAAATGTGTGTAGAATCTCCCTTGGGAGATGGGTCATTTATCCCTTTCATTTGTAAATGGGTCGAGGTAGATTTTGGGAGGTTATGTTTAGCTGTCGACTTACTGGTATTAGATATGCATGGGTATGACGTTATTTTAGGCATGGAATGGTTGGTTAGATATTAGGATGTGGTGGATTGATTTGGGAGGCCTATCCTATTTGTTATTCCAGGCCAGGAAATGTTTCTTGTTTCTATGCCTCTTTCGGAGGGAGGTTCAAGCACCCATTTGTATTATATTGAGGAGGAGACATCGCAGGAAGTGCTTGTTCCCTCAGACTCGATTCCTATGGTTTGTGAATTCATAGATGTTTTTCAGGAGATTCCTGGCTTACCTCCGAGCCGTGAGATCGAGTTTGTTATATATTTAGCCCTGGGGACTAGGCCAATTACGTGAGCTCCATACCTTATGGCTCCTGTGGAACTGAGAGAGCTTCGAGACCAAATCTAGCGGTTTTTGGGCAAAGGATTTATTCGTCGGAGTACGTCACCTTGGGGAGTCCCTGTGTTGTTTGTGAATAAGAGGGATGGTTCTTTGCACTTATGTGTAGATTATCGAGAATTAAATAAGGTGATGATTATAAATAAATACCCGTTACCTCGTATTGAGGATCTGTTTGATGAGTTGAGTGGAGCCTCTTATTTCTCAAAAATAAATTTGCGTACGGGTTATCACCAACTTCGTATTAAGGAGCATGATATATCCAAAACGGCATTTTTGACCCCATATGGATCCTATGAGTTCTTGGTTATGCCATTTGGGCTAACTAATGCCCCTATAGTGTTTATGGATCTTATGAATAGGGTATTTCAGGATTTCTTATACCAATTTGTAATCGTGTTTATTGATGATATTTTGGTCTATTCCCGAATGGAGGGCGAACAAGCTGAACATTTGAGGATGGTTCTGTAGACATTAAAGAATCATCAATTGTACGGAAAGTTTGAGAAATGTGGATTTTGGTTATGAGCAATGCATTTTTTTGGTCATCTTGTGTCGGAGAAGGGTATTTCTGTTGACCCAAGTAAAGTTACAGTAGTGAAGGAGTGGGGTTATCCCATATTATCGTCAGTGATTAGAAGTTTTTTGGGTTTGGCGAGTTATTATATCCATTCTATAAAAGGCTTTTCGAAGATTGTCGGCCCATTAGAGAATTTGACTCAAAAGGGAGTCTCGTTTGCAGATGATGAGCCTTTGATGAATTAAAGGAAAGGTTGAAGTCGACACCCATTCTTTCTTTACCTAAAGAAGGAGTGGAGTATTAAGTCTTTATCGATACATCTCTCCAGGGTTAAGGGGGTGTACTTAAGCAAGAAGAGAGGTAGATCACGTATGCGTCCCATAAACTCAAGCCCCATGAGCTTAATTATCCTACTCATGACTTGGAATTAGCTGTTGTAGTTTTTTTGTTGAGAATTTGAAGGCATTATCTTCTAGGAAAAAAATTTAGTCTTTTCACGGACCATAAGTCTTTGCAATATTTGTTTACCCAGAAGGACTTAAACATGAGGTAGCGTAGGTGGTTGGAGTTTATAAAGGATTATCAGTTTGATATCCAATACCATCCGAGAAAATCTAACGTTATAGCTGATCCATTGAGCTGTCTTCCCACTGTACAATTAGAAAAATATGGAAAGCCAAATGGAAAGAACTTCGTCAGGATGATGCGGTGGCTAGGGCTTGTATGTCCATTTTGTTAGTCACACCTGAGATGGTAATGAGGGTTGTGAAAGCCCAATTTAATGATGCAGATTGTAAGGTTTAAGTGCAAAAATTAATGATCGAAGGAGAAAAATCCAACTCCATCAGTTCTAAGGGTGGATTACGATTCAACGGTAGGTTGGTATTCTCGAAAGATCCTGATTTACGGCAAGCGGTTTTGCCAGAGTCCCACAGGTCGAAATTTACTGTTCACCCAGGAGGAGATAAGATGTATCAAGATATGAGATGAAAATACTGGTGGGCAAGTATGACGAGGGATATAGCTTAATTTGTCTCAAAATGCACCACTTATCAGTTAGTAAAAGTGGACCATCAACGACCCTCGGGAACGTTACAGCTGCTGGAAATTCCTTTATTGACATGGGAAAGCATTTCCATGGATTTTATCTTGGGGTTACTAATGATGCTACGAAGCCATGATTCAATTTGGGTTATTGTGGACCGCTTGACGAAGTTGGCACACTTTTTATCGATGAGGACAAACTTTACAACAACACAATATGCTCATATATTTCTTACCAAAATCATGAGGTTACTCCGAGTACCAATCAACATTGTGTTCGATCGAGATAAAATCTTTGTCTCCAATTTTTGGAAGAGGTTTTAGGAAGCCATGGGGACCGAATTAAGGTTGAGTACGGCCTACCATCCCAAGACGGATGGGGAGATGGAACAAGTTAGTCAGATGTTGGAAGATATGCATCGGATGTGTTTGTTAGATTTTGGAGGAAGTTGGGAGAAATACCTACCATTGGTAGAATCTGTCTATAATAATTCTTAATAATTTACTATTGGTATGGATCCTTATGAGGAATTGAATGGGTGCCTGTGTCGTTCACACGTGTGTTGGTTGGGAGTTGACGATAATAAACTCATTGACCCAGATTTGATCAAGAATACTTCTGCAAAGACTGAAATGATTCGTAACCGCATACGTGTTGCTCAGGACCGCTAGAAAAGCTATGCCGATACAGACCACATTCATGTGGAGTTTGAAGTGGGTGACCAATTGTTATTAAAAGTGTCTCCAATGAAGGGTATTATGAGGTTTGTCAAGAAAGGCAAACTTTCTCCGAGATATGTAGGACCTTTCCCAATATTATTGAAATGACTAGTCCTATTGCTTATGAATTTGCCTTACCAGAACACTTACAAAGAATTCATGATGTGTTCCACATTTCATCCCTGAAGAAGTATAAATGATGTGAGGGAGCTCATTAGCTTGTTCCATTGGAAGAAATTGAGTTGCAACCGGACATATCATACGAGGAGCGACTAGTTGCCATCTTAGATCACAGTCAACGTAAACTACGATCGAAAATGGTATTTTTGGTTCGATTTTAATGGGGACATCATAACGCAGATGAGTCAACGTAGGAGTGAGATGAGGATATGAGAGTCATGTCACCTTACCTCTTTCCCTAAGGTATGTCTAAATATTGAGGGAAAAATTTCTTTAAGGGGGGAGTATGTAATACCCCTCACTTTTGAGTATTTATTTTATATTAAATTATCGGGTGTGGGTAATTTGTTATAATTGATAATTGAATTAAGGATTTAATAATAATTATTGATTTGGCTAGAATACTTCATATTTATGAGAATTACACATTTACTGGAATGATATGGTAAAAGTAATGTTGTTTTATGAAACCTTGTTGTATATATGTGTATTGACGGTGGAATTTAGTTAGTTTTTAACCGTGGTATGTTGTAGTGAATTGTTTGAAGTATAGAGATGGATTTTATATTTCGAGTTTTAAATGAAAATTTGGAGGGCACAATTGATTCTGGAAGGGTCGATAAAGTCAAAATGACTACTCTGGGGGTTTGATTGAGGTTCTGAAATCTTTTGACTAGTTTGACTCGAATTGGGGTATACTAGTTATTTTTTGTGTATATTTCTTTTGAAAGTTAGGATTACTATTGATAAAAAGGGGTTATTAGTTATAAGTGGGTAATTAATCTCAATTAAGATAAAACCCATTTTGAGAGAGAGAAAACGTGAGAAGAAGAGAAGGAAGAGGAAGTTTGAAAATCATTGAAATCTTATAGAATCCTTAACTTTGAAGAAGAATCAGACCCGACAATCTTTGAGGCAAATGGATTAACTTGATAAATGTTTAATTGCGTAACCTATTTCATAATTTTTGGTATGAATGTGGTAACATTAGGGATATATGCGTTAAACCCTAGAATCTAAAATAAAAGATCAAATGCGTGTTGTGTTTACATGGGTTCGAAGGTATAGACATGGTGGTACTCATATTTTTGGTGAGTAGGAGGGGAATCATTGTAGAAGGAGGGATTGTTGGAGAAATGGGTAAAACTTTTGTGGGATGCAGAACTGGGCAATTCGGACTGGTTCTTTTTCTAGGAATACCGGATCGGTCCGAAGGATTAAAAGTCTCTGTCAAGATTTATACACTAGACTGGTTCATTTTAAGGGGCAATCAGATTGGTCTGGGGGTAAAATGTTTCTGTAAGAATTAAGGACCCAGACTGGTTCATTTTTGCAGACCTCGAATCTAGTCCAGTTACTGAAATTTGAGGATTTTAATACCATTCCTTTCCTAATGATCAAACTCCTTAGGTAAATCCTTGAGGTTATTGTGTAAACATGCTTATGGCATAGATTGCGGGTATGTTATGAGTCTATGAAGGGGTTACCTTGGCGATATTATCGAGACTTATTTATAAGGCTATTATATCGCCTCCTTTTTGTAAATCCTCCATGAAATGGGAATTCTTTTGAGACGAGTTACGACCTACTCAGCAAGAGTTTGTGGGTCATTACGAGGATAAAATTTGAGTCTTATTCATAAGAGTGATGAGTTATTAATGGACAATTAAGTAAGTAAATTATAACATGAATTTGATATGTTTGTATGGATCATTAACTAGTGTAAGGTGTGATATTTACATATAGCTAGGATTAGTAATGCATGTACATACATTCTAAGGTGTGATAGTTTGTATATATATTAAGTGAATTCATATTGGATGTATAAAATATGTTACGTGGTACATACCCCTCCAGTGCTATCATGGGAAGTTGCGTGATGTGGACAACTCCTCTGGATCGATTAGCCGGGAGAGTACGGTTCCTAGGTAATAGCATCCAGTATTTTATCGTGTGTGAGACAGGGTTAAGACATCATGGGTATGATTCTTTTTACCTTGAGGTATGTAACTATGGTCGCTTCCCATACGCGTGTGAATAGGTTTTATACCAAGTCGGTGTGAGAGTGCGACCGCTGGTATCCCAGGATGATGAGTGAGTAATTCCCTTGAAGATGATAGCATTGTCGAGACTGTTAGTATATTTGTGTGTTGCATATTATGTATTGCCCGACTAATATGTTTTATTAGATATGTGTTGTTCCTTTTGATGCACGATTGTATATGGATGTTTTGATGATTATTGCCTGGAATTTAGGATGACGTTTTACGGGCTGTGAACCGAACGGATTCCCACTCCTAGCTATATTAGGTAGTAGTGTATCGGGTGGTTCCTTGTCTGAATTTCTCTTACGAGACGTCCCACGCATGAAACCTAGCTCTTTGCTGGAAGTGGGGAAATGGTTGATCATCAGTTCATGGGGTATTTTATTTTACTTAATTATAGAGAAATGTCATTCACCCGTTAATAGGTTGTTGTTACACAATTGGGAGTTTTGCATAGGCTTGGGGGGGGGGGTAATGGTTCGTATATTTAGTGAAGTATCTTATCGATATACCTGTATACGCTTAGGTGCGCGTTATAGCTGAGAGGGGAGGTTGAGTCTCGAGGGAGTGCGACTCCACATCAATTATGAATTCTTGGATATTTAATTATTATGCATTTAATTCACTTGCTATAACTATTTTGCAAACCATGGATCTGACCCATTTATGTTTTACCCTTGCTATACGTATACCTTATTATTATAGGTGTTCCTCCACAAGGCCACCTATGATGATTATCTATTCCAAAATCTTTGGGAACTGTAGCATGTGCATGATGTTACAGTATTTTCATTTTAGATGCATTTCCTTTTGTAATCTAGATAAGATCTCACACTTGTAAATCGGGTGGTGTACCGATGGGTCTTATAAATGGATATCTTATATACTTGTTTGTGATTTGTTGTATGGGCTGTTTCCCGACAACATATTCAGGAATATTCTATTGTATGTATACCCTTAGCATGGTAATGATCTAATCCGTTAATTGTCTTCTATGGTTCATGTTCCATTGTATATGACTGATTTATTGTATGTCCTCTTTAAAAGAAATATTTTTGGCACCTGTTTATTTATTTATATTGGGTGGTTACGGGTAAATTTATTTTAATCAGTTGATGCTGAGAATGATACATTTGAGATGCCAGTGGTATTATAGTATTGGGCTGGTCACCCAGATATTTGAATAGACAGGGTGTCACAGTCGGAGTTGAAGAATATTTTGGGGTCGATGACCGTAGTTGAGGTCACCCCTATTACGGTTGGGGTTGTAGGGAGAGCTAGGGTATAGTGTATATTTTCAAGTACCGCTATTGCAAAAAGTGGTGTTGAACTGGACTCACCCAGTGTGGTTGTAATGGGAGAGAGTCCGAGGGGTCTTCGTAGAGGACCACCCGTCGAAATTTTGATAAATGTGGACATTGTGTGTGTGTTAGCCAATGGGTGTGAGATACCCAAAGGATTTGGCATAAAACAGAGTGCAGTATACCCGAAAGTGAAATAGTATGACAATGTAAGGATCTTAGGTACGGTTTGACCGCAAGTCCCTTCATCTTTTGTTAAGAAAGAGATGTGAATGAAATTCTGAACTTATCATTGAAGGGGCGGACAGGGCCTTGTCTAGTGAACTTTATACCCGATGAGGTAGGTACAATGGAGAAAAGAGTCCTTAAGTGGGTGATGGACTCACGAAAGGAGTCACCAGCACTTAAGGAAAATGTTGCTTGGACGATTGATGCCGATGGTGATGATGTTGTGCTTTGATCAGTGAACATATTAATGCTTCTATGTGTAGGGAGATACAAGTGTTGAATAATTTAGTTAGGGAGTAAGACTGAAGTAACGGTGCTAGTGAAACACTGTAAGGGGGAGACCCATCAGGGGACCCATTTAAATGATTCAGATAGATGAATTCCTACCGAGTGATGATTGATTCGGTCGGGGATGTTAAGCAAATAGTTATTTCATAGGGCCAGCGGAGCTAAGGGAACAATGAGGGTATCCGTCAGTGTCGAGGCTACAAGGGTACGAGAGAAAGACAACCCTAATATGGTCAGTATGTCCAGGAATTGTGGACTATATGTAGATCTATTTTTATGTGGGGAGTAGGACCATATACATTATTTTTTATCAAATCGAGGGACAATAGTATGGTGCCGAGTAGGGGCAATGATTATGATAGTTTTTGGTTCGGTTCAGACAGGCCTATCATGTTCGGGAACCATTGGAGTAGTTAGAGTAGTTGACAAGGTTGAAATATGAGCTTTAATCTCAAGTGAATGAGGCATGCTTTATGTGACATGATCAAGTCACGGCATCTTGATTTTCACTAGATTCATGTCTAAGACGAGTTTAGTGTGTATATCGATAACATTGTTATGTTTATAAATATATTTCCATGGTATAGCGATGCTATTTTTTTATTTCCTTCGTGGGGAAGTGGGTGATTTGATAGTGGTATACATTTTATTTGAATTACTCATTTTAGTGATATCTTATACGAGTATGATATTATCCTGGGTATATACTAGTTGGAACGATAGTGTTCCAGCGTAGGATGCGTTGTTTTGGCGATGTCTCACCTGAAAGAGGGTCGAGGTCTGATTTATATTATATTATGATTAAGACTTATGAGAGTATAGCTGAATCGAGATATTTGATCCCGGTGTGTAGGGACTTTCCTAATATGATTCGGTATATATTGGGTTTATTATCGAGCGGAGAGATTGAGCTCATTATTATGTTTAGCGCTCAGAACTTGGTGATAGGGAGAGCACATAGTTATATCACTCCTTTAGAGACGTGGGAGTTGATATTTATATCTATATGTCTGGGGAAAGGAATTTGAGAGTCCCGGTTAAGTGTTTGAGGTTTATGGAATTTGATTACCGCTAATACCAAGTGATAGGGTATTAGGGAAAGTTCCTTGGTCGAATGTTATTACGTGATGAGATACGCATCAACATTGATGGACGTCGTGAGTAAAGAGATGTTGATGGATTCTAGGGCATCAGATTTGAATGTTTATCAATGAAAGTGTAGAGAAATCACTCTGAGGTGAGAGATATTATATAGTATAAGGCGAGTGGAACCGGTAGTTCTATGAGAGAGAACTGAAAAATTTTCGTTCTCACCATGAGTTGAAGGGTGGAACGATGTTATGGAGAAATTAATTTTTATTTACGGGGTGATTGAGAATACCCATGTGTTATAGCCACGTCAAGAATGCGAGGCCAGTTTTGAGAAAAGTGTGTTAAGTGGGTAACGTTTCCAGTGTTGTGCCAATATGCATGGATTATAGGGTGTATGGGAGCCCTGGTCAGTTTGATTTTCAATCGTCCGAGATAGGAGGACATGGGAATAAACATGTGGAATATATTTCAATGGGACAGTCATAAACAAAACTCGAATGTCATAATGGATTGAACATCATGCGATAAAGACGATGATCCAAGTATATGTGTGCAATGAGAGTAGCACACCCGAGATGGGTCGAAAGGCTGCGGGGAAGCCATTCATAAGGATATCTCTTGAGAAGAGGAAAATCCAATTATTGTGTGAAAGTTGAGCGAGGTCTTACTCAGTTGAATATTAAGAGTGGCTTGCGCGTAAAGATAATGTAAGGACATTTTTGTCCATTATCAATTTGTTATGTCGTACGTCGTTACACTGTTGAAGAAATTCAAGATTCATACAGTCATCAACGGATTTGAGTATCAAAAGAAGAAGAGGAATCAAAGTCTGACAGGCCAGACCTGTTCGCCCAGAGAAAATGAACCGATCCGACCCCGGATCGGTCCACCCCTTTACCGGACCGGTCTGCCTGCTGAAAAGCCAGTACACCCCGGACCGCAAGCAAACCGTAGAAGCCAAAAATAAAAATAACCAGTCCGTCTACTCTGACCGATTCACCTCAGACCCAGACTGGTCCACCTGGGATAAACACAAAACATACCGTGTTCAAATTTTCAAGGCCCAGGACTTCTTATTTAATTCCACTACTGGGAGTTAGTTTCTAAGACTTATACACACGATTTTCAGAGTAAAAAAACTCTAAGTCTTCACCTATTGAGTACCAAGACTCTAGGTTTTTGATTCACACAAAATTCCAAATCACTTGTGAATCTGTTTGCAACCCAAGAACACAAACCCAGTTGCTGTTCAGCCCTTGTGGAGAAGTCCGTTCTTCTTCTTCATTGCAGCCCTCCTGGAAAGGGATATTTCCAGCCGCCGACTACAAAATCCGATACCTGAGAGTAATTCTTAGTCACTTGTATTTTCATTGTAACCCAAAATTGTACAATTACAATATTATAATAAAAATAAATGGTTTTTCCCCTTTGGAAGATTTTTCCTCAATTGTGTGTGTTTGATTAATCTTCATGATCTACTTCTTGATTAAATGACACCTAGTTGTATGTTTCGGGTTTATTTGGGTTAAAAGGTGTTTAACATATAATTTCCTCATTTTAATGCAAGCGCATACTCTTTCTCAGATAACAGTGTCTAGAAATGCGCATGTGGCAATAGTTCAAGGGCCGAGACTTTTGGTACACCTCGGGGAATGAGGGGGAGTATAAAGTACCACTTAATGTGAGATGTTATAAATTGAAATTGGTGTTAGGTGAGACATAGTAAGATTGTCTCTGGGTGCACCACTTACAGATGGAAATAAGTTGGTTCGAGATGATCAACCAAAATTTTTGTATCAAACCGATAATTCCAGTGACGGAATTTGGCTGATAGGCTGGCAAAGAAGGTTTCCACCATTGCAAGGTCCTGACCAATATTGTTGTGAACTGGAATGAAGATCCTTGAACCCCACCTTCGATAGGTATTTTTGGTAAGGTGTGGGGATGACGTTTTATTGTGGGTAAGTAGTGTCACCTTTGACCCGATGAGTAGGCGAGAGGTGATTGACGACTAGTAAAGTGGTATGAACGCGATTCTGGAGTCACTGCGGTTATTTTTCTTCTACAACTAACCTATATTGTAATTGAAGTAAAGCATGGTACGGTAATTCAGAGGAGAAATTCTCGATTGGTAGAGTTGTGTGTGGTCACTCGTACCTGTTTGTTGTGGACATGGTGTCTATTAAGGTTTTGTGTGGAAAAGCATGGTCATTCTCCCCTGGTTGTTTAGAGGTAAGCAAATAAATTGTCTTTTGGATCGAACGTGATTTAGAGTCCGTTGTATATAGGGGGATTAACCCGAAACTGCTTTAGGGTTACTTTTGAGCATCATAAGAGTTACGTCGCCATGAACCAAGATTTGAAGGACTGGAAGGAGTGGTTAGATGTTCTTGTGGTTTCCCTTGGGACGAGAATTTTGTGGTCGGATGGACACAGGAAGCTGGAACGTAGTGTTGTGCGGCCTTCATATAATATTGAGGCAATAGAGTCAGTGAAGTATAGGCTCATATTATTCAGATGTCATTGTTAGAAGAACAATGTGTGATGTTCTATTATTGAGGTTGAAGCTTATGACTGACGGAGTGTATCAGTATGAAAAGAATTGAACAAGCTTATCGTAAAACTTGGGCTATAGTGGTTAAGCTTCTAAACAGGTGGGTGCCACTAGAGAGTGTATAGTGGAGTAACTCTTATGTTACTTTGAGATTTATTTTGGATACAAAAAGGTGTTGTTTGTGGCTCTATAGGACTAGATTCCCTTGTAGGGGGAGAATCTAATACCCCGTACATTTATGGATAATTAAATTACATAAGTGGGTATAATTTAATACTTTTTGAGAATTTAAAGTAAATAGTAAATATTAATTTTCAAGTGACAGATTAATATTTACATGTGTTATATTTACTCACGAGAATAAGTAAATGAGATGGACTACTTCTATTTCATGTCGCATGTGAATAAAAGCAACATGTGATGTTAGTTTATGCGGAAACACGTGTGGATATGTGTTGGGTTTAAGATGCAATTTTTTTATAAGTGACTCAGATGGAGATTTCAATTGCACGGTTGTTTTCGGAATGGTCGTAATTGTAAAAATAGAGTACCCGGGGTTAGTGTTTGGGTTCTGAGGACTTTTTGGTTCAGTAGGGGATCGTAATTGTGTATACGATTCAATTTTGGGTTTAATAAGGGGATAACCCTCATTTCTCTCTTATAAGTCACGAGAGAAAGAGAGAAGGGAAATAGAATGAAAGAAATAAAGAAAGAAAGAAGAGAAAAAGGAAGAAAAAGAGGAGACTATGGCTAAGCTCCGACCGATTCCGGCATGAGATCGTCGGATTTATCCAAGTAGGTAAGTGTTTTCTTGCTTTAATCATTTTACTGTGTTTATGATCCATATTATATTTGGTGTAAAAACAATAAGATTTTGGGTTTGGGGTTCTTGTAGAAAATGGGTCTTTGGAAGAAGATTTCATAAGAAATTGATGTGTTAATAACTATATATGAAATCTAGGATTAAATCCGTTTTAATGGTGTAAATTATGGTGAGAAATTGGAAAAAATGAAAGTTAGGGTTTAATTAAGAAAATGGCTGATTTTCTTGGTTAAATTGATGAATCCCAAGAATACATTAGTGTGTTGGGCATATCTAATTGTGTAGATGTTTATAATATAGTCGGTGAGGGTAAAAACAAAAAAATTTGGAGTTTGAGAAGAAGATGAACTCCCGAACAGTTCAGATCATCGGATCGGTTTATTTTATTGGTCATCGATTTGGTTCAGTTTCAACTGAAAATTTTGAAAGATTTTCTTGGACTACAAATGATGGGAGAAGAATCCCTTTTGTAGATGAATAGTAGGGGATTATAAATAGAGTGTGAGGACATTTAGATGATTAAATGTGCGATGTGTGACGCTTGGGAATTATGGGAATGAAATCCGGGGTATAAATTTTAAGAATGTTTGGGATGAACGACATTCGAGGAATTATTTGGCGGATTCGTACATATATATATTTATGCGTGTAGAATATATATGCTGATTATATATATATATGCCGAATATATATGAGTAAATCCTACGGCTGTGAAAGGTAATTATCTCTTCTTTGCGCAAAAGCCACCTTTCAAAAGGACCCTAAAAAATGGAGGAATTTTATTATCAGGGGTCCAAAGAGGTTAAAAGAGCCCAAAAAATTTAAAGGCAATAAAAAGAAATTCATGCTAAATATGGGCCATTTTTGTTTCACCATCAATTCTCCAAAGTTTGAGAATTTAGTATACCTCTATTCAAAATATCTATCTGAGGGAGTTTGGTTGGAAAATGTTTAAATGGGTTTGCATTTCCTTGAGAGTCCCGAAAAAGGATGAAAACATTTTAGACATTATTGGTGTATAAATCACTTTGAGCTTTGATTTGTTGATATGATTGAGTCAATATCACTTATTACCATTCTTTTACACCAAAGGAAGCATTTGAGTTCATTCGTTAGGAGTATCCGATATTCATCGTGCACATATGTCATGTTTGTTTGCATTGATTTTCCCATCGAATTTGTTCACACCCATTCATTTACGCTATCATCAACTTGGTTGTTTTTGTGATCATTCATGGTGTGTTTCCTTGTATATATTCTTGTTTATTTGAAAATTTTTGAAAAATTCGAAAATAGTTGTTTATTTCCTTGTGACACCTCGTCATTGCTTGTTTGCATTATTTCTCTCATTTGTCTATTTGGGGACATCATAAAAAGGGTGAGAACGAATTATCACTTAAGGGGGAGTTTTGTAGTGTTGAGTTATTTATCACCATTAGCGTATTGGCATATCTATTTATCTCATTTCAAACTCGATACGCCACTTGGTATTTTGCTTTTTCTCATATGTGTAGGTACTACATGGATTATCATTGGATTGCACACCCTGATGAGAAAAGTGTTGCGATTCCTGAAGATTCGAAGAGAAAACGTTGAAGTCTTCTTCAATTGTATCTTTCCAGTTTTGGGTTCATGGAAGGGTAGATTTGTATAGGCATTTTTAGTTGGTTGATAATTCAGATGTTTGTTTTTATCTATGTACCGGCATAAACATAGGGGGAGATTTGTAAGGACATTTTTGTCCATTATCAATTTATTATGTCGTACGCCGTTACACCGTTGAAGAAATTGAAGATTCATACAGTCATCAACGGATCCGAATATCAAAAGAAGAAGAGGAATCAAAGTTTGACAGTCCGGACCGGTCCGCCCAGAGAAAACGAACCGATCCGACCCCGGACTGGTCTACCCCTTTACCAGATCGGTCCGCCTGCTGAAAAACTAATAGACCCCGAACCGCAAGAAAACCGAAGAAGCAAAAAATATAAAGAACCGGTCCGTCTACCCGGACCGATCCACCACAGACCCGGACCAGTCCGCCTGGGATAAATGCAAAACAGATCGTGTTCAGATTTTCAAGGCCCTGGACTTCATATTTAATTCCACTACGAGGAGTTGGTTTATAAGACTTATACACACGATTTTCAGAGTACAAAAACTCTAAGTCTTCACCTATTGAGTACCAAGACTCTAGGTTTTTGATAACACAAAATTCCAAATCACTTGTGAATCTGTTTGCAACCCAAGAACACAAACCCAGTTGCTGTTCATCCCTTCTGGAGAAGGACGTTCTTCTTCTTCATTGCAGCCATCCTAGAAAGGGATATTTCTAACCGCCGACTACAGAATCCAATACCTGTGGATAATTCTTAGTTACTTGTATTTTCATTATAATCCGAAATTTTACACATACAATATTATAATGAAAATAAATGGTTTTGCCCCTTTGGGGGATTTTTCCTCAATTGTGCGTGTTTGATTAATCTTCATGATCTACTACTTGATTAAATCACACCTAGTTGCATGTTTAGGGTTTGTTTGGGTTAAAAGGTGTTTAATATATAATTTCCTCATTTGAACACAAGCGCATACTCTTTCTTAAATTGGTATCAGAGCTCTAAGGTTATGGCATCAATAAACGTCACCGTGCAAGATGATGAAACACCAACGGTTATTGATCCTAACCTTTAGTATGAGGATGAGGACTTTTCTGACAGTGATTCACTTGTCCCCCTCTCACGCTCTGTAAACCCTACTCATGTGCTAGGGGACACACCTTCTTGGGTTCGTAAGAGTCATGACCCCTCTGCCATTGTTGGTGATCCCTCTCTTGGGGTCAAGACTCGTGCGCAGCTAGAGAATGTCGTTAGCCACTTTTTTTACACGTCCAACATCAAGCCCAAGAATCATAAAGAAAAACTCAAGGATGAACACTAGATATCTGCTGTGAAGGAAGAGTTTCTTCAGTTTAAAAAGAATAATGTCTGCGAACTTGTCCCCCGACCTAGTGAGACAAATGTGATAGGTACCAGATGGATATTCAAGAATAAAATGGATGAAAATGGTACCATTATCCGAAACAAAGCTAGGTTGGTCGCTCAAGGCTACACACAGATAGAGGGTGTAGACTTTGGGGAGACAATTTCTCCTGTTGTGAGGCTTGACTCCGTCCGTCTACTTCTCGTCATCGCATGTCATCTGCGCTTCAAGTTATATCAGATTGATGTTAAGAGTGCATTTTTGAATGGCATTTTATAGGAGGAGGTTTATATGGAACTACCAAAAGGGTTTGAAGACCCTCAGCACCCAGAACACGTTTACTATCTGAGGAAAGCCTTGTATGGTTTGAAGCAAGCACCACATGCTTGGTACGGGAGGCTTACTTACTATCTCTTAGCTCGTGGCTTCAAGAGAGGGGGAGTAGATATGACGTTGTTCATCAGGAGAGATGACGGTGCTATTTTGGTTGCCCAGGTCTATGTGGACGACATAGTCTTTGGATCCACATGCTCCCATCATGCTCAGCACTTTGAGGAGGATATTAAAAGTGAGTTTGAGATGAGCATGGTTGGTGAGCTTACATTCTTCCTTGGTCTCCAGGTTTGTCAGCTAGAGGGTGGGATGTTCATCTCCTAATCCAAGTATGCTAGAGACCTAGTGAAGAAATTTGGTTTAGACTCTGCTAAGCATGCACGTACACCTATGAGTACTACTACCAAGCTTAGTGTAACACCCCGTATTTTTTGTATAGTTAATATTTAATTAATTCGGGAGTTTTAAATTACTGGTGTGTTGTAATTTTAATTGAATTAATTATGGCAATATATATATTTAAATATTAATCACGGAGTGAATGGTTAATGTTTAGGGAAATTTATTTACTAAGTGAATAGTAATAATTTAATTACGTCATTTCGAGTATTAATGACGAGGTATACACTTATCCCAGCCGAGAGTCGGTATAGACTAAATTGGGTGTGAGATAAGGATTTTTATAAATTAATTCGGATGCCAATTTTGAGTGCGCGGTTGAGTTTGAATGGGTCGAGATAGTCAGAAAAGAGTACCCAGGGGTAGTAATTGGGTCTCGGGATATTTTTGGGCATAGCCGGGCCCACATGGGGTGAGTTGGGCCACTTTAACTAAGCCCATTAGATGAAAAACGGGATTAAGGGTTTATAACCTAATGGGGAGATTAAGGAATAGCAGCCAACATAACTCTAAACCTAGGGTTTGAGAGGGGATTTGGGGAAAAACAAATCAAGAACAAATTGGAGGTTATTGAAGCCAAATTAAGAGACATCAACAACGGATCAGACACTACAAACAGTTAGAGGCAAGTGGTTAACTTTTTTGATTCTTAAAGCATGAAAATCAATTCATATCATAGTGATGTGTAAACCAAAATTCATTTTTGGGTGTAAATGGGTACAAAATGGGGTTTTTGTTATTGAAACACTTGAATGAGGTTCAAAGTAAGATTTAGATGGGTGACTGATATCTGAATATGTATATATGATTTCAACGAGAAATCCAGAACATAAAAGAGTGGAAATCGAATCAGGAATTTGGGATTTAAAATAGATAATTGAATTTTATGGAGAAAGACCCATTTCGAAAATTATGAGATAAGTAGAGAAGTAGATTATTTTAAGGTCTCTATGATGAATAGGATGTGGATTAACCATGTGTAGATGAGGGGATGATGTAATTAGAGATTTAAATTATGGTTAGAAACCTTGAAGTTCATTAATGGTGGAAAACAGTGGGGAAGAAGGGCTGTAACGAAGGGGTCGATCGATCGATCGGGGGCATCGATCGATCGATGATGGGAAATTCTGGCCAGTCCGGCTTGTGCGTGATATAAGGGGGAAATTAATTATAAATTAATATCCATACTGTAATTTGTGATAATTAATTTTGAAACACCTATTCCTAGTAATTATGGGAAAGAGTAATTGGGACTAGGATGAATTTATGTGGGGCATTTAATGGATGAATTTGAGAGATTTTATTCCAAAATAGTGAGATACGGATCAAGTGAGCGAATCCAGGTATATTGGTCAAGCGACCCCAAGGTAGTGAATTAAGTTTGGAGATAAACTAAGTAATTTAGGGTCGGGATATAGACTCGGGAAATATTTAATTTCGGGCCAAGTGAATCGAGTCCGGGTATGTTAATAATTATAGGCAAATATAATTGGGAAAATTATAGGAATAAAGGTGTGACACATTGTAGGCAAAAATGTGGGTATTATATTATGAGATGTAAATTGGACCAAGTGAGCAAGTCCGGGTATGTTGGTTAAGTGACATCAAGGCATTAAATTAATTATTGAGAGAAAGTAATTAGTTTGGAGTCGGAACATTGACTCGGGAAATGTTGAGGTACGGGCCAAGTGAGAGAGTCCAGGGATTATGGTTGGGAGACACCTAGTTATTAAATTAATAAATGTGATAATTAATTTAATTAGAGTCGGATTGCATACTCGGATATGTGTTGATTAATTAATGTGTAAATTAATTAAATTAAAGTCGGATTGTAGGCGCGGGTAAGTATTAAATTATGGGGTGTAATAATTAATTTAATTAGAGTTGGATGATAGACTCGGGGAGATATTAAATTAATACGTGTGTTAGTTAATTTAATTAGAGTTGGGTGATAGATTCGGGGAGATATTAAATTAATAGGTGTGTTAATTAATTTAATTGGAGTCGGACCATAGACTCAGAGAATGTATTATATGCATTGAAGTGTGAATTAAATATATTAGGGTCAGACCACAGACTCGGGAAGATAGTAAATTATTAAGTGAGAAAATTAATTACGTTGAGTCGAGCCACAGACTCAGGAAATTTTAGGCAGTATACGGGATATTTAGAACACGGTAAAGCCATGGTTATAATATATATATACGGTGTAGTGATGGTATATATATATATATATATATATATATATATATATATATATGTTTGTGTGTCTGTGTGTGTATATTGTGCGTAATATTAAATTTCAGGCAGTATACGGGATATTTTGACTACATGGTAAAGCCGGGGTTTATATTATATATATACAGTGTAGTGATAGTATATATATACGTGTATATATATTGTGTGTGATATTAAATATCAGTGACTAGATATTTATTCAAATTATATACTGTAATTCTATCAAGGGAGCTTGGACGATGTGGTTGGATCCCCTAGCTTGAGGAGTAGGGTGAGTATATCCCCTAGTCATAGCGTACGGTACATGGGTGAGGAGATTATCTCACTTTCAGGAAGGAATATGTCCGCCTCCAATTCGTTTATGTAGTAGACCAGGTTGGTGAGCGAATCCAACTTGGAAAACTAGGTTTTGTGAGCACACCTAGTGAGATGGCATTTTAGAGTGAATCATTCGGTGAGGGTATACTCGGAAGGATGGATACACGTATGATATATGTGTGGATGTTAGTAAAGGTACGTATAATAGGGTAATAAATATTATATGTAGGTGATAATACAGTGTGCGATGTATTTACCTTATATAACTCGGGTTACAATTATATGCAGTTAATTAATGAGAAATTAATTAAGTAAATCATTTGAGGGAATAATACAGTGTGTGATGTATGTACTTTATATAACTTGTGACACGGTTATATGCTGCTATTTAAGAGGAATTAATTAAGTTAATTGTGAAATAACTTATAATTCAAGAATCATTATACTCGGGTTAGAGTAGTACAGCAGTTAAGGTTATACCAGGACTAGTTGGACGTTGTAGTACAACTAGGTGGGGTTAAGGTAAAAGGTAGGTGTGCACAATAGTGGAGGGGTGAGAATGTCCTCAAGGGAGTGCGACACTAACTTAAATATGAAGCGCATTCATGCATTTTAAATTACTGCAGTTAATTCACTTGCTAAATATTTTCATAATGTTTTGGGTTCTAACCCTTGCTATAAAAACTATTTTCAAAACCTTTTAAGTGTCCAACCACAGGGACGCCAGGATTGATATTATATTCCAGGGACACGGAGCTGCGGCATATGTGGATGCTAGCAGGAGTTTGGATTAGACGCATCATTCATTCATTCCTAGAGTAGGAATCCTGTATCAGTCTCAGTTTTATTTAGTGCTTGTAGCCCAGACTTCTCGGTACAGTTTTCAGGTGTAATTCATTCAAGTGCTGAATATATGTATTGGATTATTTTACTTTGGTGGCCGATGGTTTATTCGGCAAGTTATTTAAACTAATTATTCAGTTGATTTATTCAGTTGTGTGAATGGTTTATATTTAATTCCGCATGTACTATTTTGTTAAATTAAAAAGTTAAAATTTGGCACCAGTTTTTTTTGGAATACTAGGTCGTTAGTATGTTTTAAAAAGTTTTCGACAGTGATGCTAAGGATGATCCAACTAGGATTCCTATTTTAATTTTGTATAGGACTGATCACCAGGGATTTTATTAGGCGGGGTGTCACATATGGTATCAGAGCATCAAGTTCTAGTGTCCTTAGGATCTGTGCGGCTTTTCATACTTCGGCTTAGCAATCTATGATATAAAGCCCTATCATAGGATTCTTGTATTCTCATACGTATGCGCATTTACATTCTTCTGCGAATTTATATTTTAAGGTGAACTCATACAATTCGATTCTCATTCCAGATGACACCCAGGAGAGGGAGAGCAGCTAGGGCAGTACGGGGAGGTGAGACGAGGGAGGCTCGTCAGGAGTAAGAGTTACGGCAGCAAGAACCAAAGATTATTTTGGCAGCACACGTAACCGAACTAATGGCGCAGGCGATTGAAATGATAGTAGTCGCAAACGACAAGGTACTTTCCACGGGATCCGCCACAAGTATTAGTGGCGTCGGATGTTCAGACTCACGCGGGGTCGTTGGGGTGAAAATAAGAAAGGGAAGTTATTTTTAGTGGGAACTCACCAGAGTTGCGAGGAGGTTCAGGTGTAGTACTAGCGTGTCAAGGAAGAGAGGTATCCAGCGTCACCTAAGCATGGGAGATTGCGATGGGGTACGAAAATAAATGCTAACCACTTTTAGTTAGTGGGAGAGGCACTACAGTGGTCGGGGTCGATCACCACAGTTCAGGAAAGGGACACACTAGCTACTGCAGAGTTTTGGGTACGGTTCGACCACAAGTATTTTCCCTTCAGCGGTCGAGACCGAAATGAGGAGAAAATTTTGTGAGGAGACTCAAAGGGAGACCGTTCAGTGGCCGATTACGAGGAAGATTTCACTCATTGGCAAATTTTGTACCGGATGAGGTAAGCGAGGAAAAGAGAAAGAAAGCAAAGTTTATGGATGGGTTAGTCTGGAGAATTACACAACATTTAAATGTTAATTCTGCATTAGTAGATTAAACTAATGTCATTAGCGCAACACTTCGGCACTGTCGGGAATATCGCTTCTACGCGAAAGGAAGCGGGAAGGGAGTGGGGATTAACCAGTCGGATGAGGCAGAAGGGAATAATACCAGTGGGGTATCCCAGTAGCAGACTGGGGGAGATCGAGTGCATGATTTACGGCAAGGAAATCATACCAAACGATCTAGAACTGGAGGCAATCGGCGGGATGGACAGGAATTTCAACAAGGTTGGCATGGAAGGGATCAATGGTAGGGTGAACATATTAAAAAGTGTATCGTATGTGGGAGAAGCGAGACACATGAAGAGATATTACCTTAAGTGAGGCATGGGTAAACTATAGGACGAGGTCCTGGATGTACATCCATTAAAGCAAGTCATGGGCGCATTCGGGCAGGGGGAAGATGCTCCGGAACCCGAGAACTAGTCGTTATAGCTGGAGTATAGAAGTAATTATTTTACCCTAGGGGCATGGGGTATATTGTTGAGTGACAAAGAGGATGTCACAAGATAAGACTTATTTTTCACTAGAGTTCGCAGGTGAGTGGAACTTAGTGGGTGCATTGGCGGTAGCAGCCATAGCATGTGGGTAAACTTTCCGTAGGGTAGCGGAGATCCTTAGTGTTCTTCATGGGAGAGTGGAAGCGTACACTGAGTGATTGGTTGAATTATGCGTAGAATTTATACTTTTGAGAATTATGGGAGTAGGGTTGATAATAATTTTTAAAACAACGGTTGGATAGCGATGGAATTTAACTATTGTGGATAGTGGAGTTAAATTTTGGTGTCCGCAACACCAGGGTATGGTTGGTACTAGATATCATCGGAGAGGGCGTATAGCCTATATATATGTGGATATATATGTTGTATTATGTGGTGTAATGGCACATAATGAGGTTTTGTGTTCTCACATTTTATCCCGGTAAGTGGGGATGTTTAATGAAGTGAATTAGGGTGGTTAAATTGATTTTCGAGCAAAGAGAGATAGCTCGGGGTTTATTTTGTGCAAGGACTAGTGGTAGTAAGGGCGCGGTATTATGTTGTCTTGGTAGCATAAGGGTAAGCGTATATCTTTTGTGTTGAGAGATAAGGATTTATGGGGAGATAGTTGGACGTAGCATGGTTTGAGTACCCGGGCAATTATTATATATATATATATATATATATAATACGACTACGGGTTCGAAGTTATATTACGGGTTACGACTAGCATAGTCGGGTAACTTTCGTGCGATAGAGTGCGGGGATAGGGTGTATGGGCACCCGGGTTAATAGACAAATTTTGTACGGTTAAGCACGGGCATAGGGTGTATGGGCACCCTGGTTAATTTTCAATGCGTACTTGTGTAACGTATGGTTAGAAGCGGATGTGATGGATATAGCGGGCTTGGAGGCACATGACTAGTGAGTAATATGTGAATATTAAAACACTAAGTTTATCTTAATTTCAAGGACGAAATTCCTTTGTAAGGGGGGGAGTATGTAACACCCCGTATTTCTGTATAGTTAATATTTAATTAGTTCGAGAATTTCAAATTACTGGTGTGTTGTAATTTTAATTGAATTAATTATGGCAATATATATATTTAAATATTAATCGGGGAGTGAATGGTTAATGTTTAGGGAAATTTATTTACTAAGTGAATGGTAATAATTTAATTACGTCATTTCAAGTATTAATGACAAGGTATACACTTATCCCAGCCGGGAGTCGGTAGAGACTAAATTGGGTGTGAGATAAGGATTTTTGTAAATTAATTCGGATGCCAATTCTGAGTGCGTGGTTGAGTCCGGATGGGTCGAGATAGTCAGAAAAGATTACCCAGGGGTAGTAATTGGGTCTCGGGAAATTTTTGGGCATAGCCGGGCCCACACGGGGTGAGTTGGGCCACTTTAATTAAGCCCATTAGGTGAAAAACGGGATTAAGGGGTTTTTAACGTAATGAGGAGATTAAGGAATGGCAGCTAACATAACTCTAAACCTAGGGTTTGAGAGGGGATTTGGGGAAAAACAAATCAAGAGCAAATTGGAGGTTATTGGAGCCAAATTAAGAGACATCAACAACGGATCAGACACTACAAACAGTTAGAGGCAAGGGGTTAACTGTTTTGATTCTTAAAGCATGTAATCAATTCATATCATAGTGATGTGTAAACCAAAATTCATTTTTGTGTGTAAATTCGTACAAAATGGGGTTTTTGTTTTTGAAACACTTGAATGAGATTCAAAGTAAGATTTAGATGGGTGATTGATATCTGAATATGTATATATGATTTCAACGAGAAATCTAGAACATAAAAGAGTGGAAATCGAATCTGCAATTTGGGATTTAAAACAGATAATTTAATTTTATGGAGAAAGACCCATTTAAAAAATTATGAGATAAGTAGAGAAGTTGATTATTTTAAGGTCTCCATAATGAATAGGATGTGGATTAACCATGTGTAAATGACGGGATGATGTAATTAGAGGTTTAAATTATGGTTAGAAACCTTGAAGTTCGTTAAGGGTGGAAAACAGTGGGGAAGAAGGGCTGTAACGAAGGGGTCGATCGATCGATCGGGGGCATAGGTCGATCGATGATGGGAAATTTTGGCCAGTTCGGTCTGTGCGTGATATAAGGGGGAAATTAATTATAAATTAATTTCCATACTGTAATTTGTGATAATTAATTTTGAAATACCTATTCCTAGTAATTATGGGAAAGAGTAATTGGGACTAGGATGAATTTATGTGGGGCATTTAATGGATGAATTTGAGAGATTTTATTCCAAAATAGTGAGATACGTATCAAGAGAGCGAATCCGGGTATATTGGTCAAGTGACCCCAAGGTAGTGAATTAAGTTTGGAGATAAACTAAGTAATTTAGGGTCGGGACATAGACTCGGGAAATATTTAATTTCCGGCCAAGTGAATCGAGTTCGGGTATGTTAATAATTATAGGCAAATATAATTGGGAAAATTATAGGAATAAAGGTGTGACACATTGTAGGAAAAAATGTGGGTATTATATTATGAGATGTAAATTGGACCAAGTGAGAAAGTCCGGGTATGTTGGTTAAGTGACATCAAGGCATTAAATTAATTATTGAGAGAAAGTAATTAGTTTGGAGTCGGAA
This sequence comes from Sambucus nigra, assembly GCA_949130495.1. Taxonomy (NCBI): domain Eukaryota; kingdom Viridiplantae; phylum Streptophyta; class Magnoliopsida; order Dipsacales; family Adoxaceae; genus Sambucus; species Sambucus nigra. Next base: position 14,458,262 of record OX422217.1, on the reverse strand, counting down.
CATTGACTCGGGAAATATTAAGGTACGGGCCAAGTTAGAGAGTCCAGGGATAATGGTTGGGAGACACCAAGTTATTAAATTAATAAATCTGATAATTAATTTAATTAGAGTCGGATTGCATACTCGGATGTTGATTAATTAATGTGTAAATTAATTAAATAAAAGTCGAATTGTAGACTCGGGTAAGTAATAAATTAAGGGGTGTAATAGTTAGTTTAATTAGAGTTGGACGATAGACTCGGGGATATATTAAATTAATATGTGTGTTAGTTAATTTAATTAGAGTTGGGTGATAGATTCGGGGAGATATTAAATTAATAGGTGTGTTAATTAATTTAATTGGAGTCGGACCATAGACTTAGAGAAAGTATTATATGCATTGAAGTGTGAATTAAATATATTAGGATTGGACCACAGACTCGGGAAGACAGTAAATTATTAAGTGAGAAAATTAATTTCGTTGAGTCGAGCCACAGACTCAGGAAATTTCAGGCAGTATACGGGATATTTTGAACACGGTAAAGCCAAGGTTATAATATATATATATACGGTGTAGTGATAGTATATATATATATATATATATATATATATATATATATATATATATATATATATATATATATATATATATATATATATATATATACGTGTATATTGTGCGTGATATTAAATTTCAGGCAGTATACGGGATATTTTGACTACACGGTAAAGCTGGGGTTTATATTATATATATACGGTGTAGTGATAGTATATATATACGTGTATATATATTGTGTCTGATATTAAATATCAGTGACTAGATATTTATTCAAATTATATAATGTAATTCTATCAAGGGAGGTTGCGCGATGTGGGTGGATCCCCTAGCTTGAGGAGTAGGGTGAGTATATCCCCTGGTCATAGCGTACGGTACATGGGTGAGGAGATTATCTCACTTTCAGGAAGGAATATGTCCGCCTCCAATTCGTTTATGTAGTAGACCAGGTTGGTGAGCGAATCCAACTTGGAAAACTAGGTTTTGTGAGCACACCTAGTGAGATGGCATTTTAGAGTGAATCATCCGGTGAGGGTATACTCGAAAGGATGGATACACGTATGATATATGTGTGGATGTTAGTAAAGGTACGTATAATAGGGTAATAAATATTATATGTAGGTGATAATACAGTGTGTGATGTATTTACCTTATATAACTCGGGTTACAGTTATATGCAGTTAATTAATGAGAAATTAATTAAGTAAATCATTTGTGGGAATAATACAGTGTGTGATGTATGTACTTTATATAACTTGTGACACGGTTATATGCTGCTATTTAAGAGGAATTAATTAAGTTAATTGTGAAATAACTTATAATTCAAGAATCATTATACTCGGGTTAGAGTAGTACAGTAGGGGAAGGTTATACCAGGACTAGTTGGACGGTGTAGTACAACTAGGTGGGGTTAAGGTAAACGGTAGGTGTGCACAATAGTGAAGGGGTGATAATGTTCTCAAGGGGGTGCGACACTAACTTAAATATGAAGCGCATTGACGCATTTTAAATTACTACAGTTAATTCACTTGCTAAATATTTTCAAAATGTTTTGGGTTCTAACCCTTGCTATAAAAACTATTTTCAAAACCTTTTAAGTGTCCAACCACAGGGACGCCAGGATTGATATTCTATTCCAGGGACATGGAGCTGCGGCATATGTGGATGCTAGCAGGAGTTTGGATTAGACGCATCATTCATTCATTCCTAGAGTAGGAATCCTGTATCAGTCTCAGTTTTATTTAGTGCTTGTAGCCCAGACTTCTCAGTACAGTTTTCAGGTGTAATTCATTCAAGTGTTGAATATATGTATTGGATTATTTTACTTTGGTGGCCGATGGTTTATTCGGCAAGTTATTTAAATTAATTATTCAGTTGATTTATTCAGTTGTGTGAATGGTTTATATTTAATTCCGCATGTACTATTTTGTTAAATTAAAAAGTTAAAATTTGGCACCAGTTTTTTTTGGAATACTAGGTGGTTAGTATGTTTTAAAAAGTTTTTGACAGTGATGCTAAGGATGATCCAATTGGGATTCCTGTTTCAATTTTGTATAGGACTGATCAACCGGTATTTTATTAGGCGGGGTGACACAGATGGTATAAGAGCATCAAGTTCTAGTGTCCTTAGGATCTGTGCGGCTATTCACGCTTCGGCTTAGTAATCTTTGATATAAATCCCTATCATAGGATTGTTGTATTCTCATACGTATGCGCATATACGTTCTTCTGCGAATTTATATTTTTAGGTGAACTCATACAATTCGATTCTCATTACAGATGACGCTCAGGAGAGGGAGAGCAGCTAGCGCAGCAGGGGGAGGTGAGACGAGGGAGGCTCGTCAGGAGTAAGAGTTAAGGCAGAAACTACCAAAGATAATTTTGGCATCAAAGGTAACCAAACTAATGGTGCGGGTGATTGAAACGACGGTAGTCGCAAAAGATAAGGTACTTTCCACGGGATCCGCCACAAGTATTAGTGGCGTCGAATGTTCAGACTCACGCGGGGTCGTTGGGGTGCAAATAAGAAAGGGAAGTTATTTTTAGTGGGAACTCACCAGAGTTGCAAGGAGGTTCAGGTGTAGTACTAGCGTGTCAAGGAAGAGAGGTATCCAGCGTCACCTAAGCATGGGAGATTGCGATGGGGTACGAAAATAAATGCTAACCACTTTTAGTTAGTGGGAGCGGTGCTACAGTGGTGGGGGTCGATCACCACAGTTCAGGAAAGGGACACACTAGCTACTGCAGAGTTTTGGGTACGGTTCCACCGCAAGTATTTTCCCTTCAGCGGTCGAGACCGAAATGAGGAGAAAATTTTGTGAGGAGACTCAAAGGGAGACCGTTCAGTGGCCGATTACGAGGAAGATTTCACTCGTTGGCAAATTTTGTACCGGATGAGGTAAGCGAGGAAAAGAGAAAGAAAGCAAAGTTTATGGATGGGTTAGTCTAGAGAATTAGACAACATTTAATTGATAATTCTGCATTAGTAGATTAAACTAATGTCATTAGCGCAACACTGCGGCACTGTCGGGAATATCGCTTCCACGCGAAAGGAAGCGGGAAGGGAGTGGGGATTAACCAGTCGGATGAGGCAGAAGGGAATAATACCAGTGGGGTATCCCATTAGCAGACTGGGGGAGATCGGGTGCAGGATTTACGGCAAGGAAATCAGGCCAAACGATCTAGAATTGGAGGCTATCGGCGGGATGGCCAGGAATTCCAACAAGGTTGGCATGGAAGGGATCAGTGGTAGGGTGAACATATTAAAAAGTGTTTCGTTTGTGGGAGAAGCGAGACACATGAAGAGATATTGCCTTAAACGAGGCATGGGTCAACTATAGGACGAGGTCCTGGATGTACAGACACTAAAGCAAGTCATGGGCGCATTCGGGCAGGGAGAAGATGCTCCGGAACCCGATAACCAGACGTTACAGCAGGAGTATAGAAGTAATTATTTTACCCGAGGGGAATGGGGTATATTGTTGAGTGACAAAGAGGATGTCATAGTTTAAGACTTATCTTTCACTAGAGTTCGCAGGTGAGTCGAACTTAGAGGGTTCATTGGCGGTAGCAGCCATAGCATGTGGGTAAACTTTCCGTAGGGTAGCGGAGTTCCTTAGTGTTCTTCATGGTAGAGTGGACGCGTACACTGAGTGATTGGTTGAATTATGCGAGGAATTTATACTTTCGAGAATTATGGGAGTAGGGTTGATAATACTTTAAAAACATCGGTTGGATAGCGATGGAATTGAACTATTGTGGATGGTGGAGTTAAATTTTGGTGTCCGCGACACCAGGGTATGGTTGGTACTAGATATCACCGGAGGGGGCGTATAGCCTATATATATATGTGGATATATATATGTTGTATTATGTGGTGTAATGGCACATAGTGAGGTTTTGTGTTCTCAAATTTTATCCCGGTAAGTGGGGATGTTTAATGAAGTGAATTAGGGTGGTTAAATTGATTTTCGAGCGAAGAGAGATAGCTCGGGGTTTATTTTGTGCAAGGACTAGTGGTAGTAAGGCCGCGGTATTATGTTGTCTTGGTAGCATAAGGGTAAGCGTATATTCTTTTGTGTTGAGAGATAAGTATTTATAGGGAGATAGTTGGACGTAGCATGGTTTGAGTACCCGGGCAATAATTAAATATATATATGTAATATCACTGCGGGTTCAAAGTTATATTACAGGTTACGACTAGAATAGTCGGGTAACTTTCGTGCGATAGAGTGCGGGGATAGGGTGTATGGGCACCCGGGTTAATAGACAAATTTTGTACGGTTAAGCATGGGTATAGGGTGTATGGGCACCCTGGTTAAGTTTAAATGCGTACTTGTGAAATGTATGGTTAGAAGAGGATGTGATGGATATAGCGGGCTTGGAGGCACATGACTAGTGAGTAATATGTGAATATTAGAACACTAAGTTTATCTTAATTTCAAGGACGAAATTCCTTTGTAAGGGGGGGAGTATGTAACACCCCGTATTTCTGTAAGGTTAATATTTAATTAATTCGAGAATTTCAAATTACTGGTGTGTTGTAATTTTAATTGAATTAATTATGACAATATATATATTTAAATGTTAATCGGGGAGTGAATGGTTAATGTTTAGGGAAATTTATTTACTAAGTGAGTGGTAATAATTTAATTACGTCATTTCGAGTATTAATGACGAGGTATACACTTATCCCAGCCAGGAGTCGGTAGAGACTAAATTGGGTGTGAGATAAGGATTTTTATAAATTAAATCGGATGCCATTTCTGAGTTCGTGGTTGAGTCCGGATCGGTCGAGATAGTCAGAAAAGATTACCCGGGGGTAGTAATTGGATCTCGGGATATTTTTGGGCATAGCCGGGCCCACACGGGGTGAGTTGGGCCACTTTAATTAAGCCCATTAGGTGAAAAACGGGATTAAGGGTTTTTAACCTAATGTGGAGATTAAGGAATGGTAGCTAACATAACTCTAAACCTAGGGTTTGAGATGGGATTTGGGTAAAAACAAATCAAGAGCAAATTGGAGGTTATTGGAGCCAAATTAAGAGACATCAACAACGGATCAGACACTACAAATAGTTAGAAGCAAGTGGTTAACTGTTTTGATTCTTAAAGCATGATAATCAATTCATATCATAGTGATGTGTAAACAAAAATTCGTTTTTGTGTGTAAATGGGTACGAAATGGGGTTTTTGTTTTTGAAACACTTGAATGAGATTCAAAGTAAGATTTAGATGGGTGATTGATATCTGAATATGTATATATGATTTCAACGAGAAATCTAGAACATAAAAGAGTGGAAATCGAATCTAGAATTTGGGATTTAAAACAGATAATTGAATTTTATGGAGAAAGACCCATTTCAAAAATTATGAGATAAGTAGAGAAGTGGATTATTTTAAGGTCTCTATAATGAATAGGATGTGGATTAACCATGTGTAGATGATGGGATGCTGTAATTAGAGGTTTAAATTATGGTTAGAAACCTTGAAGTTAGTTAAGGGTGGAAAACAGTGGGGAAGAAGGGCTGTAACGAAGGGGTCGATCCATCGATCGGGGGCATCGGTCGATCGATGATGGGAAACTTTGGCCAGTTCGGTCTGTGCGTGATATAAGGGGGAAATTAATTATAAATTAATTTCCAAAATGTAATTTGTGATAATTAATTTTTAAAAACCTATTCCTAGTAATTATGGGAAAGAGTAATTAAGACTAGGATGAATTTATGTGGGGCATTTAATGGATGAATTTGAGAGATTTTATTCCAAAATAGTGAGATACGGATCAAGAGAGCGAATCCGGGTATATTGGTCAAGTGACCCCAAGGTAGTGAATTAAGTTTGGAGATAAACTAAGTAATTTAGGGTCGGGATATAGACTCGGGAAATATTTAATTTCGGGCCAAGTGAATCGAGTCCGTGTATGTTAATAATTATAGGCAAATATAATTGGGAAAATTATAGGAATAAAGGTGTGACACATTGTAGGCGAAAATGTCGGTATTATATTATGAGATGTAAATTGGACCAAGTGAGCGAGTCCGAGTATGTTGGTTAAGTGACATCAAGGAATTAACTTAATTATTGAGAGAAAGTAATTAGTTTGGAGTCGGAACAATGACTCGAGAAATGTTGAGGTACGGGCCAAGTGAGAGAGTCCAGGGATAATGGTTGGGTGACACCAAGTTATTAAATTAATACATGTAATAATTAATTTAATTTTAGTCGGATAGTAGACTCGGATATGTGTTGATTAATTAATGTGTAAATTAATTAAATAAAAGTCAGATTGTAGATTCGGGTAAGTATTAAATTAAGGGGTGTAATAATTAATTTAATTAGAGTTGGACGATAGACTCGGGGAGATATTAAATTAATATGTGTGTTAGTTAATTTAATTAGAGTTGGGTGATAGATTCGGGGAGATATTAAATTAATAGGTGTGTTAATTAATTTAATTGGAGGCGGACCATAGACCCAGGGAATGTATTATATACATTGAAGTGTGAGTTAAATATATTTGGGTCGGACCACAGACTCGGGAAGATGGTAAATTATTAAGTGAGAAAATTAATTACATTAAGTTGAGCCACAGACTCAGGAAATTTCAGGCAGTATACGGGATATTTAGAACACGGTAAAGCCAGGGTTATAATATATATATAAGGTGTAGTGATAGTTTATATATATATATATATATATATATATATATATATATATATATATATATACGTGTATATTCTGCGAGATATTAAAATTCAGGCAGTATACGGGATATTTTGACTACACGGTAAAGCCCGGGTTTATATTATATATATACGGTTTAGTGATAGTTTATATATACGTGTATATATATTGTGTGTTATATTAAATATCAGTGACTAGATATTTATTCAAATTATATACTCTAATGCTATCAAGGGAGGTTGCGCGATGTGGGTGGATCCCCTAGCTTGAGGAGTAGGGTGAGTATATCCCCTGGTCATAGCGTACGGTACATGGGTGAGGATATTATCTCACTTTCAGGAAGGAATATGACCGCCTCCAATTCGTTTATGTAGTAGACCAGGTTGGTGAGCGAATCCAACTTGGAAAACTAGGTTTTGTGAGCACACCTAGTGAGATGGAATTTTAGAGTGAATCTGCCGGTGAGGGTATACTCGGAAGGATGGATACACGTATGATATATGTGTGGATGTTAGTAAAGGTACGTATCATAGGGTAATAAATATTATATGTAGGTTATAATACAGTGTGTGATGTATTTACCTTATATAACTCGGGTTACAGTTATATGCAGTTAATTAATGAGAAATTAATTAAGTAAATCATTTGTCGGAATAATACAGTGTGTGATGTATGTACTTTATATAACATGTGACACGGTTATATTCTGCTATTTAAGAGGAATTAATTAAGTTAATTGTGAAATAACCTATAATTCGGGTTAGAGTAGTACAGCAGGGGAAGGTTATACCAGGACTAGTTGGACGGGGTAGTACAACTAGGTGGGGTTAAGGTAAACGGTAGGTGTGCACAATAGTGGAGGGGTGAGAATGTCCTCAAGGGAGTGCGACACTAACTTAAATATGAAGTGCATTCACGCATTTTAAATTACTACAGTTAATTCACTAGCTAAATATTTTCAAATTGTTTTGGGTTCTAACCCTTGCTATAAAAACTATTTTCAAAACCTTTTAGGTGTCCAACCATAGGGACGCCAAGATTGATATTCTATTCTAGAGACACGGAGCTGCGGCACATGTGGATGCTAGCAGGAGTTTGGATTAGACGCATCATTCATTCATTCCTAGAGTAGGAATCATGTATCAGTCTCAGTTTTATTTAGGGCTTGTAGCCCAGACTTCTCGGTACAGTTTTTAGTAATTCATTCTGGTGTTGAATATTTGTATTGGATTATTTTACATTGGTGACTGATGGTTTATTCGACAAGTTATTTAAATTAATTATTCAGTTGATTTATTCAGTTGTGTGAATGGTTTATATTTAATTCCGCATGTACTATTCTGTTAAATTAAAAAGTTAAAATTTGGCACCAGTTTTTTTTGGAATACTAGGTGGTTAGTATGCTTTAAATAGTTTTCGACAGTGATGCTAAGGATTATCCGACTAGGATTCCTATTTTAATTTGGTATAGGACTGATCACCCGGTATTTTATTAGGCGGGGTGTCACACTTAGTAAGGACACTTCAGGCAAGGACGTAGAGCAAACCTTGTATCGGAGTATGATAGGTAGTCTTCTCTACTTGTCTGCCAGTCGTCCCGATATAGCCTTTAGTGTTGAAGTTTGTGTGTGATATCAGGCGTCCCTGAAAGAGTCACATTTACTTTCTCTAAAATGTATTATTAAATATGTGAGTGGGACTCTCTCATACGGTATTTGGCATTCCTTTGATACTTATGATCGTTTGTCCGCCTACTCTGATGTCGCTTGGGCTGGGGATGTAGATGGTTATAGGAGCACTTCAGGTGGGTGTTTCTATTTTCGTTCTGCTCTTGTCTCCTGGCTAAGCAAGAAGCAAAATTCCATCTCTTTGTCCACTGCGGAGGATGCGTACATAGCCGCCGGGAGTTATTGCACACAACTCTTGTGGATAAAGCAAATGTTGGCCGATTATGGGATTTCACAGGACACCATGATCATTTCATGTGATAACACGAGTGCGATACACATATCCCGCAATCCCGTCCAAAATTCACGGACCAAGCACATCAGGATATGCGAGCACTTTATACGACAGCTTGTTGAGGAGAAAGTCGTATCCCTGAGTTTTGTTCCTACCGATCGTCAATTAGCCGATATTTTCACGAAACCTTTAGATGTCCTTAGATTTGAGAGTCTTAGGAATTCTTTGGGGATTTGCACAGTTGACTGAGTGGTTGGTCCATGTCTAGAATAGGATGCTTTTTCATGTTCATATCATATGCTTCTTATTGCTAGTTTGTTTTATATGTATCATTATTTTGTTGTACAACTATTTATTTATTCTGTTTAAAAAAAATTCCAAAAAGATTTTTGTTTTGTATTTTAATATTTCAAAAAAAAAAAGATTTTTGTATTTTTTATGCACCTTTTATGGATGAACATTTAAGATAGCCAAGTCACACCCTCATTCCATTTATCCACGTGACTGTTTGATAGAGATTTGAGATGCTACATCATTTCATCCATCCACTTTACATAGTATGGAGTCTTTGAGATGTAATTAGTGATATTTTCCTACATGTTTCACTCCTATCTCCTTTATTGCACACATGCACGGCTATATTTGATTATTGCACTTATCTATCATATAATGGCTTGAGTGTTTCCATCTCAATTCTGTCTATACAACTTACAATATGCTATCAAACTTGACAAGATTGGAATGCATGTAAAAACCATTGTGGTGAGACTGAATGTTTGTTTAAGAATGGGGAGGGGTTGCGAAAGGTAATTATCTCTTCTTTGTGCAAAAGCCACTGTTCAAAAGGACCTAAAAACTTGAGGAATTTTGTTATCCGGGTCCAAAGAGGTTAAAAGAGCCCAAAAAATTTAAAGGCAATAAAAAGAAATTCATGCTAAATGTGGGCCATTTAGGTTTCACCATCAATTTTCCAAATTGAGAATTTAGTATACCTCTATTCAAAATATCTATCTGAGGGAGTTTGGTTGGAAAATGTTTAAACGGGTTTGCATTTCCTTGAGAGTCCTGAAAAAGCATGAAATTTTTTTGGACGTTATTGGTGTGAAAATCACTTTGAGCTTTGATTTGTTGATATGATTGAGTCAATATCACTTATTACCATTGTTTTACACCGAAGGAAGCATTTTAGTTCATTCGTTAGGAGTATCCGATATTCATCGTCCACATATGTCATGTTTGTTTACATTGAGTTTCCCATCGAATTTGTTCACACCCATTCATTTACCCTATCATCAACTTGGTTGTTTTTGTGATCATTCATGGTGTGTTTCCTTGTATATATTCTTGTTTATTTGAAAATTTTTGAAAAATTAAAAAATAGTTATTTATTTCCTTGTGACACCCCGTCATTGCTTGTTTGCATTATTTCTCTCATTTATCTATTTGGGGACATCATAAAAAGGGGGAGAACGAATTATCACTTAAGGGGGAGTTTTGTAGTGTTGAGTTATTTATCACCAATTAGCGTATTGGCATATCTGTTTATCTCATTTCAAACTCGATACGCCACTTGGTATTTTGCCTTTTCTCAGTTGTGTAGGTACTACATGGATTTTCATTGGATTGCACACCCTGATGAGAAAAGTGTTGCGATTACTGAAGATTCGAAGAGCAAACGTTAAAGTCTTATTCAATTGTATCTTTCCATTTTTGGGTTCATGGAAGGGTAGATTTGTATAGGCATTTTTAGTAGGTTGATAATTCGGATGTTTGTTTTTTTGTATGTACCGGCATAGACATAGGGGGAGATTTGTAAGGACATTTTTGTCCATTATCAATTTGTTATGTCGTAAACCGTTACACCGTTGAAGAAATTGAAGATTCATACAGTCATCAACGGATCCGAATATCAAAAGAAGAAGAGGAATCAAAGTCTGACAGGCCAGACCGATCCGCCTAGATAAAACGAACCGATCCGACCCCGAACTGGTATGCCCCTTTATCGGACAGGTCCGCCTGCTAAAAATCCAGTACACCCCGAACCTCAAACGAACCAAAGAAGCCAAAAATAAAAATAATCGGTTCGTCTACCAGAACCGATTCGCCTCAGATCCGGACCGGCCCACCTGGGATAAGCATAAAACAGATCGTGTTCAGATTTTTAATGCCCAGAACTTCTTATTTAATTACACTACAAGGAGTTGGTTTCTAAGACTTATACACACGATTTTCAGAGTACAAAAACTTTAAGTCTTCACCTATTGAGCACCAAAACTCTAGGTTTTTTATTCACACAAAATTCCAAATCACTTGTGAATCTGTTTGCAACCCATGAACACAAACCCAGTTGCTGTTTAACCCTTGTGGAGAAGGTCGTTCTTCTTCTTCATTGCAGCCCTTCTGGAAAGGGATATTTCCAGCCGCCAATTACAGAATCCGATACCTGAGGTTAATTCTTATTCACTTGTATTTTCATTGTAATTCAAAATTGTACAGTTACAATATTATAATGAAAATAAATGGTTTTGCCCCTTTGGGAGATTTTTCCTCAATTGTGTGTGTTTGATTAATCTTCATGATCTACTTCTTAATTAAATCACACCTAGTTATATGTTTAGGGTTTGTTTGGGTTAAAAGGTGTTTAATATATAATTTTCTCATTTGAACGCAAGCGCATACTCTTTTTCAGATAACAGTGCCCAGAAGTGCGCATGTGCCAATAGTTCAAGGGCTGAGACTTTTGGTACACCTCGGGGAATGAGGGGGAGTATAAAGTACCACTTAATGTGAGATATTATAAGTTGAAATTGGTGTTAGGTGAGACATAGTAAGATTGTCTCCGGGTGCACCACTTACAGATGGAAATAAGTTGGTTCGAGATGATCAACCAAAAATTTTGTATCAAGCCGACAATTCCAGTGACGTAATTTGGTAGATAGGCTGGCAAAGAAGGATTCCACCAATGCAAGGTGCTGACCAATATTGTTGTGAACAAGAATGAAGATCCTTGAACCCTACCTTCGATAGGTATTTTTGGTAAGGTGTGGGGATGACGTTTTGTTCTGGGTAAGTAGTGTCACCTCTGGCCCGATGCGTAGACGAGAAGTGATTGACGACTAGTAAAGTTGTATAAATGCGACTCTAGAGTCACTGCGGTTATTTTACTTCCGCAACTAACATATCTTATAATTGAAGTAAATCATGGTACGGTAATTCAGAGGAGACATTCCCGATTGGTAGAGTTGTGTGTGGTCACTCGTACCTGTATGTTGTGGACATGGTTCCTATTAAGGTTTTGTGTGGAAAAGCATGGTCATTCTCCCCCGGTTGTTTAGAGGTAAGAGAATAAATAGTCTTTTGGATCGGACGTGATTTAGAGTCCGTTGTATATAGGGGAATTAACCCGAAACTGCTTTTGGGTGACTTTTGTGCGTCATAAGAGTTACGTCGCCATGAACCAAGATTTGAAGGACTGGAAGGAGTGGTTAGATGTTATTGTGGTTTCCCTTGGGATGAGATTTTTGTGGTATGATGGACACGGGAAGCTGGAATGTAGTGATGTGTGGCGTTCCAATAATATTGAGGCAATAGAGCCAGTGAAGTATAGGCTCATATTATTCAGATGTCATTGGTAGAAGCACAATGTGTGATGTGCTATTATTGAGGTGGAAACTTATGACTGACGGAGTGTATCAGTATGAAAAGAATTGAACAAGCTTGTCGTAAAGCTAGGGCTATAGTGGTTAAGCTTCTAGATAGATGGGTGCCACTGGAGAGTGTACAGTGGAGTAACTCTTATGTTACTTTGAGATTTATTTTGGATACAAAAAGGTGTTGTTTGTGGCTCAAGAGGACTAGATTCCCTTGTAGGGGGGGAGAATATAATACCCCGTACATTTATGGATAATTAAATTACATAAGTGGGTGTAATTTAATACTTTTTGTGAATTTAAAGTAAATAGTAAATACTAATTTTCAAGTGAAAGATTAATATTTACATGTGTTATATTTACTCACGAGAATAAGTAAATGAGATGGACTAATTTTATTTCATGTCGCTGGTGAATAAAAGAAATAGGTGATGTTAGTTTATGCGGAAACATGTGTGGATATGTGTTGGGTTTAAGACGCAAATTTTTATAAGTGACTCGGATGGAGATTTCGATTGAACGGTTATTTTCAGAATGGTCGTAATTGTAAAAATAGAGTACCTGGGGGTAGTGTTTGGGTTCTGAGGACTTGTTGGTTCAGTAGGGGATCGCAATTGTTTATACGATTCAATTTTGGGTTTAATAAGGGGATAACCCTCATTTCTCTCTTATAAGTCATGAAAGAAAGAGAGAAAGAAAATAGAAAGAAAGAAAGAAGAGAAAAAGGAAGAAAAAGGAGAAAAAGAGGAGACTCGGGCTAAGCTCCGACCGATTCCGGCACAAGATCGTAGGATTTATCCAAGTAGGTAAGTGTTTTCTTTCTTTAATCATTTTTTGTGTTTATGATCCAGATTATATTTGGTGTAAAAACTATAAGATTTTGGGTTTGGGGTTTTTGTAGAAAAATGGGTCTTTGGAAGAAGATTTCATAAGAAATTGATGTGTTATTAACTCTATATGAAATCTAGGATTAAATCCATGTTAATGGTGTAAATTATGGTGAGAAATTGGAAAAAATGAAAGTTAGGGTTTAATTAAGAAAATGGATGATTTTCTTGGTTAAATTGATGAATCCCACGAATACATTAGTGTGTTGGGCATATCTAATTGTATATATGTTTATAATATGGTCGGTGAGGGTAAAAACCACAAATTTTGGAGTTTGAGAAGAAGATGAACTCCTGAACAGTTCAGATCATCGGATCGGTTTATTTTATTGGTCATCGGTTTGGTTCAGTTTCAACAGAAAATTTTGAAAGATTTTCTTGGACTACAAATGATGGGAGAAGAATCCCTTTTGTAGATGAATAGTAGGGGATCGTAAATAGAGTGTGAGGACATTTAGATGATTAAATGAGCGATGTGTGACCCTTGGGAATTATGGGAATGAAATCCGGGGTATAAATTTTAAGAATGTTTGGGATGAATGACATTCGAGGAATTATTTGGTGGGTTCGTACATATATATATTTATGCGTGTAGAATATATATGCTGATTATATATATATATCTGAGTAAATCCTACGGTGCGAATCTGAATATTTAAGAATATTAGCTAGACGTGATAAGCTAATATTCGGGATTATATTTATGTGAGAATTGTATCATAAGTGAGAGAACACTTATGGGATTAAATAAGTTGTGTTTATACTTATCAATTTATACGAATTGGTATATTTGGGATTCTAGGCTAATGCCATGAGAGATAGTAAAAAATAGTCGGATTTGATGATATATATATATATATATATATATATATATATATATATATATATATATATATATATATACGGGTATAGAGAGAGTATATATATGACATTATTATGAATATATCTATGTGTGAATGATATATTTATGTGAAGCATACCCTTCTAGTGCTATCATGGGAAGTTGCACGATTTGGGTGAGGGCCCTGGCTTGAGGAGCAGGGAGCGTATAGTACACAGTTCCTAGTGTCCATTTTTATATTGTGTGACATTTATCAGGGATGAGACATGGTGGGTATGTTTCGTTCTCATTTTCGGTGAGGAACTATGATCGCTTTCCATACATTGTGATTTGGGTTTGGGTCGGTGTCATATTCCGTCCCGGTTGCCCATGTAGATGTGTGTTCTTCCAGTAGAGACTGCGTCCATTGAGTTATAGCTCTGAGTGATGGTTATTATACTTATATAGTGTGTTGTATATAAGTATGAATATACTGGATGTGCATGGTATATTATGTGTGTGTGTACACACACACACACACACACACACACACACACACACACATATATATATATATATATATATATATATATATATATATATATATATATATATATATATATATATATATATATATATATATATATATATATATGGGCAGAATAAAGAATGAAGTTGTGTAATTATTTCCGGATCATTTGGGAGTATAAAATCCAAAATAATTAGGTGATATATGTATATAAAGAAGAGAATATTACATACAAGACAATAACACTAAAATGTGAAAAGAGTAATAACCAGTGAAGGTTATTCATAATAAATGGATATATAATAAGTGAGGGATTATAAGGACTAATCCATCGTGAGAGCTTAAAATGTTATGTACACGGGACTTGAGATAGAGTATGGTGATTTAGTTGATGTGAGACATTAGTTAGGCAGTGTAGCTTAACTAAATTGTTTGAAAATACATTCGTTATGTGTGCACCGTTAGATGAAAGGTTAGGGGTATCTCATGTGAGTCAGACACCAGTTTAAATATGGAGAGTATCGTATTTTAAATATTAAAGTATGTTAAGCACTTGCTAAACAAATTATTTTTCAAAACTCGGGCTCTAATCCGTATTTATTTTGTTTCTTCTCCTTTGTATACTTTTTAGGTGTTCAGACACAGGGATGCCTAGATGATTATTCTTTCGAGTCAGACGTTGCTTCCGCATCTATGGATGTTGGCAGGAAATTGCTTAGATGCTTCTATCCTTGTGATCTAGATAAGAGATATGGTGAGTAATATTCGATTATGTTGCCCAATTGTTGTCTTTCATTTTATTTGCAACATTTTTATTTTAAGCCCATTCGATATGGTTGTATAAATGTTTCACCCCAAGTTATCGGTTATTGTTTATTCATTTTAGTTAATCATTATATCTTTGTATGGATGGATTTTCTTATGTGTTTAGGTTAAAATGATTAGAAAGTTTAAAATTTGACGCCATACCTAATAGGTTATTAGTAATTAAATGGTTTTCGTCAGTGATGCTGAGAATGAAGCCATTTGAGATTCCGATTTAATTTGATATAGGACTAACCACTCGGTATCTTATTTGGCAGGGTGTCACACCATACATTTGAGATAATCGACTAGGAGCGCTAGAAAAGGTCAACCCATAGGTAACACTTCTAACTGTATTTTTTCATATTCACATTACGGTTGAAAGGTTCACCTCAGGAGGTTTTGTTTTGACCTTAGAAAAGGGCCTAAGAGACATGCCACACCTATGTGGGTTAGGAGATACGATTTGGAGACTTTACATGATATGCTTTATGATTCTCATTTTCTTACAGATGATACTTACCATGCTAAATCTAAAGATTAGTTGTGTTAGTTTTGTTTTCATACACTAGTTTGTGCTTCATGATATATGTATATATTCTTGCTAGTTGTATGTTTATTCATCATATTCCAGTCCATGCTTCATTATATATGATTTTTCCAGGATTCTTACTTGTGTATCTTTTGTATTGTAATTTTTTAAGTTTTATTAAAAAATAAAAAAATAATTTGTTTATCTTTTGAGTCGATTCTTTTTCAAATTAATATATTTGTTGGAAAAATTTTGAAAAACTCAAAGAGAATTTTTGTTTCTGTGTAATTTTAGTTTTACACATTTGGTGTGGCATATAGGTGTGTTTAAATCCCACTCCATTCCATTTTCATCTGGATAGCACTTTTGGTTTTGAATTTTAATGCTTAGATTATTTTAATCATGTTTAAATGGAGTTGTTTCGAACTTGATTTTCTTAATGGATTCGAATTTGTATATGCATACACACACATTCACGAGCTCTTATAATTTTAACTTCATGTACATATTTGAGATCTATGAGGTATTCTCCCATCAATCTTGTCATATTCATATGCTTTTTATATGGGGGATTTGTGCATATAAGAACCGTTGCCCATGAGATTATTTGATTTATATTGAAAATTCCGAAAGGGCACGGGAAAGGGATACAAAGGAGCAAATATCGTTTACGAAAAATCCACTGTTGGCAAAAGCCTACTGAAAATATTAAAGGCAATAAAAATAGAAAAAATTGCCAAGGCAAACATAGCTTAGTTTGTTTGATTTTCAAAAGAA
This sequence comes from Sambucus nigra, assembly GCA_949130495.1. Lineage (NCBI taxonomy): Eukaryota > Viridiplantae > Streptophyta > Magnoliopsida > Dipsacales > Adoxaceae > Sambucus > Sambucus nigra. The sequence goes on along the minus strand of OX422217.1, from coordinate 14,441,580 downwards.
ATAGCTAAAAAACTAATTAAAAAAATATGATATATGTTTTTATTTTTAGGGTGTTTAGTTGAAGATCAACGAGTTTACACAATGAATCCTAATTACATTTATTTTGTCACGATGCTATTGATTTGTACAATCATTGATATTCTAGGCGTGTGTGTATTACGCTTATTTGTTCATTGAATTTCACTTTTTATCATCGCTTGAGGCTAAATCCTATTTGATAAAGTTTTTCGGTCAATTATAACTTTTTGAACGTATTTGAGTGTTTGGGTCATAATTCATTTGTATTTAGTTCATGCCCATACATTCGATTCCACATGTTTAGACACGTCAATACTATGCTAGTGTGCAAAGCTTGTGTGTTCGTGTCAATTTTTTATGGTTATTTATACTTATATATGTATGTAGGTAGTTCATTGATATATTTTGCATATTTTATATATATATATATATATATATATATATATATATATTATTGTGTGTCTTGAACCTTTGAGAATTTCTTTAATCCATGTTTGCCATATGCATTATCATAGTATTAATGTTGGCATTCTATATGATCTTTACTTAATAGTGATATTATTTGATCATAGTTTGGATTATTTGTGCATGAATTTCTACGTGTGTATTTAATGCACGTTCACTTATTTAGGGGGAGATTTGGTTTTTAAGGGGAATAATCATTTATGATACCCTGCGTTCTCTATTCCATGACGAAAGGGGGAGAACAAGTGTTTAACTCTTTAAATTTGGGGAAATCTTTTATTTAGGGTATTTGAATTTTGGGAGATTTTTTACTTAGGGGGAGACATCCTTTCTTAATAAATATTGTTAGAAGATATCATTAGACAAAGGGTGATACATTTTTTCTTATGTATATTTTATATTCTCTATGGATTTGAAATATGTGTTTAAGTGTGCAGGATTATAGGTTTACAACATGCGGTAAACTTTTTCAAGCAAAGAAAAGTTAATCATAGTGTGTATCTGTACTTTTTTTCTTTTGGGGTTGAGGGTTGAGTCTTTTACATGAGCTTGATGGCCATAGGAGTTTTATTTTGGGTTTGTCTCAGAATTGCCAAAGGGGCAGATTTGTAGGGACAAGTTTTTGAGTGAGTCAATTTATAAATATTGGCTTAATTTCGGACAAAAAATTTTGATTCGTAGGTTAGTATTAAGTTAGCGACCGTTCATGCCTATGATATCTTTGTTGAAGACATAGCGGCCAACCTAAAGATAAAACATTATCATTCCGTGTTTAGTGTCATGTTTCGTCATCAACATTCCAAGGATCTCTTAGGTATAAATGCATATCTTATGTTGAGCCTTGGATTCTTTTATTTTTGACTGTTTGGAATTTTAAAGTTATTTAAAAAGCCTTTAAAGTTTTCAAAGAAAATTTTTGGAATTTTTTCCAAGTCTTTCTAATGACTTTTAGTAAGTCGTTCAAACGAGCTATGGTATCTCATTCGAACGAGCTATCTAACGAGCCAAATTTGTGAAAATATGGTTTCCATGGAATCTCATTGTATAACGTGTTCTTTTCTTTTGAACGAGATTGATATAGTTGTTCGAACGAGCCCAAAATTGAAAAAAAGTCACTATTTTCGGCAGTGTTTCTAAACGTCCCCACAAATTCCCATCTTGCTATTTATGTAATGCGAGGCAATAATTTTAATACGAACTTCTTACAACCTTTAGAGAGCATCAACTCTTCCAAAAAGTTTCAACATGTTTATTAATTATTCATGATTAATTTTTACCAAATATAAACCCTTATTTACACCTAAACAATGTATGATAATATATTTTTCATACATATGGTTTGAGATCGTGTTTGGAACCACAGTTTATTCTCTATGACTTATTGAGGATTGTTTTGATTTCATGTTGTGGACTTCGTGTGCATGATGGTTGCGTAGTCGTATCGGTGGATTCCGAGGCGTGTGTGTATTCGAGCGTTGTTACAGCTTCGTGGGAGGATTCCTGCATGTAACTAGGCATATGTGTAAGGAACGAAGAGCGTAAAGGCTTTCAAGGGCCCCAAGTTTTTGTTGTAAGTCTACTGTATGTTCCTTTGTAATTTCATACTTAATGAATTTTGTGTGGCTAGTCCGTTCGAGGATTTTCCCGTTTGGGTT